>CM031918.1:18904860-19504860 GCA_018703695.1 Prunus fruticosa | reverse complement strand
CAGTGATTGTAGATATTGTTGGTCGTTGCCACCAGTTGGGCGGTTACCCGGTCTCAAAGAGCTCTGTATAGAAAGAATGAAGTCTTGTAAGACGATTGGCGTGGAATTCTATGGCAGAAATGGAGGTTCTCTGATTCATCCATTTCAATGTCTGGAGAGGCTGGACTTTAGGGAGATGGAAGAGTGGGAGGAATGGGTACCAAGTGGAAGTGCAAGTGCAAGTGGAGGTGAATATGGTCCAGACTTTCCTCGTCTCCAGGAGCTGATTATAACCGAATGCCCGAAGCTGAGAGGAAGCTTGCCTTATGAGCTGCCTTGCTTGAAGAAGCTTTGGGTGAGTGGGTGTCAGGTTTTACATGATGTAAAGCCCACTACCACAACTACAATTAGTCTTAACTACAAATCTCTTAAAGAATTGCATATAGAAGGATGCCAGGCAGGTCGTTATCATTATTAGAGACAAAGTTCCTGTTCGAACTTTACATTGAAAATGTTGTTGACCTACAGTGCTTGCCCAACTGCAATCGTCTTCAAAATTTGGATCTTTGGCTATGTCCAACTCTGTCGTCGTTCCCTAAAGATGGCCTGCCCACTACGTTGACATCACTTTCTATATACGGTTGTAGGAAATTAGAATTCCTAGCCGATGAGATGTTGGCCAAATTGACATCGCTTAACCGTTTGTCCATATGGGAAAGCTGTGATTCAATGAGGTTCTTACGGTTGGGCATTTTTCCCAAATTGACGAGCCTTTACATTGGGGAATGTGAGAATCTGGAATCCCTTTCCATTGATGAGAATCTCAGCCATCTCAATAACTTGTGTTTTCCCCTGAGTTCCTTTTCAGTCCATGGATGCGAGAAATTGAAGTCATTCCCCGAACGCATTCACACCCTCACAGCCCTTCGATATTTGTGGATAGGGGATGTTTCGAATCTGGAGTCATTTGCAGAAGATGGGGGTTTGCCTCCCAACCTCCGAGAGTTTAGCATTAAGAATTGTAAGAGACTGAGGGCTTCATCTTCATCAGCGGGGGAGTACCTGTAACTGGGGTTTGCAAGCACTTGTCTCCCTTGAAGAATTTGGTATTAGAGGAAGTGACCATGTCTTGGAGACGTTGCTCAAGGAACAGCTGCTCCCTACCACTCTTCGCAGACTCTACATCTCTTCTCTATCAACTCTGAAATCTTTGGACGGAAAGGGTCTTCAACACCTCACTTCTCTTCAAAATCTACATATTGGACAGTGTGACAGCCTCCAATGCCTGCCAGAAAAGGGTTTGCCGCCATCTCTTTCTTATCTGTGTATCGAAGGTTGTCCTGCCCTGAAGGAAAGGTATAAGAATAAGACAGGGACAAGATTGGGCCAAGATTTCTCACATTCCTTGCGTCCAGATAGACGAAGAAGTGATCATATAATATAATATGAGCTATTCCATATTTCACTCTCAATGCTCAACTCTCAAATGAAACTCAGGTGAGGTAATTGATCATGACCGCTGTTTGTTAATTGCATTGCAGTGCGGTTTCCTGGTGTCTGATGCTATTTTCTAATTTGTGCTTTACACAAAAACTCAAACTGATTTGTAATAATATTTTGGTGAGTAAATTCTGGTTTTATTTACATTATTTCTGATTAGGGTGCAGTGGTTTTGCAGGACGGCATACCTTCTCTTGGGGTGCTTTTCATTTTGCAACATTTCTTTACCTGTGATTTCCAGAGGAGGGTTTATCATTGTACATAGCTCTCCGGGTGGTTTTTCTACAAAACAAGTGTCACAAAGGAGGAGAAACCGAAAAGATTTACTTGGAATATCTCAAGTCTCCTTTGAGATAAAGGCATCGATTGCACAACATTGTTTCGGTACTATTTCATAATTTAAATGTGTTTCCCAAACTCCTTTGAGCTACTTTAAATGGTATTCAATGTCTATGGATAACCTGGGACTTCGAGTTCAAAGAAATACTGGTCCAAACTAGGGGTGGCAATTTCCGATACACGACTCGAAACCCGCACGGGAAAAACACGACCCAAACACGACCCATTAATAAATGGGTAATTTTGGGGTCAACCCACCACTGACTCATTTATAAACGGGTGGGTTTCGGGTAACCCGTCAATCCGTTTAAATACCCTGTTTAACCCGTTTATTAAACGGGTCGTGTCATGGGTCGTGTCAACCCGTTTACTACCTGCCAACCCGCGAAAAAAATTAAGAAAATTGAACCTTCAGCACACCCACCTGGGTTTCGAACCCCAGCCACTAACACCCTTCTCTTTGCTCCTTATCCATCTTGTTGTTGATCACTTTGTGATTATATATTACAACATTTGATATTTATAATGTCTTTACAAACTAATGATCACTTAATTATAATTATTACATTTTTATTCCCAAATTATATTTGTTAGTAATTATTCCTTATAATTTGAGTTAAGTGTGTATCTAGGGTTTAGGGTTTAATGTTTTAATCCCTAAATCCTAGTTCCTAAACTCTAATCTCTAAACCTAAAACCTAAACCATAAACTCTAAACTCTAAACCCTAAACTCTAAACTCTAAACCCTAAATCCTAAAGCCTCAAGGACATGTAACACATCCTTTTGTGAACATTGCAAACGAAATTAATCAAGGACATGTTACTAGTGAGGATATTTAATAATTTCATTACTCTATTAGCTTAGCAAAAACCTCAATAAGTATGTGATGTATTGATATGTGAAGAATACACAAATAAAATCCAAATAAATTCATGGTCATCCTTGCCGAATTGTTGGAGAAGGCTATTTATAATAGTTAAACACTAGGTTCTCTCTTTGATTTCTCCCACTAAAAAACAATTGATGGCGTTGTTCAAAATGCAAGAATTATTTTCTTTGTTTCTTCTTCATTTTCTTCATTTTTTTAATTTCTCTTTCTCAATCTTTATATATAGAGAGGAAAAATGAAATAACTATTTTATATATTAAAAAATATAATTACTTGATTAAATTATCAACATTTAGAATTTTTTATTTTTTTTTTAAAATTTGCTATTACTTAGCGCCGTTAGTGGGTTAATAGGTTAACTCGAAACCCGCACGGGAAATAAATGGGTCGACACAAAACCCGCACGATTATTAAACGGGTTATAGCGGGTTGACCCCAAATTGACACACGAGAAATAAAATGGGTCGAACACGAACCCGACCCATTGCCAGCCCTAGTCCAAACCACACAATATGCGTTTCCCAAGTCTCTTTTTTCTTTCCCCTGTTTTGTTTCTTATAAAAGAAATACAGGTCCAAACCACATGGATCTAATTGCATAATAACGTTTAAACCATGTCGACCACGGACCCGAATTTTGCCATTTTTGACCAAATAAAAAAACTTCCTGCTGCCATTTAAAAAAACTAATATTACAATAAACCAAATCCATTGAGATTAGGAATGACAAATTTATGTTTACAAAAATTGGAGATTCTGCTTGAGTGATTTTACCAATTAGACAGCACAGCAGAACCGATTTCAAAATTACTAATTTAATAAAAAAAAAAAGCATTCTACCTATGTTAGAAACATAAAGGGCATCATGCTTGAAGCTACACTCTACGTCGCCGTCGGACGTAAGTGAGTAAGCGCACATCACGCTTCATATAACTATGATCGTGACAGAATGGGCTTCCATAGAGACAATGGAAGGGGTTCATGGGATGGCCACCATCATGATCGCGGTCATGAAAGTCGATGCCGTAGTCCTGAAACACCATAGGCATTTGAAGTTGGATGATAATGCCAAACACACATTAATAACATATCATATACTCATGAAACCCCCCTCTTACCCAAGTCAGCTCCTCCATATAGCAATGACATTCCGTGTGGTGAAAAGGGAAATCTGCATGAAATAAATAAAGAAATCATTTTTCAGTTGTATTAAGAATTGGTTTGACTACTAGTACGAAGAAGATCGAAGGGATGAGATCATTGAATGCTGCAAAATCATACATGATAGTAGTAAAATGACCAGTAAATGTAAAATGTTTCTCTACCAAGGTTGCATCAGAACATCTGACCAGTAAATGTAAAATGTTTCAGGAGCAGATTTTAGCAACAAAGATGTATTCAAGGAGAGGAGCAAATTAACCTGCTCTCATTAATCAAGATATTGAAGATTAAAGAGATTGAGTGATGCTCGTAAATGATTGTATAATAACTGTCCGTTAAGTTTATTGCACGTGGCAATAACTTAACTTTCATATATGCATGCAATCTAAGATTAACCTTAAATAATGAACAAAGAAATTGGGGAGTTTTGATAGACAGAGTGGCGGAGATGATCATGTTCACCCATAAGATGTTAGAGGGATGCAGTCAATAATTAGACCACTGACAAGAAAATACTTCTATACGAAAGAAGGCTAAACAGCTAAACCTAGAATGTATGCAATCTGAAAATCTCTTTCTTTGAGGAGTAGATAAATGGTGTAACCTATCAACAGAGCATGCTAATCAACAGTTTGAAATGTTCAATAAACCTGAGCAACAAAGTGCAACACATTTCCTTCCTAGATGTTAAGATACAAATGTATATAAATGTACACACAACTTACATTAGGCTATAATTACTTCTTGCATTATAGGGTAAGTACATATAAACCTAGAAGATGCAGAATTATCTTAACGATAGCAGAAAACTAACATTGTTTCATCACTTACTTTAAGTTTATTGCAAGTGAAAATAGCTTAACGGTTAAAGTTGAATTTACATGTCTAATGCAGATGCAAAGCTAGCGGACAATTACGTTAACTTTTAAGAGTATGGATTTTACACCTGTGATTGATAAATCTGGCAACATTTTCATAAACTGTAGCATCCAAGCAAGGGGCCTCTTCATCTTTCAAGACACCCTTTGAACCTCAGCCTGCATCTAGTAGAACTTGGTAGCGTGTGTTCTTGTTACCAGCACTTTGCACATTTCGCTCATGTAGTTCTGTGTTGGTTAATATCTCTCCAACATACTCACAAACAAAAGCCCCTGGTGGCAAGTCCTCCAGTTCGAAGACCCCACCCTTTCCCTTCGAGTGTCAAAAACACCTGCAACATAGATTAAACCACTTAGACGCCTTTAGAATTTATACCCATCTGGTTCCTAGGGCCTTGAAATTCACAGAGGACAAACTAACCTGCAACTTCACAATGATGCCTTGCTGAACAATCCGGTTTCCATATTTCCGTAATGAATGGCACAGAACTCTTCTCATTCTTAGACCCTTGAAGTGGGCAGTTTCTACAATCTTGTTTAGGTTCCCGCTTCAAGGATATACATTCTTCCAGAAACTTCACCTTGACCAATCCTCCCGGAGTGTATGCAAAGAGACCCCCAGTTTCAGCCGCACAGACGCAAGGTACTGGTGATGTCAAACAATCCCCAAAACAATGTGAACAGCGACCCTCATGCGATATACGAGCAAGTGAAAATTTCACATAGGCGTTCTTATAAACTAAATTATTGGGGATGTAAAATTAGATCGGCAGATCTTCAGCATTTCTTCCATCCTCCAAGGAAACTTTCATTCTTTCTTCACCTCTAGTTATGTCATCAATATAAACACAGGATTTAATGACTCCATGTGAAGAATGGTAGTTATGATCAGCCTCCACCTTGCATAATTTTGAAGATCTACGGCCTTGGATCAGCTTTAATCTCTTTGCGGTTTCACCAAAGATTTTCTCAATATCCTTTCTTGCAAAACCAATTAAGCATTGAAGACCATCATAGCAACCAAAAGCTATATGTTTGGGTATATGGGGTAAAACCTTGATAAGATTTTTACATAAAATTAATTCACTTTGAAAACTTAGATGATCATATTTACTGGCAAGAACATCTTGTGCACTACTTTCATAAAAGGTGGAATCAGTTCCTGTTTCCACAAAGCATTCTTCAACCCTACATGATTTTATGTGTGTCTCTTCCACCATTTCTAGAGCTTCATCAAAATGTGGAGGACAGAAATCAGACTGTGGAGAAGAGTGGCAAATCATAGACATTTCCAGGTCTCCCTTCGGAGTATATGATGCAGCTACAAACTGTGGCAAATCAAAAACATTATCTTTGTTGTCCGTATTCAACAATTCCACTTCCACCCACAGCTTCAAGCCGTCTTCATCAAAATCTGAAGAACTATCTTCACCTATCAGATTGAGACTTTCTTCCAGTTGCGTGTTGCGATTACGCAGAGGATCGAAGTTATTCCCAGAGTCCAAAACCTCTCTTTCCTGGTGTCTTCGGCGACTTCTTCTTACTAGTGGTTGAGAGTCTTCAGATTCTTCCGAATCAGAAAACAGATTATCCTCATTACTCTGACGTGCCCTTTTTAATGGAGACTTTTCAAGGCAGGATGTGGAGTGTTCCAAAGGAGACGATGCCTGTTTTTTCTGTTGCCTTGTGCAATATCTCTTGGTTGGAAGTTCAACAACTTCAGTTTTATCATAAGATGGAGCTTCTTTGTTCTCCCTGGCACGAAAATATATGAAATGCTAAAACACTTAAACTTCAGTTTCATTATATAAAAAAACCATTATGCTCTCTGCATGGTTGATGAGAGCTCCAAGACATAGAACAAGCAACCCACCCATAATTTGTAATAATAGTAAACAGAAATATAGGGCATAGAGAATATTATTATACATAACGCAGCAAGAAATGCTCACCTTTGATTCATGGATCAAAGCTATCCTTTCCCATTTTAAAGGGAAAATAAGGATGCCCATTAAGTATAACAAAATAAAAAAACTATTTAAATAGATATTCCAATATTTCTCTTCTATGACATATATAATAGATGAAAAATAAACAAAAACAAAATATTGAAAAGCATTGAATAAACAAAACACTAAAATAATTAATAAAAAATTAAAAAGTAAAATCTTATAAAAATATGAATAAGAAAAAAAGAAGGTAAAAACAAACCTTTTCCTCCTCTGGCTTGTGGTCCAGAACAAAGTCCAGCAAAAGTCTGTAATTTTCATCAATAATAAACTCCCAGCTGTTTGCCTAGACTTTCAGAAGCTCTTTGACCGCTGCCTCTGTCTGACCTTCGGAAATGCCAAAAGGTTTCATTGCCCTACAGGCATCAGCCATTCGAGAATTTTTTGGCGGCATCACTAAACTATTCACACCCTTTGTCTCTTCCTTTCGTTTTTCTACAAGTACCTAGAAGAAAAAATAAGCTAGATGAAGAAGAAAGCTTTTACAAAGTAAAAACCACAACAATGGTTTTTACCTCTCTCTGTTTTCTGGGTATTTAATTTTCAACAGACTCAGAGCACCTCTTAATTTTTCAGACTCTCTGTCTAACCTCTGGTTGCTTTGGGGAAATGGGAAAATGCTAAAGGAGAAGAACAAGAAGATGGAGAGCTCTTTTTGCAGATTGAAAAAATTACCCAGATAGGTAAACTGATAACAGAGAGAGAGAGAGATGAATAAAAAGGTATGTTTATGGGATTTGGTGGGAGCAACTTTCTACGCTCCACCACTGACGCCAGTTTATATTTTCTATGAACAGGTAATCAATGCGGTTTTTATTTAATTTTTTTATCTGTACAGTTTTGTATCTCTAGCCGTTAGATTAATCTGGCGATTAGGAAACACTGCCCAGGATTTCTGCCCTTTTCAGGTGAATGAGGTTAGTTTTGACATCGCTCGCTTTTAAAAAAAAATGCTTCTGCTGCAAAAATAATCAGCTGTGAAAAAAATCAGTTAGGCGTTTGGTAAACTATATTTAAAAAAGTGCTGTGAGTAATCAAAGTGTTTGATAAATTTTTATTAGAATTCCTTTTAGTGTATATAATGACAAAAAAAGATATGAATCATGATGAAATTATTTGTTGTTTTCTTATTTCTTATTTCTTTTTCTACTTTAAAAAAAAAAAAAAAAACCATTTACGCTGCATTTTTTTCTTTTTTTAATTTACACTTTTTGAGTTAGAATTTTTTCGTCTCTTTGCATCTCTTTTTTTTTTTTATTGGGAACCCCTTTTTTGGTTTCCAGATCTCAGCATCTCTTTTTGCTATTCCATTTTCATCTTCTTCTTCTCCTTTCTCCTGTCATCTGCTTCTTCTTCTCCTTTCTCTCTGCACATTTTTTTTTCAAAAATTTTCTCTTCTACTCCTTCTTGTTCTGTTTTTCTCCCTCTGCCCAGAGAAGTCGTCCTCCTTGCACGGTCGTCATCGTCGTCTATAATCCAAGTTGTGGAGTCATCGTCGTCTGTCATCGCTGTCATCGTCGTCTGCCATCAGTGCTTGTCTGTCATCGTCGTCGTCTCAGCCCATGGTCGGAGGTTGTGGTTGTGGTTGGAGATTGGGTGGGGTTTGTTGCAGACGACGAATAGAAAAAGGGAGGTTGTGGTTGTGGCTGGAGCTTGGGTGGGATTTGTTGCAGATGACGAATAGCAAAAAGGAATGAAGAAGAAAATGAGAGTCTGCAGAATGGGGAAGAAGAGGAGTTTGCGTTGCTTGATTGTATTGGAGGGACAAGGACTGTCTATTTGAAAAATAAGTGAGGGCATTATGGGAAAGTAAAACATTCATTAAAACCACCGGTTAAATTTTTTTAAAGCAGCTTTTAAAAGCTGGGTTATGCATGCTTTGGAAAAACAGCGGTCATTGACTGCGATTTAAAAAAAAAACTGATTTCTGATGTTTACCAAACACCACGGTTGTGCCAAATTTTTATTAAAACTGCTTTTTTAAAAATGTCAGCGGGCCAAACGCCACCTGAGTGTCCTAGGATTTCAAGAACAATCCAGATGTCCAGACTTTGGAGGGAGATCCGTGGAAGCATAAAGTTTCACAGAACAAATTGCTCACACTTTATGTGAGTGTCAGGTTAGAAGGGGAATTGAAGTTACATGAAATGTGGGGCAAGTTGGATAAAATAAAACTGGAATTGAAAGTAATCCTAATAATGTTTTTCATTTTGAAGTCAATTATTACAGTGTGTATATTATATTAAGAGCATCTCCAACATTAGAAGCAAATAAAACTCGTCAAATTGAAGTTTGTTGGACTACGTGGCAATTTGAAAAGTCTTATTTGCTACTTGAATAATTTTTGCTCCAACAGACTTTTCAATTTAATTAATGTAATATCATGGAAAAAAATGAAAAAAATGAAAACATGGAAAAAAATGTCTATATATTTATTATATGAAAACAAAAAATGCATGTTTTTAACATTTTCAAGGTAGGTTTTGTTTTTCCAAAGTAAAATTAAATGTTTGAAAAGCTAGAGTCAACTTACCAGTCCCTAGAAGAGAGAAGATGGTTGCAGCTTTAATACCTAAGGTTGAAAAAGCTGTTGGAGATGCTCTAAGGGTTTGATTAAAAAGATGATAATGTACATTGTTGGTTCTCATATTTTGCCTCGATTTTGTTTTTCATTACTGCATTTTATTTTTCTCAAGGCTAAACTGGTGATTTGTTCCTTGAACTTGTACCTAATTCTCAATTGATCCTTATCCTTTTTTTAAATTAAGGATATTAAATGTTCCCCCGTTGTCTGAAAAACAACACGTGTTTATTTTCTTCTTCTTTTTTCCCCTCAAGTCTTTTAACCTAACTTTTTGGCTGGTTTTAAATGAAGCTTCCCCAACCTAACACTACAAAGCCACCGCACGCGCAGTCACCCACTGCCACCCTTGTTCCAAATCCACCCTCATCACCAACCTCGCCATTGAACCGATAAGGACGAGCAAGCAGCCCACCAAATTTCTTTTTTCTTCTCTCTCTCTCTCTCTCTCTCTCTCTCTCTCTCTCTCTCTCTCTCTCTCTCTTCACGTCGGAAACAGTGGAGATCGGCGACTTTCTACCCTCCAAATCTGAGGTGAGCGAAGGCGAGGATTCGAGGTTTTGACGGTGACTTTACTAGTCTTCATTTCTTTGTCTCTCTCCTCCCCCACTTCGTCGAAATCTGGTATTCAAATCAGCCAATAAAATTTATGCTCTGGTTGTAAATCAAAAACCAAAAATTGAAAGCACATGATGATTTCAATCCAGGGTCTTGGGCTCCAAAATTGGCTGGAGGTTTACATGCGGAGGTTTGAGTAAAACCGGCCATAATGCTTGGTTAAAAGCGTTGAAAGAAAGGGAAAAAAAGAATAAGAAAGGAAACACGAGTTGTTTTTTAAGGAGCCCACATCATAGTTGAGGAGGAATGGCTCCTAATATGTCAGAAGCCAAGCATTGTCAGGTACAAATTTAGGGGGCAAATCATCAGTGGGAAAAGTTGAAGGGAACATTTTGCATCTCATGGTTTGGAATGAATTTAGCCATAACATATAACACATAAACATTCATAATGGTGGATTGATTATGCTTATTCTAGTTAAGTTAAGCCTTTTTTTCATTTTAACCCAAACATCTTATGATCTAGTCTCTTTGAGCACACAATAGAAAAGAAAAGAAAGGTTAAACTTTTACCCTTGTAGACTTTTTTTGGAGAACCAAGAATGATCACCTTGTTGGAAAGGCCTTCAATCTCCTCTTAGCATATAGATTCCTTAACCAAGAGGCTCCAAAGGAAAAGCCATCTACCTCATCACACCAAAATGGACAAGAGATGGAGAGAAGATCAACCAAGAGGCCTTAGATGCTAGACTACGTCTTAGTTGGTCCGATTTTTGGCTAAGAAGATGAGAGGGAGGATGTCTCACCTACACATCAACACTTCATGGTTTGGAGGCCAAAAACCATAACTTGAAAAATGTCAAAGTGTGGCTTTATAGCCAACAAAATATGATGAGAAATTCCCAATAGGGAATTTCGGCCCTATCTCTTCTTGGGCTACTCTTGGGCTTATTTAGCTTGTGTTGCCATACAACACATGTTCTTAGGCCCAATGGGTCCTTGAGCTATTTTGCCATTTGGCCCAAAATGCCTTTAAAGCCTAAATCGAGTCCAACCGTCAAACTAACTTCACAATTAACATTTTAATTGTGATTTGTGACTTAACCATTAAGTTATATCCTTAGTCCAACTATTTTGACTTGGTAATCCGTTTTGGTCAAATATGTTGACTTTGACTTTGATCGTTGACTTTTAACGTCTCATCCTCTTCATTTGTTTCTCAAGTTTCCTTTTCTCTTCATTTGTTTCTCTAATCACATTTCTCAGTGTGCGATCCATAAATTCCTTTTAGCAAGATAGTGAATTGACTCAACTTCTTTGAGTTAACTTGTGAATTATATCTCACTATTTAATTCTTCCTATTAGTGAAGGTCAATTATGATTGAACCTTTCAGGACTTCCACAAACTATGATTGATGCCTAGCAACATGTCATTGTTATCTGAGCTAAATAAGGGGTAGGGAAGAACCTATTCAAATTGGAATGACCATGCAATTGAATCTTTTTCTTGTACAATATTTCTTATTCATAATATTAGATAATGTAATATAATGTCAAATATCCTAATGTGAAGTATTACTTTATATGATTATTCTGGTAAGATTTGAAGACCTCTTCTTTCAAATCTTATACATTACTCTCGTAGAGATTTGATCAATCATATTCTTATAGAGTATTCTCTCTCCTTACTGAGAGTAGAGATTTCTTGTTGTACATTCATTTGCCTCCATGACTTTATTGAGAGTCATGATAAACATATTTAGGTCATGTCTTCTACAACACTACTGTATAGTGCCCTCAAAGCCAAATAATATAGCCACAAGACATCTATGATATCTCAGGTCTAAGGATTAGTTTGCACCATTGCAATATATGAGTTCTAGTGTGAAATGTGAGTAGATACTTCCATTCTAGAACTTATGTATTTGATCGCTTCAATGTACTTGTTCTCCTGCAAGTACCAACACACATATCTTGGTATCACTACACTCAATGACTTGAGACCTCGTCATTCTCTTCATATAGAGAAGATACTGTGTGTCCTGGTCTTGGCAGAATACCAACGCCCAATTGATACTCCTTTGACCAGGAACATATTTAGGATTACCGAACATGATAAGTCTCAATGTATGCAATCTCATTACATATTTCTCATGTCCGCTTATATACTCCTAGGACTATAGTTGTTTTAGTGTTATGATAATATATCAAATATCATGGTTGAAAACAACTGATCTTGCCCATAGAATTTCACCCTCCATACTACGTACTTTCAAGACCATCTCCAGCCCTAGTAAGGCTAAACCCAAAATTTCACCCTCCATACTACGTATTTTCAAGACTCAAACTCTTTTATTCTATAACCTTGCAAACTCACGTGCTGTGTAAGTTGGCTTCGACTTGGGGCCCATAGAAATTCCGCTCGAATTGTAAAGTTAGGCCAAATTTCGTCCAAGATTTCATTTTGACCCAAATTACCACCCCTCCCTATACATAGTTGGAGAAGGCCTAAGGTGCCATAGAGGTTCAAACTTAAGACCATTAGTTTACAAAACAAGGCTATTTCGCACAGGACTAGACCCTGTTGGGCAACACAAAATGTTTATTAGACACGTGCGCAATTGTAGCACACTATGAGAACATATATTTCGGCAACCAATAAGAAGATGAAACGTGGAAAAATGAATATTCCTTAGGTCAACTAATTACCCTAATTAAATAGGATAGAGGTATCTCTCTAAATTAAGGAACCAATTTCCAGCAAATCTCTTTGATTAATTCCTATCATCTTTTTGGGTAAGAATAATTCTACTTAAATAAGGATTACTCTTCAAGCCTTAGCCAAGCAAGGAGACTATTAATACATGGCTACACAACACACAAGAGGTAATTCTGAAACCCTAGAGAAATCACTCTCACTCTCTCTTTCTTGCCGTCTCTCTCTCTTTCTCTCTCTCTCTCTCCGTCTCTCACATGGCTCCGGCCACCACACACAGCTGAGGCCTTTATGTTATTTTTGCATTTTTCACAAGATCATTTAACTGACGTAAGTATTGGAGGGCCTTTGGCAAACACCCTCGGGTGTGGTCTGTTGACTTAAATTTGTTTTACAGGAACCAAGGAAGAAGAATCACACGCGAATATTCTCCCGTAAGAAATTTTCTCAAACACACACGGTACCTGAATTCATTTAACAGCCTCAAGTTAAAGGAAAATACTTCATTCCTTACCATGTAAGTATGACCTCCTACATTCAAACCAATAGGAGTGTGACATGTGTCCATAAGTTTTTCTTTAAGTGTTTTTTATGAATTATTTTTGCATATGTGTTAAACTGTGATTCGCATAAAGAATAAGTATCTCCTTACATTCGCAGGAAGGATAAGTATTTCCTTACAGGAAGGAGACATGTAAAATCCCAAATTAACCACATGATAACTATACTGTCCCACTATGAATTCTCACACGTGGGATACGAACCGAAACGGTACAACAATTGGATTGTGCCGTGGTGGTGACAATTATCAAAGATAATACTCCAATATCCATTATCGCAACCCGAAACACGATTGCCGGTACGCTTTTTTTGTCTTCGATCCTCCTAATTTGGCTTGTATCGCAATGAACCGATCCAGGTTTCGTTCTTCAGATATTGAAACCGTTCTACGCAAGCCACTTTCACTCGTTTCGCTCGTCTTCACTTTTGCTATTATCGTTTTGGGTCTCGGATCTAGTTTTCGGAAGGCCACTCCGATATTTCGATGTCGTAAAATCTTGACGTAAGGAAAAATTTCAAGTAGGATCTTTGTACCAATTTTCAAGTACATATGAGATGAATTGATTAGAATGCCATAAAAATTATCGAATATGTGAAACCAATGTCGCTGTTAATTTATATTACCTGTTTGGTTGATGAGAAAATGTAGGAAAATAAGGAACTTTCTGAGTAAAACTATGCACTACATCATTCCATTTATTGTTGAGTTGCTTTACATATGGAGAAAAAAGTACCTGTTTGTTTCCATTCTGAGCTTCAGACTAATTCTTGTGCTGTCACTGAAATGACCTGAATTTCTCGTCCAGCTATGAATTTTATTTACTTGATTTTAATTGTTTCTTTTATGCAGTCCTTTTTTTAATTTATAAAAATTATCGAATATGTGAAACCAATGTCGCTGTTAATTTATATTACCTGTTTGGTTGATGAGAAAATGTAGGAAAATAAGGAACTTTCTGAGTAAAACTATGCACTACATCATTCCATTTATTGTTGAGTTGCTTTACATATGGAGAAAAAAGTACCTGTTTGTTTCCATTCTGAGCTTCAGACTAATTCTTGTGCTGTCACTGAAATGACCTGAATTTCTCGTCCAGCTATGAATTTTATTTACTTGATTTTAATTGTTTCTTTTATGCAGTCCTTTTTTTAATTTATAAAAGGAAAATACATGGGACTTCAATGCAATTTAATGTTGATTTAGTATGCAACAGAGTGAAATATATATATATATATATATGATGAATTATAGTATTTTGGATTGCCTGAGAGCCGTCCTTGAGATTTTGAGTAGGGGTGGACATATAAACCGCAAAACCAAACAACCGAGTTAAAACCGGGCCGAAAAAAACCAGGAAAAATCGAGTTGACCAAAAAAGTCAACAACCGCTGAAAAAACCAAATCGGACCGGTTTAGAATCGGTTCCAGTTTTCGGTTTTATTCACTTAAAAACCAGACTGGACCAAACCGGACCGGCCATATTAAATATATACTTTTTTTATTATTTTATTTACATGTGGGCCTCTATGATTCGTGGGATTGTGTGTTTTGCACATTAAAAAAGAATTGATATTAATAAGCTAGTTGGGTGGTTGTATATGTGTGATGTGATGTGTTGGGAAGAGAGAAGGGTTCTTTCTCTTGTGTGACAGGCAACGGCTCTTTTCTTACTTTTCTTGTGTTGTGGGTAGATAGAGTTGTTTATTGAGGTATGTTCCCTATGCCAATCAAATCAATCTTTTATGTTTCTCATTTCTCACTCTTCTCCCATTACTTCCTCTTTCCCTCTCTCTCTTTCTCTCAGTTCTCTCCGCCTCCTCTCTCTTATTTCTTTCCTCTCATTTCTTCTCTTATTCCTTCTTTCCCCTTTTCTTTCGTCCTCTCTCTCTTATTTCTTTCCTCTTTTCTCTTCTTTCTTCACTGTCGACACTCTCTATCTCACTTCTTCCTCCTTTTTTTTGTTTTGTTTTTTATATCCCTCTCTTCTTCTTCTCTCCTTCACCTTTTTTTTCTTCTTCTTTCTTTTCTCGCTTCCCTGTGTCGACTCTCTCTCTCTCTCTCTCTCTCTCTCTCTCTCTCTCTCTCCTGAATAAAACCTAGCCTCAACTTCTTCTTCTCTTCTCCTCCTCTCCTCTCTGTTTGATTTCTCTTCTTGTTTTGCTCAATAGATTGGAGGATTTGTTTTACATTTTGCTGGATCTGAGAAGATTTTTGTTTTTTTTCCTGAAATCTGATTTTGGGGGGTTTTTTTTTTCCTTCAATCATGTGTCGAAAAATGGCTAATGAGGACCTGTGAAGATAATTGTTTGATGGAGAAGTTTGAAAAAAAACTGAGCTGGGATTGTTTGCCGGTCCAAATTGGGAAAATCGTAATGAAAGGATCTAAATCGGTTCAGGTTGGTTCGGTTAAGTAAATAATTTTTCATCACAACCAGACCGAAACCGAACCAGATGAACAGTACGGTTCTGGTTCTAAATTTGGTTAAAAATCAGGCCAAACCGGACCGTGACCAGACCTAATTTTGAGGGCCTTGTGCGAAACTTAAATTGGGGCCTCACATAATCTAATACGAAAATACTATAAATAAAAATTTGCCATAACTTAATATCATAAACAATTTTTTTATAACTAAAAGTCACCATCAATAAACATGTAATGACAATCAGAAATCAAATTCATAAAAATTTAAATGTTTACATTTGATAAAGTTAAATATTAGTATGTTTGGTACAAAAATAAGCTCCTTGTGCCTTATAAGGTCCCTTCCTGTAGGCCTGGAAAATGGGTCGGGCCGGGCCAATCCGGCCCTAAGAGGTGTGAGCCCAGACCCTAATTAGTAACGGGCCTTTTCAGTCCTAAAGAGTGATCGGGCGGGCCGGGCCAGCCCTATGTCAAATATACAAAGTCCAGGCCCTACCCATGGGCCTAACATTTTCGGGCTTATGATTCGGGCCTATTTAGCCCTATGAAATGGGCCATTATTTTATGTTTTATTCAACTTCATTTGTTTTTTATGTTTGAAAACTTCATCCATAATTATATAATAACAACAATACATTGAAAATTGAAATAGACTACAAAACTGAAGTAGACTACAGAACAATAAAAACGAGAATATTTATTCTGCATCTTGGACAAACCACTCCGGCCATTCTTGTTCATCTTGTACAATCATTTTCTTCTTGACTTTCTTTTTTTCTTGTTTAATCCAATCACTTCCACAAATGCACGCTTCAACACTATTTGGAGCCAAACTTGCTCGATGGTCACTTATAACATGTCCACCTTTGCTAAAAGCTGATTTCAGAAGCAACGCTGAAGACATTGGAATGGTTAAAATATCACGGGCTATGGTGGAAGGCACATGGTAATTTTTTTGCTGTGATTTCCACCATGCCAAAATATTTAAAGGATTATTTTCATCATCATCCATTTCTGTGTGTGAATCAAGATAGCGTGATAATTCATTAGATGAAAAATTGTTTGTGTTTAACCTTTTAGAATCACAAAGGTTATCCACACGACTTCTTTTTCTATTAAATGTTGAAGTGCAAGATGTAGATGATGTAGGTGCCGCTTGTTCATGTTGTGATCTACTATCATGCAAAGACAAATATACTTTATATTCTTCATATAACTCTTTTAATGTTGTGAGCACTTTTTCCACAATTGTATTTGCATTTCCTTCGTAAAGAATTTCACAGAGTACTTCTAAAATTTTTGTTTTATTTCTTGGATCTAAAATTACACCTAAACCATAAATCAAGGGCAAATCCCCAAAGTACTTTGCAAATTTTGACTTCATATCACATACATTAAGCTGTTTGGAAAGATCATTGTTTTCACTTTCAAGAGTAAGACAAATGTCTTTTATTTTAGTTATTTCTTTTAGTACCAAAGGAATAGTTGGATAGTCAGAACCAGAAATTATTTCAGTGGATTCATAAAATTGAACTAAATGTTCTCTCCAAAGTGTTGCAATATCCCAATCTTCATATGTTAAAAAGGGTTGATGTTTGATTTTTGTTTGAAATAATCCTAAAGCTCCTTTATATTTTGTAGCGACTTCCAACATCTTATAAGTTGAATTCCATCTAGTTTTCACATCTAATGGAACATTTCTGAGTTTTAACCCTATGTTTTGGCAACATGTTAGAAAAGTTTGGTACTTGGTCGGTGATGTATGAAGGGTGGTTACTAAACTTCTAATATTTGCTATGGATTGATTAACTGTTTTCAAACCATCTTGCACAATTAAATTTAAAATATGAGCACAACAACGAACATGCAATAATTTACCATTCAGTGGGAGCTCAAGTAAAATTGCTTTAAGATAGTTTTGTACCACATCGTTACTAGATGCATTATCCAAAGTTATTGAGAAAATTTTATCACGTATACCCCACTTAACTAATTCAGATGCTATAAGATCTCCTACTTCTACACCTGTGTGGTTCTTTTCAACCCTAATACATGAAATAATTCTTTTATTTAGTCTCCACTCATCATCAAGGAAGTGTGCTGTGATACACATATAATAAAGATTTTAATGTTTGGCCTTCCATAAATCTGAAGTCAAGCTTATCTTACCTTGATAATTATGGAAATATTTTTTCAGCTCATCTTTCCCATCTTGATGCATCTTTAATATTATATTCCTGCAAGTCTTCCTTGAAAAACTCTTAAACTCTAGACAAAATCCAGCAGTTATCATTTCAACAAAAGCATCATCCTCACTAGTAGAAAATGGCAAATCTTTTTCAAGAATATAAGTAACCACACGTAATTTTCCAAGTTCAACATTATACTTAAAAGTGCCTACTTTTCCAGAAAGTTGTACATTTAACTGCATTTGCCTAATATCCAAGTTTGTTCTTTTGATACATTACTCTTTATGTCTTTTTAAGTGACTAGTACCACCTGTGGATGCACAAGACAATAACTTTTTACAATAATTGCATTCGGCTTTTACTTCTTTTTTACCATCTTTTTCAGTTTCAATTTTCTTAAAATGTGACCATGCATAAGAAGTTTGTCCATGTTTTTGACTAGAGGGAATAGCTTGAGAGGGGTCAGCAACAACATGGATCTCAATAGGTTGGCTTTGAGTAGAGTCCATTTTAAATTTTCTAATTAACAAGGAAATTCAAACAACACAAGCACAAGTTGAAAGCAAATATTTAAACAAAGATCAATATACCAAAGGAAATCAACTAATATGCTTCAATAAATTGTATATAAAATACCGCAAACTTGAGGAACACAAGCTCGAAGTTGAAAGCAATTTGAGAGCAAAGTTACTGAGATGATTTAACTCCAATTTGAGAACTGCAAAAGTGTGAGAGAAGAATGGAACTGCAGTAGTTTATTTATGTTGAATCTTCTGTGTAGAAAAACTCATTTACACTTCCTTATCTATAGTTGCCCACTCTCCGTCGTTGTCAGCCTTTGGAATGAGTACAAGCCTTAATTCATTTCAAGTTTCAACAAAGAAAAGTTGGTAAAGCAACTTTCTTTCGTTCAAAACAAAGTTACTTTAAGACAAAATATAGCAACAAATAAAAATACACTATGGCACACAATTCAATACTACATATAATATAATTATAATTAAAGGGCTTAAAAATGAGGCCCAAGCCCTATATGTTAGACTTCAGGCCGGGCTAAGCCCACCCATTAGTTCGGGCCGGGTAAGCCCACACATCAAAAAATCGGGCCGGGTTCAGCCTAGCCCATCGGGCCTGGGCTTTATTGACAGGCCTACCTCCTGGCTCCAAAAGCAATCTGTGTTAGGGGGGAATATTTTATTTTATTTTATTTGGTTAAAGAACAGAGGAGTAGAAAATGTTTGGGGGATATATATTGCTTATGGTGTTTAGCTTCGATGTTTCCCTTATTTTTTGAAGGTGTCTCTGTAGTTTGTTGTTAACTTGTTATAATAAAAAATAATCTATAAAAAAGCGAATAGATTGGCTTCAATGAGAATCAAACTTGTGCGCCTCTATTAAGTAGAGATGCGCTGGAAAGCCAACTCCACTACAAACACTTTTGTGCAAATATTTAGCACGCTATAGTAAATATACACTTCTTATAATATATATATATATATAATATAAAGAATTTTTTTTCGGGGCCCTGTGAGTGGCGCCACTTGCACCACCCCTGATTGCCTGTAACCCAAGAAAATGACAGATGCATCTAGTTATAATGCTATCTCTTCAATCTTGAAATATTTCATTTAGCTATGAAAGTTGCTTGTCTAATCTGTTATCTCTTGCAATGCCTCTTTTGCTACTTGATAGTTTTGGATGCTCATCTAACTGCATTTTCATTTATTATCACTTGATTTAGTGTCGATTAACTCATGCCGTTGTCATCCACAAAAAGGAGGTGTGCTATGTAATGGTAAGTTCAAGGGCTTGGATGGATGTTGGGTGGGTGGTGGTGCTTTGATTTGTCTATGTTGGAACATCTTGTTATGCGTTTTGCTCGATCTTTGCAAACAAAGAAATGTATTTTTTTTTCTTTCTATTTCTCCGACAAAGTTGATACATATCTTAAGTTGAGACTTAATTACTACAATTCTGCATTTTATGCTTCTACAATTCTACATAGAATAACATATGATTTCATAGCAACTACATGAACTTCAGTATATGTTTGGAAGTCTATGTAAGTTATAAAATGTATAAGTTATTTGAAAATAAGCAATATTATAACTGCAGTCAAATCAGTGAGAAGCAATGGAATTAATGTTTTGTTCCTTTCAACATGTGATGTCATTTGCGATGTTGGTATATTTATAATGATCTATACTTGATCGGTTCATAATTGTATATTAATTCTTACCCTTCTAGCTTATGATTTGGTTATGTTTTTGAGTTAAACTTGTGCTTTTAATCCTTTTTGTGTTTATATTTCAGTTAATTGAGCTTTAGGTAACAATGATGGCTTTGGAGAACATAATTCATGCAATTCAAGCATGTTAAGGCCTAATTTGGAGGAATGGATGAAGAGCTTAAAGACAAATTCATTATGGCTACAGCCCCCTGCCAGTCCAGTTCCGTAGGTCATAATACAAGCTTTGTTTCAGCAACCTACATAGCTCTAATGAGGCCACATTCTTCATGAAAGTTGTTCCAATGTGTGTGTACTATAACATATCCAAAATTCAGCCCCATTGGATAACTCTGGAGTCCGTTTCCTAGCAAACACTGAACCATGCTCAGGATGGATCTTATCAGCGCGGAAAATGAGTTATAAATTTGTTTCGGCCTTAACTTCTTCGTCCGACCTTGGATTGGCCCAAATAACATATGGCTGGAAAGAAGACATTCTGAACTTCAATTCGGAGGGCCTAAGTTGATTAAGAGAAGCCCAAGTTGTAAGCCCTTGAAGTTGCTGGTCATGCCTGACCTAGGCATGTGCCCTGGTTGGATGCTTGGTCATGGTGAGCTAGGCATGAGCTATCCTTTCTGGTTGGAAGCTTGGTCATGCTGACATGAAGATGAGCTAGGGCTGCTGGTGGGATTTATTGGGGAAGTGCATCAACCATTGAAGATTTTTTAATACAAGTGCATCAACCATTGAAGATTTTCTAATACAAGTGCATCAACCATTTCATATTTTATAATTCAAGTGTTGTATGCATTAGTATTATTGAATTCAGATTTTCACTTCCCCTAGGCCTATAAATAGGGAAGTTCTCTAAGCTTGTAATAACACCCCAAGGGGGGGAGCTCTCAAACACTTCTCTAGAGCTCCCTTCCCATCTCTCCCTCAAATTCTCTTAGTTTCCCTTTGTAGCTCTCAATTGTTGTAATAAGATCATTCTACTTTTCCTTTCTCTTCTTCTAAATTCTTCAACACTCTCTTCTCCAAACACTTCCCAAACACTTCTCCCATTTCCTTCATCAAATTCTCTAAAGCTTTCAAACACATGCTCTTCCAAAATCCACAAAGTTCTCAACACCATTTTCCCTTCTCTTCCAAAAGTCTCCATGTCTCAAATACTTCACAAACACCTTTCTCTCCCTTCCCTAAGTTATCAAATTCTCCAAGTTCACAAACATTCTCCAAGTTCTCAAACACATTTCTCTTCCCTTCCAAAAATCATCCAAGTTCTCAAACACTTTCTTCCAAATTCTCAAGCTTGCCAAACACTTCTCTACTCTCTTCCACATTTCCCTTCTCTTCCAAAATTCTCCAAATCTCTCAAACACTTTCCTTCCTTCCTCAAATGCTCTCTTTAATGTTCTCTAAGTTGTAATTTATTTTTCTTGTAATGTACATTCGTTCTTCTTGTTTTGTTTCTTTTGTTTTCATTTTTGTTTTGTGTAGGAAAATTGAATTGGATCATTCAATCATCAATCCCTGTGGAATCAACCTCGTACTTACATACGCTAAACTACCAACGGTTCGTGCACTTGCGAGTATCACAAGTTGAGGATGCAGTTGAACCCATTTCCGTGCAGCTGAATCTACACAACAAGTTTTTGGCGCCGTTCCCGGGGATCGGTAACATTGTTTGATTCTATTTGGTTTTCCTACTTTTTATTTATTTTTATCTTTTTCTTAACTGGACAGTTTCATGTTTTAAAGTTAATGACGTTAATTGACAAGTTGTGTTTGTAATCCAACGGACAAGGACAATTGCCTGACAAGCAAGAACTGGGTTTGAGTCCCAGCTTACACAACACCCAAAAACAAAAAGGTTCAAGTAGCATGTTGATTATTTCTAGTTTATGGTTTCATTCACTTGCTCTTAATTAAATATCTTGTTCAAGTTTACATAAACACCATATGACTCTTGGACTGATTAGTGAATGAATGGGTAGATATTGAAGACAAACACCATGTTTAAATTCTACTTGGTTCTTTATTGTTCTTCTTGTTCTTAATGGGTTCAGAATTTGTGTTTAGACTAAACACCATAGCTAAATGCTTTTTCTGAATACTTGATTAAAACCACACACCATATGGATAATCATATTTGAGAAAGAACGAACTCCATAAGCTAGTTTGATTACTTTGCTGCTTGTTACTTTGAAGCATGAAATTGGACGTGTGTTGATTTTCCTTTCCATTTTAGTTTTAATTTCCTAATCCTTTAATTATGTTTCAAGTTTTCTGTGTTTGTTTTAGCAAGTAATGTCAGCTTAATAAAAATGGAGAGAGATGGTAACCTCAATCATAAGAATGGAGAGTGTGGAGTAGTGGGAGAAGTCGCGACCTCCAAATGCATCATGCTCGACCTAATCGCTTCAAGGGGGAGTATTCCAATCCTTTCTCTTTAGTTGTTTTGTTATTATTTCAGTAATTTTAATTTTCTATTTCTTTTATTAAATAAAAATTAAAAAGATTTTTTATATGAGCTGACTTGTGGTAACTCCAGATGAGCGTCTCCGTTAATCCAGTGTCTAGGAGTTCTTTAGGCGACACCTTTGGTGTCTAAGAAGTTTGGGTTTTAAGTGGGACCTTTGTGACCCCTCCAACATTCCGGATCCCCTGGCTGTGTTTTTCTGAGGCCCTTAACTGGTCATCCATGAGTTGCTTGTATATTTGTGTGTAAAAAAAAAAAAAATTTAAATTTAAAAAAAATTGAAATTTGAGTTTTTATTTATTTTCCTTCTAAATTGCAATTTGGAACTTCTTTGTTTTTTTTTTCTTTGTGTGGTCAGTTAGTTGTAAATAATAATAAATAAATAAATAATAAAAAATCAATTTGGAACTTCTTTGTTTTCTTTTTTTTGTTTTGTTAAGTTAGTTTATGTATTTATTTACGTGGCGTGGTTAGTTAGTTTATTTCTGAGTGTTAAAAACACATTTTCATTTCAAACGTTACAAACAAAGAAAAAAAAAGTAAAAAAAAAAAAACAACATTCAAGTAAATTAAAAATAAAAACAACATTCAAGTAAATTAAAAATAAAAACAACTTCTTCTTCTTCATCTTCATCTTCATGGCATGCCTCTATTCTCTCTTACTTGCAGAATCTCCAGCAGCTCCACATGGTCCTCATTTTTCTCTCCAAGTGCTTCCACGTGCTGATTGGCACAGGAGAGCCGCTTCTGCGAGTCCGCCACCATAGCCTTCAAGGAAGCTACTTCCTCGCTTTGCGCGGCACACTCCCGTGTCCTCGCCAATAATCGCATGCCCAAGTTGGTAGCCGAGACCGCGTGGAGCACCGTTAAATTGTGGGACTCCTCCACTGCTGCCTTGTCAGACCTCTTTGCCACATGCAGGATGATCTGTCGATGTGAGCTTCCTGCTGCCCTGTGAGACTGCGGCTGCTCTCTCGGCACCGCCTCAGAAAGGTTCGGAATTACCTCAGCAAAGTTTGAGGCCGTACCATGATGATATGTGGAATTTGGGAAGACAAGGTTTGGACGAGCCCTTATCTGCGCATTCGGTGGCGCAAGGGACAATTCAAGGTTAAGATCATCAAGGTGAGTGCATGAAGATGCCATTGTTTTGTTTCTGGATTTTTTGATGTTTTTCTCTGAATTTGCAGGAAGAAATGCGAGGTGCTCTTCTACTTCACCGAGAAGTGTTTAAATAGATTTATGCAGACAAGGGAGCCGAAAGCACTTCGGATCTCGAGGGTGCTATCCTGTGCTCTTTTCTCTCGGATCCCTTCATTTCCGGCGCAAATTGCGAGCGCGTTTTTTTAAAAAGGGAGCATGTCTACACTTTCACTTACTTTTGCCTCCCTGTTTTTTCTGATGTTTGTGTTTTTGCTTTTTTAGTTATTATTTTATTTTATTATTATTTTTTTTCAATTGTTTTTTTTTTTTTTTTGTCAGGTTTCTCAAGAATTTAATTGGAAGAAGAGACAAAATTAAAGATGCGTCTTGGACACCTGGTGCAAGAATCCCAACTCTTCTTTTAAATTCTTGTTTGAATTGTGTGTTTATTTAAGTTTTTATTTATTTATTTTGTTTTTATTTAATTATGTAGTATAATTTAAAACTCATAGGATATTCTTTGAAGGAGCTAAACTTTTGGTAACTCCAGTGAGCAACCGCAGTATACAGTGTCTAGGAGTTCTTTAGGCGGCACCTTCGGTGTCTAAGAAGTTTGGGTTTTAAGAGGGACCATTGTGACCCCTCCAACCTTCCCGGATCCCCTGGCTGTGTTTTCTGAGGCCCTTAACTGGTCATCCTTAAGTTTTTCTCTTAAAAGAAAAAAGCAGTTACTTGTGTGTTTACTTAACTAAAAATAAAAATGCATGTTTCAGTTTTCATGTTTTTGTTTGATCGTCGTTCTTTAAATTTAGGGTCATTCGTGTTTTTGAGATAACATAACTTTTTATTTCCCAATTTAAAAAAAAAAAAACATACACTTTAAAATTAAATAAATAAAAGCTGAAATCATTTCTTCTTGGCGCTCGGTGTCTCGACCATAGGAGCTTTTAGTTTGGCCCTCTGGCTGTCCTCTTTCGGGGCTTCACGCACAGCCTCTTGGGGCTCATCACTTGAGCTCCCAAAGATCGCAATCTTAGCTTCAGTATAACTTTTCTCGCGATCTGGTTTCTTGCGTTTACCCGGTCGGTCTAGGTCCTCCAGCTGTTTTCGCATGTCGCGAGAGTACAACTCTACAATCTTTGTTAGGTTTTTATTCTCGTCTCGCAACACTTCTAGCTGGTGTCGATTCACCTCCATTATCCTTGACCGCTCTCTTTTCAAGCTTTTTATAGCACTTTGACACTCTTCAACCATCCTGTGCTCCGCCGCTCACTGACCTTTCAGCACCTCCACCTCATGGGACTTCGCAAGTAGGCGATGACCCAAACTTGCGACACATGCTGTACTCTGCATGCTCAGTGCTAGGGCATCACTCATGACCCGGTTGTCATCCCTTGTCCCGAACACACGTATATCTTTAGGAGTCACCAAATTTCTGCCAACTCCAATGGCAACATCGTTGTCCAGGAGTATGAGTCATTGACGGTCACTGGCCCCCGTGCGGAGGCAAAGTAGGGCATCCATCCTGGTGCTCCTGCTTGGCCTCGTGTTTGAGTCGGTGGAGCTAAGTTGAGATCTAACGAAAAGGGGTAGGAAGAAGCCATTTGATTTCTCACTTTTTTTTTCTCTTTTTTTCTTGCTTGTATTCTCTTTTGTGTGTTTTTGCGTTTGTTTTTTCCCCTTCGTTTTCCTTCTTATAGACATAGTATTTGACAAACCCTAGCCATCGCAGCGTCTAAGCATTTTCTGAATCCCCAAGCGTTCCTCGAGTCCCACAACCTTCTCACTTTCCAACCGTTTCCAACTCATTTGTCACGACTTTCTTTGTCTGAATGGACGCGTTTAGCAAAGTCGTCGCGCCTTCCATGGCCCCGTAATTTCTGCTTGTGGAGTCTGCGGCACCTCTATGCGTCGACACGTGGCTCCTGCTTTCTGCCCGTGACTATCCATGAGACGACATCAGGGACCACATTCCCTCTTTTTAGAAATCCCGCTTTGCGCTCATAATTCACGTTTTATCTTTTTAAGAAAAAATTAAAATTAAAACGTTTGGGCTTCGGATTTCATTGTGGGTCGGGTTTTCACCATTGTTTTGGTTTCAAAGTTGGTTAACTTTCTTTTGGGTTGGGCTTTAAATCGTTTGGGTTTTAGTTTGCGTAAGACTCCTGTTTAGGGCTTACCTGTTTTGAGTGTTTTACTGTTTTATTTTTATTTTTATTTTTTTGTTTGTTTTGTAATTATTTTATTTTATTTTTGTGTGTTTTGTAATTTTTATTTGCTTTAATACCTTTCATTTGTTATTATGACATTGTTTGTGGCTAATTTTTAAACATTGAGGACAATGTTCATTTCTAGGTTTGGGGGTATTGGAGTTTAGCATTTTAAATTTGATTTTTCCTTAAATTTTTTTTATTTGCTTGTTTTTATTTTTATTTTATTTTGTTTGAGTCTTGCTTTTATTTTTATTTATTTTTATTCACTTTCCGAACACATTTGATGAGATTGTGATAAATGTTTGCATGACTTAAATGAAAATTGGATTTCATTTTATTTTTTTAAAAACAAAAAAAAAATTAATTAATTTTGGCATCGTTCTAGCATGATATGTTCGAAATCTTTACACTTGCCATTTGTTTCATAATTTTCCAATTAAAGGATTTGCATGATCTAAAGAATTGTATGAAGCATAAATTAGACTTATATAACCAACCATATAAAGTGAGCTTTTGAGCCTTGTACTTCAATTCATGAGTGTTATATACATGTACTCTTATTTTCTTGTCATCAAAGTTGTTGTTTGATCTCATTATTCATTGATTTGGTTAAACACTTAAAAGTCATTCATTCTTATGCAATTTGATTTTATGACATTTAAGAAGTGATATTAAGGCCATCTTTGGATCGTTTGAGCCTTTCAAGCTAACCTTGTGCATGCTTAAGCATGATTTTCCATTGTTAACCATTTTGGGCCTTCAAAATAAATTGGTGTTTGTTCAATTAAAGGAAAGGAGTATGAATCAATGTAAATGAAGGTATAAGGAGTTTTGATCATGTAAAAGAAAAAATCTTGTAAATAATTATTTTATGCTCTTACATTGCGAGTTCCTTGGACTTTGTTTTATCCATACCTTTCATTTCTTACTCACCTTACACCCTTGGCCCATTTACAACCTTTACTAAAGACCTAAATTGATCTTAAATGTCATGTGGTTGAATTGCATCCATTTTCTTACTTTTAAGTGTTTGGCATCCTTCTTGAGATCATATTAATGCAAGTTCTTCATCTTTCTATTTCGAGTTAAGTCCTTTATGGTTTAACTCTAATCTCATGTTTATAACTGACTGTTGCATTATAGCCCTCTTCTGAGTGATTCATTTGTGAGAGGACAACTTTGGTGAGATTTGAAGTTGAACTTGTGCTTTGTATAATTTTTGAAATTGTGTGAAAACTAAGATTGAGGAATTTGTTGCATTTGGCTATCACACTACTACACTTTGAGCATATTATGTTTTGAACTTTGCCGCTTTGTAAATAATGTCTAGAATTGAGTTTTTATTATTAAAAACTTTTGAGTCATGTGCATGAGTCATTTCTCTTCAGAAAATGTTCGGAAAGATTGTTTTGAGTTATTTGTGTTTTTGTGTTTGTTTTTGTTTTTGTTTTGTTTTTGTTAATTAATGTATTTATGTTTGTTTTTGTTTTTGGTTTTGCTTAAGGACTAACAATCTTTTAAGTTTTCTAACCATTTTGTTTTGTAGAGTTAGAAAAACGTTTGTGGGTATTGATATCTGTTAAACCCTAAGGAGACACAACTCCTCCTACTAGGGATGCCTAGAGGTTTAAAGGCTTGTTGCATATGCTAAATGCAATCGAGTTACCTACGAAAGTGGTTTAGTTAACTTCTAGTTTTGTTTTTAACTTTGTTTTGTGTTGTTTTGCTCGAGGACTAGCAAAATCTAGGTTTGGGGGTATTTGATCGGTTCATAATTGTATATTAATTCTTACCCTTCTAGCTTATGATTTGGTTATGTTTTTGAGTTAAACTTGTGCTTTTAATCCTTTTTGTGTTTATATTTCAGTTAATTGAGCTTTAGGTAACAATGATGGCTTTGGAGAACATAATTCATGCAATTCAAGCATGTTAAGGCCTAATTTGGAGGAATGGATGAAGAGCTTAAAGACAAATTCATTATGGCTACAGCCCCCTGCCAGTCCAGTTCCGTAGGTCATAATACAAGCTTTGTTTCAGCAACCTACATAGCTCTAATGAGGCCACATTCTTCATGAAAGTTGTTCCAATGTGTGTGTACTATAACATATCCAAAATTCAGCCCCATTGGATAACTCTGGAGTCCGTTTCCTAGCAAACACTGAACCATGCTCAGGATGGATCTTATCAGCGCGGAAAATGAGTTATAAATTTGTTTCGGCCTTAACTTCTTCGTCCGACCTTGGATTGGCCCAAATAACATATGGCTGGAAAGAAGACATTCTGAACTTCAATTCGGAGGGCCTAAGTTGATTAAGAGAAGCCCAAGTTGTAAGCCCTTGAAGTTGCTGGTCATGCCTGACCTAGGCATGTGCCTGGTTGGATGCTTGGTCATGGTGAGCTAGGCATGAGCTATCCTTTCTGGTTGGAAGCTTGGTCATGCTGACATGAAGATGAGCTAGGGCTGCTGGTGGGATTTATTGGGGAAGTGCATCAACCATTGAAGATTTTTTAATACAAGTGCATCAACCATTGAAGATTTTCTAATACAAGTGCATCAACCATTTCATATTTTATAATTCAAGTGTTGTATGCATTAGTATTATTGAATTCAGATTTTCACTTCCCCTAGGCCTATAAATAGGGAAGTTCTCTAAGCTTGTAATAACACCCCAAGGGGGGGAGCTCTCAAACACTTCTCTAGAGCTCCCTTCCCTTCTCTCCCTCAAATTCTCTTAGTTTCCCTTTGTAGCTCTCAATTGTTGTAATAAGATCATTCTACTTTTCCTTTCTCTTCTTCTAAATTCTTCAACACTCTCTTCTCCAAACACTTCCCAAACACTTCTCCCATTTCCTTCATCAAATTCTCTAAAGCTTTCAAACACATGCTCTTCCAAAATCCACAAAGTTCTCAACACCATTTTCCCTTCTCTTCCAAAAGTCTCCATGTCTCAAATACTTCACAAACACCTTTCTCTCCCTTCCCTAAGTTATCAAATTCTCCAAGTTCACAAACATTCTCCAAGTTCTCAAACACATTTCTCTTCCCTTCCAAAAATCATCCAAGTTCTCAAACACTTTCTTCCAAATTCTCAAAGTTCTCAAACACTTTCTCTTCCAAAATCTTCAAGCTTTCCAAACACTTCTCTACTCTCTTCCACATTTCCCTTCTCTTCCAAAATTCTCCAAATCTCTCAAACACTTTCCTTCCTTCCTCAAATGCTCTCTTTAATGTTCTCTAAGTTGTAATTTATTTTTCTTGTAATGTACATTCGTTCTTCTTGTTTTGTTTCTTTTGTTTTCATTTTTGTTTTGTGTAGGAAAATTGAATTGGATCATTCAATCACCAATCCCTGTGGAATCGAACCTCGTACTTACATACGCTAAACTACCAACGGTTCGTGCACTTGCGAGTATCACAAGTTGAGGATGCAGTTGAACCCATTTCCGTGCAGCTGAATCTACACAACAATACTATCCAAGTAATTTGAATTCATTTATAAACAATTGTGATTGAAACATATTGAAACATTTCATCAATATGATGTGATTTGAGCTAAAATTAAGGAAAAAAAAAAGCTATTTATCTTGATGGAAGAGACAAAAAGGTCTAGGAGCTCAATGTTGAGGTCATGTTTCTTTCTTAACTATGACTCTGAATTTTTTTTATTTATTTGATTGGCACATTATTTATGGATGACCTGTGTACCAAAAGTTAATGGAATAAATTTTTGTTCTTAAAAGATTTTCTTAGCTAAATGTAATCTAAACAAGTTTCAATGTCTATGGGTATTAGAGGGTTATGGATAAATCCAAGAGTGATAACACACTGGTAAAACACTTGGGCTTTGATAATTATGAACATGGTTTTGCCCCGAACCCATATTGCTTTGGTCAAAGCATGGCTCAAAAATAGTAGTGTGAGTTCTGATCATTTTTAAAATTAAATTCATAAACTCCATATTTTGAATAGAGATTTATAAAATAAAAAAAAAGGCTTTAATATAACATCAAGTTCTTAAACCTAATTTTGGTGTAATGTAATTGTTGTTTCATTGCTAATCATGATTTTGTATAGTGGTGACTCTAATTCACAGTATTAACAGCTAATTGTGGATACTCATGAGCAATGTTTTGAAAGGCGAGGCGTTGATGTGAGGCATTTTAGTCGCGTTACGTGAGGCGTAAGCCTTGAAGCATTGAGGCGTATAGCCTTTTGAATATTAATTTATTTTAATAATAATTTTTTTGAATAATACTATACCCATCTGTGCTTTTTGATGCATACAAACACACTTTGTTGGCAATACAACTTAAACTTCCGTATCTCGCGGTTTGTACAACCTCTTTGCTACCACTTTCTGACATAAATGCATATCCAATATCCATTCGGGCAGTTTTTGTCCATCACTTCATTATGAGTGACGAGGGAGTTTCCATAATATGCTCCCACTTCATCACATAAAACAAATGGCAACATGGGATGCCTTCACTTTCATATTTCTGGCAGTTGCATCCTATTCGAACATCTTTCCCACCAAGGCACACACAACTCCAATTATTTTGTGGTTAACCGTATTTCGCTAAAATATACAATCGTCCTCCGAAATTATGAATTATTTTTTCATGAATGAGTGTTGAGAAGCATTGATCTCGTTACATACCAATAAAAAGCACCTATGAGTGTAAATTTGGGAAACATGTTGCTCAAAACTTTTCAGTGTTGTTGTAAGCACTTTCTTTGACTGTTTTGGTCAAAATCATCATTTCCCGAGGTATTCCTCATTCGTGCTATGATCCTATCAATTGCTGGAATTCATTCAAACAACTTAATGTCTTTTCTCAAATAATCTTTCACAAACTTGTTCATACACTCCACGCATTGAGTAGTGCACATACCACCGAAAAACTTAGGTCTAAGGCGTGATTTCGCCCACGCATCTCGTTTTGCATACATCATTTGTAGCCATTCCTTTTGTTTATGTGTAGTAACTATGTCCTTCAAAAACTCCCATTTCTTTTCAAACTCATATGATCATACCAATTCTTCATCCTTTAAGTTATTCTGTGCATTCCTTGCTACATGCCATGAGAACAACATATGATTGCACATGGGCAACACATACTCAATTGCTTTGTGTGCATGGCCTCATCCCCATCCGTCAGTATTGATGTAGGCTTCTTGCCTTTCATGGAGGATATGAATGTCTCCAATAACTACTTTTATGTTCCAAAGGTCTCATTAAGCAATATGGTACAACCAACACTCACCCGGTGGTTGTTTAAACCAACAAATAACACTAAAGGCTTGTCATACATATTGGTTTTGTATGTGCTGTCGAAAATGAGGACGTCTCAAGAGGCAACATAGTCCAAAAGTGAAGTAGAGTCTCTCCAAAACAAGTTAGCAAACCTATTCTCCTCATTTACACTGAACTTACAAAAAAATTCAAGATCCATTGACACTTTCGCTTTCATGTAGGCGAGTGTAGCTTCGGTGTCGCTGTTCCAAGTTCTCATGCATTGATGGAGGCTTAAATCTTACACCATATGCGGCAATCCCTTCCACCATAGGTAGTCAAAATGGATCATTTATAATATTAAATGGGGGTGCTCTAGAGAAGAAAAAACGACTAATCTTTCGACAAACTTCCTTTTTTTTCTTCTTGTTTGTATGCTAAATTTAATGTACTTTGCCAAGCTTCTAAAGTGACAAATCTATCCATTGGTCCTTTTGATTTAGGTTGTGCTCTAAGAGCCTCATCAACTGCAACACTCCTAGTACCGGAGATTCCATATTCTTCATCAAATGAAGTTTCCATACTTTGAGTCCCTCCTCATGGACCATCCCCAATCTCTCTAAGCATTTCATTTTTCTTTCTTTTTTCAAGTTGAAATTTTTTCAAAGTTGCGACACACTCTTTTTTCACATGCTTGGGTACTTTCTTACATGGTTGCATACCATGATGAGTTTGACCCAAATGATGCTTAAGTCTAGAAATTCCTTCACTGCATCTTTGATCACAAAATGTGCATCTTTGATCCCAATCTCTCTAAGCATTTCATTTTTATTTCTTTTTTCAAGCTGAAATTTTTTCAAAGTTGCGGCACACTCTTTTTTCACATGCTTAGGTACTTTCTTATATGGTTGCATACCATGATGAGTTTGACCCAAATGATGCTTAAGTCTAGAAATTCCTCCACTGCATCTTTGATCACAAAATGTGCATCTCAAGTATTTTTTCCTCTCTATTTCTTTTGCATACTTCCACGCAGGATCTTTTCGATTCATAGCTATAAAACAACACCATTAATATTTCTAAGATACAAGTATGATGCATGTACGCCACATTTCTACTATATCACATGAACGAATAGGATAACTAATATATTGAAAAAAAATTATACGGAACTTCAAATTACAGTTGCGAAGAATTAGAGAGAAAAATAAAATGGCTTACTTGCAGTTCGAAAGATGAAGAGAATTCTTGAAATTGATGGAGATTATCTGGTAAATGTAGAAATTAGAGTTATACTATACAATACATATATGTTAAATGGTCCCTGTGTTTTACCTTATCGGCCAATTTAGTCCCCGTGTTATTAATTTGGCCAATTTAGTCCTTGTGTTTGTATATGTTAACAAATTTGATCCTTTTAGTCAAAATTATGTTAAAACCTTAAAAAATGACATTTAAAATTAATTTAAAAATATGTAATTAATTATACAGATTTACACTCAAATAATAATAATGCTAAAATGATTAAAACCCAACAACCTCAACCTCCAATGGTCTCGATTCCTGTAGGGAAAAAAAAGGTTCTTAGTCGAATTGATGCCTACTCTTTCCTTGCTGATCGGTTCATAATTGTATATCATTTTGTACCCTTCTAGCTTATGATTTGGTTATGTTTTTGAGTTAAACTTGTGCTTTTAATCCTTTTTGTGTTTATCTTTCAGTTCATTGAGCTTTAGGTAATAATGATGGCTTTGGATAGTAAATGATGCAATCCATGCATGTTAGGGCATGATTTGGGTGGATGGAAGAAGAGCTTAAAGACAAACCAATTTTGGCTACAGTCCCCTGTCAGTCCAGTTCCGTAGGTCACATTGCAAGATTTGTTTCAGCAACCTACACAGCTCGGATGAGGCCGCATTCTTCATAAAAGTTGTTCCAATGGGAGTGTACTATACCATATCCAAAATTCAGCCTCATTGGATAAATATGGAGTCTGTTACCTAGCAAACACAGAGCCATGCTCAGGATGGATTTTATCAGCGCGGAAAATGAGTTAGCAATTTGTTTCGGCCTTAACTTCCTCCTCCGACCTTGGATTGGCCCAAATAACATATGGCTGGAAAGAAGACATTCTGAACTTCAAGTTTGAGTGCTTAAAGTCCTAATTTGCTTAAGGGAAGCCCAATTCGTAAGCCCTTGAAGTTGCTGGTCATGCTGACCTCAGGATGAGCTATCATTTCTGGTTGGATGCTTGGTCATGGTGAGCTAGGCATGAGCTATTGTAGCTGGTTGGAAGCTTGATCATGGTGACATGAAGATGAGCTAGGGCTGCTGGTGGGATTTATTGGACAAGTGCATCAACCATTTCAGATTTTCTAATTCAAGTGCATCATCCAATTCAGATTTTCTAATTCAAGTGCATCAACCATTTCAGATTTTATAATTCAAGTGTTGTATGCATTAGTCTTTTTGAATTCAGATTTTCACTTCCCCTAGGCCTATAAATAGGGAGGTTCTCTAAGCTTGTAATCAGACCCCAAAGGGGGGAGCTCTCAAACACTTCTCTAGAGCTCCCTTCCCTTCTCTCCCTCAAATTCTCTTAGTTTCCCTCTCTAGTTTTCAATTGTAGTAATGAAATATTTGTGCTGAAATTCTCCTTAAGTATTTCTTAGTTCTACTTTACTTTTCCTTATGTACATTCTTTCTTAAGTATTCAAGTTTAATTAGTTTCCAAGTTTCAATTATGGTTTTTGTTCTTATTCATTATGCTTATAAGTTAATATGTTAGTTTGAATGATTGATCACCATTTAGGCTTGCATGTTAGCTATCTTGGTTTGAATTAAGAGTATACACCATGCTTTAATTCGAATTGAACTATGAATAGGAAGAGTATGTATGGACATTCAACAACAGGGATTAGATACATGCTTGGTTGTTTAAATTGTTCTTCTATGCTTAATGGGTTCCTAATGCTTAATTTTAGGTTAGACAACAAATGATCAAATTAGGGAATTAGGAACACAAGGTTATGACCACACACCATGGCTTAATCATACTTTAGCTAGAATCAATCCATAAATCTAAATTGAACTTGGGAACTTATTTGCTTGAGTTACTTATTTCTTTCTTCCTTATTTTATGTTCTTTGTTTTTGTTTTTGTTTTGTGTAGGGAAAATGAATTGAATCATTCAATCACCAATCCTCGTGGGATCGACCTCGCACTTACATATGCTATACTACCAAACGGCTCGTGCACTTGCGAGTATCACAAGTTGAGGATGCAGCTGAATCAATTTTGGTGCAGTTGTATCTACGCAACAAGTTTTTGGCGTCGTTTCCGGGGATTGACAACATAGTTTGGTTCTATTTCTTTTCCCTACTTGTTTTATTTTTATTTTTCATTTTCATGTTTTTCTAGACAATTTCAAGTTTTAAAGTTAATGACGTTAATGGACAAGTTGTGTTTGTAGTCCAACAGAAAAGGACAATTGCCCAACAAGCAAGAGAACTGGGTTTAAGTCCCAGCTTACACAACCCATTGGTGCTTGTTGCTTTGAAGCATGGAATTGGATGTGTGTTGATTTTCTTTTTCATTTTAGTTTTTATTTCCTAATCCTTTTAATTCCATTTCAAGTTTGTGTGTTTGTTTTAGCAATTTATGATAGCTTAATAAAAATGGAGAGAGATGGCAACCTCAATCATAAGAATGGTAAGTGTGGAGCAATGGGAGAAGTCGCGACCTTCAAGTGCATCCATGCTCAACCTAATCGCTTCAAGGGGAAGCATTTCAATCATTTCTCTTCTTTGAATTCTGTTTATTTCCGTCTTTGTTTTTTCTGTTCTGAATCCAACTATATAAATAACGTGAAATTTGGACTTACGGTTGGAAAGTTATAGCCTAAAAACTGAACACAGGTCGAAGCTGAAAAACAGAGAAACGAATCTGTCAAAATGGTGATAAACAGGTGATAGAAAATGCTGTTTGTGTTTTTCTTTGGTTTATTGGTTTGTTTCTTTTAGTACAACAATTTATGTTGTTTGTTTGAATTTGTTTAGAGTCCTTAGTTCATTTTCGTTTATGGTTTGTTGTTTCATTTTTATCTTAATTTGTTTTTGTTTCTTATCTTAAAAAAAAAATTTAAAAAGATTTTTCATATGAGCTGACTTATGGTAACCCGAGTGAGCACTTCCGTCAATATAGTGTCTAGGAGTTCTTTAGGCGATACCTTCGGTGTCTAAGAAGTGTGGGTTTTAAGCGGGACCATTGTGACCCCTCCAACCTTCCCGGATCCCCTGGCTGTGTTTTTCTGAGGCCCTTAACTGGTCATCTGTGAGTTGCTTGTATATTCGTGTGTTTTTAAATTAAGTTTATTTTTATTTTCTTTGTTTTTTTTTTCTGTTGAGTCTTTGTTTTTGATTTGTTTTTGTTTTTGTTTTGTTAAGTTAGTTTATGTTTTTATTTACGTGGTTTGATTGGTTAGTTTATTTCTGAGTGTTAAAACACATTTTTATTTCAAACATTGCATAAAAAAAAAAAAAACAAAAACAAAATAAAAACAAAAACAATAAAATAAAATTTAAAAAAAAATATTCTTCTTCATCTTCATCTTCATCATCATCATGGCTTGCCTCTATTGTCTCGCACTTGTAGAATCTCCAGCAGCTCTACATGGTCCTCATTCTTTTCTCCAGCTCTTCCACATCCTGATTGGCACAATAGAGCCGCTTCTGCAAGTCCGCCACCATAGCCTTCAAGGAAGCTACTTCCTCGCTCAGCGCGGCACACTCCCGTGTTCTTGCCAGTAATCGCATGCTCAAATTGGTAGCCGAGACCGCGTGGAGCACAGTTAAATTATTGGACTCCTCCACCGCTGCCTTGTCAGACCTCTGTGCCACACGCAGATGATCCATCGGTGTGAGCTCCTGCTAATCATGCCTCCCAGCAGCACTGCTCCGTTCGGCAGTGCCTCAGAAAAGTTCGGTATTGCCTCAGCAAAGTTTGAGGCCGTACCGTGATGATATGAAGAGTTTGGGAAGACAGTGTTTGGAGGAGCCCTTTTCTGAGCATTCGGAGGTGCAAGGGACAGCTCAAGGTCGAGATCATCAAGGTGAGTGCATGAGGATGCCATTTTTTTTTTGTTTCTGGATTTTTTGATGTTTTTCCTTGAGTTTGCAGGAAGAAATGCTGGGTATCATCCGCTTGTAGAGGCGTGCTTTAAATAGACATATGCTGATGAAGGTGCCAACACCATTTCAGATTTCCGGGCATGCTCGACCTAATCGCTTCAAGGGGGAGCACCTTTACTTTCACTTTACTTCTTTTTTCTTCCGTGTTTTCTGATGTTTAATATTTTTGCCCGTTACTTTCATTTTCTAGAGCTTTGTGTTTCTGCTTTTTCCCTTTCGACTATCATCTTTATTTTATTTTAATTAGGGAACTGTGTTTCTTTTCCGTTTGTCGTCTTCGTTTGATTTAAGTTTGGGAAGTGCATTTTCTTTTTCTTTTTCTTTTTCTTTCTGCAACCTTACTCTTTTATTTCTGAAAACAAAAACAAAACAACCAAAAGAAATAAAAACAACAATTAGCAGTAGAAATCATTTCTTCACAGTGCTCGGTGTCTCGACCATTGGAGCTTTGAGTTTGGCCCTCTGGCTGTCCTCTTCCTGGGCTTCATGCACAGCCTCTTGGGGCTCACCACTTGAGCTCCCAAAGATCGCAATCTTAGCTTGAGCGTAACTACTCTCACGATCTGCTTGTTTGCATTTACCCGGTCGGTCGGTCTAGGTCTTCCAAGTTTCAATTATGGTTTTTGTTCTTATTCATTATGCTTATAAGTTAATATGCTAGTTTGAATGATTGATCACCATTTAGGCTTGCATGTTAGCTATCTTGGTTTGAATTAAGAGTATACACCATGCTTTAATTCGAATTGAACTATGAATAGGAAGAGTATGTATGGACATTCGACAACAGGGATTAGATACATGCTTGGTTGTTTAAATTGTTCTTCTATGCTTAATGGGTTCCTAATGCTTAATTTTAGGTTAGACAACAAATGATCAAATTAGGGAATTAGGAACACAAGGTTATGACCACACACCATGGCTTAATCATACTTTAGCTAGAAGCAATCCATTAATCTAAATTGAACTTGGGAACTTATTTGCTTGAGTTACTTATTTCTTTCTTCCTTATTTTATGTTCTTTGTTTTTGTTTTTGTTTTGTGTAGGGAAAATGAATTGAATCATTCAATCACCAATCCTCGTGGGATCGACCTCGCACTTACATATGCTATACTACCAAACGGCTCGTGCACTTGCGAGTATCACAAGTTGAGGATGCAGCTGAATCAATTTTGGTGCAGCTGTATCTACGCAACACTTGCTGCAATTTTTCTTCTCTCTTATGTTTTAGATTTTCTCATACTCTCCGTTCATCTCTCTCTCCTCTTCGATCCATTGGCCTGAATGTCGTCGACTTTTGCTGCAACGAGGATGATCAATTGGCGATAGAGCCATCAAGGTTACGGTGACCGGCTATGAAGATCTTCATGATTTGTCAGAGAGGAAGCTATGAGAGAGAGAGAGATTGAGAGAGAGAGAGAGAGAGAGAGTTGTTGTGGTTTAGGTGGGGTTGGAATGGTGGTGAGGGTGTCTATGGGTTTGGGGTTGGAGTGGTGGTGGTGAGGGTGGCTAGGTTTGGGAGGTGGTTGAGGTGCGTGCGTGAAATTTGGGAAGGTGAAATTTAAAAAAAACATATTCCATTTTCATATTGATTTTAAAATTTTATAATCAATTATAGTATTTTTTAATTAATTATAAATATTTTATATTTTATATTTTTAAGGGAATGGACCACATTAACTAACATATACAAACACAAGGACCAAATTGGCCAAATTAATAACACATAAACTAAATTGGCCTATGAGAAAAAACACAGGGACCATTTTATCATTTAAGCCTTAAGTTTATTACAATAAAGGTAAGAAAAGAAAAACAGAAACTTGCGTTTGTTTTTTTCAAAACACTCCAAATGAAACGACGTCGTTTCATTTAAAGTTTTTTTTTTTGAAACACTACAATCGAAACGACGTCGTTTCATTACAATAAACCTAAAAGAAAAAACACGCGAGTCGTCTTCCTCGCAGAGTTGCAGCCAATTTGCAGACTCGCAAAATACTTCCGGTTCAGAACTGTCCAGATCTGGCGCGCCTTGCTCCTCCTCGCTCCCCCTGGCCACGCCTTGAAAAGCCTCCTCACGCCTTCCCGGCGCTAAACGTGCAACTCGCGAAACAGCCGACCGCCTCGGGCGATTTCCTGCCGCCTCGCTCCGACGCTCGCGAAGGCATGCCTTTGAAAACACTGCTCAGGAGACTATGACACTTCCCCAGATATGCAGTACAAGGATACTCAAGTGAGCTATGTTTTGCATTCCCATTTAATATCAGAGCTTAGAGACCTAGGATTTTCATCTTATTATCTCATAGTATGCCCAAGGACAACAATTAATTCTTCTTCAATTGTATACATGTGTCTTTGTGTTCTAATTTTTACATTTTTTCTACCATGTGCTAATCATCAGGTTTCAGTGCCTCCCCGTGCATCCGATCCTGGCTGGGCTCATGGTATTATGGTGAATGGAGGTCGCCAGAAGATTAAGTGCAAATACTGCCATAAAGTAATGCTTGGGGGCGGAATTTCCAGACTAAAACAGCATTTGGCTGGGGAAAGGGGGAATGTATCTCCTTGTGAGGAAGTACCTGAAGAAGTTAAATTGCAGATTCAACAACATCTTGGTTTTAAAGTACTAGAGAAGCTTAAAAAGCAGAAAGGATTAAGTAATAGCAAGGATTCCGTACCCTACTTGCAGTATAAGGAAGAAGGAGAAAATGAAGATGGAATGAGAACTCAAAAGACCGTTTCCACACGAGGCAAACGAAGGAGAAGGGAAAAAGAGGCTATGGAAGGCATTTCAAATCAAATGAAGAAGCACAAAAAACATTCTTTCCCAGCTGCAACAACTATTGTTGCTCAACCTTTACATCAGAGTTTTGCTTCTCAAGAGATCATAGTCCAAGCTGATTTGGCTGTTGCAAGATTTATGTATGAATCCGGTATACCATTCACTGCTGCGAATTCACATTTTTATCAACAGATGGCTGATGCCATTGCTGCTGCAGGACCTGGCTATAAGATGCCTTCTTATCATGCTTTGAGGGGAAAACTGTTGAACAAAAGCGTTCAGGATGCAGAAGAATATGAAGAGGAACTCAGAAAATCTTGGGATGTGACTGGGTGTTCTGTCATGGTTGATAGGTGGGTGGATAAAACTGGTAATTCAGTTATAAACTTCTTTGTATACTGTCCTAAAGGCACTCTGTTCCTCAAATCTGCCGATGCATCAGACATTTCAGAATGTCCAGATGCACTTCTTAAATTATTTGACTGCGTTGTTCAAGAAGTTGGGCATAAGAGGATTGTCAATTTTGTCACAGATGCGTCAGCCAGTTGTAAAGCTGCAAGAAAACTTCTAATGGAGAAATATAAAACCTTTTTCTGTAGTACGTGTGGTGGATATGGTATTGAATTAATGCTTGAGGAAATTGGAAAAATGAATGAAGTTAAAGAGGTCTTGGCAAAGGCAAAAAAGATTACTCAATTTATATACAACAGTGCTTGGATGCTTAATCTAGTGAGGAGGAAAACAGGTGGAAGAGACATAGTCCAGCTCGCAACCACAAGATTTGCTTCCACCTTCCTGACACTACAGAATATGGTAGCTTTGAAGCACCGGCTCGAAAAGATATTTGCCAGTGCTGCTTGGATGCATTCTACCTTCTCTAAGCAAAAGGCTGGACTTGAGCTGGCAGAGATTATTGCGGACCAACTTTTCTGGTCACAGTGTGATCAAATTCTGAAGGTGACTAAGCCCCTACTTTCTGTTTTTCAGCTTATGGACTGCGAGGAGAAGCCATCTGTTGGCTATGTGTATGATGCAATGGAAAAAGCAAAGAAAAGTATAATTGTGTCATTTGACAATAAGGAATCTGACTATTTGCCATATCTGGAGGTTATTGATCACATTTGGCAAGAGGAGCTTCATAGCCCCCTTCATGCAGCTGCATACTATCTCAACCCATCTATATTTTATAACCCTAGCTTTTCTACTAACAAAGTCATCCAGAAGGGATTGCTGGACTGTATTGAAACCTTAGAGCCTAACTTAACAGCTCAAGTTGTGATTACGAGCAACATAAATTTCTACGAGGAAGCTGTAGGGGATTTTGGTCGACCTGTCGCATTACGTTTGTCGAGAATCATTGGCCCCAGGTCAAAATGATTTTCATTGTTTCCAAGTTTCCAGATTCTTTTTGGGTACAGTGTAAGCATTAAACTATTTGTGTTGTTCTGCAGCTACTTGGTGGTCACTGTATGCAGCAGATTATCCCGATCTCCAACGATTAGCTGTCAGGATACTAAGTCAAACTTGCAGCATTATTCGATCTAAGCGGAGTAGGACCATGTTTGAACGTATGTGTTCAAAGAAAAAGAACCGATTGGAGCAACAAAGGTTCAACCACCTTGCATTTGTTCATTATAACTTGCACCTTCAACATAGGTAAGTTTTTCCATCCTCAGTAACTTATTTTGATATTCATAAGATATGTCATAGCCGGGAGTTACTCTCTTATCTCTACTAGCATTTCTTTAAATATGTTGATGTATTTTTTACACCAAGGTTGCACAAGATAGAGTAAATCTTAGTGGCACGTAGGTCCTTGCTGTATACTCCTGTAGTTCAGGGATAAATTCCAATGAAAATGGACCTATGTTAATTTATCCTAGAATAACTGCCAGAGTTATCGTGTCAGTTATCTGCTTTTCTTCCTTTCAATTAAAAGTCCTTGTGATGCACTCTGAAGCTCTTGAGGAAGGATAATGAATGCAGTCAAAATGTATCCTGGGACTAGCTAGTCTTCTGTTTCATTGGATAAGGATATATTTTCATATTTAAGCATGAAAATATGACTTTGGGGGAGACATGCTATTTTGCGAGTACAAGAATTCCAAAATTAATTGAATGGAAACGTATATGTTTAGTTGGGATAAACTCGAATTTGCTTTAGTTTTCTCTATCAAGGCCATATGTTCCTAAGGGTAATCTAGCTTACGATAATTATTTTGGGTCTTAGAATCTTTGCTAGGTGTTGAGTGGGACTGTGGGACTCGTTGTTATGAGCTTGAAGGAAGTAGTTGTTCCTAAGAGAAGGTGGTACTGTATAGGATACTAGATTGAACATATCAGAGACTTGATAGATAAATGTGAGAGTGAGGCACTTCCGGACGGAGACTATAATGAATGCATTTAAGGAAAATGAGAGTTGTGGGCCTCTCGGTCTCAGTCATTGATGTAGTCACCTTCATAAAAGGTCATGGAAGAGGGGATGCCCATTCCTGCTTTGTCCCTCATTTTTAATTGGCAAGCCAATGCCCAAGAAGCTTTCCCTGTGCTCTCTCTCAAAGTTTCCATATGTATTTTGGTCAAGGAATACATTCTGTTATTAAAAGAAAAAAAAAAGAGAGTTTCCTCCATTTGGTGAAAAAAGTGCATCTGTCCATTGAGCCCTTGATGGGCGATGTGAGTTTTGGTTCCTTCCCAATCCATGATAAGACGCTGTTAAGGCATTGTTCAGTGCTATGCAACAGTATATGAAAAGTAGCATGTTACCTTACGTTGCTGACAATATATGACTCGTAAGGCCATTATTCTATAAAACTTTGCTTTGTTGGACACCAACGGTACAAATTTAAGACTAAGGAGTGCAGAATTTGAAAGGTGTTGCGCATTTTTGTAAAGAAATTTACACATGATTATTAGTTTCATAATTAATTATATAGCTAGATGCTAGTTTCATGATTATTATCCTAATATAGCTAGATGGATTTTTAAATTAAAGCAAATATGTATTTATTGACTTTTCTTCTGTCTAGACTTTTGGAAGTTGACAGTATTGACACAAAACACTTGTGCTCTTGTTTGTGAATCATAACAGAGTTTTCTTACGCCCTGGTTGAATACATATTAAATATAATTTCTAGAAGCTGTTGGCTTGTTAGTTCAGGAATCAGAATGCCTACTCTTTTGCAAACTGTTTTGCATAGTGTAGTCTAGTTGCCCTAGTCATGTTTTTTTTTCTTTTACAGAGGAATTATTTAGTGTCTTGACTGTAGCTAAGTAGCATCTTTTTTCTTTTAATTAACAAAAAACTTGTGCATTTTATATATATTATTTACTCATAAGTGATTTAATGCATTCAAATTCTTCGCTAGTTCCCATTAACCCAGATTAAGTCAATTTGGCTGAAACCCAGTTCAACAATTTTGTGAAATATTCCTTAAACTTAGTATTACACGTTTACAAATTTATATGTGTTAGCAAAATAGATTATTATTTTTCTTTGGATAATAAGGAAGAATTTTGAAATTCCACTGGCTAATTGGTAACGTTTGTGAGCCTTTAACTGTTCCCATTCTTCATCAGCCTCAACTCTTTTCCTTTTTATTTATTTGTTCTTTCTTTTTTTGTTTATTGGAAGCAGGCGTTCTGAAGCAAGTAAAGCCATTTGTACAAGAGGTACACTCGATCCTATATGCTTAGAAGCTATCGATGCCAACATGGGAGATTGGGTGGAAGATCTGGGAGCTATTGGCAGCGATGGCCTAAGCTGGATGGACGTGACAGTCCCTGGTGAGTGGAAATTTTTGAATCATAGAGTAGAGAATATGGATGACTGTAACGACAGTACAGATGATAGGGGTAGTGATGATGGGAGAGGTGTGGACACAAATGATGATATGTCGTATAGAATATCCCAATGGTTGTAATGACAGTACAGATTACTCTGCTAGCTGGTGGCATTAGTTTCTTTCCTTATATTCTAGTATGAATTGCTGGATATAACGGACGTTAATATGAATTAGCAGAACTGTTGAGTTTCATTGAATCATTTGACTGATGCAGCAGTGTGCTACCAAACGGAGAACCCTGCCTTGAACATAACATTATAAAAATAAATAAAATAAAAAATGTTTACAGGGGTGGGTAGTGAGTTGTGTCAATCAGTATAGTCTAGAGATGAACCATCCCCAAAATGATCATATATCAATGTCTTGAATATGGTTTAGCTAGGTCGTGAGCATGAATGGAGTTACTCTTTAGCAGGAACTATTATTATCCTTTTTCTGTATATCTTGTATCAAATCAATTTTTTTGAATATTTAGGATCTTAATTAAAGACAGTCTTCATTTTGTGTTATGACTTACAGTATGTATACTTAATACATTAATAAATCCTCTAGTGTACTGATTATGAATCTGTACTTGGCAACTTGATCGTGGTGACAGAAACAAAATTTAATTTTCCAGGAAAAGAAAACAGAGAAAAGGGAATTTCCAAAATCTGTTTTTATTAACTTGGGACAAGAACTTGATGAATCAATGATAGCTTTTTAGTTATTACAGTCATAAAGGTCAGGCCGCAGGAAGAGAGCAAAACCTTGATTTCAAAAAATTTCTTTTGTGCGTCTTGCCAAGCTTCTCTTCAATGGTATGAGAGTAAATATTTAAAAGGAAATCTCACGATCTTCCTTTCTTTGCTTGGTATGCAGATTTCTTTCTTTGTATGGAAAACACAGGTTAGATTTTTACAGGTAAATCATAAAAAGTTTAGATATACTGTAAGGTCCAAAATAGTCATGGATCATATAGATATTGTTATTAGCACTCCAAAATAGTCATCTTTCGCTCTTCTCTCCCTTACTTTTTCATTAGGGTGGAGCAAGTGATAACTATTTTAGAGTGCCAATAACAGCTCTATATTCTTTGGTGGTAACATTAAGGCATATATCTTGAAGGGCTGGCAAATAATGCTAACAGAAGATTTAAAATTTCTGCCTTGGCTGCATGTAGCAGATTGGTTATCTTTTTTGGTTTTAAATAAAAATCATCCTTTTTGTTTTAAATATAAAAAACTTCTCAGACAGAAAAATAGAAGTACTAGGGATTGGGATTTCTCATTGCTGCTACTGAAAGAAAAGTACTACCTTGGATTTCGATTTTGTTTAGTCTGGAAGTAAAAGTGACAAAGCTCCTAATTTCCATGGCAGAAGTTAGCATTTATTTTCAGCTTTTTGGTCATTGGTCTTCTATTGCTTATAGCATATATGTCCAAAGAAAGAAGGAAATTAACTTCCAGAATTTAGTGAAAAAGTTGATCGCAGTTGTGGATGATGGGAGAAGCTATAATGGTCGAAGAGAGGAGAGGACTACATCTTGGAGAGAGCTGTCTCTCTGCATGGCAGCTTTGAACTCATCAAAGGTAACTTGTCCATCACTGTTTGCATCCATGCGATCAAATATTTCATCCAATTTTCCAGGTTCAGTGATATCAGCTGGAAGGCAGTCATCTGGTAAAGCCTGCTCAAAGTAATTTTATTTGGTCATGATCTTATTTGAAACTAATCAAGCAAGCAAGCTATACCAAGTGAGATGAATTAAGCGGCATTACCCTGAGCATAGATGCCACTTCTTCTTTACTGATGCATCCAGACCGATCCGTATCGTACATCTGCTTCCAAAATCAAAAGAGTGAGACAATTAGCATAGGGTTCATGAATAATGATAGTGAAGAAGGCTGAGCAAGAGAGAAGGAAATTTGGATTACAAAAACTTTATGACGATGAAACTAGCAGTAAGATTTTACCGAAACACTCCCCAGGTTCTTTAATTTGGCCAGGAAGGTTTAATTTCCTCAGGAAGCTTCATTATGAGTCAAAATTAGTTCGGTTAGAGTGAGTTTTTGTTCATGTACTTGTACTAGATGAAAACACACCTGGAAGCACAGGCGGAGTGCATCATCTCCTTGTGAATTCTTGAGACTAGAGAACCCACAGAGGATCTCTCGCATGTCAACTGTTCCATCACGATTGTTGTCGAACAGGTCAAAGATCCGGGTGCCAAAGGGATTAATGACGACATGTTCATTGCTTTCAGCACCTCCTCAAATTCAGATAGAGTAGCATTGTCACCTTTTACACATCTGCACTTTGCCAAATTGGTATTCTTGATCAGAATATATATGCACTGGTTCACCAGAGAACTTAGGATTGGTTAAGTGATCCACTTAAAAAGAATGTCCTTTGGTTATCTTCATAAGCATGATTAGTTAATCATTAAACTGAACTTGTTATGTAGCTGATGTGCTACAATTGTCTATGCCTGGCCTGCATTTTATCACCATATTCACAGACTTAGTAAGGTGCAAAAATCTGTTTTGACTACTCACATTTTCTTGAAATGTAAACTCAGTTTCTGGATTTCATCCGGTTTAAGGTCGTGGGAACCTAGTAGTGATTTTAGCTTCTTCGTCCTTAAGAAAATCGAGCTGGTCCACACACTAGCTATTGCTGCAGCACGGAGTTTTCGCCGAGCATTAAAACTCTGCAGTCGTGACACAATCTCAGCATCCATTTGATCTTCTCTGGCTGAAAGACCTACAACCCATGGATGGTCCAGAAGCTGTTTAACACAAGAACCAAATTAGTTTAAGTTACAAACCTAGATGAGTTCATTTTGAGCTACCAAGAACTGTAATACTCTATAAAAGTGCATTTAGTTTAAGCTTACAACCCATGCCAAGTTGCCATTTAACTCTAGCTCAGATCATATATCTTATGACTTCACCCAGAAAAAAAAAGGAAATTAATTGCTACCCTACCTCTTGAGCACTGGGTCTCTTGTCAGGGTCAACTTTGAGGAGATCCGAAATTAATTGCTTTGCTGACAAAGAAATGCCCTTCCAAGTTTTCTCATAGAAACTGAATTCTCCCTGCAGGAAAAAGTATTTTCTCTTGTAACTTTAACAGAATTGTTTAAAAATATATATATCATGTTAATTTCTATGTTCTAGTATAATGTGAATAGAAATGACTTACAGCCATTATCATCTGTTGCTTTTGCCGATTCGACTGAGCAATAAAAGGTGGGTACCTAAGGCATTGTACAAGAATATATACATTAAGAGTGCTTTAGAAATTTGTAGAAATTGAATATTTCATGACATTTAGAGATTGACTTGAAATTTCTCTGTCCTTAAATGGGATTGCTTAAAAAACGTTGAGCAGAGTAAAGTAACTCCAGGATCCAATTAAAGTTAAACTATGCCTTAAACACTACTAATATTAGCGAACGAGGGTCTAGCACAGTGAAAAATGGCCTTGATTTGCAGACTAAAAAAAACCCCAACCCCTTTCTGACTTTGGCAAACATAAAAAAACACTACTAATGTTACAGTCATCTGTTTGGTTCCCAAAAAAATAAAGAGGAAAACATATGAAACAGGAGAACATACCCAGAGAGAAGGATATACAAGATTACACCCAGAGCCCACATATCACTCTTAGAAGTGACTTGTCCCTGAGAAAGAGCCTCTGGGGAGACATAATCTATTGAACCAAACAACCCAACAACAGGATCAGTAAACTCCTCCACAGAACTGAGCCCAAAATCCATAATCTTCAAAGAAGAATCATCATTATTATTCAAGAACAGGCAGTTCTCTGGCTTCAAGTCCCTGTGAACAATATTGGACTTGTGAAGAGCTGCTAAGCCTTGAGCAATCTGCCTAACCACAGCTGCAGCTCCAGCCTCAGAATACCTTGCTTGCTTCACAATCCTATCAAACAGTTCACCCCCAGAGCAAAGCTCCAACACAAGGTGGACCCCATTTTCATCCTCATACACATCATAGAGGTCAATGACATTTGGGTGTGGTGAGACATTTTCAACTATTCTCCTCATGACCAAGATTTCATTTGTGAGCAAGACATTTGATATGGACACCTGCTTCCGGGCTTGGAAAGCAGCAGCAAAGCTTTTCTGATGATCACCGGCACCGGATCTGCCGGGCGGAGGGTTTGATGGTCCAAATGGCCTTTTGAGGGTCTTGATTGCCACATTGTTTTTGTCACTGCTGCCTGATTTTCTGCTGATGCCTTTTCTCACTACAGAGAATCCTCCTCTGCCTAAAATCTCCGATATCTCATACTCATCTACCAGTCTTCTTGTTTCTTGTCCCATGACGATGACAAAAAAAACCTTGAAGAGATCGAACTGGCAGAAGGGGAGAGAGAGAGCGAGAGAGAGAGAGGGAGCGAGACCCAAGAGGGATAGAATAGAAAGAAATCGAATCTTTGAATCTGATGATGAGAAGCAATGGCAGAAATGTGTATAATATTGGTGAAAGGGCAAGGTGGTTTCATTGATAAGGGAGAGAAGTTGAAACGGGCATTGGAATTACATGGATTGACATCAGCTTGTGAACAGTTGTTCAACTTGTTTAATGCATAAAATATGAGAAAAAGATTTCGAACGGACGTGAGGGAATATATTGTAGGGGTAGGTGCCGAGGAAGATGAGACAAAGACAAAGTCAACTGACAAGCATGTGCACAGAAATAGGGTTTCTACTGTTTGTTTTGATTAATCTCTCTTGCATGTGCAAGGAAATAGTGCTATACTGTTCTCTCTCTCTCTCTCTCAACCTGTGGAAGGTCCTTGAAACTCAAGTAATACAACAGGGAGCTTAATTTGTTCGGATTCTAATGATGTCAAATATGGATTGTAATTGTAAAGATATTTGACATCTGTTACAATCTTTGTACTGGGAACCTATCAAACATGTCTTCCATGAAGCATATAGCCGCCAACGCCAAGAAGGGACATGTTTCTACAAATACTTGTATTTTGTTATAAATCCATGGAACGTGGTTCACCACCATTATATCTATTAGAACATCTACAATTATGTTTTATTTTTTAATTAAAATTTGGCTAAAAACACATAAAAGTTATTTTAGGAGCTCTCTAAAAATTTGAACTCCAATCATACTCCCTAGTTTAGGGAGTCATAAATACTATAGTTATTTTTTAATTCAATATGATTGGTCCATCTCCATAAAAACATAATATAAAAAAAAAATTATTAGCATTAATTAAAAGTTTAAACTATGGATAAACATTAATTAAAAGTTTAAACTATGCATAAAACAAAGAAGCATTAGATTATAGGGAGTCACTAGGAGTCTTTTTCTCTCTCATCTGATTTAGGAGCTCCTAGAGGTCTCTCTATTTTATGAGGTGGATAGAGAGCATGGTTGAAGTTGTATTTTTCCAATTCCTCCCTAAAATTTGTCTAATGAAGTGATTTAGCGTGCCCATTGTGGATGCTCTTATCTCCACCTTTTGTTATTTTGTAACATATGTTATAAGTATAGTAATTAGTAGCCTTTAATCTATATTTAGTGGGTTAATTTTCTATAGTTGTAAGCCTAAATATAGGTACTTATCAAAGATGAAGATAACAAGTTTAGAGAATAAATTCTCATTTTTCCCTTCCCCTTATTTCTCTCTACATTTTCCCTCTAGTTTTATAACACGTTATTAGCATCGATGTTGTTTTTGATATTATTTATTTATCTGAATTTTATTTTCCGTCTGAGTTAGAATTGTTATATGGTATAGAGTTCTCTTTGTACTCACTTTCAAGACTTAACCATACTCGTTTTTCTTTAAAATAAAATAAAAAGTTTCTTAATCTTAGGAATGAATGCCATGTTTGAAATTTTTGTTTTGGTTGCATGTTTGGTTTATTTTTCATCTCTCATCTTATTGAGCTCTGATGCTTTAATCATTCTAAGATGATATACTTTATATATATATATATATATATATAAATTTGTTAATATTTATGGCCTTTTGTAGGTTACATGACTCTCGTTATTTCATATTTTCATACAATTCTAACCTTATTATGATTTAGTTTATTTATTTATTTATTTAAGCATGATTTTAATTAATTATTATACCTTATGATGAGTTTTTATTATACAAGAGATCATAACCTGAAGTTCCTCAATTCTCATCATATAACTAGATTAGGACTTGAAGTTCCTTGATAGAATTAGAATCTAAAGTTCTTTGATTCTAAATAATTGAGGACCTGAAGTTCCTCAATTCCAATTGTAAACATCCCAAACCAGAAGTTTTGGTAGATGTATTAATGTTTACTCCATAAACAATAACCACTAGAAGTGGAACAAACAAGACAAGGCAAAGGGCCCAAAAATACAATTGATAAGGTAATTGGGGAAGCTTGTCATAGGTGTGCTGCATACGGGCATTGGGCACACGTCTATCACACGTCAAAACATTTGGTAGATCTTTACCAAGCCTCGATCATGGGCAAAGAAAAAAAATATATTGTTGAGACACACTAGTTTGAACCTAATCTTATGGACTGACACCTAGTGGATATAACCCACCTTGATGTTTCAGCCTTCTTCACTGATACTAATGGCAAATCACATGATTCCATGATTAGTGTGGAGTCCTCCCCAATTAATTTGATGTCTTATTTTCTTTTCATATTTCAAGCTTAATTTGGATATTTTATTTAGATCTCATTTGTTGTTTTTTTTTTCAATTATATTTTTTAATTTATTTCTCGTTTGGGTTCTTTTAAATTAAGATTTCTTTATCTTTGTGTTGGATTGTTAGTTAATGGTAATGTTTTTGCATTACTCTCAATATTGACAGCCAAAGGCGTCTATTGGAGAAACTTCCTACTTTCTTTTGTGAGTTTTGGTATAGATATGGTTTTAGTCTTCCATCCCATCATAGATGCATCCACCTTTCTATAAGTACAATTGTTATTTTAAAGCCAAATTTATAGCATGTGTTAAATGCATATTTATTAAGACTGTATGGTACATGGAAATCCTCAAAGCTCATGAAATATTTGAGATATATCTCATGAAGCAACCCCTTGAAGGATATAAAGCACCAGGAGATTCTTAATTAAGAGTTAACACCAAGAGTCTGAGTATTTTGAATTCAAATTTGATATTGTTGTAATATTTTTTAACTATTAGATTAGTTGTTGATGCTCCTAAAGAGTTCAATCATTTGAAAAGTGCAAAGCAAGCCAAATAGTGTGATAAACGATCATGTATGAAGACAATGTTGCTTGTATTGCTTAAATCAAAGAAGGGTTCATGAAGGGTGACATACTTTCAAAAAAAGCCAAGAGATTGGAGTCAAACAAATTCGTTCACAAGATAATTTGGCCAACCTTCTTTACCAAAACTTTTCTGAAGCCTATATTCCAGAAGTTAATGAAAATCAGGAGGAGATATCAATTAGGGGGAGCATCCCAATTCTACTACATACAGGACATATGCACATTGTCCAACACCATATCAATGATCCATAAAAAAGTTGCACTCTTTTTCATAGCAATGTTTTAATGATGCAACATAAGCGTGTCCAACACCATATCAATGATCCAGAAAAAAGTTGCACTCTTTTTCCTTTCTTTTCAGCTTTGTCCCATTGGGTTTTCCAAGCAATGATTTTAATGAGACAACAATGTTATTGTATGGTGGACATCCACCATTACATCCATTATCTCCACCTTTTGTTATTTTGTAACATATGTTATTAGTATAGTAATTAATAGCCTTTAACCTATATTTAGTGGGTTAATTTTCTATGATTGTAAGCCTATAAATAGGTACTTATCAAAGATGAAGATAACAAGTTTAAAGAACAAATTCTTGTTTTTCCGTTCACCTTATTTCTCTCTACATTTTCCCCTCTAGTTTTATAACATATTTGGTTTTTTTAACTTCCTTACTAAAATGTTACTTAAATTCGAATTTAACTTGTATGGTTGTAAGATCACTTGAGGATCTTATTTGTACTTATGTTTTAAGAAAATATTTACTAAATTTCATTATTTTAATTCACATAACAATTTTTTGTAACTTTTAATGGATATTAAGAAATAATTACTTTTCTTTTAGAAAAAAAATCAATATATTGATATAAAAATTTATAAAATATCCCCGACTAAAGCATCATAAATGATAGCAGGTGGGTCTTGATACCAAGATGATATGTCATTCACAAATAATGTATAACAAGCTAATCTATGCGTTATGATATTGGCTTCTATAAAAAGAAAACAATGAATATCACTACTTAAATGTCTTGAAAATTCTCTAAAATCCTCAACCAAACGACTCAAAAAATAGAAATAATTACATATTTAACAAAACTTCATTTGTGTTTTAAAGAAATCATCAATACCATACTGCCACACTATAATTACTCGTTTGAGACAATTGTATTTCACTTTTTTTTTCACTCATCAATTGTTTCACCTAGAGGACAATCCGGAGTCCAATTTCCTTGCGCATGAAGTGGCCCAATAAGAAGAAGATATGTGGTACCTTTTAAGAAGAAGATAGTGATTGAAATGAAATGAACAAAATATTTTAGGCTATGTTTGACAAGAGAACTTTAATATTGAAGGATTTATAGTAATTGGTCCTTGTAGTCTTGTCAAAGTCCCATTTTGATCTCCCTAGTTTTAAGTATTTGTGGATTACTACCCCATGTAGTTTACTTGTTAGTTTTTGGTCAACAGGGATGCGTCCAAATTTCAAGTATTCATTCAGAATAAGCCCTTTTCATTCTACATAAATTTTCTTCTTGTTTCTGTTTTTTTCTTCTTTTCTTTTCTTTGTTTTTTGTTTTGTTTTTGTTTCTGTTTTTTTCTTTGTTTTTTGTTTTGTTTTTGGTTTTGGGATACGACGAGTGAATTTGATTGCTAAAGCGCGTTTTTCTTCCACAGTTAAAGTATGAACACTTTTCTATGCGTATGGGACTTGAAGATACCTTAAAAAGAATTGTTGAAAGTCTTGAGACTGAGTCAAAAACTTTTCCAATTATTATTGCCATCCCCTGTTATTATATGTTGAAGAATGACAACCTACTTTGTGAAAAACTTGCCCAACTTTGACCCAAGCCTAACTGCTCTTTGAATTTCAATTTGGTCTTGGAATCTCCTTTCTTCCAACCATTCTGTCTCTGCCAGGTCTCCATGCATATCACTTCAACTAGCACACTATGCACCTTGGGCACTTTATTTATTTATTTTTAATGTAGGACCTCGGGTCAAGGGTAAATGATCTTAACTACTTGAGCTACAAGCCCCTTGCTGAAACCGAGCACTCTTATGCAAGAAGATAACTAATTTTCCTATTTCAGCTTTATCATAAGGAAGTGCGAAAGCAACGGCATAAGATTCATAGAATAAATCAGAATGAGTGTTGTTGATAGCAAGAACAGTTGAAACCAATCTCTGCAAACTAGCCAAGGAAACAAGCAAAGGGTAGCTAAATATATCAAACCACCACATATATAGATGTCTCTGTATACATTGCATAACCTATATGCCAACATTTAAACCGGAAACCGAAAACCGGAAAATGTTTCTAACATTCAACAAAAGTACTGAAACTCACATTTGGGGTTTTCCGGTCCTTTATTGGCCCTACTCAATACTGCAACTAGGTAACCTTATACTCAGATGAGAAGGTTGCAGCAAGAGAACCCCCAAGTTGTTAAGGGTTATAAACATCTAACAAGTCCAACAGATAAAATGAACTAAACATAAAAAGAAGCTTCACCTAATGCTTCCAGAACTGTGTAAACTGCCCACACATAGATTGGAGCAGTCAATATAAACATCTAAACAAGTCTGAAAGATAAAATGAGCAACTAAACTTAAAAGGAAGCTTCACCTACTCGGTCCACAACTGTTTGAAGATAGCTTTCACCACCCTCCCTCCAACACATGTATTGGAGCAGTCAGTACAAGAAAAACCCAACTTCATGGGAACCAAAAGGATGCATCTTGCTTTGGCGGGTCCAGAACATTATAGTCAGCTGGTGCCAAGTGAAGTGGAGAGTCAAATCTTAGGTCAACAGTATCATTGGGATTGTCACCAAATGGAGAATCAAATATTGTGCACTGATCAAACTGAACTTCCGTGGATGGGAAAGCTTGACGATGCATAGGCACGGGGGTTGTTTCAGACACGTTGCATCCCATATCCACAGGCATGGGGGTCGGTTCAGACATGTTGCGTCCCATATCCACCCCTTGACCAAAGAAATTATCATTCATTGCAAAACGAAATTCCGCCTGCTGCTGGTTGTGGCCTTCTACAACATTGAGGTTTCCAGGATTGGAGTTCTTGTTCTGCTGAATATTACTATCATAAAGTGACATAAGCTCAGATATCATTTTCTGTCCATCATCGGCCAGTCCAAATCCTGAAGCATTAAAACTACCTGCCTGGCTCACTGGTTGTTGAACAGCTTGTGTTGGTTGACCAAGGGGTAGAGAGAAGACTGCAGATTTTTCATTGTTAAGTTGAAAGCTGGACATTCCAAACACTTGTAAAGAATTACTCCGGTATGCACAATTCAACTGGTGATTGTTTCTTGCAGTTATGTCGAGAAAAGCCAGACGATAATCATGATATGGGCATTGGGGGTATTCGCAGGTGTAAATGTTCGGATTTAGCATAACTGGTGGCTCTTCATCCAGCTGCTTCCTCTTTTGACCAAAATCCGAGTTGATCTCAATGAGCTCTCCCTTAATCTGCGGTACCGGCCTATCTCTTTGTCCAGCAGTACCAATGTTGAAGTGATTAACATGAGGTTTGCAATCCTCTATTTCAACATTTTGTTCATCATCAATCCCTTCAACATCATAATCACTGGTTCCACTGACCGCGAAAGAGCCACTACCACCAGTCAATAGAGGAGGACATCTATCAGGATACAAACTCCGGGCCAAAGCTTCCTCCTGGTTTATAATGGCTAGCCAAGTGGCACTCTCCTTAGCAGTCATTTTGTCCTGCAGACATTTAGACTGACGAACAAGCTTGCGGATCTTGGCAATATCTGGTGACATGTGCTTTATCACAGCCGTGAGAACGCCAACCTTCCACGCCTTCTTCAGATCATGAGGCTTCTTGTATGGAGGAGGACCCTGATCCTTGGGCAGATTCAGTTGAGGCCACCATACCTCATTACCAGTAGGCCACCAAGGTGGGGCAACACCCTTCTCCAATGGGAAACGTCTTTGGGGTGGATCACAGTGTTGCATCAGAGCAGACAAAAGTGAACCAAGAGTGGTGTCTTGGAGCTCCTGCAAGGTGTGAGGAGTTGATGCCACTCCACTCCAGTCTTCATCCTTTCCAGGGATTGAATGATCTGCCTGATACTTGGAAATTGCAGCTGGGCCATTACGATCAAATCTTACTTTTTCTTTCCACCATGCTCGGAGATTGTCAGAAGCGCCACTCACTGGTTTTCCTTTTTCAGGGATAATCCCATAAACGAAACCCTGAGCTTTGCAAACTTCCATCATTTTCAGCATATATTTCAGGATTCCGTCTTGTGCCCGTGACATCTTCTTCCTCCGAGCTTGCTCCTGTGATTGACGCTTCCTTGCGTTGTCAACTCTTTCCTTTCCCTTATTTTGTTCTTTCAGCTTCTTCAATAGCATTCGATCTCTCCACATCCTCTTCTCAAGCTCGTCAACATCCATTTCTTCATCACTATAATCCTCCTCTACTGTTGCCTCTGGTTCATGCTCTGGAGCTGTGTTGATGCTGTCGCCTTCCCCAGAGGTAGTCGTAAGAAAGTCAAGCTCACCACAGAAACCCATTTCCTCAAAGATCCCCATTTAGCACCGGCACGAAGAACAACCCCGATTATATATTTATGGTATATAAATATATATAAAAGAAGGGGTAATCAATGCAGTCTACGACAGATTCTGCACACTTCGCTCACTCTTTAAAAGATTTCCAATCTTGCGCACAGGTATTAGCTTCAAAACTTTAGAAGCAAAGGTTTCCCAACAAGGGATACTCGACCGCGAAGAGTAAATGAAATTCAATATTCTGCCAATGAAATAAATAACAAATAAGTTAGTTAAACCCATAATTAGTATATCATAGATCAGGTACATTGAACTAGCAATAATAACTTTCATCTAATGAAAGAAAATACAAGGTAAGGTACATAATTTCATAACTACGAGTAATTACAAACAGAAAAAGTAATACGCTAAACAAGTCAGAACCACTTACCAAAGCACCATAAATTAAATGGATGAAATCAACACAGGATCACAATGGGTTTCCTTATTTTCACATTCAAAACGAAACAAAACAAAATCCTAACACATGGCTCTAAGTCACTAAAAGCAACAAAAGATGAGGTTCTCGAAAAACCGAGAAAAAAGAGAAAAACAAAAAGAGAAAAGTGTCCATCAGTGACACAAAAAACATGAGATAATCGCTATATTAACCAAATTTAAGTGACACGTAAATACCCTGCAAATGTGAACCACTAAAGCAGAAAGAACAGAGCCAAGCACCCCCAGATCTACGAGCACTCAGATTCATTTTCTTCACAATTACATGTTATCATTGAGTATTGACAGGGACCAAGTTTCAGGTTTTATTTAATTTATTGTTTTTGGTTTACACAAACGGCTATAGCTTATAACGCAGGTTTACGGCAAATTTTCCCCCTATCTAAGCAACATAATTCACTTGTTAATTCTTTTTAATCATTCAATATAAATCCGGAAATTCAGGGTAGCCATCTTTTGGATCAAAAGGCTAAACCTATCAGTCCATCCAGATCCAAACATATAAAACCTGAATTCTTATACAAGAAATTAAAAGAAAAAAACGCTAAAATAAAAAATCATATAGAAAAGTGAAAAAAAACATACATATACATATAAACCATGAACCAACAGGCATATCAAACAAAACGCAGACACAAACTATTACAAATTTTTACAAATGAATAAGAGAAACAACTCCAGACAGTGATGCATATCAGATACAAAACAGCAAGCAGATCAACCATCAAAAACCATGAAACATCAAAAGATTGAGAAAAAAAAAATGTTTTTTACAAAATTCAGCAGCCATGAACAATAAGAAATGAAACAAGTACTTTAAATAAAAGAAGCAGAAAATGAAGGTACCATCAAGCTCCTCCAGCACTCTCTGATTGCTCGGAGAGAGAGAGGTTTTTTTTTCTTTTTCTTTTTCTGGTCAGAAGAGAGAGACACAGAGACACAGAGAGAGAGTTTATTAGTGGGTTTTCCGAGCTTTTTTTTATAAATGGAAGAGAAAAGATAAGAACGGTGGTGGGCTTGCAGGGACAAGAAGGATATGAAGCAACAGTAACTTTTTCATTTGGAAGGTGGCCTCTTTAACTTGGGTTAGGTGACGTTTTAACCGTGGTTAAGACGTGGGTAACCTTTTTAGCGTTTGGATATTGAAGACTAAAAAGGTTACACTTTTTTTAACTTAGACAACATAAATGATACGTAATTATTGACGTAATATACGATTATGTAGAAGAAAATCTAATACTAATATTGCACGTATGTTACAACAAACGAATACTAAAATCATTAAAAACGTCTAATACACTGTGTAATAATTTGCGGAATCCATAAATAATAGCTAAAACTGCTTGACCGAACATAAAAATATCTATGAATTGACCAAAATGGTGGGATGTAACGCATGTTTGGTGAAGCAGCGGTGACTTCAGGTCGAGAAAAAGTGTAGAAGACACTTCAGGTTAAGACGTGAGATTTTTCTTCTACACTTTTCTCGACCTGAAGTCATTGCTGCTTCACCAAACATGCGTTACATCCCACCATTTTGGTCAATTCATAGATATTTTTATGATCGTATCTACTACATGCATGGCAGCATGATCGTATCTACTACATACGTTGTCGAATTAGATAATCGTCGTCCAACCGTTTATGCAAGATTGAAGCTTTTTAGGTATGATACTCGGACTTTATAAATCCAAAGTGACTTTATTGGCTGTTTTTATTTTCTTTTCATACGAGCGATATTAAGTAGAGACTTTAACACAAGATTTCCAATATTAAATTGAATATTTTTAAAGTTATAAATATCCATGCCCTAAATAGAAAGCAAACACTGAAATGGAAAACAATTGCATAAATGGAAAAAAAGCGTTCAAATGGAATACAAGCACCTGAGAATAGAAAAAAAGCACCTGAAAGGAAAACTCTCTTTCCTGGACGGTCCAAATGACCAATTAGATATATTACTTTAAATAATAATATTTAGTCATAATGGAGCGGGATTTTACTATAATAGCCTTGCTGACCTTTAATTTCCTAATTTGGGTTAATACCACGTATGAATGAGACAACTAAATTGGGAGGTCATATTTACCCTTATTTATTTACCTCTATTTATTTACTTAACGGCCGTCAACGACCATTAACAACCTTTAAAAAATAAAAAGTAAAAACAAAAACCACGTGATTTACTGTTCCCCTTTTTTTTTTTTTTTTTCTTTTCCCTCTTTCCACCTTTGCATACAAGAATTCTGCAGTCTATTTGGGCTTGACCTTCTTTGTCTGTGGTCAATCTTGTCTTGTGGGCCGCTTGCTGTTTCTCTATCAGTCTTTGGGCGTTTACTAAAGATTGCGTTCTCAGAAAGAAAAAGAAAAACGCAACAAAACAAAGAAGATGAGTGGAAGATTTGAGTAAATATCCAGAAAAAATGGGTAAATTTTCCCATAATAAACTTCATTGCAGAAAGGTTTGGAACAGTTTTGATGAGAAAACGAAATAAACTTTGCAATAGTTTGTTAGATTGATTTAGTCTGTAAAACAAAACTTTAATCCCATTGCGAGATTTTGATAGTTAAAAAAAATTAAAAAAATTCAAAGAGCAACTTCATTACACCCTTCAAAAATGCAAGTAAGACATCACTATGATATTCAAAATACCAAATACCAAACCCAAAAGAACAATAAAACTAACACACTAATAAAAAAAATAAAAAAAATCTAAAGCAGACAAAAATTGCATAAACCACTCCCCTGAAACAACTTATAAACCTAAATGAACATTACTGTCACCACCTGAAGCTATGCCATCGTCAAACCCGCTGCATCTAGCCTACAAGCAAATGCAAAACATGTGATGGATTTGGATAAAACAAGGTTTCCATCTATTAAACTGCGGATAACAATGCACAAATATGCCAATCGAACAATCATGGCCAAAAAAATTCGGTAAACTCTAGCAAACTCCTTCAAATGCAATGTATAATTAAATTTAGAGAATATGCAAAGTTGTAGAGGGAGGGTTTTGGGAGAAGAATTTGACTGAGGAATTAGCCGAAAGAGGTAGTGGTGAAGTTTGATTTGAGCATGGCTTAGAAGAAACCACCACAAGGGACTTCTTATTCAAAAATCCCCAAGATAAAAAAAAAAAGGGGAACAAGAGGAGGATGAGCAGTTACATTATAAATTGTGTAATGGTCAATTAACGCAAAATAGGTCTAAGAATAATCTGTATATTTTATTATTCTTCTCTCTATGAGGTATTTATAGGGTAACAAATATACATAAGTCAACTAGGAATATAAATACAATCCCATCTAATAAGGGAATTACAATTAATTACAAAATTATCTCCTAATTCTAGGAGGGATTCGAGCCAACACTCCCGTTCAAGGTGACACATAGATATCTTCAATGCCAAACTTGACAAGTGAGTCATGAAACGCTGGACTTGATACGACATTTCTCAGAATATCTGCCAGCTATTCAGGAGTCTTGACATGCAGAATCTGTATAATATCTTCCTCCAGCTTCTCATATGTGAAATTACGATCAATCTCTACGTGTTTAGTACGATCATGTTGTACCAGATTCTGTTGAAGTTTTATATTCTCAGTGTATTATCTTATTGAAGAAGAAAGGAAAAGAAAAGTAATAACTCAGCAATTTCAGAAAATGGTTTCTTCTATATTTCACTGTGCTCTGCAAGTAGCAGAGAATGTATGCGTATTTCTTACAAAACTCTCTCACTGTGCATAACAGTTAGTGATGCATAGTGATGCTCAATGCTTCCAACGTGAAAACAATCTCAGCCACACATCTCTCTAGACTAATGGATCACTCTCCACATGTCACTTGGGCAAATTACAATAAAGGCCCTACACTTAGTTTAATTACCAAAGTGGATACACACATAATTACAAGGCATTTCTTAAGCTAAGCTTTAATTAGCTCATAGCTTATACACTAACACTCCCCTTTAAGCTTTGAGCTGATACAACCCCAAGCTTGTCTCTAAGGTAGTTGAATCTCTCTTTTGGTAAGGACTTGGTAAAAATGTCTGCCATTTGGTTTTAAAAATGTCTGCCATTTGGTTTTTAGTAGGACAATAAATCAAATCAATAACACCTTGTTGTAGAGCATCCTTAATGAAGTGATACCGTCTGTCAATGTGCTTTGTCCTTTGATGAAACACATGATTTTTGGTGATTGAAATAGCAGATGTGTTATCACATTTCAGAGGAGTAGCTTTTGTTTGTAGTTCAACAAAGTCCTCTAAGACAAACTTGAGCCAAATTGCTTGAGTTGTAGCCTATGAAGCACTAACATATTCTGCTTCTCCAGGAGAGAGAGCTACACAATTTTGCTTGACAGACGCCCATGAAAACACTCAACTTCCAAATGAGAATGCATAGCCAGATGTACTTTTGCTATCTTCAATAGTGCTTATTTGAAGGACCATGCATATATCTAGCTAATAAGCTAGCTGCATACATTATATCTGGTCTTGTAGCAGTGAGGTACAACAAGCTTCCCACAAGCTTCCTATATTTCTCTTCATCTAGCAGCACCACTGCCATCCTCCTTGGTTAATTTTTCAGTAGCAACAAGAGGAATGGACACAGGTTTACACTCATTTAAGCCAAACTTATTCAACAAAGAAGAGGCATACTTCCTTTGACGAATAAAGATGCTGGAATATGTCTGAATCACTCCCATTCCTAGGAAATGATGAAGAAGTCCCAAGTTCGGTTATTTCATACTTCTCTTTCATGTCTTCCTTGAATTCATTCAACATTTGTTGATTGCTTCCTGTGTATATTATATCATTCACATAGATGGATACAATTAGTATATCGTTTACTCCCCTTGTCTTGGTATAAAGAGTAGCTTCACTCAAGCTTTTCTCAAATCCACACTCAGCAAAATAGCTGTCAATTTCTCCATACCAGGCTCTAGGTGCCTGTTTCAAACCATAAAGAGCTTTGTGCAGTTTATAAACTTTCTCTTCCTTGCCTTTAAGTACAAATCACTCAGGCTACTCCACATAAACTTCTTCTTGCAGTTTTCCATTCAAGAATGCAGACTTGACATCTAGTTGATATAGCTTCCAGCTTCTTTGTGCAGCAAGAGCAATTAAAGTCCTGATTGTGTCCAATCTAGCCACTGGAGCAAATGTCTCATTATAGTCAATTCCTGGTTTCTGCACATATCCCTTGGCAGCCAATCTTGCTTTGTTCTTTTGCACTGAACCATCTAGATTAAGTTTGGTTTTGAACACCCATTTCACGCCAATAACTTGTTTGTCACTTGGTCTGTCTACAACTTCCTAAGTCCCATTTTTCTCAATCATAGAAAGTTCATCTTCCATAGCTTTTATCCATGCCTTATCTTGTGCAGCCTCCTCATACTTTTCTGGCTCCACAATGCAAAGATTGCATTGTGCTAGGATATCATTGATGTTTCTCCATTTAACTGGTGTATGATCATAAGGTCTTGTGATCTCAGCAATTTCATGGATATTTCTCTCTTGTTCTTCAACCTGAGAAGAAATGCAAGGACCAACAATTGTCTTCTACTTTTGTCACTTCATGTAAATTGGAATAACTCACAGTTCTAGATTGATCTTGAGTAATAGTCACTGCAGGTAGGCATCTCTGTTTGTACTTTCCAGTTCCAAATCATACTTTCATCAAACACAACATCTCTTGACAAAATCAACTTCTTAGTGAAAGGATCAAATACTCTCTACCCCTTCTCACAAACAGCATATCCAACAAATATACCTTTGACACTCTTAGCATCAAGCTTTTGTCTTGTTTCAGTTGGTACATGTACATAACAAAGTGATCCAAAGACTTTGAGATGTCCAATGCCTGGTTTTTATGCCACTACATGCTTCAAATGGGGTCATATTTTCCAGTGCTTTGGTAGGTGATCGATTGAGAAGATACACTGATGTGTGAACAGCTTCTGCCCATAGAAAGTTAGGCATATTCTTCTCATGAAGCATTGCCTTGCCCATTTCTACCACAGTCCTATTTTTCCTCTCTATTACCCCATTTTGTTGTGGGGTGTAGGCTGTGGTTAGTTGCCTTTGAATCCCTCCTTCTTCACATAGGTTGTTGAATTCACTGGATGTGAATTCACCTCCTTTATTACTTCTCACACACTTCACCTTGAGCCCACTTTGCAATTCTACCATTGATTTGAACTTTCTGAAGGTTTATTGCATCTGATTTATACCTTAGGAAATAAACCCAAGCCATCCTTATGCAATCATCAATGAGTAGCATAAAGTACTGTTTCCAACAATGGATTCAGTCTGCATTGGACCACACAGATCTGTATGTATCAGTTAAAGTGGATTTCTTGCTCTCCAAGCCTGCTCTTTGGGAAACCAATCTCTATGTTGTTTTCCCAATTGACATCCTTCACACACACCCTTGGTTTCTTCTAGATATAGAAGACCATGAACCATTTCTTGTTCTCTCAATTGTTTGAGACTTCTAAGATTCAGGTGACCTAATCTCTTGTGCCAAATCCAAGTGCACTTTGTCACATTGGCCTTCAATGCAATGTGACTGTTTTGCATTAAAGATAAAGGGTAGCACCTGTTGTTTTTCATCTTGACCTTGATAACCAATTTATCAAGTGAAGGTCCATAAAAAATGCAGCACATACCACCACCAAAGAGCAGATAATACCCATGCTCATCCATTTCCCAAACACTCAACAAGTTTTCTTTCAAACCAGGTAGATACATGACTTCCTTGATGTATTTCCTGCCTGTACTTGTATCAATCACCAATGAGCCTATGCCTGCAACATCCACCAATTGTCCAGTAGGCATTTGTACCTTGCCAGTGACATTTTTCCTTATATCAACAAGTAGTTCAGCATTTCCAGTCATATGGTTCCTGCACCCACTATCAATGTACCAATTCCCATTAATTTTTACTTCAGTGGTAACACTATTAGCATAAAACAGATTTCCAGTCATCTCAGCTTGATTGACGCAATTTGCCTTTTGAGTAGCCTTACCTGTTGTGCATTCCCTAGCCAAATGTCCAAATCTATGACAATTAAAACATTTAGGCTTCCCCTTATATCGACACTCACCAAAGTGAAATTTGGAACACACCTTGCACTGTGGTTTAGCAGCATCTTGATTTGTCTGCTATGGTTAACTAAATCTGTGATTTGGTGCAAAGTTGTTCTGCGAGACTTTCCTTTCGACTCCCATGGTTTCCCCTTAGAATTCCAATTTTGTTGAGACTTAGAGCCACTGGACTGAGGGTTATTTTTGCTTTACTGCCCTTTTGAATTCAGAGAGAGAGAGGCAAATGCCCTTTTAGTGGTATCCATGATGAGCACAAAATTAATACAAGTTTTATCCTTAAATTTATATTTGTTAGTATTTTCTTTTGTTTTATGTAAATCTATTAGAGTATTTGTATTGGTTTTTTCCAATCTTTATTTTTATATTAAATGAGTGGTTGTTTGTAGATATTAAGTGTCTTCCACCAATGACATGAGGAGGAGGAGGAATAAGTAATGTGTTGCAAAAAGAAGGTAGAAGAAAGATGAAAATGTGTGCAGCCAAGGTCAAAGAAATATGCTCAAGACAACGTGTGGTTCAAAGCCAAAACCAAAGAAGAAGCAATCAATTGCATTAATATGCTCTAGGACATGCATGCAAGCTTCCATCATTGAAGAAATAAAGAGAAGAAGAACTCAATTTGGATTTTATGACTTTGCCTTTTACAGCTCATGCTGTACAGTCCATTTGCATGCCTGAAAAACGAATTATCCCATGCTCAAATGAATAATTCTCCTTCATGACACTTGTTCAATAAGATGTCGACTATTACATATCCAAAACTGGGAGCAATTGGATAAATACTCAATCCACAGGCTGTCAAACACCAAGACAGGTTCATAAGAGGACAGATTGCATATACAGCTGGAATGAAAAGGGACTTCATGCTTTTATAAATAGGCAGCAACTCAGTGAAGAAAAAAAAAAGGAGAAACACACGGCAAAAGAAAGACAGAAAGAGTGAGGAAGAAAGAGAACAATGATGGAAAGGAAATAACCAAGAGCTAATAACTCTTTTAAACTTGTTCTTCCTTTCCTAGTTCTCATTTAATTTATGTATTTTAGTTTCTTTGTTTTATTTTAAATATTAATTATGTCTATTTAAAATACTTAACTAAGGTTGGATGAAACGCCATTATTAAATAAAGTTCTAGTTTTTATTTTCAATTCTCAAATATTGTGGTGTTTTTTTTTTTGGTCAACCAAATATTGTGGTGTTCAATGATTATAATTTTCACTTCACATGATTAATAAATTAATCTTCTTTTCACCACTTCTATAATGTATTGTGACATATAACATGTATTTGTGGTAGTTAAGAGTTTGGATTAATCTATTAATTCATCCTTGGTTTATATTTCTAATTTACAAATTTCTTTGATATTTTGTTATTCAAATAAACTTTTTCACATAGGATGCTTAGGAAACTTTGATCCTTTGTAGTTAAATAATTTTGTTTACATATTATGCTTAGAATTTGTACTTATGAAGGGAAGGAAAATTTACTTATGATCTAAATTACAAGCTTAATTGATAAATCTTGAGAAAGCAGTAGATTGATTTCTAGATTGCTACTCCATGGGAATTGAAAGATAAATAATTAGGATCTTATGGAATGATGGTGTGGATTCTAATACCTCAGTTATTTTTCTCATAAATGTAAATCTTAATTTCAGTTTATTGTCATTTCTATATTTGTTTTATGCTTTATTTAATTTTCTTTATCAATAAACAAATCACCATTTGAATCAACTAGGTTGGCAATGAAATTAACTTGGGTATAATTGGTTTTCTATCTTTTCACGCAATCCCTTGGGTACGATCTCGCTCTTACACGCTTATGCTATATTCGATTCGTGCGCTTGCGAGTTTATAAATTTTAAAAGAAACCGCTTTTGGTGACAACAATCCACATTATGCAGATCAAACCTCTGCTCTCGGCTTTTCAAAATAGCCACAACTTCCTACAATTCCACAGTCTCCAAACTTTTGGTATTTTCAATAACCAAACATATAGGATCGTATGGTTTACTAAGACTAATCAACACTTTCTGGACAAGTCTTTCATTAGACAAAAGCTCACCAAATGTTTTCATTTGGTTTATCAAGTCATTTAGCCTAGTCAAATAACCAGATAAGGTTTCATCATCTCTCATCCTAGCATACTCAAATTCATGCCTCAAATTTTGTAGTTTTACAGACCTCACCTGATCACTACCATGATACTCTCTATACAACAAATCCCAAGCCATTTTTGTTGTTTCAGCATTAGCTATTCATGGGAAAATCTAATTCTGAAACCGTAGTCTGAATAATGCCCAGAGCCTTAGCATCTTGCATATAGGCAGCTACTGTTTTCTCATCAACTTCCTCTTCTGAGCTTCCTTCAGCCTTCTTCTTCTTTGGATCTGAGGTCGAAATTCCCTTTTCAACCAATTTCCATAACCCATGAGATTTGAAGATCGTCATCATTCTGATTCTCCAGAATTTGTAATTCCCACCGGAGAAGATCGGAGTTCTCACTTCAGAACTTCCAGATCTAGCCATCTCTTAGCTTATATGAAACGAATCACAAGTCGAAATCTGATTTTATGAACTTTCTGCAACTTCACCCGAGCTCAACCAATCTTGAGTGGAGCTCAATTTCTTACGCCCAGAGTCTGAATTGATCGAACCTGGCTCTGAGGCCATGTTGAAGTTTTATATTCTCAGTGTATTATCTTACTGAAGAAGAAAGGAAAAGAAAAGTAATAACTCAGCAATTTCAGAAAATGGTTTCTTCTATATTTCACTGTGCTCTGCAAGTAGCAGAGAATGTATGCGTATTTCTTACAAAACTCTCTCACTATGCATAACAGTTTGTGATGCATAATGATGTCCAATGCTTCCAACGTGAAAACAATCTCAGCCACACATCTCTCTAGACTAATGGAGCACTTTCCACATGTCACTTGGACAAATTACAATAAAGGCCCTACACTTGGTTTAATTACCAAAGTGGATACACACATAATTACAAGGCATTTCTTAAGCTAAGCTTTAATTAGCTCATAGCTTATACACTAATAGATTCTCTGCAATCTTAATTGCTCACTGATGATCACAAATATAACTTCATGGAAGTTCCCCCATGAGTATTCGCAACTATAAGAGTTCATAAATGCCTTTAGTCATGGCTCTATTCGGCCTCTGCACTAGATAAGGCTACAACTTTCTGTTTCTTACTTTTCCAAGTAACTTGATTACCTCCCACAAATGTGAAGTAGCCAGAAGTAGACCTTCGTTTAACTCTTTTCCCACCCTAATTGGAGTATGTATATTCTGCAATATCCACACGTCCATGTTGAGAGAACATAAGACCTTTCCCTAGCGAGACTTTAAATAGTGTAGAATCCTCATAATTGCATCCATATGATTGTCACTTGGATTTTGCATAAATTGACTCACAACATTGATTGCATAAGCAATGTCAGGTCTTGTACGTGACAGATAAAAAAATCTACAAATCAACCTTTGATATCTCTCCTTGTTTGATGGTGTCTAATATGGAGATTCTTCCAGGCCGTGATTCTGTTCAATTTGTGTATTCATTGGCATGCCAGTTTCCTTCAGTAAATCCAGAACATATTTCCTTTGAGATAAAAATATACCATGCTTGGAACAAGTAACCTCAATACCCAAAACATATTTCCCAGGTCTTTCATATCAAATTCAAAAGCCAAATAAGTTTTCAACTTTCCAATTCTTCAATGTCATCACCATCACAATCATATCATCTACATATATAATGAGTGCAATTACTTTACCATTATGCCTTTTATGAAATAAAGTATGATATGCATTACTCTGCTTATATCCATACTTCTTCATGGCCAAGCTAAATCTCCTAAGCCACGCTATCTAGAGAATACTTCAAGCCATACAAGGCCTTCTTCAACTTGCACACCAAATCTATCTTACCAAAAATATTGTACCCAGGTGGCATACTCATATTCAATCCGTTGTCAGTGGTTTTGTCAACTCGGGTTCTATCACATCTGATGATGGTACATCAACTAAATATGGTAGCACAATCATCCAATCCGGCTCTTCCATGCTTACAATCTCCTCCTCAAGAGGAGAAAGGAGAATTAGACATTGGTTGGGAAAAATATATCTATGTTTCTGAAAAAGTAACATCCATAGTGACAAAGGAACACCGGGAAGGTGGATGATAACACCGGAATCCATTTTGGTGTGGAAAGTAGCCAAAAAACACACAATTAAAATCAAAAGGTACACAGATTTTTATAAAGGAGGACAAATACAACACACCCAAAAACTTATGGAGTGAGGGTCAAATGAGAAGGGAGTGTAACATAGGCAGAAAGTTTCTCCAAAGGTGTCTTAAATTGCAAAACACTGGTTGGGACACGATAGAGGAGGATACACACTGGAGAGGTGATAACATCCTCCTCGAAAGTAGGGTGCATGTAGGCACCAATGAGACTGGCTGGAGTTATCTCTAGAATCTGCGATTTATCCTTTCCGTAACACCGTTTAGTTGTGGTGTTTGAGGACAAGTTGTCTCGTGAATAATACCATGATCCTGAAAATAAGCTTGTAACATATGATTGCCATATTCACCTTCATTGTCAGAACCAACAACCTTCAAAGTAGTAGAAAATTGAGTTTGTACCATTTTATGAAAAACACGAAATCGATCATAGATATCACTCTTATTTTTCATCAAATATAACCACGGCAAACGAGTGAAATCATCCACAAAGATCACAAACCGCCGATATCCAAAAGCAGTAAAAATAGGCGCAGTACCCCAAACATCAGGTATGAACCAAAGCAAATGGAACATAGGTTTTATTAGAACTTAGCGTATAAGTAGCAAGGTGACTTTTAGCCAAAATGCAAGTGTCACACTTAAAATCCGAAAATAGTACAATCCAAAAATAAAAATGGAAATAAATGTTTCAGATAATCAAAATATGAATGGCCTAAACAATGATGCCATAACCAAATATGATTTTCTTTATCTCTAGGCAGAGCCATTTACTGATAAACTCCTTCTTGTGCAGACATCATCCACATAATATAAGCCTCCCCTTTTAGTACCACGACCAATGATCTCCTGGATGGTGATATCCTGAAGAAGACAAAAAAAATTGTTAGATCAATACAAGACAATTTAATTGTTCTGTCACTTGAGGAACATGTAGGAGATTATTTGACAATGCATGAACAAGTAAAGTATGCTCCAAAGATAACGAGGGAGTTAAATCAAATGTTCCAGCTCCTGTAATAAGATAAGATACACCATTTTCATTGGCCACACTTAACCGGTGTGGATTAGTATGCTTATGAAAAATAGATGGATCATAGGTCATATGATTCGTGGCTCCATAATTAACAATCTAGCCAGGGTCATTCTCAGAATTGGCAGGAAGAAAGGCAGAACTTGCAGTTGCTGATTGTGGGAAAAGAGTAGGATTTACCATAGAGACAAGAGGTGTAGACGTTGAATGTGGTGGTGGTGGGGGACTCTAAGTCGCAGGTGGCAGGAGTGTGTCGGCTCTAGTAAGTCGTGGTGGTGCAACAATACCGATCATCACAGCTGCCTTTCCATCATGCTTTGCACGTTGTTCACGAGCCTCACGAGCCTTACGTTCTTTCATATCATTCCACCACTTTGGATATCCATGCATCTTAAAATAGTTCTCTACAACATGCTTGGAACTGATCCAGTGAGTGCAACTCCCACCTGCGGAGCTTTGATTTCCATTAGTTGATTGTGGAGGTGCTCGGTTTTGAGTCAAAGATGAGGACCCAAGTGGAATCGACCGCCATAGAAACAATAGAAACATTGGAATTAGTGCTCTTATTAAGCATAATATTTCGATGTTGCTCCTCACGTCTAATAGTAATAGAAAAAGTCACGTCTAATAATATTTTGGATTAGGAAACGGTTCTGTGCAAAGATTTTCACTGCGAATACTGTAATAGATATCTTCAAGTCCAGCCAAGAAAACATAAACACGATCCTCCTCAATCTCTTTCTGTCTTGCTTGAATAGCATCTGCTTGTTTGACGGTAATAGGCTTTATGTAATCAAACTCTTGCCAGATAACACGAAGATCTGCATAGTAAGTAGCAAGAGGTTTGCTCGTCTGTCTCATCTGCATAGCCTTTCGAGATAAATCATACACCAGAGATCTATTAGCTCCCTCAAAATAGGTCTTTGATATAGCATCCCCAAATGCTCTTCTTGATAGGCAAACGGATGAATAGGTTCATAACATCGGGTTCCATAGCACTAATCAGCCAACCTTTCACAATAGCATTCTCCATCCGCCACTTCTGATAGGATGCATCTGTTGAACTGGGTTCAATAGTAATCTCTCTGCCAAAGAGCCGTACTTTCCATGTCTCAATAACCTTAGACCAAATAGAGTACATAATAGGTGTCATTAAGCTTGACACCAAAGGGAATAGCAAGAGGTTCCAAGTGAGAAACTCATTGTTTGAAGGGTCATGGAAGGTATTGGTGGTGTTGTTTTGATCGGAGAATCCACACCATCAACCAAAGAAGATTCCTCAGTTCCTCGAGTCATGATCGTTTGTTACCTAAAAACAACTTGGTAAAGAAACCAAAGAAGGATATAAAGAACTGAAGCTTGATTGGGTTTAGTAGAGAAACCAGTGTAGAAGAAAAACACATGATCTGCGATGTTTGGCCTGGGTTGTGCGACAGAGTCGCAGTATGCCGATGAAAGTAGGTGGCGTTGAGTGCCGCATGTAGGGTAGGGTTTTTTTGTTGTTGTTGTTTAGGTGTGGAAGTTATAGCGGGATCCTAGAAGACCCGCTCTAATACCAAATTAAAATAGGTCTAAGAATAATCCTTATATTTTATTATTCTTTTCTCTAGGAGGTATTTATAGGGTCCCATATATGTATATTTTACATAAGTCAACTAGGAAAATAAATACAATCCCATCTAATAAGGGAATTACAATTAATTACAAAATTATCTCCTAAATCTAGGAGGGATTCACGCCAACAAATTTCGTGAATGTGGACATACTCTACTCTGGTTGTCAAGAGATATGTTCCCTAACCAACTAGCCTAATCTACATATGCACATTTGACAATGAATTTCTTACACTATTTCTTAAATCGATGACATGTTGGTGACACGAGGACAAAAAATGAATAAAGAAACACACACACACACACACACACATATATATATATATATTAATGTAAGAGCAAAAAAATAAAAATTCCATTTTAAATTAAATATATATATATACATTTGTGTATATATAAATATATTTAACACTCTTAAATCATTATATTTATACATGTGTTGCTAACATGTCATCATGTAACGAATGTTTTACCAAGTAGTAATGACGAGCCAAATTAGCGTACTGAAATGCAAACATTTGTGTGTGTATATATATATACACTAAATTGTGAACTTCAAACCACTGGCATAGACATGCAATATTAGCTTAATCTTAATGTACTAAAAATGCAACTGACCAATCATTTTGTGGGATATCGTATTAGCACTCTGAAATAATCATCCTATATTCATTTCTTAATTATTTTTCTTCATTAAAAGTAGTAAATGATAACTATTTTGGAGTGCTAATAACAACTATTTTGTTTCTTAAGTTATGACAGCAAATTTGTCTATTGCTGGAAAAATAAATAAACAAGAAGCGCCACATAGGGTTCCTGGTGTCAAGGGATTCTCTAAGAAACACAAATAAAATAGGCCCATGAAAGGGAATCTTCAACGGCACTCTTTGTTTACGGATCTCTCCCACTCAACATATATAGGCAACTCAATGCAAGAAAGTGGTTAGGCTTTGATAAATGTTGTTTAATTATGTTAACTCGCAAGTGTACGTGCCTATTAGTAGTTTAGCAAAACAAATACGAGGTCGAACCCACAAGGACTGAGAAGTTAAAACTAGTTATGTACTTAGATTACCAAATTCAAGAAGTTAAGAAGTTAAGTCTAAAACAGAATTTAAAGCAAGAGTGAGTTTGAAATGAAATGCAGCAAGATTAAAATGACTTTGAAGTGAGAATGCTTGTGATTATAGAAAGCAACTGAACAAAGTGAAATTGCAAAGGAAAGCAAGTAAACAAATGCAACAAAGAGTGGTTTTGAAGGTTAAAACAGATTTGGAGACTAGGGCATTTGATTCACCATAACAATTCAATTCCAGGTTATAAAGATTCAAGTGACAAGTCTAATTCAGATTCAAAGATTGATTCTAGCTAATGTATGATTAAGCCATGGTGTCTGGTCCTAACCTTGTATTCCTAATTCCCTAATTTGATCATTTGGTGTCTAACCTAAATTAAGCATTAGGAATCCATTAAGCATAGAAGAACATTTTAAACAACCAAGTATGTATCTAATCCAGATTGTCGAATTCTCATACACACTCTTCCTATTCATAGTTCAATTTGAATTAAAGCATGGTGTCTACTCTTAATTCAAACCAAGATATACAAATCTGAAATGGTAGCTAGGCATTCCGATTAGCATATAGGCAAGTAGGCAAAATGAATAAGAACATGAATCATGAATCAAACTTGAAACTTGAAATTTATAAACCCAGAATATTCATGTTAGGTTACATCAAAGCCCTAGTTATGGATTTAGTTACTCATAATGGAAAAGAGACTTGAATAGAAATGAGAAAACATAATGAATGCAATAAGAGTAGAAAAACCCCTTTTTTGAAGTTCTTGTGGTGTCCAAGGCTTCTCCAAGTGCTTCTCCACTTCTAATGCTTCTCCAAGAGCTTCCCCACTTCTAGAAAGATGTATGAAGGATATGGAGGTGATTTGGGATGATTTTGAGTGAGTGGTGATGGCTAAGAAGGATGAAATTCGTAGGGAAAATGGAAGAGAGGTTTGCTGGAGCTGTTTTGGTGATTTGGGGCTGTTTAGAGCTTTTGGTTGATTGCTGGAGTGTTTGGGATTGTGAGAGTGTTTGAGGATAATTTCTGAATGTGTTTGGGAAAATGATGGAAGTGTTTGAGGGAGGATGGAGTGAAGGATGGCTGAATTGTGGGGTTGTGAATCCCAGGCTTGCACACTTTGAATCTGGAAATGAATTGGTATTTATAGGGGAAGGGAGGTGAGAAATTAGAATTGAATATGGCTAATGGACTCAACACTTGCATTAGATAATCAGAAATGGTTGCTCCACTTCACCACTAAAATCCCACTAGCAGCCCTAGCTCATCCTCATGTCATCATGACCAAGCTTCCATTCAGAAACCAATAGCTCATCTTCATGTCAGGCATGACCAAGCAAGCAATGAGCTCATCTGCAAGTCAGCATGATGTGTAATTTGATGGGCTCACGGATTGGGCTTGGATCAATCAAATTTCGACTTTGAGCTGTCCATTTTGAAGTTCAGAATGTTATTGATCCAACCACACAAGTATTGGCCCAATCCAAGTTCGGATGAAGAAGATAAGTCCGAAATGAACTTCTAACTCAGTCTCCAGTTTTTACACATTATTTTCACCATTTTACTTCACATGCCTCAAGTGATACCAAGAGCTTAATGAACTGAATAACAAACACAAAAGAGGTTAAAAGCACAAGGTTAACTCAAAAACATAACTAAATCATAAGCTATAAGGGTATAAAATGATATACAATTGTGAACCGAACAAATACCCCAACCTAGATTTTGCTAGTCCTCGAGCAAAACAAAACAAAACAAAAACAAGAAGTTAAGTAAACCACTTCCGCAGGTAACTCGATTGCATTGAGCATATGCAACAAGCCTTTGAACCTCTAGGCATCCCTAGTAGGAGGAGTTGTGTCTCCTAAGGGTTTAACAGAAACGATACCCATAAACGCTTTCCTGACTCTACAAAACAAAGTGATTAGAAAAAACAAACTTTGAAATCAACTAATGAAAATGAAAGAAAACTTTAGTCATACCTCCAACACCATAGAGTTGCCAAGATAGGTGATCAATCAGTGTGTACAAGTGGAAGCTATAGCTCAAAGGCACACGGCTTCAAAGCAAGCACACTCAAACCTTGAATAGAGAACATGCTTCGACTCTAATTCTCACAGAAAACACTCAATCACTCAGAACCTAAGGTTTAATTCTCTCAAGAAAGCATTAGTGAGTGTAAGAAATAGAAGCACAAATTTGGTTAGATCTCATGAAAGGAATCAAATACTAAGAATATAGATACACATATACATACCAGCACCCATGAATACATCCTCAAAGATCAGCTAGGTCTTTCACAAGGTTGTAATGAAAGGCTAAGGTTTAGGGCAAATGGAAGAATTGGAAGGAAAAACAAGTAACTTAAGAACATACCAAGGTTGCATTCTTCATTAATCTGCAAGGCAACATTGATTTTAGAATGGCATGGCTGCAAACTTCATGGTATCACATGGCATGGACTTATATTTCACACTTAGATCAAATCGACACACTTCTCTTTATCTTTCTTATTTGCTGATTTGATCTACATCTTCTTTAACTTCATTGCACAGATTCACATCATCTTTCATTTAGGCACATGGCAGCAACTTCCTTGCTTCAAACTTTATCTTGGCAAACCTTGGTATATTTCTAAGTTATAGGGTATGGCTATAATAGGTCAAGTATCTCAGAATTGAGATACAAAGGTAGGGAAATGATGAGGGTGATAGAAGAAAAAGGCTTTAAGTGTTTGGCTTCAAGAGGGCTAATGGAACACACATATGGGTAGGGTGAAAAGAAAGCACATAGAATGGTTATACACACATAGCCTAGCATCACTTCAATGAGTTCATTCATGAATGAGAGCAAGCACATGATATCTGCAAAAGAGAATCATCCTTAGTATTCAATCAAAATGGAACAATGAGATCAATTAGAGTGAATTGAAGAAAATGAGTAGAGATGAGAAGTAGAAACACTTTTAAACCCTCTCAAGAAAGCAATTAGGCTCGAAATGGCTCACTAGGGTAGTCTCCACTATTTTCCTTCAAGAATTTGAGCATGGTACTTTAGTCACCAGAATTCTAAGAGCAATATCTTTGTGAAGTGCAAAAATTCTGATATGAAAACCTCAATGACAACTCCATAATATTGATTGCATGACCTTCTAAAAAAATGAACAAAAACTGAAAAACACAATGAAAGAAAACTGAAAACATAAATGAACGAAAATTGAGAATTGAAAACCTTCCCCCCAGACCTGAATTGAACATTGTCCTCAATGTTAAAGCATAGAAAAGATGATTGAGAACATGCAAATGATAAAGGGAAAAGTTAAGAAGAATGTATAGAGAAACTCCCCCTGATGCGATTAGGTCAACCGCTACCAAGCACCGTCTTCTTGAACACATGGGTTGCCTCCCAAGAAGCGCCTTAGTTAATGTCTTGGCAAGACATTATGCAATCAGCTTATGATGAGTTGGGGGGTTTCGGATCAGTCGTCTCAAGATAGTTCACCCAACTTCTTCTCTTCCTTCGCTTCCTTTTCTTTTTCTTCAAGTGTGCAAGGGGTGTAACTTTGAACATGCCATTGGATGGTTCCAACTTCGTAGAGCATGGATCAAGGGGCTCAAGTGGTAACCCAGAAATTGGTGGAAATGGATGGAACACTTCTAGGGTAGCTACCACTTCTTGGAAGTTTGATTCAACTTGTTCTTCCTCTGCTTGTGCAATGACAACTTCTATAGCATCAGTGGGCTGTTTCTGCAAACTCTTGGAAGAAACTTCATCATTCACAACATCAATTGAAAAACAAGTATAAAGAGAGATAGAAGGTTGAGATGGAGGATCAAACACTTTAAATTCAGCAGTTTCACCCAACACAGTCATGGAGAGGGTGCCATCTTTCATATTGATAATTGTATTTGTAGTGGCCATGAATGGTCGTCCTAAGAGAATGGGATCAACACGATCTCCATTTGAGTTGTCCTCCATATCCATCACTACAAAATCAACAGGAAGAATTAGTGTATTAACTTGAACTAGAATATCCTCTACAATACCTTTTGGATATTTGATAGAATGATCAGCTAGTTCAAGACGAATTGAAGTCTTCTTCATCCCTTCTAAGCCAAGCTCTTGATAAACTGAATATGGCATTACATTAATGCCTGCTCCCAAGTCCAACATGGCTCTTCCAACCTTCCTGTCTCCAATGTTAATTGGAATGTCAAAACTGCCAGGATCTTTTGATTTTGGTGGAAGCTTCCTTTGCAACACAGCACTTACATTCATGTCGAGCTTTACTTCTTCATTTGGAGCAAAATTGAGCTTGTGAGTCTTCAAGTTTTTAATGAACTTTCCATATGCAGGAATCTGTTCAATAAGATCAAGCAAAGGCAAATTGATATTAACTTTACTCAAAATATCATAAATCTCTTTAAAAGCCTTATCTTGCTTTGCTTCCTTAAGACGGCCTGGAAATGGAATTGATGGAACATATGGAGTGGGTGGCACGTATCTATCTTTTTGAAGATGTGGTGGCACGAATTTGTCATCCCTTTTATGCAATTGGAATTGTTTGGATTCCAGAGAATCTGATTTGGCCTTAGGAACAGATTGGGATGTTTTGGGTTGTTCTCCTTCCAAAGTTGTGATCTCCTCTTCTTCATCTTTATTTTCTACAACAACAACATCATTTGAAAGATTAGAATCAACATTATTATCAACTATCTTACCTGATCTGAGCACAAGAATGGCCTTGACTTCATGGTTCTTTGGATTGATCTCAGTTTGGCTTGGCCATTTCCCAAGCTCTCTTTGAGTTATTTCAGCAGCTAATTGACCTAATTGGACTTCCAATTTGGAGATGGAAGCTTGTGTAGTTTGCTGAAAATTGGATTGGTTGATTGCCATCTGCTTCACTATATCCTCCAATGATGATGATGATTGTTGTGGCCTTTGGAATGAAGGGGGATTTTCTTGATTCTGGGTATTTCTCCATGAAAAGTTTGGATGATTCCTCCAACCTGGATTATAACTTTGAGAGTATGGATCATTTGTTGGACCTTGGTTGTAGGAATTTACCAACTTAGCTTGCTCTTGCACAAATTCTGGATATCCAGCCCCAAGTGGACAAGCTGTGGTAGCATGGTCATGAGTTTCACAAATGCTACACACTTCCTTCGGAGGGTTTCTTGAGTTCAACGCAAGAAGTGCATCTAGCTTTTGTTCAAGTTTTGAAATCTGCACACTAGAAGAGTCATTAGAACTACTAACAACACGTTTACCTCTTGTATCCGTATGTTGGGTCTCCATTGCTATCTCCTCAAAAAGTTCATACGTTTCTTCTGGAGTTTTGGTTTTATAAGAACCACCTGCAAAATTTGTGACAATATTTTGACTAGAAGGGGTTAGTCCTTTATAAAACATACGCATTTGAAGCTTCAATGGAATCCCATGATGAGGACATTGATTGAGCAGCCCACTGAATCTCTCCCATGCTTCACAAAACGATTCATCATCTTGCTGTGCAAATAACAAGATCTTGTCCCTAAGCATGTCGGTCTTTTGCGTGGAGAAGTATTTTTCCAAGAACTTCTTTTGAATGGCAGCCCATGTAGTGAGTGAACCAGGCTTCAAAGAATTCAACCAATACTTCGCCTTATCCTTTAAAGGGTATGGAAACACTCTCATTCGAAGTTGATCTTCCGTCACACCTGTCAAGGGAAAAGAACTTACAACGTTAAAAATATCCTTTATATGAGTTAATGGATCTTCATTAGGTAAACCATAAAAGGAAGGCAACATATTAAGATGAAAAGATTTAAGCTCATAGTTTCGAGCTATAGTGGGCAGCGAAATGCTTGAAGGGGATGCTGGAATTGTTGGGATATCAAGGTCTCCCATGAACTCAATGGCAGCCATCATTTCTTCTTCTTCTTGGTCTGAACTTGCTTCTGAATTTGAAGGTGAAGAACCAGGAAGTTCAGTGTGGAGAGCAAGGCTTGTAAATGTAGCAAGAGCTTGCTCTTTTGCAGTTGACAACTCCCTTTCTAAACGATTCTGAATTTCAGAGGTCACTCGATTGGGTTGCAATGATGGTCCTCGTTCAAAGATCCTGGAACGTTGGAATGAAGACCTCACTTGTTCAAGGAATGGCCTTTTAGACATTAACTACCTGAAACAAAAAAATTAGATTGATTAGAAACACTAAAAAAAAGAAAAGGGTAACCTTGGGCACATAACCAGGGAAAAACTTTCGTTCGTCCCAGGCAACGGCGCCAAAAACTTGTTGTTCATTTATGTTATCTCGCAAGTGTACGTGCCTATTAGTAGTATAGCAAAACAAATACGAGGTCGAACCCACAAGGACTGAGAAGTTAAAACTAGTTATGTACTTAGATTACCAAATTCAAGAAGTTAAGAAGTTAAGTCTAAAACAGAATTTAAAGCAAGAGTGAGTTTGAAATGAAATGCAGCAAGATTAAAATGACTTTGAAGTGAGAATGCTTGTGATTATAGAAAGCAACTGAACAAAGTGAAATTGCAAAGGAAAGCAAGTAAACAAATGCAACAAAGAGTGGTTTTGAAGGTTAAAACAGATTTGGAGACTAGGGCATTTGATTCACCATAACAATTCAATTCCAGGTTATAAAGATTCAAGTGACAAGTCTAATTCAGATTCAAAGATTGATTCTAGCTAATGTATGATTAAGCCATGGTGTCTGGTCCTAACCTTGTATTCCTAATTCCCTAATTTGATCATTTGGTGTCTAACCTAAATTAAGCATTAGGAATCCATTAAGCATAGAAGAACATTTTAAACAACCAAGTATGTATCTAATCCAGATTGTCGAATTCTCATACACACTCTTCCTATTCATAGTTCAATTTGAATTAAAGCATGGTGTCTACTCTTAATTCAAACCAAGATATACAAATCTGAAATGGTAGCTAGGCATTCCGATTAGCATATAGGCAAGTAGGCAAAATGAATAAGAACATGAATCATGAATCAAACTTGAAACTTGAAATTTATAAACCCAGAATATTCATGTTAGGTTACATCAAAGCCCTAGTTATGGATTTAGTTACTCATAATGGAAAAGAGACTTGAATAGAAATGAGAAAACATAATGAATGCAATAAGAGTAGAAAAACCCCTTTTCTGAAGTTCTTGTGGTGTCCAAGGCTTCTCCAAGTGCTTCTCCACTTCTAATGCTTCTCCAAGAGCTTCCCCACTTCTAGAAAGATGTATGAAGGATATGGAGGTGATTTGGGATGATTTTGAGTGAGTGGTGATGGCTAAGAAGGATGAAATTCGTAGGGAAAATGGAAGAGAGGTTTGCTGGAGCTGTTTTGGTGATTTGGGGCTGTTTAGAGCTTTTGGTTGATTGCTGGAGTGTTTGGGATTGTGAGAGTGTTTGAGGATAATTTCTGAATGTGTTTGGGAAAATGATGGAAGTGTTTGAGGGAGGATGGAGTGAAGGATGGCTGAATTGTGGGGTTGTGAATCCCAGGCTTGCACACTTTGAATCTGGAAATGAATTGGTATTTATAGGGGAAGGGAGGTGAGAAATTAGAATTGAATATGGCTAATGGACTCAACACTTGCATTAGATAATCAGAAATGGTTGCTCCACTTCACCACTAAAATCCCACTAGCAGCCCTAGCTCATCCTCATGTCATCATGACCAAGCTTCCATTCAGAAACCAATAGCTCATCTTCATGTCAGCATGACCAAGCAAGCAATGAGCTCATCTGCAAGTCAGCATGATGTGTAATTTGATGGGCTCACGGATTGGGCTTGGATCAATCAAATTTCGACTTTGAGCTGTCCATTTTGAAGTTCAGAATGTTATTGATCCAACCACACAAGTATTGGCCCAATCCAAGTTCGGATGAAGAAGATAAGTCCGAAATGAACTTCTAACTCATTCTCCAGTTTTTACACATTATTTTCACCATTTTACTTCACATGCCTCAAGTGATACCAAGAGCTTAATGAACTGAATAACAAACACAAAAGAGGTTAAAAGCACAAGGTTAACTCAAAAACATAACTAAATCATAAGCTATAAGGGTATAAAATGATATACAATTGTGAACCGAACAATAAACCATCCAGAGCTTTATTATGTCTAAGCTTGAGTACTTCAACTTCAAGCCTCACCGTTTAGGAAGTAAGGAAGCATTTAGTAGACTCTTTAGGAATGCGCTTGAGATCGTCTTTGTAGTCGACATAGTAAAGCCCGAATCTTGGGATATAGCCTTCCTCCCATTCAAAGTCGTCAAACAAAGTCTAGTAGAAATATCCTTTGACATTCACGCGGCTTCTACAAAAACAAAAAATGACAAGTAAATGGATACTCTCCGTCATCGAACTTGAAAATTAACAATAGGTGGAGAGGCTAAATTTTTTTAAATCTTTTTCACGAATCTTCCATGTGGGATAATCTCAACAACAAACATGCATTGCATTCAAGTCTTGACAAGTTAGGTAAGTGGGGGGCTAAAAGCCCAAAACCAAACAAATTACAGAACAAAAGAATGAGGCATCAGAGAGCCCCTAGCATTCGCAGCAAGAATATCTTCAAGGAAGTTAGGCACCTCATCATAGACATGGAGACTAGGGCCAAGATTATAACTTCTGGTAGCCAAAGCATCTGCAGCTACATTTTGTTCATGGTAGATATGCTTAATTGCACAACATCGAGGTTCATGGATCTTCATTTTACAGTAGGAAATGATGTTGTAAAAAGGGTGAGTTGGAACAGGAGGAGAAGATAAAAGAGTTACAACAGCACTAGAGTCGCATTCAATCTCCACATCATGATAGCCAGCATCCCAAGCCAAACTAAGCCCCCAAAAGAGACCCCATAATTCAGCCTCAAGGATTGTACTTGCACCCAAATTCATAGTAAAGCCCTGGATCCAAGCACTAGTAGCATCTCGTAATAATCCTCTAGCACCACTAAAACCAGTGGCATTGATTCTCCTGCCATCTGTGTTAACTTTGTATGCACCAGGTCTGGGAATTTTCCATTGGAGCTTAACCACAATGTGCTCTGGAGTGCCTACAATTGGTTTACAAGCATTGTACCAATCCAATGATTACTAGTAAATTAGGTGCAAAGGCTCAAAAGGCATAATAAAACCTTGCTAAAAAATCTGCTTACATCTCCATTTCCAGATATACCATAGATAAATTAATAAGACTAAGTACCAAGGCAGGCCATGATGTATAATCTTTTTTTTATTGAAGATTCAGATGAAGCCAATCATCAAACTCCATGAGTGAATGATAAGGAGTGGGACCGCCACCACCAATTCTATTCCAAGAGGGAGAGGATAACTTGACAATCCTTAAATAAGTGCTCTATAAACTCCATAGAATGAGTACATGTTGGACAAGCATCGATATGGGTTAAACCTCTTTTTTGCCGTTGGGCATTTGTAAGAATCTTCTTATGTCATAAAGTCCAGAGGAAGGTTTTCACCTTGGGGGGGATGTGTAGATTCCAAAGGAAATGCCATTTCCATTTGTGGCTGTTATCTTCCACAAAGGAGGAGCTGTAGGTAGTTTTGACAGAAAACGAGCCATTAGAAGTGAACTGTCATATGCGCTTATCAACCCACTCCCATTAATATCCACTGGCCAGGTTAAGAACCATTGGCCAGTCTAAGAGCTGTTAGCCAATACACCACAACCTTAACTTTAATCCCTAATTATAGGAAAACTCTAATTACAAGTAACAAGATCAAGTCACCCTAAATTAAGGGAAACAAATGAGTAAATGAGACAACCACCAATAGCCAATCACAGCTAGCAGCCACCAATACTTCCAATACTCCCCCTCAAGCTGGATTAAGGAGATTAATTGATCCAAGCTTGGAGAGCAAGTGTTGAAACTGAGTGGAAGCAAGAGACTTGGTGAAAACGAAGCAAGTTGATCATGGCTCCGAGTGAATGTGGTTTGAATTACCTTAGACTGAACTTGTTCACGAACATAGTTATAGTCAACTTCAATGTGTTTGGTGCGTTCATGGAACACAGGATTGGAGGCAATATGCATAGCTGCCTGATTGTCATAAAAAAGAGACATAGGTTTGTTGCTTGAAAAACCCAAGTTTGAGATAAGGCCCTTGAGCCAAATGAGTTCACAAGCAGTGGAAGCCATGGCCCTATACTCAGGTTCGGCACTTGAGCGAGCAATTACATTTTGCTTTTTGCTCTTCCATGTCACAATGTTTCCTCCAACCAACGTGCAGGAGCCAGGAGTAGATTTTCTATCTATAGCATTCCCTGCCCAGTTAGCATCGGTGTATGCAATGATTTGAGTATGACCATTGTTCTTCATGATAATTCCTCAACCAATGGAGCCCTTGAGGTATCTTAGAATCCTTTTAACAACGTTTAAATGAGACTCAGTGGGTGCATGCATGAATTGGCTTACAAGACTGACGGTGTAAGTTATATCCGGTCTAGTAATGGTGAAATATATAAGCTTACCCACCAGTCTTTGGTAGTAACTTATATCGCTGAGAGGTTCTCCTTCCAAGTCCAACTTCAATTTGCTATCAAGAGGGGTACGAGCCAGTTTGCAATCCATCATCTTCACTTCTTGAAGCAAGTCAATCACATATTTCCTTCGACTTAAAAACAGTCCCTTGGGAGAAGTAGCCATTTCAATCCCAAGGAAGTATTTTTAACACTCCGAAGTCTTTAATGGCAAATTTCTGATGAAGAGAATGCTTAAGAGTGTTAATCTCATCAATATTATCACCTGTGATGATGATATCATCAACATAGATTAGAACAACTAATTTGCCAATTGATCCAGTTTCGAACAAACAAGGATGAATAAGCCTGACTTCTCTTGAAACCAAACTTTTCAAGTACAGAGCTTAGCTTGGCATACTAGGCACGTGGAGATTGTTTCAATCCATAAATGGACTTGTGAAGCTCGCAAACCATACTTGTATTCTGTGCTTGTGGATGACCAGGAGGTAATTGCATGTAAACTTCCTCTTCAAGGTCTCCATGCGAAAAAGCATTTTTTACATCCATTTGGTACAACGGTCACTCATGATTAACTACAACAGATAACAAAACCCTCATTGTACTCATCTTAGCCACGGGAGCAAATGTCTTCTTATAATCAACTCCAAATGTTTGAGTTCAACTGTGAGCCACCAATCTTGCCTTGTGTCTTTCAATTGAACCATCAGAATTAAACTTGGTTTTGTAGATCAACCTACTGCCTACCCCATTTCCCTTTGGAAGCTGGACTACACTCCAGGTTTTATTTTCATCCAAAGCCTTGAGTTCTTCTTCCATGGCTAGTGTAACAGGGGTGAAAAACGCCTTTAATTTTTCGGCCCTTGTTCGGCACTTAGACTCCTCCTAAGTCAGCCTTCTCTTCACCTCTAAACCTGCGAGGCTTCAGAGTACACGCAGCGGAACAAGTGACACCAACACTCTCACAAGTAAGACTTGCCTCACGTAGGAAAACTCTCACACACACATATACGGGAAAGTTCCCAACCTTCTATTCACGAATAGCAAAGGATTACAAGCTCTCACTCTTGGTTGGATTACCACATCACTTGGTTCTCAACCACACACCTTCACAAGGTATTTATAAGCCTACACTATGTAGATGACACCCCCATCTACTTAGGAAACTTTGCCAACCCTTAGATTAGCCACCTAGACACGTTTTTCTCTCCCAAAACCTGTCTAGCACTCATTAACCGCCACCTTGCAGCCCACTACCTTCATGGGCAGATTTTCCTCCTTAAAAATCTCTCCACACCTTGGAACATACAGCCACTACCAAGTAACCACCCACTAATGCTCCAAGATCAGCCCACAATCCGAATTTCAAGCATGTAGCAACTCCTAGCCACGTCCAACCACTCAAGGACTGCTCAAAACCGTTTTGCCCACGTCCTAGACCCACTTTAGCATGATTTTAGCAAATCTGCCACGTTCAGCACAAACCCCCTGCGTGCATTGCGCATTCTGCACGCACGCTTCGCGCAAGATGCGCACCAGCCACAACCTGCCTTTCGCTCCAGGACTTGCGCCACACTTTGTCGGCACCCTTTGCGCATCCTGCCAGCACCCTGCGCGCATCTCCTATCGGCGTCTGTTGCACAGCCTGCCTTCATGCTGGGCGCACTGCCTGTCGACAGCACCAATGCCAACCTCTCGCAGCGCCAATGCCAATGCCAAATGCCAACGCCAAGTCTGTCATGCTGCCATGTCTTGGCTGCCAACTCTCAGCCCAAAACACTTGTCCTTCAACGTCGTCTTGCTTCACGAGTGCACCTCCCATGCACCTTTGGCTTGCCTTGGCATGGTGCAAAACATCAAAACCATGCCATGGCCTATGCCAACTTGTAAGGGTCTTACAGCTAGCCTCCAAACATCTTAAAGATTGGCTTCTTGAAAATTCCTTGGCTCACTTTCATTTGACAGTTTATTGAGCAAAGCCTGGGGGAGTGAGAGACTTTGGAGTAATTTACAAACTTGTGAATTGGGTACCTTGCATTGTATGTTACATAGTCTTGCAGCCTTATGGTGGATGTCTATCTCGAGTTAGATTCCTTCGAGGTTGAGCTGGGATCACAGGAGATTCATTTCCACTCTCTTATATAGATGATGTGTCATTGTCATGAGGAACCACTTGTGCTTCTGATGCTTCAGTTTCATCTCCAATAATCATGTTGTCATTACTGGTTGCATGAGAGTCATCTGTCGTGAGGTACTAAATGAACACAATCACTTGTTTCAATAAGTGCTTCCCCTGACGATTTTGATATGATGGCTTGTTGAAATAAGGTTTGATCTCATGATCTCATCAAACCTTACATCTCTTGAGACAAACAGCTTCCTGGAACATGGATTGTAACATTTGTAACCTTTTTGAGTGGAGGAGTAACCCATGAAAACACACTTAACTGCTTTGGAATCTAGCTTGTCTCGGTGATGGGATTGAATATGAACATAACAAGTACATCCAAAGATTCTCATATGGGAAAGGTTAATTTTTTTTGTTTTGCATGACCTCATATGGCAATTTTGAATCCAGAACACAACTAGGTAGTATGTTGATAAGGTAAGTGGCTGCAAGAACTCCTTGAGACCAAAACCTCTTAGGCACATTCATTTGTAACATTAGAGCCCTGGTTTTCTCAAGTAAGTCCATATTCTTCCTCTCGGCAATTCCATTTTGCTAATGAGTACCTACACAACTTGTTTAATGTATAATGCCATGTGTGCTCAAATAATTAGTCATATTTTTGGATGTATATTCAGTGCCATAATCAGACCTTAGTATGTGAATTTGAGACGAAAAATGGTTCATGACAAGATTATGAAAATTCTTGAAAGCATCCATGACTTCACTTTTGAATTTTAGGAGGTACAACCAAGTGACTCTTGAAAAATCATCAACAAAAGTAATGTAGTACCTATAACCATCAAAAGACTCTAGAGGTGCAGGTACCCAAACATCGGAGTGCACCATCTCAAAAAGCTTGCTAGCTCTAGATATGGAAGAATTAAATGGAAGTCTAGTAAATTTTGACAAATGACAAATTTCACTTACAAGTGAGGATTTGCATAAACTAGGGAACAAAGTAGACAAAACAAATTCTAAGGGATGTGCTAGATGTTGGTGCCACAACTGATATTCTAGATTTGAACTGACTTGGAACCCCTTTGGAACATTAAGGTCCTTTGAAAAATAGTACAACTCATTTAGGTAGTGACCTTCACCAATCAGCTTCTATCAATATTGTGAGGGGAGAAAATTGCACGACAGTTGAGAGAATTTGTAATCCTTCCTACGGACAACAATTGAAAAGGAAAGGATGGAACATATAATGCTGTGGACTCAACACTCTCTAAAATCAGTTTAACTTTCCCTCTACCTAGAACTAGTACACCTCTACCATTTGCTATAGAAACTAGTGATGGTTTAGTGTAGCTTTCAAAATTGAATAGCTTTGAATATTGATTTGTCATGTGATCAGTGGCACCTGAGTCTATAATCCAAAAATCATTAGAATGACTAACATTTAGAGCAGTTGAAAGAACACACATAATACCTAGAATATCTCATTGAGGTACACGATTAGACTCAGCTAAGAATCCTGCAAACTGCCTAAGGAGAGCAAATTGATTTCCACCAGTCAATACTTCGCTTGTGCTTCCTTTTTTGGTTTGAAGATAGGCTGAGAACTCATTTATCAAGTTAGCAGGATTGGCTGTGAAGTTCATTAGCCCAACAATTGATGTAGCAACAGCATCATGGTTTTTGTTTGTATGTGATTTGGTTTGTGAGCTCTTGTAGTCTCTTGAAGGCTTGTTCTCAAACTTTGGCTTCAACTCAGGGTGTAATATCCAGGCATCGATCTATTAGATGTCCAACATTATTGCAGTGTAAACACTTCAGATTAGACCCTTTTCCCTTGTACACTTTATCTCCAGATGACTTGTGATTTGTCACAAAAGCTTTAGCCTCAAACACACTAGATTTTACATCAAGATTCATGACTTTCCTACATACTTCTTCTCACTGGATAGTAGTGCAAACACTTGCAAATTATGGAAGTTCAAGGTTCATTAGAATATGGCTTCTAAGATCTTCATATTCAGACCCCAAACTTGCTAGCAAATGAAAAAATTTATCTTCCTCAGACCTTTTTAACAGTACGGCAGCATCGATAGTATGTGATCGAAACATATCTAGTTCGTTCCACATATTTTTCATGCAACCGAGATGATGAACAAAGGATCTATCACCTTGTTGGAGACTTGCAAGATTCTTGTGAAGTTGGAACACTCGAGCAGCATTGTTTTGATTTCCATACATATCTTTGATTGCCTTCCAAAGAGAAAGAGAGGATTATGAAAAACTGAAGATTTCAGACAGCTTAGGATCCATGGAGTTGAGGAGCCATGACATGACTAGTTCGTCTTTGCACAACCATGCTTCATACTCCGGAGACGAGGCGTCAGGTGCCTCAATGCTTCCATTAACAAATCCGAGTTTGGATCTTCCTACAAGGGCAAGAGATACTGCTTTAGACCATGGAAGATAGTTAAACTCATTTAACAACACAGAGCACAATCGTTGGTTTAGGTTGACTTCTGCTTCTGGAAAACTAGAGCGAGGTGCTGTGAAGCTTTCAGCTTCAGAGCCAAAAAGATTATCTTCTGCCATTATCGAATAGAATGAATAGAAGAGAAGAAGGAAACAATGGAGATAGGCTAGTTAAGGTTCCTGCTCTGATACCATGTGGAAAATGATAGGGAGAATATGTTTTCTCATTATGTTTTGTTTACAAGATTACAAAGGTATATAAGCATAAGCTGGGAAAGGCTAATATCCACTGGCCAGGTTAAGAACCATTGGCCAATCTAAGAGCTGTTGGCCAATACACCACAACCTTAACTTTAATCCCTAATTATAGGAAAACTCTAATTACAAGTAACAAGATCAAGTCACCCTAAATTAAGGGAAACAAACGTGTAAATGAGACAATCATCAATAGCCAATCACAGCTAGCAACCACCAATACTTCCAATAATCTTGATATGTACTTTTGGTGATTCTAGAATGGATGAGAGGCACACCAAGATATTTGCCAAGGCAAGCCATGAGGGGGGAACCACTAATGGCAGCAATAGTGTTAGCCAAATCAGCATTAATGTTTGGGGAAACACAAATGGAAGACTTTTCAAAGCTAACCTTTTGACCATACATATTACAAAAATCATCAAGGCACTGCTTCATCAAGGACGCTTGAGTAGTAGAGGCTTGGCCAAAAAGATCAAATCATCAGCAAAAAAAAGGTGAGATATAGAAGATCCACCATGACAAATTTGAACAGATTTCCAAACCTTGTCATGAATCTTCTGTTCAATGATATGGGAAAGCTTTTCCATACACAGAACAAAAATATAAGGAGAGAGAGGGTCTTTTTGCCTAATGCCACACTGAGGGTGGAAAGTAGAGGTAACCTCACCATTTAGAATGGCATGGTACTGAAGCTGAAGTGATATAGTGCATTAGGAGCTCAAGGATTCGACCCCTAATCCCAATTTTCCAAAGCATATCTCTAATGAAAGCCCAATTCAGACGATCATAGGCCTTAGACAAGTCAATCTTCCAGGCAATGAACCCTTTCTTTCCTATGGAGTTCTTAAATTTGTGTAACATTTCCTGATCGACAATGATATTATTTGTAATTTGTCTCCTGGAACAAACTGACTTGATTGGGATTGATAAGATTAGCCATGCAGGGGCAAAGTCTAGCAACAAGAATCTTCCAAATCACTTTATAGATGGTGTTGCATAGGCTAATAGGCCTAAGTTGAGTCATGCAAACATGGGAATCAACTTTGGGGATCAAACCAATAAGGGTCTCATTGAGATGCTCAGGAAGAGTTGTAGTCTGGAAACAATTTCTAATGAGAGAAATGATGTCAGTAGAACAAAGATCCCAAAACTTATGATAAAAAATAGCTAGAAAGACATCAGGCTTGAGCATTTTTAGGCCAACCAAGGGAAAATAGGCTTTGATTAATTTCCTCATCAAACACAACATTGCTTAAGCCATGTTTGGTTCACAATTGTATATCATTTTATACCTTTATAGCTTATGATTTAGTTATGTTTTTTAGTTAACCTTGTGCTTTTAACCTCTTTTGTGTTTGTCATTCAGTTCATTGAGCTCTAGGTATCACTTGAGGCATTTGAAGTAAAATGGTGAAAACAATGTGTAAAAGCTGAAGACTGAGTTACACATTCATTTCGGACATATCTTTTTCATCTGAGCTTGGATTGGGCCAATTCACGTGTGCTTGGAAAGAAGACATTCTGAAATTGAAGATGGACAGCTCAAAGTTGACATTTGATTAATCCAAGCCCAATCCGTGAGCCCATCAAAATACACATCATGCTGACTTCCAGATGAGCTATTGTTTCTGGTTGGAAGCTTGGTCATGTTGACATAAAGATGAGCTATGGCTGCTGGTGGGATTTGTTGGTGAAGTGCAGCAACCAATTCTGATTTTCTAATACAAGTGTTGTATGCATTAGCCATATTGAATTCAGATTTATCACTCCCTTCTCCCTATAAATACCTCTTCCATTCCTCATTCAATGTGTGCAAGCTTGGGATTCACAACCCCACAATTCAGCCATCCTTCACTCCATCCTCCCTCAAACACTTCCATCATTTTCCCAAACACATTCAGAAATTATCCTCAAACACTCTCACAATCCCAAACACTCCAGCAATCAACCAAAAGCTCTAAACAGCCTCAAATCACCAAAACAATTCCAGCAAACCTCTCTTCCATTTCCCTACGAATTTCATCTTTCTTAGCCATCACCACTCACTCAAACTCATCCCAAATCGCCTCCATATCCTTCATACATCTTTCTAGAAGTGGGGAAGCTCTTGGAGAAGCATTAGATGTGGGGAAGCCCTTGAAGAAGCCATTGGACACCACAAGAACTTCATAATTGGTTTTTCTACTCTTATTGCATTCATTATGTTTTCTCATTTATGTTCAAGTCTATTTTCCATTATGAGTAGCTAAATCCATAACTAGGGCTTTGATGTAACCTAACATGAATATTCTGGGTTTATAAATTTCAAGTTTCAAGTTTGATTCATGATTCATGTTCTTATTCATTTTGCCTACCTGCCTATATGCTGATCGGAATGCCTAGCTACCATTCATATTTGTATATCTTAGTTTGAATTAAGAGTAGACACCATGCTTTAATTCAAATTGAACTATGAATAGGAAGAGTGTGTATGAGAATTCGATAATCTGGATTAGATACATACTTGGTTGTTTAAAATGTTCTTCTATGCTTAATGGATTCCTAATGCTTAATTTTAGGTTAGACAACAAATGATCAATTAGGAAATTAGGAATACAAGGTTAGGACCAGACACCATGGCTTAATCATATATTAGCTAGAATCAATCTTTGAATATGAATTAGACTTGTCACTTGAATCTTTATAACCTGGAATTGAATTGTTATGGTGAATCGAATGCCCTAGTCTCCAAATCTGTTTCTCAACCTTCAAAACCATCCTTGTTTCACTTGTTTACTTTTTTCGTTTGCAATTTTAGTTTGTTCATTTCTTTCTATAATCACAAGCATTCTCACTTCAAAGTCCAATTTAATCTTGCTGCATTTGTTTTCAAACTCACTCTTGCTTTAAATTCTGTTTTAGACTTAACTTCCTAACTTCTTGAATTTGGTAATCTAAGTACATAACTAATTTTAACTTCTCAGTCCTCGTGGGTACGACCTCGTATTTGTCTTGCTATACTACTAATTGGCACGTACACTTGCGAGTTAATAAATTAACAACAAGCCATCCAAATCTACCTCCTCAAGGTTAGGAAACAAATGCAGGGTAAGGTTATAGTCACCGAGCATTCCAGAATTGGAAAACAGCTCATCAAAATAGTTCACCACTACCTGTTTCATGCCATGCTTATCTTTCACCCAATCACCATTGGCATTTTTTAAACCTTCAAGCTTGTTTCTCCTTCTTCTAATAATAGTTGAGAGATAAAAAAAGTGGGTATTTCTATCACCTTCCAAGAGCCAAGTGTTCCTGGATTTTTGCATCCAAAACCTCTTGGTCAAGAAGGAGATTATACTCACTAGAGAGCTCAGAATCAAGTTGACTAAGGAAGGGGTTCGGAGCAATACATAATTTTTATTTTGAATTCCACCAAGTCTAGCCAAGATCCTTCTCTTCCTTTGGAAGATACAACAAAAAAACATGCTTGTTCCAGTAGTTAAGAGGAGGGACAAGATTGGTAGTGTTCTGAACAGCATGACTTGTGCACGAATTCCAAGAGTCCCTGATAAATGCAGCGAAGTCTGGATGGGATAACCACATAGCTTGAAAACGGAAAGATATACAATCTCTATTGAGTGAGTGATTAGAATCCAACTAGATCATGATGGGGCAGTGATCTGAATTAACTCTAGGCAAGTGGGAGAGGTGGGCATCAGGGAAAGAAGAAGACGCCAAGCAATATTACTAAGCCCCCTGTCAAGCCTTTTCCAAATAATACCCTCATCATTTCTCTAGTTGCACCAAGTAAATTTCGCACTAGAGAAACCAAGATCAATAAGTTGATTACGATCAAACCAATTAACAAAGCTTGAGCCCCCAGGGTCAAGATTTCCACCACATTTCTCATTAGCACATATGGTATCATTAAAGTCTCCCATAACTAACCAGATTAGAAGCTTTAGCAAGACCATCGAAACTGGTCCATAAGGATTCTCTAATCCCAAGATTATGATTAACATAAACCACAGTTAGGAGCCACCACTTATTCCTAAAATGAACAAGAGCAGTAATAGATTGACTTGAGTGGGCAATGAACTCAAGAGAAACATAAATGTCATTCCAGAGCAGCCAAACACCTCCAGAAAACCCAGTGACATCAACAATATGATAATGGGAAAATCCCAAATTCTTGGAGATATTGAGAGCTCTAGAGCCGCTAATTCTAGGTTCAAGCACAACAAAAACATCAATGGCATAAGCCTTTTCTAAATACTTGATGGTGGCAGCACATTTATCTTTGCCAGGCACCCCTAACATTCCAAGTGACAATTATCTTTATAATAATGTAAATTAAGGGGGTAACCTGGGCTAACCTTATCAGCAGATAATTCTATCAATATAGACTGCAGCAGAGACATCATTATCACATGGAAAATCAGTTCTCAAGAGCCAAGCTCCAAACTAGCAGGGGCATTCCTTACATGACTAAGTTCAACAGAGGTGGAAGTGTGAACAATAGGAGCAATTCCATCATTATTAACGTCCATGCTATCAATATCACGAGGTTCTTGTTCTTATGGCAAGGGACCTTTATCAAAAAAGACAGTAGAGGAAAAAGGAACTCCCACATTAAATGAGAAGACACCTTAGACATCATAAATACAAGAATTCGTAAGTTGATCGCGTTCAGTGAACTCCATCTCTACGGAGCACCTACACACCTATCTCATGAATCTAACGTTTTCAGACTGCTTTCCATTCATATCTTTATCCATGGACTTGTTACTTTATGTACATTATGTACCTTAGAGTAACATTCACAACCCTTTGATTATATTAATTATATTATATCCTTAGAATATTCCATTTTTATATTTGCTTCTAGGGCATATATCTAACATTAGGTGCCGAAGATTGGTGGTGCCGAGGGGGTGATGGTGGATAAGCTTCTCATTCCTCAAGAGCTTCTGAATGGTAAGGCTCCCAGTCCTCAGGGTTATAAGGTTCCCAATCCTCAGAATCACCAACATTTTCTGGAACATGGAGACATTATGGCTTCGGTGGAGGGCCAAGGTGTGTGACACGTGAGTCGTCGAGGTCCACAGGAACTTGGATTGGTTTTGGCCGAAGCTCATAGATGCGATCCCTGCAATCCCTGTACACCTTGGTTGAAAGGTGAGGCTGACCCCTGGCTGGAGAAATTTGGAGGGGGCGTGACTTGGTTGCTTCAAGAAGAAGGTAGCCTTTGCCTTTGTCAGGCCAAGGCTGAGTTGGAGCACTGTGAAGGGAGATGGAGGTTGGTTCGGCAGGGTATGCTCAACACCCTGGGTAACGTCATGTTGGGCTAACTATTGGCGAGTGTTCACTAAATTGCACTTTAAGGTGCGGCAGTTGTGCTCCAGTTCAGCATTTTTGGTGCAAAGGTGATCATACTTCTGTGTGATTTAGGTAACATTGGCACGGAGGCGTGCCATTTATGCAAGAAGATTGGCATTTGCAAAGTGCCTTTGTTTGGAGGACTCCATATAGGGAGTGTTGTGCTGAGTACCAAGGCTAGCTTTGCTCAGCATGATATAATGTGATGGGCTGAAAAGACAAAGAGGTCTGATGGGTGAAGTAGCTAACAGGGCCAAGAGAGATGTGAGATTCAAAAGTTGGTTCCCACAAACTGCACCAATCCTGTTGATGTCCAAAACTGGATTCAACTTAGATATAGGAAGTGTGGAGTCTTCAGCAGGGAATGGAGAAGTGCGGACCTTCGATAGGGGAGCCTTTGGTCTCAAGGTTGTCCTGCAAAAAGGGAGACAAAAGAAGCAATCGTCAAGCTTCGGGTACTGGTGTGATACCTACCGAAGGCTCTCCAATGCTTAAGTTAGCAAGTGTGGTGTGCACAGTAATTTTGGCAGAGTAATGGTAAATGTGAAAAGTAGTTACCTTTTTACCTGAGCATTATTTCCCTTTTATAGAGGAATGGAACTGAGTACTTGCACAAAGTTTCGATGTGGAATTTTGTGCAAATCACTATGGTGCTAACACGTGTCCAAGGCTTAGGTTCTGCCATCTAGAGCTTCGGCAATCACCTTTGGCAGGCTATTGCCGCATTGGAGGAAGATGTTTCTTCGGTAGCTGAGGTCATGATGACGTTCTGAGTGTTTAGGGATTTTTCGTAAGTGTTTTACCTTCAGCACGATGTGGGTTTGTCTCACGCGGTCCCCAGGATCTGGAATGTGCTCGGTTGATTATGGTACAAACAATAGTATCACATATTATTATGCACCTGTGCAGCAGATGTAGAGACTCCAAACAGAAATCTTTAGGGAAGTCAGACCACTTGACTTCCAATTCTTTAGGGTTAGATGCATTTTGCAATGGCTGAAAATTGCTCTCAGCAGCATTCACAGGAACTGCAATATGATTAATCAACATTATATTCACTTAAATTTAGTTTTTTTTTTCTTCTTTAGACTCAAATGCTAAGGGTAATTAACTGGAAAACAAAATTGGTAAAGAGAAACGCAAAATTTGCCCAGTAATTTGCAACCATCATGGATTGAACATCATAATCTTGTGGTGAATTAGAGAAAAATTATAAATTTGTAATGAAGTTGAGAATAATTAATTAAAACCTTGTGACAAATATGAAAACAAAGCAATGGCGCACATCCCTTGTAAAATCCTTGACCATGGTTGTGAGAACTCCATGGCCTGCAAACTGAACCTCTAATCGAATTCTTTAATCAGGATTCCTGGATACTAAAGTTTAATCCCGAAACTTCATATATATATATATATATATATATATATATATATATATATATATATATAGTTAGCTCTTCTTGTACAGCCATGCGCAAAACAAACTGATTATAATTAACAAGAAACTTTTTTTTTTCATTTTCTGGGATCAACAACAATAAACAACTAATGAACAAATTGAGAGAGGGTAAATTTTCTATTAATTATCCACTTGTTTTGTGGAAATATAAATCCATTAGGCTACTTGGGTGGACAAGGCTAATTATAGAGTGGTGTTTAAGACCAATTAAGGTTTTTGGCTCCCTACATTCTTCGCGATTGCTGACAAATTTTAAAACGACAGTGGCGGTGACTATAACGTTAACACTAGGGTGTTGATTTTCCCACTCCCCTTTTGTCCACTACACTCCTTTTTGTTTTCATTAAAGAGAAATTTCATTAGATGAACTTCAACGGTACAATAATTAGAGACATCAACAAGACATCTAAAGTATCAATCCAAGATGGCAGCAAACTAACATGCTAAAAGCAAAACTAAAGCGGACAAAAGCCGCACTAAAACTAATAGCCCACATCACCACAATTAACCATAAGTCCCTTTTGATTTTTAGTACTTTTTACTATAACATATAATTTTCCACAAAGAAAGTGTAAGTAGACAAACAATGAGTGAAAAATATCAACTCCTTAAAAATGTTGGGATTTCATCTTTCCCCATAAAGTTGACGGCTTATTGGTGGTGAGGTACTCAGCCAACCCCTTGTGCCTCCCAATAGCCCATCATGGCCTTAAGTCTATGTATTTTGGGTAATGATCAATCAATATTATGCACACAAACAGGGGAGGAACTAGAATTCAAATTTTAGGGGGCCAAAAAATTAAAATATATTACGGATGTGCAAGATCTAATTCAATTCAGAAAAATCGATCGATTTAGTCTAATTCAAGTCAATTTTTATTGGTTTCAATGATTTAGCGGATTGGATTGTATCCCTAATTTTGAAAATTGATATGATTGAATTGGATGACGGATTTTCTTGTGAGAATCCAATCCAATCTAGTTTGTTTCATGCTTATTTTGCTTGTGTGGGTATGTGTAATTGAAAAGGTTATGAACATTTTAAGTTATATGATGGAGCCATGCTTAAATATATAACTAGCCCCTTGTAATATATAGATAATGAAAACAATTTTCTCTAGCATTTCATTTATATTTTAAATTTAAGTATATTAATATGTTTGATTAGATTAAATATTTATTTATTTATTTTGAGTACAAGTGATAGCCTAAACTAAAGGGGATGAGGATTTCTAAAGACACAACTAAGAGGCCATGGGGGTTTAAACCTCAGACCTTCGTTCTCTGCAAGTCAAGGCCTTTACCACTAGGCTAGACCCCGTTGGCTTGATTAGATTAAACCTAATGATAAATATTTCATATTTCATTATTGTCATTTTTCATTATCCAATCCAATTCAATATCAATTGGATTGAATTTAGTTTTGATCCTATCGAATTGGATTGGAAAAATCACAATCCAATCTATATTGGATCGAATACAGAATAACTAAATTACATTGGTTTTGAATTGACCCTCACCCCTAACATATACCCAAAATATTGAAGAAAAAAAATTCCATTGATTGCATTTAGGGAAAAAAAAAGAGAGTATATTATTAAACAATTTAAAAACTAATTCGTAATACTGATATTGAAGAAAAAAATTCAAACTTATTTAGAAATATGTTAAACTCATAGTCATTTCAATTATTTTTTATCAAATATTTTCAACCTATTTGGCTAGTTATCTAGTCCTAAGATTTTTCAACTAAATCTATCCAACTATAGCTATCTTTCTTATTTTTATCTTAAAGAAACCAAAATATCTATTAAAGCCCAAAACAAAAGACAAAATAAAGAGAGGCCAATTACTTCACGTTATTATCCAAAATTAATTTATTGGGTGCCCATTAACTTAAAACATACAAATTCCTCTTAATTTGTACAATTCATTACAATGATTGGTGGAGGGAGGCTTATAAAATATTGGGGACGATGGCCACTGTTGACCTGAAGGTGGCTCTGCCCCTGCACACAAAATTTGTCAATCTATGAGTGAAGTGTTGAGGCGGTCATGGTCTAAAGCCACCGCCGTGAGGCTTTTCCGGCTTTTGGTCAGGTACCCCCGTCGTAGATTGGATACCTGTGACCTTCTTTTTGGGTTCTGTACGATATGCAACGCTGGTGATTACGTTGATGTGTATAAATTGTACACATGACTGAATTTTGTTGGACTGTAGGACCAATCATCAATGCCAGCTAGTGCTATTGTATAATTTCTCATCTCTTGCAGTCACAGGGAGACATTTCTTTTTAGTGGAGGTATTTAATCAGAATTAATTTTAAAGGAGTATATAAAAGTCTAGGTGCATTCAATCTAGACTTCAATGAACTTTTTATAAAGTCTATAAAATTCATACAATTATATGTGTGTTCAATCATGACTTCAAACAACTCCACACAGATCTAGGGTGTTTGCAAGAAGTCTAACTAAAACAGACTTTATGCATCAATAATGCTATAGTCACCAAATTTGAATCTCGGGATGAAGTGGCATACACCACATCATCAACTTTAAATCCATTATATCTCCCACATGAATTAAAGCGTGATTAATTATTTTTAAAAAATATTTATCTGATTAACCAAAATCCCTAGATTGATAAACACCATTACCGTATCTCGCAACCAAATAAACCTTTGCACGACACCGTCCATCGTCCTTCGTTATTGCACTGACCATGACGGCCCGCATTGAGTATAGAGTAGATAGCCATTAAAGTTTGAAAACTTGATAACTGGGTGCGTTGTAATGTTCTAATACGTTATTTTTTAGTACAAGCGATAATCCAAACTAAAGGAGAGATAGTTTCAAATACGTTATTGATAAGTTTTTAAGTTTTTTTTTTTTTTTTGGGTTCTTATGAAATGCCAAGACCACAATTTACAACTGCAAAGGACCTTGATTTTTTTTTTTCTCATACACGCTATTGAGGTGCTATACCTTGTTTTTTAAAATACGATTTGGTACATAGAACTTTTCTAAAATATGTATTTGAAAATTCAAATTCAAATGTTTTTACGTATATAAAACGTTTTTAAAAAAGATAATTTAAAACCCAAAGATTTAAGAATGTAAAAGCATAAACAAAATCTATAACAAATTGGAAAGCTTAAAACGGTTGAAAGTTATAAAAATATTTTTAGAGAAGTTTTATGGGACCAAAACCTATCTCACGAGGGTGTTGGGCCCTCCCATCAAAACCTATCCTATCCAGGCTAATGTTGATTCTCATTGTTAATTTGGTAGGGTAGATGGATGTGGGTCTCATTGTGGAAACTCACTATCTTATTTCGGTGTCATGTGCCCTTTCTGTATCTCTCTTTTTCCATTAATTATGATTTCTGTATCTCTCTTTTTCCATGAATTATGATTTCTGTATCTCTTTTTCCTTGAATTAGTAAACATAAGGAGAGAGATAAGAAGAAAGGTAATGATGCCGTGATAGAATAGTTTACATCACTGGAGGATTCACGTCCATCAAGCTTGACAATCACTTACGCACGCGTGGGATCTGGGTTCATTAGTTTTCCTCGTTATAAATCCAATCCTTTCAATCGATTAAAGGTACGAACATTTCTCCTTTGCTTACACGACTTGACATAAACTTTCAAAAAGATTCGATGAAAGTAGGGAGACTGGAGTCAACAATGGCAACTGGCCTCCAATTATATCACTATTGCCACTACTAGGTGAAGAATGACTACTTTCAATGAACTTGCCTAACATCGACCAAAACAAAAATAATTGCCAAACTTTGACCCGTTTTCTCTCTCTGACTTTTTTCCCCATTTCTCACATGTTAGACTATTCTGATAGATGTGACATAATAAACAACCTCCACAGAAAACTAAACAAACTTGGCATTTATTCAACAAACAAAAAAGCAAACTTGGCACTAAAGGGCCAAGTTAATTTGAAAGCAACAGGGTTCAGTTTCAGCTCAGCCCTGCATCCGGACGGGGAGGGAGTTCCTATCTAATTTATATCACATAATTTGCCAAAAAATCAGTAGTTGGAAGTTTTATCAGACCTAACAGGGCATTGCTTATGCAAGTAGAAGAGTGCTGATATTACAATTCGAGCTTTCACCCGATAAACTGCGAAAGCAAGAATGAATTGTTGATAGCACAAACTGAAAAGCAATTGAGAAACAAGCAAAATGTTTCAAAGATACATGAAACCACCACATATATAGATGTCTGTGTATACATTACATAACTACATGCCAACAATGACTTTAGCAACCAGAAAATGCTTCTAACATTTCAACAAAAGTACTTGTATTAGATTGGCTTCTTTCCAGTCCTTTATTGGCCCTACTAAATACTGCACTGAGAACAACTAGACAACCTATACTTGGATGATGAGGTTGCAGCAAGAGAAACCCCAACTTCTTCTAAAAGGTCCGACAGATATAATAAGCAGCTAAACTTAAAAATAGAAGCTTCACCTGGTCGGTCCAGAACTGTGTGGGGATATCCTCATTCACCCCCAACCTCCCGCCAAACAACATAATATACAGCCTTATTCAGATATTGGAGCAGTCAATATATGAAAACCCAAATTCATCCGATCCAAAATGCATCTTGCTTCAACATTGAGTCATCATTATAGTCGACTGAGTTAAGGGGAGTGCCAAAACCTAAGTTGACAGGATCATTGGGATGGTTACCATATGGAGAATCAAATAACTTGCAGGGATCAAACTGAATTTCTGTGGGTGGGAAAACTGGATGAAGCATAGGCATGGAGGTCGGTTCAGACATGTTGCGTCCCATAACCAGCCCTTGACCATAGAAGTTATCCTCCATTGGAAATTGAAATTTCACCTGCTGCTGGTTGTGATCTTCGACAACATTGAGGTTTCCAGGATTTGAGTTCTTGTTCTGCTGAACATTACTATCATAGAATGACATCAGTTGAGATATCATTTTCTGCCCATCCTCGGCTAGTCCAAGTCCCGAAGCATTAAAACTACTTGTCTGGTTCACTGGTTGTTGAATAGCTGGCTTAGGTTGAGTAATGGGTAGAGAAAAGCCCACAGGTTTGTCGTTGTTAAGATGAAAGCCTGACATTCCAAACACTTGTGAAGAATTACCCCGGTATGGACAATTCAACTGGTGATTGTTTCTTGCAGTTATGTCGAGAAAGCCTAGGCGGCAATCATGATATGGGCATGGGGGGTATTCACAGGTGTAAATCTTCTGATTTAGCATCATCTGTGGCTCTTCGGCCAGCTGCTTCCTCTTCTGACCAAAGTCTGAGTTGGTCTCAATCAGCTCTCCCTTAATCTGAGGTACCATCCTATCTCTTTGTCCAGCTGTTCCAATATTGAAGTGATTAACAAGAGGTTTGCAATCCTCTACCTCAACATTTTGTTCATCATCCACCCCTTCAACATCATAATCACTGGTACCGCTGATTGCAAAAGACCCACTCCCAACAGCTGATGGAGGGGGGCATCTATCAGGAAACAACCTCCGGGCCAAAGCTTCCTCCTGGTTTATAATGGCTAGCCAAGTAGCACTCTCCTTAGCAGTCATTTTGTCCTGCAAACATTTAGACTGACGAACAAGCTTGCGGATCTTGGAAATATCAGGTGACATGTGCTTTATCACAGCCGTGAGAACACTCACTTTCCAAGCCTTCTTCAAATCATGAGGCTTCTTGTATGGGGGAGGACCCTGATCCTTTGGTAAATTTAATTGAGGCCACCATTCCTCATTACCAGTAGGCCACCAAGGTGGGGCAACACCCTTCTCCAATGGAAAACGTCTTTGGGGTGGATCACAGTGCTGCATCAAAGCTGACAAAAGTGAACCAAGAGTTGTGTCTTGGAGCTCCTGCAAGGTGTGAGGAGTGGATGCCACAGCACTGCAGTCTTCATTTTTCCCAGGGATTGAATGATCGGCCTGATACTTGGAAATTGCAGCCGGGCCATTACGATCAAACCTTACTTTTTCCTTCCACCACTCTCGAAGATTGTCAGATGCACCACTCACTGGTTTTCCTTTTTCAGGGATAATCCCATAAACAAAACCCTGAGCTTTGCAAACTTCCATCATTTTCAGCATATATTTCAGGATTCCATCTTGTGCCCGCGACATCTTCTTCCTCCGAGCTTGTTCCTGTGATTGACGCTGCCTTGCATTGTCAACTCCTTCCTTTCCCTTACTTTGTTCTTTAAGTCGCTTCAATAGCATCCGATCTCTCCACATCCTCCTCTCAAGTTCATCCACATCCATTTCTTCATCACTATTATCCTCCTCTGCTGTTGCCTCTGGGTCATGCTCTGGAGCTGCCTCTCCTTCCCCAGGAGGAACCGAAAGGAAATCAAGATTACCACAGAAACCCATTTCTTCGAAGATCCCCATTTAGCACAGACAAAGAGAACAGCCCTGATTATATATACTAATAATATAAAATTGAGCAATTAAATGCAGTCCAAGTCAACTTCACCACCGTTCTGGAACTCTAAAAGATTTCCAATCTTGCGCACAGATATTAGCTTTAAACTTCTTATGTGCCAAGGTTTCTCAATAAAGGATACTCAACCCAAACTTCTGCAAATGAATAAATTACAAATAAGTCAGTTCAATCCCAAAGTTTCGCGTATCATAGATCAGGTAAATTGAACTCGCAATATTAACTCTAATTGAATGAAAGGAAAAACAAGGGAAAGTAGATATTTCATAAATAAGAGTAATTACAAATAGAAAAAGTACTTAGACAGAAGCACCTAGACACGCCATACATTAAATTCGCATGAAACCAACAACTAATGCAAACAAACGAAGTGACGCAACAGATCTCCGTTGCACTTAAAGAACCCAAAGAAAATCCTAACACATGGGCCTCATCACTAAAAGCAACAAAATAAGTTACGAACCAAGACAAAAGATAAGGTTCTCGAATAACCGAGAAAAAAGAACAAAAAAACAAAAACGAAAATAAACTCATCAGTGACGCGAAAAACAAGGGATCATTACAATAAAAACTAAATTTAAGTTACATGTACATACCCTGCAACTGCAAACAACCACTAAAGCAGAAAGAACATAGAAAACTTCCCCCAGATCCACCATCACCGGATTCATTTTGTTAAAAATATAAAAAAAACATATTATTGATTTTTTTTTTCTTCTGGTTTACACAAACTGTTATAGCTTAAAACGCAGGTTTATAGCATATATTTCACCAATCTAAGCAACATAATTCAATTATTATTTTCTTCCATTATTTAATATAAACTCAGAAATTCAGGGTGGCCCTCTTTTGGATCAGAAGGTTGTTCAAAGCTGTCCGTCCCATCCAGATCCAAACGTATCCAATCCAAAATTCACAAACAAAAAAATTAAAAGAAATAACACGAAAATTAAAAAGATCAGATAGAAAGAAAAAAATATTTGGTAAAAACGCAAACCAGAACCTGTACCTAAACGAACTACAAAACAACAAGGCACACCAAACAAAACCCAGAGAAAAACTATTACTAAGAAAAGAACCAGATAGTGGTGCAAATCAGATTTAGTATCAGCACAGAGATCAACCATCAAAACCCATGAAAAAACACAAGATTGAGAACAAAAATATATATTTATAATCAATTCTGTAGACCAGAAGACAGAGAAATGAAACAAGTACTTCAAATATAAAAGCAGAAAGATGAGAGGTACCTGATTGATGGATATCATGTGTTAATAGGTGAGCATTGAAGCTCCTCAAGCACCCTCTGATTGCTCAGAGAGAGTCAGAAGAGAGAGTCAGAAGAGAGAGAATTTAGTGGGTTTTCGTTCCCTTTCTTAATGGAGGAAGAAAATGAGAGAAAAAGATAAGAGTGGCGACTCCAGGGAAGGGACATAAGATAGGAAGAAGCAAAGGTGACTTTTTATTTAACTAGAGTCAGGTTACGTTTTAACCGCGGTTAAGACGTGGGAGGGTACCTTTTGGTTTTCCCTTCGCATATGAAAAGCTTTTTAATTGCGGTCGGGATTCTCTTCTGTGCACTTCCTCACACTGAAGTCATTGGTGCTTCACCAAACATCCACGTTACATCCCATCATGTGGTCACAAGATTATTCCATGGTCAATTCATCTCATTGAATTGAATTAAATTTAAGTTTTACTTATTTTATTGGTGTTTTCAATACTTTTTTCTTATACAAGCGATATTAAGGAACACAGCGCATAAACGTTTTTAGTAGTCTTCTTATTATTTACTTATTTTTAATATTTATGAATCTCAAACTCGCACCGTACGCATAAATTTTTATTTTTATTTTGATAAAAAAGAAAGAAATTAACTGTGTATTTTAAAATTTTCTTTTATGTACATCCGCGCATTTCGGTAATTTTTACGTAATAGTTAATTTTGATATGAATTTGTTTGTTGCCTATAGAAGAGAAAAATATAATCACATATGTGCAACGGTATGTTTCAATCTAATATGCATTCTAATATAATTGGTATGCGTACTTATTTGCTTTCATTTTGTAAACAAAATTACATCCAATGGTCTATATATGATTAACAACTGAGATTCTATTATTTAAGTTAGCTATTATTGAATTTTTTTTTAATATATAACCATTATTTCATCAAAGTTGCCAACGTATGATACTTGTTTTTGTGTTCATTTTTTTAAGGTTTAATTGCTCTATTTCCCTTTTGTTGGCGCTAAAAACTGAACAGATAGAGATTAGTGCAACTTACAAGTGATGTGGACGATCTAGTAGATCGATTGAGTGTTAGATGCAGATTCTTTCCTGTCCTTGGATGCTAATCCTGAATGGAAGGAACCGAGATTCGTAAGGTCTATGGAACCGTGTGGAACCAGCCTAAGACCCTCCAGATGCCGAAGTAAGTTTGTTTTCTAAGAGCCTTCGCTGTTGACAATATAATAATATAAAAGTCAAACTGGAAAGTCTTGCCCCTGTATTGTAGTGAAGGGGCTCATTTATAGAGGGCATTTTGTATGCTCTTAGTACTTACTTTCGATGTGGGACTCATGGGAGGGCCCTATGAGGTTGACACGAGTCTTTAGATATTTTGGGCGGGTGCTTCGAGGTTGATTCTACAGAATCGGTAGGGGGTACCGATTGTAGGCTATGCTGGGCCTGTAGCCTTCGTTTGCTGTTTTGAGACAATATCATCGGAGCCGATGCCGATTGTTCGTAGCCTTGGGCACTTGGGGAGTTCCTCCTATCCACATGTCATTGAATGAGTGAATGGTCAAATATGGTACAAACACATTTTAAAGTATGGTCAAATTTCACATTGCCCTGTGAATCTCAAATTGACCCACCTTAATCCCTTAACCAATGTTTTGTGTCTCACTTTGCCTCTTACTATTAAATGTTTTAATAACTCTATTAAAAGTGCTAATATGGCACGAGTGGGACCTACTATTTTACTAAAATACATACCACATAAGTGCTATGTGTGCAAAAACATAATAAAATATTTTATTTATAAAAAAATAACGATTTAAGATAAACAATAAATAATAAAAATAATGTTTTTAAATGTTTTATTGTTTAATGGAAAAAAAAAAAATCAATCAGCCAATTCCCACCCTAAGAGCATCCACAATGAAACTCTCTATTTCTTAGCTAAAATTTAGCTAAAACTATAAGAAAGCTATTTTAGGAGCTCTCTAAAAAATTTCAACTCCAACCATGCTCCCTAATTTGGAGAGTCATAAATGCTATAACTCTTTTTTGATTGGTCCATCTCTATTAAAAAATAAAATAAAAAATAGTTAGCATTAAATAAAGGTTTGAAATACTCATTAAATTATAGGGAGTCACTAGGAGTCCTTTATCTCTCCTCAGATTTAGGAGCTCCTAGAGAACTCCCTATTTTAGGAGGTGGATAGGGAGCATGGTTGGAGTTGCATTTTTATAATTCCTCCTAAAAATTTGTCTAAGGAGGTGGTTTAGTGAGTTCATTGTAGATGCTCTAAGATCGCCCCTCCTTCTACGTCAAAAACCCAATAGTCACCACCATCACTCCCAAGCAAGACACAGCCACGTCTCCTGAACTTCTTCCACTGGCAGCCATCCCCACCTTCAACAACCACCTACATGTATCCACCGACCAACTTCATCTTCATCGTAGACAAAGGAGTGCCAAAACCCAAATATGATGGGCGTGCAGACTTGAACTCACTAATGAAGGCATGCTCTAGCTTTTCTTCTCCTAAACTTGGCATAGCGTTTTTAATCTAACAGGCTTAACAGGTAGGGGGCAAAGTGAGACGCAAAACATCAGTCAAGGGATCAAGGTGGGTCACTTTGAGTTTCAGGGGCAATGTGAGATTTGACCATACTTTCACGATGCATTAGAGAAATTAAACCCTTTTTTTTTAATTGTTAAGGAAAATTAGGGGAAATAACATAGGAAAGATGGGTGGAATTTGAAGAAATTCTATCAAATGAGCACATGAATAGAAGTCTCTCTTGCAAATTTAGGTTAGGCTAGTTGATCAAGGTAGTGTGCCGACCAGGAACGGACCTAGAAAGGTACTAACCTGGGCTATAGCCCAGGTGACTTTTCTTGTCTTTCAACTCAAAATTACATGTAGCCCACCTATGCTAGCTAGAAGGTTGACTTGCAAATCTTTGCGAAGGATAAAAACAATGTAAACAGTGTAAAATTAATGTTAGCTGATATTGGAAACTATTTTTTTTCTTTTTGAAAACATTGGAAACTTTACCTTGGACTAATTATGTTATACATCAATTCTGAGTTGATAAACACGTGATCAACTATTTTTAGATTTTTTGAAAAACCATTCATATCACTAGCTTTCCTTTTCTTCATACTATAGCTAAAAGAATTACTTCCATTTCATTTTGTCATAGAGTTCCTATGAGAAAACCAGTCAAAGGCTTTTATTGTCATGAAATAGAGAAAACTATAATAATAATTTTGGTGTTCTTGCTTGTATGAATAATGAATTAACGATTAGTGAGATTTAATGAATTAATTAGTTGCTGACATGTTGTCTTGTATATATTATTCAATAGGTTATACTTTTATAATGTCATGTCAACATAAAAAACCTATGAGATAAAAGATTTTTTGGAATTTTTTTGTTATCAATGAAATTCACTCGTATCATTCGAGTTTTCTATCTTATTAGTAGATTTGTACGTCAGGTAAATTTAGCCCACACCATTTTGAAATCATGAGTTTGTCCCTGGTGCCGACACTATTGCACCAAAGTTTGAGTCATCCTCCTCGTAGATTATAGTAATTTATAATGTCACATTGTCAAAACAAAAAAATAAATTAAAAAAAAGCCTTTTTTTGACAGAATGATGCCAAATCAAATTGTAAAATAGATAGATTTCTTTAAATAATAAAACTTAATCATAATAGAGCAACTTTACCATATAGTCTTGTTGGCTAGTCATTTCCTAATTTCGGTTACTTCCACACATGAGAAAACTAAATTGGTTATTTATGTACATCACAATGCATTAAATATGTCAGTGTTACCGAACACAATAACTTGGTTGATTGCAAAGCCTAGTCTTCAAGGTAGGAGTACCTGAGGTCAAGAGGTGTTCATTCCTTGGCTGTGATAGTTTGAAGAAGTCCAAATCCAATGCATTCATCGAATATCAATTACATGTTGTGGCTTTCGTTTATTATTAATTGAAATACGAAAAATGTAGTTTTGAATAATGGTCTCATTAAATGTAGTTTACTTAAGAGAGATGAGATAAGTGATCTAAAGAAGTTAGATCCATGATAACTTTTCATATAACTTACACCTTAAAGAGTTTCTGGTCATAAGATTGTCAACTGGGCATTAACATATCCATAAAGACTAGTATACACTGTATCTGTTCAATTCGGACGATGACTGGTGTCAAGTCATCTATGTGGGTGACATTAAGATAAATGCATGGGTATTCACTAAAGAGTGAATTCATTAAACGTGATAATAAAAAAAGGATTGTATGGAAAGTTTTAGTTACATGTCAAACAAGATCTTTAAGTTGCTATAATATAAATTAGTCCTTAGATTTGAGGCTCTACTGTTATCTTAGGAAAGCGTTATTGATCTCTACCTTCAATATAGAGGCAAAATGCACTAACGATATGATTTAGAAGCCTTTGGCCAAAGCAATGGATATGAATAAGAATGTTCATTAATTCTAATCATACTTGTATGAATTATATAATCTTGGGATTCATATCAGGGGCTTGATATGTCTTCCAACTGAAGAGGTTCTCCACTATTTCTATATTGGCTTGGGTAGTCATGATATTTTACTACACATCACTCATGACTTGTGGAAGCCTTGAGGATTAACCACAATAGTGTTCTCACAAAAGGAAGAATTAAATTTACAATCAATAAAGAAAGAATTCAAATCACCCATGGCTTCGCCAATTAGAACCTAATGGATCACATACATAATGTGGAAATTAAAGATGATGAGCACGAATTAATTAAGTTAATGGAGATTAATTAAATAGTTGGATGGGGGAATTGCATTGGACTTAAAATTTTATTTGAGGTTTATGGTCTATTGGGCTTGTAACACAAGTTGTACATGACAACTTGACCACAAGGCCGACCACACAAAGAGGAAGAGGGAACCAAGGGCTTTCTTATGTGCTATATAAACATCTTAGCCTCCAAACACATTAGGGTTTTTATACTTTGAGAGGAAGAAATTACTAGCATATGTTTCTCTCCATGATTCCATCATTTCATCCATGGTGAGGTCAGAGGGCACGTTTACATGATGGGTTGCAAAGCTCAATTGTGGTAGCATGGAATGGACTTGAAACATTTGTGTAGTTTAAATTATTTACCAAAAAAAAAAACCTAGAGTGCTTCATTTACATTTTACAATGGTTAATGAATACAAAGTGCTTGAATAAACATAATCATCTGCACAAGTTCATCATTTATCAAGTTTTTTTTTAGTTTTGAAATGGACAAGTTATACTTCTCTCTTCCAAATGTTGGACAATGATAAAAAAAAAAAAAAAAGAAACTATAATCATATAAGAAACAAGATGTATGTCTAGAAAATTCACAATTTTACATTTTGGATTGAGTCACGAAAGTAAAAACTTGAAATATAGTCAACTTAGATTGAACTATTTAAAGTTTATTGTTATTGTATTGGAAATTATTTAAAACATAATCCATACTCTTATAGTAACAAGTTTTGAGAAGCAAGCTGTATTCTCCAAATAGTAAAGATGAAAGATTGTCAATTAAAGAAAGTACAATATTGAAATTACTAGAATGAGAGAACATAATCATGTTGGTTTTTTGAGATTTAGTTTTGAAAATTTGAAATCACCATGGTTGAAATAATTTGATTTCTTCGCATTAATCTTTATCAGAAAAGAAATTCGGTTTCTCTTAACAACTAATTGCATCAGTCCCACATCGGTGAGAGATGCTTTTGTCACACACTTTATATACATGAATGTTGGAGGTTAAATCGCCGAGCCAAGTAATGTGGGCTTATAACTCAATACGAGGGCAATAAGGATGGACTTGGAAGGGTATAAAGTTGCGGCGTACGTTAGAGTGTCGAAGGGGCTTAGTAGACTCTTGTCGACATGCTGCTCATGACCCTAGGAGACACTGTTAAATAAAGTGATTATGCTATGAGATAGTAAGACGATACAGATAAGGTCCCGCTTCCAGGTAATAAGTGGTGGAGCGCGACTTCTTTGCACATGTTTGTGTAGAGCCCGTTGGCTTATCAGAGCAATTGGGGCGTCATACTGCTTCACTCCTCCGGAATGAGTTGCAACTAGCCGACAACCCTCTAGCCGTGATCTTCAACCCAACTTCCATCTTTTAAGGTTTGATTTTGCTTATTTGAAATTACTATTGTATCCTTTTTTCTGTTTTAGTAGTTAAATGATGTGAATTTTTTTTATAAAAAAAACTTCTTATGGAATTTCTTGATGAATAATTATCTTTTAAATAAGGAAAAACAAAGAGCTCTAAGTCTCTCATTATATGTTTTGTTTTGTTTTTATTTTAAATCTACTAACTACTATTTTATTTATTAACTATTTTTCAGTTTTAAAAATGAATTATTTATAAATAATAAAAAACCCCAATACCATGGCCAATCTCGACATGGACCCCATAAAACATATGAAGACTACATAGATTTTTAGGTAACTAATTTGGTCCGATTAAGGGTGCCTTATCTCTCTTATAATTTATATACATCATAGCACAATAAAAAATAACACATGTAAGGGATATGTATCAAGATGAATCGACCTTGAAGTTGTACCCAAGAAAGTAGCATGCACCTAATCATGCATTGATTTGGTGTAGCAATGTCAGTTAAGGCACTAGGGTAGGAAGAAACCACTAGTTGACACAAGATATGGCGGGCCACACATTAGGCTGAGGGGGAAGATAGGACCAACTCTTGAGAGTGAATAACCAAACTATACATAAAAAGTGTCAAAACTCATCTCCTTCATGTTGAGCAAGGAAAGTATATACCTCACGTGCAATTTAAATGGATAATTAGCACATGGTTGCTTTTACCCGGTAATTCATGATCAATGAAGGAACTGTAAGAATACATCTATAGCAGCATACCAACATCAAATAGGATTACAACATGTACATAACAAAACACAACAATAAATTACCCACGACAGAAAGCAAACATAATTAATATAAGAATGATCTTCTACTCTCTTTAAATACCAAAATGTTCTAGCTATCAATATGCCAAGCACAAAATAGAACTTGATGATTTGTGGGAGCAGGGACTAGTTCTATTTATGTTAATCAAACTCCAACAATATTTCACCAATTACAGATAGAGTTGCTGTTTAACACAGACTAATAAGCATAATTAATTGAGTCTTTATTGAACATAAATAACAAACTCTGTCAAAACTAGAAGACTAGTTACAATTGATAACATAAACCCTATTATCTTGATTAAATACAATAAAACATCATATGTGATTATGCCAACTCACATAAGTCATCTTACATTCTCCCACATGAGTGTAGCTTAATCACATTGGCTTGTATCATATCAAATCAAGGCAACAGTGATCACTGGGTTTACCAAAACATCAATGTACTTCTAAAACATCTGTCGAAACTAGTGTATGTGTAGAACCTTGGAAAACTTGACACAAATTAAACTATACCAGCACTCTAAGATCACACACACACACACACACACACACACACACACACACACACACACACACACACACACACACACATGTGTGAAGAGTTAGGTACTTCATCAACTCCCACATTTTTTGTCCAAACAATGGAGTTATATAAAAACCTCTCATAAGTATTTCCTTGAAGGCATAAGTGACGTTAGTGAGAAATAACAAAATAGTTGGTTTGATACTTAATAAGCTAATATCAAAATTTGAATTTGTCTCATAGAATGACACATTCATCATAGGCATTATTGATGAATATAGTTGGTTTTATGTATAAGAAACCAACATCAAAACTGAAATGTGTCAATATTAGATATATTGACTCAAATAATGAAAAAGACTCATGCGAAGTTAGTTCATTGTAGAAAAAAACTAATGCATACATAGAAACATGAAAAAGAAGAAAACAATTGAACTATAATGTCAGCTTTGAATAAATACAAAGTACACTAACCGAAAGTGAATTCGGTAAGTCTTGTTTCTGCACGAGGCTTAAGTACACTAACTGAAAGAACTCATGGTACACAGATTCAGACTTGTGCCAAGAAACGAATTAACCCAAAAGTAAGAATTTTTTTTATAAATATTCATCAAAAGAAACATAGATAAAATTAGTTTCTTATCTCGACGACAAAAAAAAAAATGGATTGACAAAATACATGATGAGAAGAAGTCAAAATATACAACATAAAATATCTAAAAACAAAAGCAACATATTTGAAGTACTGAGTAATCTCCACTTCCAATAAAATTTTACTAAGTGAGCAACCCCAAATTCACACCCAAAACCAATCAAGATCCAAGTTTTTAAATCGGAAACTCAAAACCCAAATCCAAAGTAATCTCAAGAAATCGAGTTGTTGAAATAGATACTACACCATAAACCAAAACAAAATTGGTTAATGAAATCATAAATAATTGCGGAAGCAAAACCAGAATGAAAAAATATCATAAATCTTCTAACCGATATGTTAATATAAAAAACAAAACCCATGTCATTTTATCCATCTCATTTGAGTTTCATTGAAGTATATTAAAAAACTGAACCCTAAGGATGTTGAGTTGGCTTTGATACCACATGTAAGAATATATCTCTAGCAGCATACCAACATCAAATAGGATTACAGCTTGTACAGAACAAAACAAAACAATAAATTACCCACGACAAAAGGCAAACATAATTAATATAAGAATGATCTTTGTTCGGACCACTTTGCAAAACCCAAGGGAAGGTGTCGTATAGTAGTGTAGCTCTGAAGTTAAAAGTGTCGTATCCACAGAGAGCAGTGTAACGAAAATAACAGAGATGAAAAAGAACAATTATGATTGAGAGGTAGAGTTATGCAAGATTTGATTTAGAGAAAATTTAATTGATTAAAACACTAAGGCATTGGGGTTCCACTTTTAACATAAGCATGCAACTCTTATTAATTTGATCCACAAAATATTTTCCAATGTAATTGTTCAAAATAATTAAAGCTCTTTTTAATTTCCTTTAGAAGTATTCTAAGCATAACTTGTACCATTGGCAACAAACTATCAAAAAATAATCTTCATCAAAATTCTATTAATCTTTGGTAATTCTCTTCTCTTTTAAAAGCATGAAAGTTTTTACTACACAATGGGAAAAACATGATTTAACCCATGAAATAGATTATCAAACATTCATCAATTAATTAAAAAGAAAACTACAAATTCCATTTGAACAAAAACTACAAATTCACATTAAAGCATAAGTTTGGATCAAACTAATAACAATTACACACTTATATTAAAAGCTTTCTCCCTAGCCTTAGCTAGGGAGTTAGTTCCTCATAATAAAATTAAACTAAAAACAGAAATTAAAACTTAGAAAGATGGAGGGAAGAGAGAAAGCTCAAGAGTTGTGGAGCTTGGGTGTGATTTTACAATGCCATAGCTCCTCCTATTTATAGGAAAATGGGAGCAATTCTAAATTCATTAAATCCCTCCATTCATGAATTTAATATGTATTCCACTTGCCATCAAACCAATTGCCAATTTGCTTCCATTACTTATTCCATAGTGTTGATGACTCCATTCTCCAAATTCTTCATCTTCTTCAATGCACAACCGTAACCCATCTCTTCATTGTTTCTTCTTTTGGCATGGGTGTGGCACTTCATGCATTCTTTTCAATTCTTTTCTTCTTGGTTGCTCCATCCATTGCTTCTTTTCCTTTCTTTTATGCCTTGGTGTGGCACTAATCTTCATCATTCATTTGGTCATTCCCAACTATAAATTGTTTAATGCCACCAAGTCTCTCTTTGATAATTCCTCAACCTTAAGATAAAATAATGAAATCATCAATTATGTAATGGGTATGTAAGCAAGTGCAAAAGTGAAAAACAAACCTAATTAACTAAAATTGTAAGAAAATCAATTACTAACAAATATATTTAGGGATAATAAATGTGATAGTTTATGTGCTCATCAATCTTCTATTTTCTTTAAATACCAAAACGTTATAGCCAGGGGACGGACCCAGGAATTGCAAATGGGGAAGGCTAAATTTACCTTAAGTACAAATATATTAAGAAAATTTACCTTGAGTTTTAGGCTTGAACAATAGATTTTAGGTACTAAAAACTAAAGGTAACCCACAGAGGTGGCTAAATTTTTTTGGGGTAAGTTATAAGCCCTTGTTTGTTATATTTTTATTTTATATAAGCACTTTTTTCAGTATATTTTCTTCATCGTATTTAGAACTTTTTGTTATTATACGAAATTTGAAATAGAGAAAATGTTGGAATTATTAATAATATTGTTGAAATATTTGGAAGGGATTGAAGGGAAATAAAGAAAGAAAAAAACAAAAGATATTTATAAGGAATTGAAGTTAAAAAAGAAAGTAATAATAAAATAAAAACATCCCATTTTGGGGCAGTGCACCTGACAAAATACATCTCCCCCTTTCTTTTTTATTATATTTTGTTTTCTCGTCTCTCTCATTTTTAATCTCTCCCTCTCTTTTTTTATTCTTTTTTCCTCTTTCTCTCTCTCTTTCCCTCTCCCTCTCCCTCTTTCCTATTCTTTTTCCTTCTTCCTCTCTTCTTTTGTTCTTTCTTCTCTCTCCGTCTGCTCCATCTCTCTGTTATTTCTTATGGCAGCCGGGCTAAATGTTAATTTAAACTCAGAAAAACTAAGAGCCCCCGGGCTGTAGCCTAGGTTAGCCTGTACCAAGGTCCGTGCCTAGTTCTAGCTATCAATAGGCCAAGGACAAAATAGAACTCGATGATTTGTGAAAGCAGGGACCAGTTCTATTTATGTTAGACATACAACATATACCATTTGTTCTTTTGTCAAAGCTTGTACATCATATAATTACCTCTTAAGGGATAAACTTAATGAACACTGACTCTCTGCTTCTCGTCTACTCCTCTAAGAATCTCATATCAACGACATCTGAACACAATCACCATTTCCAATAAAACTAAGGTTACTTAAAGCTCTGGTCACCTAAGGAAATCCACATATACAATGGAAGAAAATTACAATAACCTCTCATATCAGTCCTTAAAACTCAAATGGTTAGCTAATATCATACTAGGTAACTCCAAAGACAAGGTTTCCTAGAATAGTTGCCACAAATAAAGAGGCCTACTAAGAGCATCGCCCCAACATTTCCTCCCCCCAAATAACTGAAGCTAATTAATTAAACTAAATGGAAAAACTTAAAGTTTTCAGTTCTTTTGTAGCCTGGCGTAAATCAACCACACTCTTTTCCATAAGTTTATGTTGCTCCGAAGGTATCCACTCCTTGAACCAGTCATAAATTTGAGATCCAGCCCCAACATAAGTGATAACATTAGTTATTGTTAATATCTTCGCATCTTTCACTCTGCCCCAAAGGAAGTGAATTCTTTCCCTTACAACACCAGAGGGAAGATTTTTGAGAGAGCGGAAACTGATGGATACATTTTTTAAACCGGTTTAGGTTTGGGGTTGGGGTGTTACGGCTTTGGGCAGCTCAGACGACACTACAAAAAAAGAGGTCATTACCGACCAACATTTTCCGAGGGCCCGAAATTCCTTCGGTAAAAGTGTTTTTTCCAACCAAAACATCAATATACTTCTAAAACATCTGTCGAAACTAGTGTATGTGTAGAACCTTGGAAAACTTGACACAAATTAAACTATACCAGCACTCTAAGATCACAAATTAAACTATACCAGAAGACTCCCAAACGAGTAGTCAATATCATCGAGAGCCACTTCCCTATCTAGATCAGAGAGCCCCATAGAAAAAAAGACACAAAAATCGAAGCACAACTTTGTACGTTGAGAACAAAAACACACAAGCCACATTGGAGGAAGAACTTGCGAAGGAGGGTCTCGAATCCAGATCACAGACCCTGGGATTGAGAGCAACCAAACCTAGAACCCGTGAGTGAGAAAACTAGACGAGGAACACAAATAGTCGCGCGTAGCCCTCCCTACAGAGAACAAACGAGTGAAAACCACGAGACCAAATACACCAAGAAGAACCCAGAGAGACAATCATAGACGACTGAGAGAGAAAACAGGAGAAAACCCTAACCTTAACTCTCAATAGTTTTGGCTCTCCTCGCTTGAACAAGAGAGCGACCCCCGCTTAGAATAAGTACAAAAGTATTGCTAATTAGACACACAAAATTGACCACATTAGCTAACCACTTTATGTGGCAAACCAAAGAAAATAGAACGGCCTAAAGACTACGCTTGCGCTTACCTTTAATAGCTTTTGGATGGCTCTTGCCTCTTGCCAGTGGCGTTTCCAGCTATGGGATGGCTGGGCTCATGCTCGGCCCAAAATTGTGGGAAAAAAAAAAAAGAATGCAGCCAGCCTAGACTATCTCTATCCTGCCCAACCCAAAATTTTGGAAAAAACATTACAATACAACAACCCTAGCCCATTTCAATTCACTTAAACAACATATGCAGCCAGCATAACTCAATCCCGTGCAGCAGCCTTAGCTCTCAGCAAAATAGAAGCTCCCTCATTTGCAAAATATCAACAGACCTTCGACTCCTCTCAACTTCTTTGCAGGAGCAACTTCTCTTCTTGGCAACAAGTATTCTTCTCATTCTTTCATTTTAATTATCTTATGCTCTTTAATTTGAATAGAAAATATTCTAGGGTTTAATTAGGAATGAATTCTAATTGGGAGATTTTGTTGAAATTAATTAGGGTTTTGATTTTAGGAATTTTGTTGAGATATTTAATTTGTTGTTGGTATTGTTGAGATGTTTGATTTGTGTGTTGTGTTGGTATGTTTGATTAAATGCATTGATTATATTATGAGAATTAGTTTTGTTGTTGTTGACATGTTTGACTAAAATCATTTATACATATAATTTATAGGTTATCTTTTATTATGTCGGATCACAATCGGAACCCCAAGAAAATAAAAAACTTGTTGTCTTTTTTTAAGAAAAAGAATGATGGGTCATCATCTAATACGATGTCTAGCACTTCTTTATCTACTCTAATTTGTGATGAGAAAAGTCTTCCCGAGTCTCCCATTGTTGAGCCTCAAGTTGAAAGAGTTGAGAGTCAAAGAGTCAATGATGATCAAGATTTTAATATCAATTATCTTGAACGTGATCCATGATTACGTCGTCTAATATGCAAATATTCGATGACTGAACAAGATAATGTGCGAAGAGCATATATTCTTTTAGGGCCATGTCAACCCAAGTTAGAAGATTATCCAAGCCACTTAGAAGGGAAAATCTTACGTCGATTTAATAAGAAGTGGTTTGGTCAATTCTCTTGGCTTGAGTATTTAGTTGCTAAGAACAAGGCATTTTGTTTTCCTTGTTTCCTATTTGATAGAACTCAATCATTTCCGGCTTTTACTGTTGATGGGTTTCTAAGTTGGAAGAGAATTGGTGGGAATCATTGTGCATTTCAACATCATGTAGGCAAACTAAATTCACCACATCATCTTTCTATGCAAAAGTGGATTAGCCTAAAAAATCCATCTGTTCATATTGAAGAAGTGGTAGAAAAGCAATCAAATCAACAAGTGATGGACAATCGGTTGTGACTTACAACCACAATAGAGGGCATTAGGTATCTAGCAAATCAAGCATTGGCTTTTTGAGGCCATGATGAATCCATTGGCTCATCTAACCGAGGCAATTTCATTGAAATCATAAAGTGTTTTGCAAGAATGAATATGGAAGTTGAGAAAGTTGTCCTAGATTGTCCATATGCATATTATGTGCATTGTTTTGCTCATCGCTTGCAAGTAGCATTAAATGGCGCAGCTAAAGATGTGAAAGTTGTATGGAGATTTTTTTAAATGCTAACTAACATTGTGAATTTTGTTAGTGCTTTTGCTAAGCGCCGTAATGAGTTAAACTTAATTCGAAAAACTGAACTCAAGGAGTTGTTGGATTCTGGGGAACTTGAGACGAGTAAAGGACTTAATCGAGCTCATACTTTGAAACAACTGGAGCAACTCGTTGGGGATCTCATTTTGCCTCTATTACGAGTTTGATGAGTCTATTTAAAGAGACTAAATTACTTCTTTTGGAAATCAGGGACCATGGACCTAACTAACAGTTTTCGTGGTGATGCAGAGAGTAACTATATTGCTATGATATCTTTTGAGTTTGTGTTTTCATTGGTTTTGATGGAAAAAATTATGGGATTGACCAATTTTCTTTGTCAAGCATTTCAGAAGAAAACTCAAGACATTGTAAGTGCTTTAAATTTTGTTGAGAACACAAAAATGCAACTTGAAGATATGAGGGAACATGGCTGGGATGATTTATTCATGAGTGTGGTATCATTTTGTGAACTACATTGTGTTGATATTCCGGATATGGGTGGTCGTTATATGACGGGCACACATCATTCTTGCCAACAAAAAGATTTTATTACAATTGAGCATGCCTATCGTATTGATGTATTTAATGATATTATAGATTGCATGATGAGGGAGTTAAATGATAGATTTCCAGAGCAAACAGTTGAACTTCTTACCCTTAGCTCAGCATTGGATCCGCGTAATTCTTTCATGTCATTCAATATTGAGCATATATGTAAACTTGCCGATAAATTTTATCCTACTGATTTCCTTCCTCAGGAGTTGAAAGCTTTAGAAGTAGAGCTCAAGTATTTTCAAAATGATATATAATGCCTTCCATGCTTTAAGGAAATCACTACTCTTCCTCAGTTATGTCAACAATTGGTGGAAACAACTTTGGGGGAAAACTACTATTTGATTGACACAGGTTGATTCAGTTGGTGTTGACTCTTCATGTTTCTACAACAACAACGAAACGAGCTTTCTAATGTATGAGACTTATTAAGAATTGACTTCGAAGCACCATAAGTGATGAATTTCTTGCTAATTGTATGATCCTCCTAATTGAAAGAGAGTTTGCCAATACTATTGACAATGCATCCATAATTGAGGAATTTAAGAGTTCTAAGCCTCGTAGGGTTAAATTTTAGATTTAAACAGTGTTGTTTTGTATTGCATTGCATTGCATTTACTTTTTTATTTTATTTTAAAGTTTTTGTATTTGTAATCTGCATTTGAGGGTAAGGCTCATTACGTCCCCCCTCACTATGTGTATCTTTTTATGTTTATTAATGAAATTCACTCGTACCGTCGAGTTTCTTATATAAGTTTTGCCCGGTCGGCTTTTGAATCCTGGAACCGCCACTGCCTCTTGCCCTACTGATCTAGAACATCAACAGGAATCGATGATCGACTTGATAGTCCCAACCAATCCGAATCAAAGAACCTTGCGTCACTCGACCAACGGGAGATGATGTGGTCATGCCATTTCAATTAATGAATTTTTCCATGTGAATTCTATTTTTATTTATTAATTTCTCTTTTCAATAATCATTAAAAACAAAAACTAAAAGTGAAAAAGAAAATAAATAAATAAACCCTCGCATCCTTGTATCCTCACGCTTTCTCTGCTCTTCATCTCCAGGCATTGCCTTCCTCCATGAACCCATCCGCATCCTCCATTGTTATTGCACTATGAAAGGAATAAACTACACTAAAAATTCCGAAACACAAAAAAAATCGAATAAAACTTGATTAAAATTCCACACATACAACACCAATTTGTTTTCCACAATATACAACTAGTTCATATTTATTTAGCAAGAACACAACAAAAATGGTGACATTGCAGTGGAGAAGAAGTAATATTATAAATTTGTACTCCCTTGTTAATTTATTTTGATATGTCTTTTTTCCCTTCTTGATAAGAGTGACGAATCTTCAAGAAATTGTGTGATACTAGGTAGTTAGTAAAGACGAGAAGGTTTCGGATTGGAAAGAGTGTTTGGACAAATTGATGGAGTAATCAGAACAACAACTTTGATAATCAATTTGTCGATTTTCATTTTTCTTTTTACAAATGTTTTACGCGTATGTGCTACTAGGTTTAAGTAATAAAAAAGTGGTAGAAGATTTCTATTGAGAAAACTCCAAATCTCAGCAACAACAATGGAGAATGGGGATAGGTGGATTTGAGGGAGGAAGGGAGTGCTGGAGACGAAGAGCAGATAAAGCGTGAGACTACAGATGAGGATTCTAGGGTTTTGTTTTTCCTTTTCTATTTCATTTTTGTTTTTTTAATGATTATTAAAAATAAAATAAATAAAAATAGAATTCACGTGTCAATATTCATTAATTGACATGACATGACCACATCAACTGCTACATAAGGTGGTCAATCTTGTGTGTCTAAATAGCATTGTTGTAAGTACGTACAATGAGTAAAGAGTTGATATTTAATTTCAGGATATATTGCGTCGAATTTAGCTGCACCAAAATGGATTCAGCTGCATCCTCAACTTGTGATACTCGCAAGTGCACGAGCCGTTCGGTAGTATAGCATATGTAAGTGCGAGGTCGATCCCACGAGGATTGGTGATTGAATGATCCAATTTGTTTCCCCTACACAAAATAGAAATGAAAAAGAAAATAAATAAAACAAGAAAAAAGGAAATAACTCAAGCAAATAAGTTCCCAAGTTCAATTAGATTAACGGATTGATTCTAGCTAAAGTATGATTAAGCCATGGTGTTTGGTCATAACCTTGTGTTCCTAATTCCCTAATTTGATCATTTGTTGTCTAACCTAAAATTAAGCATTAGGAACCCATTAAGCATAGAAGAACAATTTAAACAACCAAGCATGTATCTAATCCCTGTTGTCGAATGTCCATACATACTCTTCCTATTCATAGTTCAATTCGAATTAAAGCATGATGTCTACTCTTAATTCAAACCAAGATAGTTAACGTGCAAGCCTAAATGGTGATCAATCATTCAAACTAGCATATTAACTTATAAGCATAATGAATAAGAACAAAAACCATAATTGAAACTTGGAAACTAATTAAACTTGAATACTTAAGAAAGAATGTACATTACAAATAAAATTAAAGTAGAACTTGAAAACTTGAAGGAAAATTTAGTAAAATTATTTTGTTACAACAATTGACAACTTGAAAGGAAACTAAGAGAATTTGAGGGAGAGAAGGGAAGGGAGCTCTAGAGAAGTGTTTGAGAGCTCCCCCCCTTGGGGTGTGATTTATGAAGCTTGAAGACTTCTCTATTTATAGGGCTAAGAGGGAGGAACATCATGATGAAATCCAACACCACCATTCCTTATTTAATACAACCCATAACTCCTACTTCATCTTGTCTATGTTAGTGTGGTTGGAATCAATCCCATCCCATACTTCTTTTCCTGCACCTTAAGCTTTCTTCACATGGGTGCAAAGGTGATCAATTGTGGCTGCCTTTTGCTGCCAACCCATGTGGTCTTTTTTTGGTTGTTGAACAAAAACGAGTTTTCTGAACCAGTCTTGGTGTAGGAAGGCCATAGGTTTCCAAATTTATCCAATGGGGCTCAAATTTGGATATGTTATATTAAGCACCCATTGGAACAACTTCTATGAAGAAAGTATTCCCATCGGAGCAGTAGAAGTGTGCGTTTTAGGCCTTGCAAGTTGGCTGCCGAACAGAGACTGGAATTGACTTCATTTCATTTATGCTTTACATGCATGCACATGCTTTCTCTTTAATAGCTCCATCATGTACCAACTTGCTCCTTTAGAATTTCATATCTGGAATGTCTCCCTACTTCACTCATTATGTTGGGTACAAAGTCAGTTATAGTTGGGGTGAGGCACATGGCTAAAAGGAGGCACATGGCAAAAAGCTGGCAGCTGCAAATCCTGCTGAGCAAGGTTGAGTGTTGGACGGGCTAAGCACTCCACATATGTCCAATTGGGCTGAAATTTGGATATGTTGTACTAGACACCCATTGGAACAAGTTTCATGAAGATCATCACCTCATTCGAGCCTCATAGCATGCTCATCCAAGGCCAAGAAGTTGACCTACGAAACTGGGCTGGCAAGGAGTTGTAGCCAAAATGAATTTGTCTTTAAGCTCTTCTTCCATTCACCCAAATAAGGCCTTAACATGCATGGATTGCATCATTTCCTATCCAAAGTCATCATTGTTACCTAAAGCTCAATGAACTGAAACATAAACACAAAAATGATTAAAAGCACAAGTTTAACTCAAAAACATAACAAAATCATAAACTAGAAGGGTACAAAATAATATATAAATATGCACCGATCAGGATATAAATTACAAAAAGAATAAACATTAGAAACATTGGAATATTGAACAATATGGTCGCTAGTATTTATTTAATCTCCATTGAAGAAATAACCAAGAATTTTTTTAATTTTAGGTGGTAGTTAAAGTTTGGACATTTCAGTAATAGGCCCATTTTAGCATATAGACCCTATTTGGAGAGAAAAAGGGGTGGTAATTTCCAATACGACCTGTTACACGACTCGAAACCCCCACGGAAAAAACACGACACGAACCCGCACGATTTAAAAAGGGTCATTTTAGGGTTAACCCGCCCATGACCCGTTTATAAACGGGTGAATTTCGGGTCAACCCGCCAACTTGCTAAAATACCTATTTAACTTGTTTATTAAACGCGTCAACCCGCTAAAATACCCATATAACCAACCAACCTGCTAAAATACCTATGTAACCTGCCAACCCAGCACCTGTTTAACTCGTTTATTAAACGGGTCAACCCGCTAAAATACCTATATAATCCACCAATCCGCTAAAATACCTATGTAACCCGCCAACCCATTTCTTTGTTTTTTCTTCATTTTCCTTTTTTTTTTAAAATTTCTCATTCTCAATCTTTATATATAGAGAGAGGCAAAATGAAATAATTATTTTATATAAAAAGTAAAAAAATGAAATTACTTGATTAATTTATCAAAATTTAGATTTTTTTAAAATTTTTTATTTGCTACCACTTAGCAGGTCAACTCAACACGACCCGAAACCCGCACGGGAAATAAACGGGTCAACTCGAAAATGACACGTTTATTAACCGGGTTGGGTTTGGATTTAGCATTCTTGACACGTATATAATCTTGACACGACACTAACCCAACACGACACGACCCCAAAACTAGCCACTTGTCATTTTCTAATTAGTTTTCTAATTTATTTTAGAAATTAAAACTAATTAGAAAATAACAAGTGACTAATTTTGAATTTTTACCTCCAAATAGGCTCTATATAAGTAATTGTATAATATATCATGCTAATTAAAACGGACTTATTGCTAAAAACCTATTTAAAGTTTCCAGAGTTTTGCAAGAAAATTGTCAATAGTTTTTTTTTCTGAACCCATCTAATATGTGTTGGAATGGGCACAAGTACTCAAATGCCGAAATTCATGACCAGCTAGCCGATTAATTTTTATTTTATTTTGTTTTATTTTAAATTTATTCTATTTGTTTATATAATATTGGTTCGGTGCTGTCGGGAGAGAAAATGACCGTACCAAACACACTTTACCAGCCATATATATGAACCCACGATTTAAAGCCTCCAAAAACATGTGAAGCACTCCATCAGTTGAAAATGTTAACAAAAATAGTGTAGTGCAAAGCACGTAGTGCCGCGTTATGTTATTCAAACCCTCAATATATATAAGCACACCCAACCCACCATCCCTCATGCAATCCACAAACACATAGGAAAACAAAACAGAGAAAAATTTGGCATCATGTCTTCCTTCAAAGCCTATGGCAAAGTCAATGAGTTGGAGCAATCCCAGCTCGACGCTCGTCGGAAGACGCGGAGGAGAGTCGTCATCATAAGCCTGTCCTCCATAGTTCTTGTGTGTGTGGTGGTTGCTGCTGTGGTTGGAACCACCATTCATAATAATAACTCTGGTGGCAAACAAAGCTCAAGCCTCTCTACTTCTGTGAAGGCTGTTTGTGATGTGACCTTGTACCAAGACTCATGTTATAGCAGTCTTGGCGCTCTGGTTAACTCCATCCATGCGAAGCCTGAGGATCTGTTCAAGTTGGCGATTCAAGTGGCGATCAACGAGTTGTCGAAAGCTGCAAATCGTTTTTCGGGTGATGGGATTTTGAATGGGACTTCCAACGACACATTGTCTAAGGCAGCTTTGGAAAATTGTCAAGAGCTTTTGAGCCTGGCTTTGGATCATCTCAACGACTCGTTATCAGATGACAAGTCGTTGTTTGATGTGTTTGATGATCTTAAAACTTGGCTGAGTTCTTCAGGCACTTATCAGCAAACTTGCATCGATGGTTTTGATGATGCAAAAGCAGAACTCAGGGATAAAATTGTCAGTTACTTGAAGAATTCTACTGAGTTAACTAGCAATAGCCTTGCTATAGTCTCTTGGATTTCGAAAGTCGTTAGCTCTGTGAAGCTAAGGCGATTATTGACACACCCTGCAACTACAGCTACATCCAGCTATAGCGAGGGTGTGCCAGAGTGGCTGCACCCGAGGGACCGGAAGCTACTTGAGAGTTCGGATTTGAGGAAGAAGGCAGACATTGTGGTGGCGAGCGACGGCAGTGGAAAATACAAAACAATTCATGCTGCACTCAAGGATGTCCCTGATAAAAGCAAGAAGAGAACAGTCATCTACGTCAAGAAGGGGGTTTATTTTGAGAATGTGAGAGTTGAGAAAACCAAGTGGAATGTCTTGGTAGTCGGCGATGGATCCACCGCAACCATCGTATCTGCCGGCCTCAACGTTATCGATGGAACTCCAACATTTTCGAGCGCCACGTTTGGTAAATTTTCATGTGTTAACACACAAACTATTTGTACTATATTTACTCACGACCTCTCTTTAATTTTTGTACTCATGTGAGCGATGTGCTAAGCAATGTTACCAGTATGTTCTAACTGGAACAAATTTTTTTTTGTGCAGCCGTTTTTGGGAAGGGCTTCATTGCTAGGGACATCGGGTTTCGCAACACTGCCGGAGCAGCCAAGCACCAGGCAGTGGCCTTGATGTCGACCGCTGACCAATCCGTCTTCTACCGGTGTCACATTGATGCATTCCAGGACACTCTCTATGCTCATTCCAATCGCCAGTTTTACCGGGAATGCAACATTTATGGAACAGTTGATTTCATATTTGGGAATTCCGCAGTGGTGCTCCAAAACTGTAACATAATGCCTAAGAGACCCATGGCTGGCCAACAGAACACCATCACTGCTCAAGGGAAGATTGATCCCAATCAAAACACAGGAATTTCATTTCAGAATTGCTCCATTTCGCCTTACGGCGACTTGTCGTCTGTCCAAACTTATCTCGGTAGGCCTTGGAAGAATTACTCAACAACTGTGTACATGCAGACATTCATGGGAAGCTTGATTAACCCAAGTGGATGGCTGCCATGGGTAGGCAATACAGCACCCGACACCATATTTTACTCCGAGTTTCAAAATTTCGGGCCCGGTTCTTCCACAAGGAATAGAGTTAAATGGAAGGGATTGAGAACCATCAACAGTAAAGCGGCCGGAGAATTTACAGTGCACTCACTTCTGCAGGGAAACAATTGGATCTCTGATGCGGGTGTTACCTATAAATCCAACCTCTGACCAATATATTTTATGGTTTCATGGGAAAAATTGTTTCCCTCTTTTTCTTTTTTCAATTTATTTTCTGCTTCTCTTTTTTGATCATGATTGTTTTGTCTCCCTTCTTATACTTTCCGATTGTTCTTGCACAGAAAATTTGTAATACAAATTTTTGGCTTTGATGGAAACTAAAGTTTAAGCAATAAATACAATCAAATCAAAGATTTATATCACTTGGAAGTTTCAGTTCTCTATTTGAGTAACCCTCCATAAAAGGGTATATCTGTGTCAGGCAACCAAGTATCACCAAGAGTGAAATTAAGGACAGTAAAATTCACAGCTTGTGAAGCATTCATGAGATTATAACCAGGCCATTGTACTCTCTTGCTCGTATTCGCGCCGGGGCCGTGGTTCTGAAACTCACCATAGTACAGGGTGTCCAAGCCAACTGTCCCATTCCATTCCAACCATCCAACTGAACTGATGAGAGGGCCAATATAAGACTGCATGATAACAGTCCTAGAATACAACTTCCAAGGTCTTCCCAGATAATTTAAAGTGGAGTTGAGGTCCAATGCCAAGTCTGGTGCAGCTTCAATTGTGCAGTTGTGGATGGAGATTCCAGTGTTCTGATTCGGATCAGTTCGTCCTTGCGCTGTGAAGGCATTTTTCTGGTTAGCCATCGGCTTTCGAGCGTATAAGTTGCAGCTCTGGAAGACAGCAGTAGCATCCCCAAAAATGAAATCCACAGTTCCATATATATCACATTCTTTATAGAATTGCCTTAGGGAATGTACATATAGTGTGTCCTGATAGCCTTCAAAACTGCATCTGTAAAATGTGGAGAGGTCAGCATTGTTTCTCACAGCTACTGCTTGGTGCTTCTGAGGACCAGCTGTGTTCCTGAATGTAATATCTATGGCTACAAATCGTTCTGCAGAAACAGCTGCAAACAGGACAGAATTGAGTTTTAGAATAAGCATGATCAAGTCAAACATATAATTCAATTTTAAGGCGTTCAGAATTCTCAATTTTTTATACTTTTACTCTGGAGCAATGCTACATGGATCCTGTATATAATTGTTGTCCGTACAATAAATGATATCTCTAGCATTTTCCTTAATATATATGCAGTTTGACTATAAATCTACTCACATCTCAAACAGAAGCGGAAACCACTCGGAGGAGAAAAAATTGTGAGGCATACGTAGCAATGTTAAGCGGCAAAACAGTCCAATTAAAAGATGACATATCTAAAACCTTAAAAAATAAAAACCATTATCTAACTTTTTAGTCACTCAACACTGCGACGTAACATGAACATTCCGGTACAAGTTTTTAAACTTAACTTTGAAAAGGGAAGAGTAGGAACACAAGAAATGTGATATGCTTACCAAAGGTGGAAGAATTGAAGGTAGTCCAGCCATCAACAAAGTTATGGTTTCCGGTAATGACAGTCTTGTTAATGCCATCGCCGAGCAGCATTACGTTGGTCTTGTGTTTGGGGACCACAAGATACTCCTCATAGTATCCTTCTCTAACATAAATCACAAAATATCCATCTTCAGCCTTCAAATTATTGGGAGCAAAAGCAATGGCTTCTCCAATGGATGTGAAGTTGACCGTACCAAAAGAGCCCACAATCACGGTGTCATTTACTAGAATGCCACTGCTCTCCATTTGCTCAAGAATCCGCTCCCCTCTCTGTGAAGCCGTAGATTTTTTGGCAGGATTTTTCCGTAGAGCCTGCAATATGTTTATCTCAAAGTGTTACATTAATTCAACCATGATTTTGACGTATTGACGAAGATTTAGGTTTATTAAACACGTTCACGTGCTGGACAAACCCATTTATTCACTGCCAACCAAATGTCAATTGTGCTCTCACATACCCATTGAAAAAATAAAGAAAATTTAATAAGTTAAAAATACTACACGGCATGTAAAAATAATATTAAATGAGATTACACCAAAACTAAGTGAAAAAGAATAAGAGCATCCGCAATGGGCTCCCTAAACCACCTCTTTAGACAAATTTTAGGGAGGAATTGTAAAAATGCAACTCCAACCATGCACCATATCCACCTCCTAAAATAGGGAGTCCTCTAGGAGCTCCTAAAATAGGGAGTCCTCTAGGAGCTCCTAAATCTGAGGAGAGAGAAAGTACTCATAGTGGCTCCCTATAATTTAATGATGCCTTATTTAATAAGTATTTCAAACCTTTATTTAATGCTAACTATTTTTTTTTTTTTTAATAGAGATGGACCAACCAAAAAAGAGTTATAGCATTTATGACTCTCCAAATTAGGGAGTATGGTTGGAGTTGAAATTTTTTAGAGAGCTCCTAAAATAGCTTTCTTATATTTTTAGCTAAATTTTAGCTAAGAAATAGAGAGCATCATTGCGGATGCTCTAACGCTAACAAAATCAATATAATTTTTTTAAAAAAAAATAAAGAATAGATTAAAGAGAATCCTAGAAAGAAAACAAGTACAAAGAAAAATATTCGAGGAGTGAGGCGCCCCATGAATTTTTTTTATTTATTTTTTTTTAAAGTTAGTCATGATTAATTCAGTTTGGTTTATATCCCAAAATATATATTATATATATCTCAAAATATCATTGAGCTTTAGTTAAGGGATCCTCAAATAAGCTTTTTTAATAAATATCCTTATAGAGCCCATTTTAGACTGTATTTCACTAATCCAAACGTCTATTTTATAGATATTCATTCAAATATCATATTTACAAAAAAATCACTTGAATCCGATATCATTTGACCACTTAATTAAATTATTGAAATTTGAATACTTTCTTGAAGCACTATGTTCATTGATTTTGTACGAAACAATTAGATGTCGAAACGGTTTGCGATTTGTCTAATTTTTTGCAATGATGATCTATGAATGCAGACTTAAAATATAGATGGATCAGATAGTTAAAAACAAATTTATTGTTGGTTCTAACGGGTGTCTCTCAAAAAAAATTATTTAAAGAATCCCTCAATAGGAGGCCACAGCCTAAAATATATATTATATATATCCAAAAAGAAATATTTGAGTTATTTATCAGTTGGCCTCGGCCTAAATTAAACTAATGTAGAGTTTGTATTATAAAAAAAAATACTTAAACCTAATTAGGATTTGGAACCGATTGTGAAAAAGAAAAAAGAAAAAAAGAAGATAATTATTGGTTTGATTAACATGTTAAGAATATTTTTGTCTAAGATTGGCTATAATTGTTGAATAATTAAAGCCTTAATGAATGAAATTGGTGGTGGGTTGACAAAAAAACAAGGTGAGGAGGTGGCGTGGTGCATTTGGTGAGGGAGGGGGGGCCATCGGCGGTCCAAATGCCTCGCAGTAGGCAGAAATCATGTGAAGTCACAATAATAATAATTGACCAAGCCCTCTTATAATAAGTCGTTGACTCATTTATCGTTACTCCAGATCTGCTTCAATCACACGAGAATCCCAGTTGACTTAAAAAAAACAATTCAACTTAACTATATACGTATTTTTATTAATCTTATGTGTTATTAACGACATTTAGACGTGAATTATGAATGCAATATAACTCCAATATATTCTACAAAATTTGTTTGAAACTTTAGGCATTGGTTAACCGTTGAGGGATGATTTTTCATTTTTTAAAATTTTTTTAGGACTTTTTCTATTGAGATGGGTGATAATATACTAAACTCACACATACTATACGGATGCTAGTAATCGAACCTAGGACCTTACCTGCGGGAATAAATACTCCAAACCACTAAACAAGTGGATCATTTTTCTCATTTTAAAGCTTAATTGAACAGTAAAACTAATCTATGTGCAATACCTAATATTTTTAGATAAAAGCTATTAAAAAAGAGAATTTAAATAGTACCTAACAGCCAAAAAATATAAAATAAGATTCATATCCTATCACACAATAATAAACTATTAAAGTAATTTTATCCAATTTTAAGCCAAAAATCAATTTTCATTTTATAGTTCTCCTTTTTATTTTCCCAGATCTCCACACTACATATTTAAACAATCCGCGTAGCTAGATGCGAACAATATCATATAAAACGCTTGCTTAATTGTTTGTTGGGGCCGGATGTCACATCCCCGTATGCTTTACTGTATCTGCCATTCTCCTTTTATAAATTACTTAACTACAGTGCTCATATTATCTTTACTAGCTTCTAAGCACGCGTTCACGTAAAATATTTTTTCGTAATACGTAGTGGCTTAAAATAACTCTACTTGTTTATAGATATATTCCATGCATTGTTTTAAAATTTAATCTAGACAAATTTTGGCAAGTAGCCTCTGCTATCAGATATGCTACAAAGTTTGCCCAATTATTTAATAATCTAAAACCACAATTAGATAATTAAATGTCAGATTTATTAGTAAATTAAAATTTAAAAATCATACGTACCTTAATGAAGGTTTCAAGTGGCTCCCGAATTTTGTGTGCTTTGATTCCACCATGATCAGAGCCCTTGTCTTTCTTATGCTTCTTCAGATTACGAGCCAATGCATTCGTGACCAAACCAAGCGTAGCAAGTCTGCTGGTTGGTAACAATGCCGCTCAGCAGCGTCTGCACTTTGTCCACCAGCGCCTCGTTCAGCGACTCGGCGGACTTCAGCTCTGTCGAGATCGCCTCCAAGAACTCCACGTTGAGCTCCGAGAACTCGCGGCAGTCCTCCAGCGCGTTCCGCTCGCTGTGGTTTACGGGGATCGACTTGTGTTTGGTCTTTTGAAGGAAATGGTCGATGGCTTTGGATGTCTTGCGTGCTTGCTTTAGGCATTGTTTGATGGAGAACTTGCCGTAGTTGTAGGGATCGGAGGGGGAGGATCGGATGGTGGATAGGATCGAACGGCATAGTTTCGGGTAGAGGGTGGACTTGCAAGCGGAAGAGGCCGAGGAGGAGGAGGATGCAGAGGTTGGCAGAAGCAGTGAAAAGTTGTAGAGAAGAGAAAGGAGAAGGAAGAGAGAGAAGGGTACTTTTGGCATTTTGAATGTGATGTCTTTGGGGGGCTCTACTCTATGTGTGTGGGGTTGAGTGGGTGTATGAAAATGTGTGTATGAGTAGGGTATTTGGGGGTTTATTTATAAGATTATTGAGGTTTGAATTATATATACCAAGGGATGCAGCATGTGCAGATGGCGTGAACATTATTAATATGGGAATGGGGTTATGTGGTGGGTCGGGTTCGAAATTTTTTTTGATTTTTTTTTTTGTTTTGGTCAAAGACTCAAAGGGTTTGAAAATGTAGATAGGCGAGCAATTTTAATGCAGATATTACAATGCAGTTGAGGTAGGGAACTAGGAAGAATTTATAACTAAAATTTGATTAGTTTTCCGTTGCAATTTCCCGGCAACGGCGCCAAAACTTGTTGTGCCTCAAAAGAGGTGTTTTAAAATTTATAAACTCGCAAGCGCACGAATCGAATATAGCATAAGCGTGTAAGAGCGAGATCGTACCCAAGGGATTGCATGTAAAGATAGAAAACTAATTTCACCCAAGTTAATTTCATTGTCAACCTAGTTGATTCATATGATGATTTGTTTGTTCAAAAATAAAATAAAATAAAATAAAGTATAAAACAAATATAAAAATGACAATAAACTGAAATTAAGATTTACATTTATGAGAAAAAATAACTAAGGTATTAGGTTTCCACTTTTAACATAAACATGCAACTCTTAATAATTTGATCCACAAAATATTTTCCATTGTAGTTGTTCAAAATAATTAAAGCTCTTTTTAATTTCCTTTAGAAGTATTCTAAGCATAACTTGTACCATTGGCAAAAAACTATCAAAAAATAATCTTCATCAAAATTCTATTAATCTTTAGTAATTCTCTTCTCTTTTAAAAGAATGAAAGTTTTTACTACACTATGGGAAAAACATGATTGAACCCATGAAATAGATTATCAAACTTTCATCAATTAATTAAAAAGAAAACTACAAATTTCATTTGAACAAAAACTACAAATTCACATTAAAGCTTAAGTTTGGATCAAACTAATAAAAATTACACACTTATATTAAAAGCTAGCCTACGGAACCATGAGGTATTAGAATCCACACCATCATTCCATAAGATTCTAATTATTTATCTTTCAATTCCCATGGAGTAGCAATCTAGAAATCAATCTAATGCTTTCTCAAGATTTGTCATTTAAGCTTGTAATTTAGATCATAAGTAAATTTTCCTTCCCTTCATAAGTACAAATTCTAAGCATGATATGTAAACAAAATTATTTAACTACAAAGGATCAAAGTTTCCTAAGCGTCCTATGTGAAAAAGTTCATTTGAATAACAAAATATCAAAGAAATTTGTAAATTATAAATATAAACCAAGGATGAATTAATAGATTTCCAAACTCTTAACTACCACAAATACATGTTATATCTCACAATACATAATAGAAGTGGTGAAAAGAAGATTAATCTATTAATCATGTGAAGTGAAAATTATAATCATTGAACACCACAATATTTGAGAATTGAAAATAAAAACTAGAACTTTATTTAATAATGGTGTTTCATCCAACCTTAGTTAGGTAATTTAAATAGACATAATTAATATCTAAAACAAAACAAAGAAACTAAAATACATAAATTAAATGAGAACTAGGAAAGGAAGAACAAGTTTAAAAGAGTTATTAGCTCTTGGTTCTTTCCTTTCCATCATTGTTCTCTTTCTTCCTCACTCTATCTCTCTATCTCTTGCCGTGTGTTTCTTCCTCTATATCTATGTTGATCTTTGCTCAAAACTTGTATTTATAGCCAAAGAAAGGGAGTCTTGAATTATATAATAATCAAGTAGCATACTTTTCCAAATATCTTTCTCATCTTTAGCCTTCTTCCTTTACTTTGGTTTCACAAAGATCTTTGAGTCTTCTTATCAATTGCCCACTTGCTCCACTTGCTCCATCTCATCTCTCGTATCTTATCAAGAAAACTGCAGCAACTTTCCTCAAATTGTAGCTAGATAACAACTCAAGCATCATCATTTTTCTTTGCATTCATTGGTTGCAAGTAGTCAATTTGAACTTCTCCTTCATTGTTTATTCATTCTTTCTTTATTTCTTCAATGATGGAAGCTTGCATGCATGTCCTAGAGCATAGATGAAATTGATTGCTTCTTCTTTTCATTTGGCATTGGTGGAAGACACTTAATATCTACAAATAACCACTCATTAAATATAAAACAAGATTGGAAAGAAAACAATATAAATACTCTAATAGAATTATATAAAACAAAAGAAAATACTAACAAATATAAATTTAAGGATAAAACTTGTATTAATTTTGTGATCATCAATCGTTTCGTTTAGTACTATGATATTGCCACCTTCCAACCTTCTTTTCAAAGGGGAAGGGGCATATCATTAGAATCATTAGAAATCATTATAAAGGAACCTACACGTAGGAATGCAGTCTCATTGAAACATTTCCAGAGAAAATCATATTGGACAAAATGCTAGAGTAGGGAAAAGAGTGCCACACATGTATTGGACTACAAAAGAGTCATAATAATACAAACACCAAAAGAAATATGACATAGTACAACTACAAGACCAACAAATAACATCCCACCACATTGTACTGTCAAAGAAGACCTCTTATGCTCGCATAGTTCTTTGTACAGTGCCGAACAAACGTGTCGTGAGCATTAGAAACAGAACCAGCATAAGCACCAAACACCAACTCCACCAAACCAAACAAAACAAAGCACATCTACAAGCCCAGTAAAGAACATCCCACCACAACGTAATACTGTCAAATAAGGCCTCCTAAGCAAGCATAGTTCTTTGTACAGTGTAGAACAAATAAGACCTCCTTTGCATGCATAGTTCTTTGTACAATGCAAAATAACGTGTCGTGAGCGTTTGAAACAGAACCAGTAGATGCATCAGATGCCATCTCCACCAAACCAGACAAAATAATGCACAACTACCAGCCGAACAAAGAACATCCCATCACAATGTATTACTGTCATAGAAGACCTCCTATGCAAGCATAGTACTTTGTACAATGCAAAACAACATGTCGTGAGAGTCAAAACATAGCCAACATAAGTACTAAATACCATCTCCTTGTTTCTTAATTCAGATCCCTAACCGACAAGACAGAGGGGATCAAGATTGGCCCCTTAGCATGACGAACTTCCAACATAATATCATCAGAGTAGAAACGTTTATCAGATGCCCAAGCCCACAAACGTTCCAGCAAAAACATTAGGAAGACTAGGGAGACCCCTTAAGGATGGTCTCCTTCGTCGTGTCAGCAAAGCCAATAGAGAATACCCTAGTATCCATTGGTTGCACCTCCGTGTCCAAAGCCACCATCTCTAACACAAGTGGTGGAACTCCATCCAACACCATCAGAAAATATCAAGCGAGAGTTGTCACATAGAGGAGAACTCCATCCAAGCCTCCCACACATGTAGATCCAAACATAGAGAAACAACAACACACCCCCACAAGGCCAATGTTGACAACCAACAAAAGCCGCACCAGTACGGAGGAACCTCGGTGAAAATTCTCATGAAACACAGAAAGATCCAAATGAGATCCAAGAGGAATCAAAGAGACCCTCAAAAATTGAAGAAGAAAACCTAATAGAGACGTCGATCTCCATCCGTTTAGCCATTTCAAAACGTGTAGTAGAAAAATGACCAGATATCAGCCCACCCAAGGAAAGCCTTCCTAGAACGCATGAGGAGATAAGTTGAACCCACCACAACACAAATACTTCAATCATATTCCAGGAAGAATTAGACAACGCAAATAGAGAGACAATAGCAAACTAGACATAAAACTGGAAGAATTAACAGAGAAAGAGCTAGGACGACCACCACGACCAAGGAAACCTTAGCGATACTCTCCTTGTGTAAGCGAGAGAGCAACGAGAAATGATCATCCACCTTCCAACGTTTTTTGTGTTTTCACAAAATGTATGCACTACAAAATTTCATTCATTAATTTTTGTCCCAAAATTGATGATGTCATCAAGAAAACTTCTTTAAATGACAAAATTACCCTCAAATATTAGACCTTGAAGGTGCATATGCAATCTAATATTTTGAGGTTAATTTTGTCATTTTGCGAAAGTTTCTTTATGACAATAGCAATTTTCTGACGGAAAATAAACAAAAGGAGTTATGTGTAAACAATTTGAAATATCATAAGGTGTTAGTGTAATTTCCAGTACCTCAATAGGTTTTGTAAAAATACTAAACATCTTAAGGGGTGTCAATGTAAGTAGCTCTAAACTTTTAAGTGTCACAGATACCAATTCTAGGCACAAAGTTTGACACCAACTGGCGTGGAAGCTCCACATCCACATCGTTGGACCTCTGCACCATTCCTGACAACATAAACGATGGAGAATTGCCCTCCTCCACATCTAAAACGCTGCCACACCGAATTGTCACAACTTAAGAGCCACCATCTTTTCATCCCTGTAAGTTTTCTTTTGCTACTATAATTGTAAAAGGATCAAGCTAAATGAATAAGCATCCAATCACGCCCTGATTGTAATTGGATACGAATAACACCATTATAGTAGATGGCAGAGGAAGCCATCTTTGCCAAACCCATTAAGAAATAGGGTTATGATTTGGTTGAATACCACCAAAGACCCATCTAGTTCAATCTTCAGATCGATGACACCTAACCAATCAAGCCTAATCTGTATGGTCTTGGATTTACACGGTTAACAGATTTAGCATTGGGCCAGTTTATGGCCCAAAGTTTAAGACTAGTTAATTTTATTTACCAATTTATGGTAAATAATCAAGGATTTATTGACCTATGACAAATTGCCTAAATCAGGAAGGATATTTGGAGTGAAAGACAATTTAATAATCGGATTGGTTGAGCAATTTAATAATCGAATTGGTTGATCTAATTCACGACTTAATAGGAAATGATTTCCTATGGAGATTAGGGTTACAAAATCTCTATATAAAGAAGATCTCTACAAGCTCTAGGAGGACACACAACTTTTCAACAACGAACTCTACAATAAAGCCAACACTTTCAATCAAAGATATTCGTCTATCTGCTATTTTGCTTTGCCAAGCCTCTTTGGTATCGATTGCCAATTGACTCCTTCAGTTGAAGGCCATTCTGGTTACATTTGCATACTATTTTGATCTTTCTAATCCACTAGCAGCCCAGTTCCGATCCTACACTCGATTGCCACTCAATTTCTTTGATTTGTATTGAATCAGAATTGATACCAAGTGGTGGCAATCCTTAGTTTTGAACGATCTGTTCATCTGCTATTTCATTGTTTACTGGTTTATTTACTTTTATTCCCCTTTACCTTTTGAATTAGAGAAATTATGAAGTCCTTATTTGTCTTAAGGCATAGAAAAGAACCTCAATTGAATTGTTTACCATTCGGTTCACAATCGTTTGATTAAAGTTAGTTTACCTCTTTTATTTATATTTTCCGTCTATTAGAATTAGTTTAATTGCTAATAGTGGCACGCTCGCAACTCACATTCTCCACAATGCCTACTTTAGGTCTTTGTTTATTTTTCAGAGGAAACACAATCATAGTCACTGTAGCCGTTATGTGAGTAATGGCTCAAAATCACACGCATAAATCAAGGAATTTCATGATCCAACAACTTAAGCAATAGAATCTTACGTGTCCAACATATCGTATATACTCATTCCTCACCCAAATGGTAACAAAAATTTCCACCATTTTCTTACTAACTATAAGGATGTACTTCAAATGGTTGCTAGTAGACGCTATGTAAATTTATGATATATTAAAAACATTTTATCCATCTTCATCCAGCTCAGAAGAAAGGCAGTCTTCATTTACATTTCAGTGGTTGCATCGAGAAAAGGAGGAGCCCTGAAGCTTATGCGATGGCAAGCGAGCAGAAACCAGTGAAACTTGTAGGACGACTAAACATTCCTGAAATGTTAAATTCAATTTAACAAGTCTTTGTTAAGAAGTGCATCCCATTAATTGTTTTCCAAAAGCTTTCTGGTTTCGGAGTAGCTCAAAGCAATGATGTAATTCAAGTCTCTTAAACCATATGACAATACTAGATCCATTTGCAAAAGAATTAGTTTGATAATCAGTTTCGATAAATGTTAAAAAATGGCGATGGATTATAAAAAGGATTTATGAAAGCACTCTTTTAATTCTTTAAGAATGACATTAAAAAATGATTACTCATGTCCTAAAATTTTATTATGCATCTAGTTATGAGTTGTTTTGCTAATCTTTGGAAACTAAGTGCTCTTAAATAATTTTAACCCATCCAAATTTCTCCTTAACTCGCCCCCTTCTTTCTCACCATATGTCAAGTGACCACAGATAAAGCAAAAGGTTGTCTAATGGAATATAAACTCATAGAAATACAACCCTACAACCAACACATAATAACAGCTTAATCTTACAACACAAGGTAATATGATATGTTTAATCATGAACAACTGACATATGACTTAAGCTTCAAATTTTACTTAGCAATACCTTGTTTTCGAAGCATCCCCTGATCGACTTATTCACAAGAAATTTAAGTGGCTAACATATTAGTATATACTCATTCCATGCACAAATAGTAACGAAACTTCCCACCATTTGCTTATTAACTATATGGATGTACTTCTAATGGTCGCTAGTAGACGCTATGCAAATTTCTGATATATTAAATACATTTGATCCATATTCATCTGGCTCAGAACATAGGTCGTCGTTTGTGGTTGCGTCGAGAAAGGGAGGACCATTCAAGCTTATGCGATGGCAAGCAAGGGATGAGAAACCAGCAAGACTTGCAATACGACTAAACATTCTCGAAACTTGTAGCCCAACACCAACATGATTTTCTTTAACTTTGTAATGGTATTCAATTTACCCGGTATTTGTTAAAAATTACATCCTACTCATTGTTTTCCAAAAGCTTTCGGGTTTTGGAGTAGTTTAAAGCAATACGGTAAGTCAAGTCCCTTAACCATATGACCATGTGATACATTTGCAAAAGAATTAGTTAGATAATCAGTTTCCATAAATGTTAACAAATGGTGATGGATCATAAAAAAGGATTTATGAAATCAATGTTTAATTCTTTAATAATGACATTCAAAGATGCTTACTCATGTCCTAAAATTTTACCCGGCATATTCAGCTATGAGTTGTTTTACAAATCTTAGGAAATTGAGGTGCTCCTAAATATCTTTAACAAATTTAGATTAACCTCAGCTCATCCCTCTCTTTCTCACCAGATGTCAAGCGATTGCAAAAAAAGAAATTTTTTTTTAAAAAAAAAAACACACAGAAATACAACCATGGAACATGTGAACAATAACGTCTAAATATTACAATAAAAGGTAATTTGATATGTTTTATTTGCCAAAATACAAAACCCCGTGCTGCCATACCATCACTAGATCAAAGAAAGAGGCCATGGAGGCAAATAGGGAGCTTGAATGGCCGCCACTTTCATCTGCAACTCCTAAGTTGATTCCTTAAAGCTCAAGAGTGGCACTTTGCAGTTCTTTTGTAATGTTGGTTAGGTGCTCCACAATCGCACCAATCACCTTCTGTTGCTTAGTACTTCTCTTCTCACTTGAAAAAGTCACACTAATCGTCCCACAAATGCCTACTATAGTAATTATACTGCCGGTTGGTGCTTTTACTCTACCCTAGATGTGTTCAATACCCTCCAATATAGCACGAGCGCCAGCCATTGGGTTTGAATGAGAGCATAGGACTTTAGTCGGAGCTCACCCCTTGCATTTGGGAGGTAATATGATATGTTTAATCATTAACAACTTACATGTGGTCTATGCTTCAAATTGTTTTAGCTATATCTTGTTACCAAGGCATCCCATGATCCCACGACTTATGCAAGAGATTCTTAAGTGGCTAACATATTGTATATACTCTTTCCTTGCCCAAATGGTAACAAAAATTCCCACAATTTGATTACTACCTATAAGGATGTACTTCAAATGGTTGCTAGTAGACGCCATGAAAATTTATGATATATTAAAGTCATTTTATCCATCTTCTTCTGCCTCAGAACAAAGGTCGTGTTCATTTATATTTTGGTGATTACATCAAGGAAAGGAGGACGTTTGAAGCTTCTGTGATGGCGAGCGAGCGAAGAGAAACCAGCGAAACTTCTAAGACGACTAAACATTCCCAAAACTTGTAGCCCAACTCCAACATGATTTTCTTGTCCTTTTTCATGGTAAATTCAATGTACAAGGTTTTTGTTAAGAGGTGCATCCCAGTCATTGTTTTCCAAAAGCTTTTCGTTTTCGGAGTAGCTCAAAACAATGAGGCAAATCAAGTCCTTTAACTATATGAACGTACTACATCCATTTGCAAAGGAATTAGTCAGACAATCATTTTCCATACATGTTAGAAAATGGTGATGGATTATAAAAAGGATTTGTGAAAGCATTTTTAATTATTTAGTAATGGCATTCAAAGATGATTAATCATTTATGAAAGCATTCAAAGATGAATGCAACTCCTTAGTTGATTCCTTAATCTCAAGAGTGACACTTTGTAGTTCTTTTGTAATGTTGGTTAGGTGCTCCACACTCACACCCATCACCTTATGTTGCTCAATACTTTTGTTCCTACTGAGGAAGTCACACTAATCGTCCCACAAATGCATGCTGCAGTAATTATACTGCCGGTTGGTGCTTTTACTTTACCCTAGATGTGTTCGATACCCTCTAATACAGCACGAGCGCCGGCCATTGGGTTTGAATGGGAGCTTAAGACTTTAATCGGAGCTTACCCCTTGCACTTGGGAGGTAATATGATATGTTTAATCATTAACAACTTACATGTGATCTATGCTTCAAATTTTTTTAGCTATACCTTGTTTCCAAGGCATCCCATGATCCCACGACTTATGCAAGAGATTCTTAAGTGGCTAACATATTGTATATACTCCTTCCTCGCCCAAATGGTAACAAAAATTTCCACGATTTGATTACTACCTATAAGGATGTATTTCAAATGGTTGCTAGTAGACGCCATGAAAATTTATGATATCTTAAAATCATTTTATCCATCTTCTTCTGCCTCAGAACAAAGGTCATGTTCATTTATATTTTGGTGAAAACATTGAGGAAATGAGGACGCTTGAAGCTTCTGTGATGGTGAGCATGCGAAGAGAAACCAGCGAAACTTCTAAGACGACTAAACATTCCCAAAACTTGTAGCCCAACTCCAAAATGATTTTCTTGTCCTTTTTCATGGTAAATTCAATGTGCAAGGTTTTTGTTAAGAGGTGCATCTTAGTCATTGTTTTCCAAAAGCTTTTCGTTGTCGAAGTAGCTCAAAACGATGAGGCAAGTCAACTCATTTAACTATATGAACGTATTACATCCATTTGCAAAGGAATTAGCCGGACAATCATTTCCCATACATGTGAGAAAATGGTGATGGATTATAAAATGGATTTGTGAAAGCATTTTTAATTATTTAATAATGGCATTCAAAGATGATTAATCATTTATGAAAGCATTCAAAAGATTAATCATTGTGTTAGAGAATGACCGAATTGCATTGTAATCACAAACTGACTAGGTTCTCTAAATGAATTCTATTTAACTTGGGTAGCCATGACATACTGCTAGGTGTCACTCATGATTTCTGGAAGCCCTGTAAGCACATTCGGTAATAGGGAGAATTGTATGGAGGGATACAATTCACATTCAATTTAGTAGAAATCATTCTTACCCACAGCCTCGCTAATTAAAACCTATAAGATCGCACACCCAAAAGGTATGGTCAAAACCTATAAGAAAGAATAAATGATTTTGCGGTTTGGTCAAAGTCAATGTCAAAGTCAAGGTCAAAGTCAAGGGTCAAACTGCTGCCCGACACTTGACACAATCAACTAAGGATGACCGGGACCAACACGTGTTAAACAAGTAAGTGACTTAATTTGTTAAGTCATTGAAATAATAAAATTAATTAGATTGGTTTAATTTTCCAATTAAAGTTATGGAACTTTAGTTAGGGTCCCATATGACTTGGAAATTTATAGAAATGGACCATATAAACTCTGACACAAGTGTGACACATTATGAGATAAATGTGGTTAACCAAGATAGTCAAAAAGTCCAAGGATAGGGACGGTGCGGCACATGGGGGTTTAAGGGCACATGTGTGACAAAATATCTCTATATAGCCATAGCACCACACCTCCTTAGGGTTTCAAGTTCGAAAAATTGGAAGAGAGTAAACATCAAGCCTCCCTCCCAAACTCCCTCTTGGCCAGCCACTTGGAGAAGAATAGGCTAGTACCCATCTTCTCTCCAAGCTTCCTTATTCTCCTATTCTCCTCCATCCTTGGTGAAGATTATTTAGGAAGGTCAGCCCTTTGTGTACCTATTTGGAGACAAGTGTGGAGAGCCAAGAATTAAAGGACCAAACCCTCTACTTGAACACCATTCTTAGGTTCAAGATTTGTTCCAAGGGTATATCTTTTCAATCCTTCTCTCAATAGTTGTTGTAGAGAGTCGTTGGTGCAAAATTTTCATAAGCCTAGAAAGATTGGGACCTAGGATGAGACTTGTATGAATCTCTAGCTATTTTCTTGCTTTCGCTTTCATTTTAATTCCTTATTAGATATGCCATGCTAGATGATTTGTTCTCTCATAGTTTCTTGGGATTTTAGAAATCCATACACCCTACTTTCCCCTCATGCATGTATGCTGGGTATTGGCTTGGATGCTTGGTATTGGCGTGTATGCCTCATATTGGCACTTATGTTTGGTATTGTCATGTATGCTCGGTATTGGGTTTTGGGAGTTGGTATGAGTTCCTACAGCTTGATACGGATTCGGCAAGGTTATGGGTCCGGCATCTTCCGGCACCTTGCTATGGGTTCTAGTAGCTCGACTTTAGGCTTGATTGTTAGAGTGTTGGTTAAGGTGGCATGGTTTAATATAGCTTTTGGGCTATTTAGCATGATGGCTATGCTTGAGTGTTTGGGGTTTTAGCTATGGAGGTTATAGAAGTTGTGAGTAGTGGGGTTGAAGTCTAGAAAAAATATATTTTAGCATGTTTATTGGCATGATCTAGTTTGGGATTAGTAGGGAAAGAGTGAAGGTTATTTGGGACAAAAACCTCAGTGGAGGTGATGACGCACCGACGTGATAGGTAGATGCTGGAAGGATGTTTGAAACCTTGCTTGGAATAAGTGTTGCAAGTGTTTTGCTGGAGTAGGTGCTGGAAGTGGTTTGCTTGATGCGGGATAGGTGCTGGAATTGAAAATCTAAGGGGATTTTTTGGCATTGCGGCGGTGGTTTTAGTAATAATGGATCTTTAAGCTTGTTTTCGGTTAAGTGCATCCTAATCATTAGGAAAAGATTTGATTTGAATAAGCTCGTAGCATGACCTTCTTGGTATTTGATTGGATCATTGCATGGCATGATGAACTTGGGGTATCCCTTTGCTACAATGGTGACCATTTGGTATGACAGCGCATGGCTTCTTCTCCCTACTTTCGGCAGTTAGAACTACCCGGTCTAAAGTTACCATTTTTTTGACGATTGTATCGCTTTCTTAAGATGATTGCTTCAAGTGCAATGCTTGGGTTGCATGGTTTTGAAGATGGAATGTTTCTTCTTGGATTGGCATGTTAAAAAGAGTTATTTCTTGCTTGGCTTGGATATCTTTCGAGCCTGCAATTTGCATGTCTTTTTGCTTTGCTAGGCATGATTTCTTTTGCATCTCAGTCCTGATTTTTAATGAAGCTTGAGCGTTAACATCTACGGAGTCCTCTTACCATGGCTAAATTGAGTATTGGTATTTAAGCACCTCTTGTATGGTGATGGCATGTTGGTTTGGCAATTTCGCTTGGCATGTTATATCCTTTTTTTTTTTGTTTTTTTTTGCTTGCTTCTTGCGAATACCTATAATGAAATATTATGGTCAATATATGATACTACCATTCTCTTTGATTCTTCCTCCCCTCTAGGTAACCAATGCCTTCTATTTATTGGCCCTAGATGAGTAGCACGGTTGAGTCTTTGGCCTTTAATGCTGGCAGGTAAGATGTTGGAAGTTGAGTGTTAAATAAGGTTTTTATTGATGGTTAGTGAGACGGTGGAAACTAGGTTTTAATGTTGGTGGAAGACACGTGGGTAGATTTGGCTTTGATGCTAGTTGAAAAGGCTGGTGGTTCTCTTTGCTTACCCCTGTAATTAGGCTCAGGAAAGTGGGCCTGAGTTTTGGTGCCCCAAGTAGTCCAAAACTTCCACTCTCTAATCTCAATAGGCCTTATGGACACGCTCAGCAAGACCCAGACTTGTATGTGGCTTGGGCCCACTCAACCGTATAGGTGGTTTAGCATAGGGAAATGGATTAGCTTGCATGGATTTATTTCACATTTGCTTGGCATGACATGTACACTATTCAAACTTGTATAAAAGTACCTCTATATTTCTTTAATGAATTAATTCCCAAAATATAACTGAGATTATCACGTGGCAAATATTGTGTGTTATATTGAGCTTTAAATGCCTTTGGGCTTCTCTTGACATTTTGGGCCTCAACAGGTGGATATCATCATATATCTATGTTGAGGGGTGTAGCTATTGATTTTGTTGTTCTATTATCAATTGGTGCTTTGGGTTTATGGGTTTTTGGGAGACAATGTGACCATGTGGAGTTGAGCGGGATTTGCTTTTCCGCTTGTAAATGTTTTCTATCCCTAACTCCCAAAGTTGTAGAGAGTTCTATCTCTCATATGACCTTCTTACACTGGATGCAGTGGCTTTATGAATCCTCTTATGTTTTTCAATTCCTGGTGGGTCTTCAAGAAGTAAAATTGTTTTTGCTCATTATCTTGCAATATTTGTGTTTATTGTTTGTATCTTCTATTGTTTGCAAGGGTCCTTAGTGGGGCTATATTCTTGTAATGCCCTTTTATTATGAAATTGTTGCAGTTATAAAAAAATAAAAAAATAAATAAAAAGAGGAATGAAAATACAATACACATGTAACATATCAATTAATCAAGACACCAATTAACATAACACAAAGTTATGACAATTCATCAAAACATAAAACTCATATTAACCAATCCAAACACAAAAATCATGTCAATTAATAAAGACACAACCTACACAAATTAACCAAAACAAAACCTTAATTAATTAAACCAAAACATTAGTTAATCAAATGCACTGCGCAATAAGAAAAAAATTAAATTATAAAAAGAACTGCTCATGGAATCAAGCTGCTTGTCAATTATCTTGTTGTTGCTGCAAAAGGTTTAGGATCAAACATCTTCTTCATTAAGGTTTTGGGGGCGTTAGGATTTTCCTTCTCTGAGGTAAGGTAAAATTTTTGAATAAACTGTGATGGGCTGCGGTTTATATTTTGTTGCATGCCTTTTTTCTTTTTATATATTTATTTATTTTAATGGTCCAATAAACTAGGGTGAATAAAGTTCGAATAACCTGAGGTTTGAGAAAGAAAAAAAGGTTTAAGTGACCTGGTAAAAAAGGACAATTTTTTGGCCAAGTTTAAAAAAAAAAAAAAGAAGCTTGAGTGCGCAGGCTGGCCGCGCATGTTGCCTTCCAAACAACATAGCCCCTCGCTCAGGCAATTTTTCAAACACCTACTGGGCATTATTCTTGCCAGCCAACCGAGGATCCGAGGGTCAAGATCCCCGGCTGCCATGGGGTTTTCCGGTGTTCCAGGGGTTAATTGACCACTTTTACCCCACCGTGGATCTGCCACTATGGACACATCCAATTATCATTAACTTATTAGGCTCTGGTGATCACAATCTCGGATGCAGATACAAGAAGAGAGTAATTCATTAACTGATGTTTGAGGAGCCAGCTGAGTATATGTTTTTATGTTCACCGATATACTTAGTAATGATTGGCTTAATAATGCAAAGTACATTCTAAGGTAGCTTAGCTTTCCAAACGGAAAAAACCTCTCAAAAGTCTCTTGTCAAAATCAGACATCTAGCAATATTCAAAACACACCCAAAAAACCAATAAATCCATACGTTATACAAAAATGATTTTCAAAGAATAATTCTTGCCTGGATTCTCACAAAACGTGTTGAATGTATTCTGGCCCATTTTAAAAGACTTGTAAAATATACTTTTCAGACCATTTAGTAATTTTGGAACATAACTGGGGCCTATAAGTAACAAAGTGATGCATGGAGTTTTGCTCGACGAATTCATTGCATAATTGAAAATAACATACAAACAAGTTTTCCTTCGTCAACATCACCCTTAAACAAACAAGTATATTGTCATTAAAATCTAAATCAACCTAACTGTTTATCCGTTTTTCTATTGTACATGTATTGATAGGTAAAGTTCCCCATTGACCTAAAGACCATTTGTGGTCAACAAGTCAACTTTCTTTTATGTTTGAGTTTGTCATTGTTAGCAATTAAAAATCCTAACAGACTTGAAAGATGTAATAACTTGCGCCCCAAGTTACTGACTTTAAAACAAATAATTGTGAATTTGGGTGAGGAATATCTCCCAAGTAAGTTCTTTTTCTGCCTCAGATGGGTGAGGACTTTATAATTTATCTCAATAAAAACTAGGAAGTAAAGCAAAATACACGTATTTGGAAAATAAAACAAACAAGTTCAAGCTGAACGCCTGAAACTGTAAAGCATAATAAAGATTGCCAATTCTTGAGAGGTCTAAGAGATTTGGACTTTCATTTCCTGTAGGAATCACCTTGCATAATGACCTCTGATTGGGCTGGGTTCGATCCCAAGCGCTTGCGAATGAGAGCAGACTTTGTTGGGAGAGGTCCCCGCTTTGCGCCCGGACAGGTACCTCGAGGGTTAGTCCCCGCAATCGCGCGGGGGATACCTTGGTTTTCACCAGAAAAAAAAAAAGAACGGCCAGAGGCATTTAAGGACATTGATTAACAAGGGCCAAAACTAATCAACTTAGTTGGCTATTGATCTTTGTTACTTTTAGCATTGACGGAGGTCAGTCCAAACCAAGAAGGTTATTACTTCATTATCACTTATCCAGTAGTGATCATTGGAGTAATACTTTCAAGAAGTTGTTGACCAAAAAAAAAATACTTTCAAGTTGTTATTATTCAAATATCCAAGCTATTTTAAATACTACAGGAAATGAAAGGTGATTCCTACAGGAAATGAAAGTCCAAATCTCTTAGACGTTGGCAAGGTCACCATTTTATCCCACATGTTTTAAATAGTATGGGCTATTCACCATTTTTGGTCAATAAAGCCCGTATTAATTCATGTAGATAAAGCCCGATTGCCAATTGGGCTGGCACGCAGAATATTTGAATGATTCTTTACAAATACTTGCTAGAGTCGTGACAAAATTTATGTCAACAGTTAACATCACTTTCAAGATGGTTGTCAATACTCCTCCTTAATGATGTTTTTTTACATCTAAACAACGAAACATTAAAAGGTGGCCCACCATCAACTCTACAACTCATTAGGGAAATACTATTTTTCTAAGTTTATTTGTATTCTCTACTACCACATGTGGGAAAAGGCTTTTTATTTTTTATTATAAAAAGGCGATGAAATTTTATTAGATCAATAAGAATAAAGAGTACAAAGGACACATACTATACATGGAGTGAAGCCAATAACAATATGAGAGACATGGGTGAAACTTTCATAGTGACCAGAGCCAGCCGAAAAGCTGAAAAAATCTGGAGAGAATCACTCTCAAAAATAACTTTGCTATAACCACTGTCAATCGCCATAATTTTCCCGAATCTAGTCCAATGACATCAATGACAAAACTAGCCTCTAGGCATGACTCTCCTAAAGAGACTAAGGGCCAGTTTGGTATTCGCTGTGCCTGTGAAAATAATCGCTGTCAGCAATTTGCCTGTGAGAGAAATCAGCTGTGAGAGAACACAGTTTGGCGTTTGGTAAACTTTTTGTTAGAAGTGTTGTTGGTATGGATTCCCGTATAATCAAAAAATAATTGCTGCATAATCATTAAATCTAACGCCTCTTTGAAACTGATTCCTGTATAATCAGAAAATGAAAGCACCTTATTAGCGCTTTCCCAAATAGCTTTCTCTCACAGCAATTTTCAACAATAAGTGATTTTCTCATAGTTTACCAAACGGATTGGGCTTCCCAAATTTTTTTAAAAATCACTTATCACCCCAAATAAGCAATACCAAACGGGCACTAAGAACACGTAGCAAACTCAACTAAGTTTCTGAACTTTATTGAACAAACTAAACTAAAATAAAAGCTAAAACAACATCAGCAAAAGAAAAATCAACTGCTGGTAATCTTCATTCGAGACATGATGTATAGAGCGTCACTAATTACTTGATGGCCTCAATGCACCAATGAGCAGTGGATCTACCATGACCAAGCCACAACACCTCAAAGAGTAGTCACGCAAGATGAGGCACAACCAAAGCCAGCCTAGATATGAGACAATAAATGTACCAAAAGTAGAGTATATCAACATAGGTCCACCAAAAGCAGAAGATGCAATGGGATTTGGGGGAAAACCCCAATCTGTCACTTACTTACACATGAATTACTTATTATACACATAATATATATGTGAAACTTAACTATTTATATTTTTGCACTTTGCATTTGTAAACCTTATTTGTTGATGCCAAGAAATTTTAATGGATTCAAACTGCAATAAGATGGAGAGTGAGTTTATAGCATATTCAATGATTGTCTAGAGTGAAAAAAAATTTGCGGACAATATCGATGCATATGCACTGCCAAAATATTTCAATTATCTTAAGGATCGCAGGGCACAACTTGAATAGGTACACTTTCATTTATGTTGTTGAACATATATTCATTTTGATAATATGTAGTTTTTGGTTGCATTTAATATATATTTGTTTTATGATGAAGTTTATTGAAAATTAGTCAATGGAACTAACTAGCGTGATTTATATGATTTAATGTGTACTTTTATTTATAGAAAAACTATAGAAACTGTAAATTTTAAAAATAGAAATATTTATTAGATTTTAAGCTAAAAACTTTAACTAGCCCACCCACAGAAAAATTCATGGTTTCACCCTTAGTGTCAAAGTATATAATACGTCTAGATGACAAGCAATGAGCGTTTTGGTCATATTATCAAGGCTTAACTGTTAAAATGGTCCATGTATTTTACTACGTTGGCTAATTTAGTCTTTGTGTTTTTAATTTAGCCAATTCGGTCCCTGTGTTTAGGACCGTTAGCCAATTTAGTCCTTCCGTTACAATTTCCGTTATATATGAACATTATAATCTTTTTTTTTTCTTTTCAAAACCTATAAAGATTTTTTTAATTAAAAAAAGTTGAATTGATTTAAAAATATATCAATAACATAACACTAGAAGAATAAATAAAAAAAACTTGAAAAAAATAGGATGGGCGTAGTCGGGGAGGGTAAGGGCTGCTTAGCGAGTGGAGTAGTGGACAAATGGCTACACAATGGTTGGGTCGGGGAAGATCTTGCTGGGAGCTGGTCGGGGGTAATGGCCTTTTTATTGTTTTTGAGAGAGAGAGAGAGAGAGATAGAGATTAGGGCTGGGATGGATTAGAGTTGGGTACTTTGGGTGTGGAGAAAGTGTTGCTGGGAAGAGAGAGAAGAGAGAAGGGTTGTGGTGACTGAGATAGGTGGATTTTTATATTTTTGTTTAGTTCTTATTTTTTTATTAATATTTAAATAGTTTTTTAAAATTTCTAAATGAAATTTAACAGAATGGATCACATTGACTGACAGTCGTAAACACAAGGATCAAATTGGCTAAATTGAAAACACATGGATTTAATTAGCCAACGTAGTAAAGTATAGAGACCATTTTAGCATTTAAGCCTATGATCAATATTAAACTTCAAGAACTGTAAATGCCACACACTCACGTAGAAGCCAACACTAATATATAAACATAATTTACATAATGGAACTTGTAATAGGCATATCAAGATGCTTAGGGACTCAATTAAATAATGTGATCAATCAAAAAACTAGAAAAATTTCATGCATCAACACACACAAGATTGCTGGCTTGATGGATGCTCCTCTTCCTGCAAACTTGAAAGTTTACTTCCATTTGAAAATTTTCAAAAGTTGATGTTGGTGGATGCGTGTGTGCTTTAATTTGAACTTTTAGGCTGCGGTGTGTGACCACATTGCAATTAGTCTTGTGTTTGGATGAGATACTTTGAAGTACCCAAGAACTTCATAGTGTTGAGACTTGGAGTGACAGGAATTGAACTGCCAAACAAACTGAACAATATGCTGACTCAAGATTAGGTTTCATGACTAACAAGATTGATTTTGATATTGATAATCTAGTTACTCAACTACTCAACCCCACATTAATTATGGAAAACCAACCAATTACAACACTCCATTTCTTAGCATATATTTTTGCGCTTGTGGAGTACAGAAAATTGGGTACACAGACTCCTTTTTTCCAGGAGCATCTTCTAGGAGTTCATGCAACTATGATGCTTCAGCCCCTCCTTGGCTTCAACCTGGCACATAAACATTGTCTTGGAATCAATATATTTCCAAATAAAAATATAGGAAGCTAAGAGATGGAAGGAAACGCAATGAAGATTACTTGTTCTGAGTAGGATTTGGAATGCTAGGAGGTATTCTTCGAAGGCTATCGAATACTGGCTCGGTGGTGACTGGCTTTTTCTTGTCTGAGTGTGTATGTAGGAGAGCCTGAGAGGATGAAGAAGTAGCTGAAGACAAAGAAGATGGTGGGTGAACTCTGGCTAAGGCTCTATTATTGCAAACTAGATGCATCAATAATATAGCAATGGTAATTTTAAGCAATGTTTTGAAGCAGGATTTCATGGTTTTGCAGACTCAGAGGATGTCTTCTTACCAATGCTTGGTCCGATGATGAGTTAACGTTATTTATAAGCTCATGATATATGAGAGAGAGAGAGAGAGAGAGAGAGAGAAGTTTTCCTTAATGACCTTTTTATGTGCTGCTCTTAACTTATATAAAATGGAGATTGGATGCAGGAGTGTCATGTGATGGATCTTTGACTATCTTAGCTTCCAAGTTCCAAAGCTCAGTCTCCCAAAGAAATTTGCCTATAGTTTTAGTTATAGAGAGCAGTCATGTGATCAGGCACGTGATTAAATTACAGACAATTGGTTGGCAAACTTTGGATTCTGCCTTCTGAGTTTTTTACACTTAAGATAATGACATACAGAGATAAGGTAAATGACTTACAGAAGCCTAAAATATTTGACACTGAACTTAAAATTAAGGGTTACATTACCAATGCAATGCCAATTTGCAGAGAGAGTTTGAAACTCAAGGCCCTCTTTATTATTATAAATTCCTGCATTTAAACTACCATATGCTTCTCATCTCCACCAGAACAGACCAAAAATGTTTGATGCAGTTAAACTCATTGAGATGCTGTTTGAAGAATAAAATATAATGTGGCTTGTGAAACAAGCATTTTATATCATGAGCTCCATTCTCTTTGACCGAATTCAGGCCAAGAGAACTGGAATGTCTACAACAAATACACTCTTTGATAAATTATAAGAACAAAGACACCAATTCACACAATAATCTGTCACCTATGCATCTCTTAGAATCAACTTGTTAGGAAATCAGAACATCCAAAGCCGAGCATGTTCACTATGAGGACGGAATTCATAATGCATGCCGGAAAAGTTGGAATGTGTGACCACTTTGGGACCAAGTGTATCACTTGTTGGAGAACTATTTACACTTTAATAATGCAAAGAGCTCTGCATCATGAAACCTATTTAATCTCATCTAATCAGCAAAATTGGGTATTTCGTCAACCCTTCAGCAGCTATGGTTAGCATTTTAGTACCTGACAGTACAAAAAGACAATCAGGGCAACGACCTTTGACAGTTCACAAGAGTTAAAGAAAATATTAGAGAGTTAAGAACATAAAAAGACAACGACCCTATATGTTTTGATAGAGAAAACAAGGCCCTACTGAGCAAGTGTTCACATATGACAAAGATGGAATAGGCGGTCACCATTATGTATGTTTTGATCTTGACAAAATGACCCCAGTGTAAGCAGTAGCACATATCATCAAGATAAATAAGTTTTGCAACTCTTTATCCTTGCACCAGCATTGCAAAAACTCTATATAAATAAATAAAAACTACCAAATTTGGTCATAAACTTACATGTTTTTTAAGTATCTAGCAGTTGGTAAAAGCTCTTCAACTTCAATCTTCATATTAGAGCTAGGTGATCCTTTCTTCTATTCATTCTGATTGGCAACAACATCCACAACAAATGTTCCACAAACTGGCCGGTGGTCAGAAAATCGGGACTCTCCGCGTATGTAAGAAAGTTGTTTAATCCCATTTCCATGCCATAGTATTCGATCACACCTGCAATATCGAACTAGTCAAATCTTTTTGTTAAATGTAAATTGGGTTTCATAAGTACACTCTTGCAATCCACATACCAAGCGGGGGTTCTTCTTTTCTTTTTGGATGTTTTTATCTCTCCAAAATAAGTGTCTGAGTTATAAAAATATTTGTAAGTAGGTGCAAAGTAAATTTTTCCCTCTTTCCATCCTTTGAACACTCGCTCTGCTTCTCTTTCAATCTTGAGCTATAAATACAAGCAAAAAATTATTAGTGCACAACATGGGAGAACAGAATGTGTGGGTGACAAAGAAAGCAAAGTATATAACTCAAAAATGGCAGCCAAATGCCCTGGACTTCTCCAGCCCCAGAAATTGTAAATCCATCAAAGATGAGTTATAAATAACACACCAAACAAAGTATTGAGGGAGTCAAAACCCCGAAGTTTAGCTACATTTTGGATAAAATGTGAAATGAAATGCAGTACTCATTTCTAGTACCAAATGGCTCATTCATTGAATTGCTACTGAAACTGAAAATAAAGCTCTTTAATCAAATGCTTTAACAAATATCAGACTAGATTGGGTAGTCACATTAACATAGGACGGCTAATATTTCCGAACCTTGTAGCCCAACTCTAACATGATTTTCTTATTATTTCATGTTAAATTCAATTACCTGGTCTTTGTTAAGAAGTGCATCCCAGTCATTGTTTTCCAAAAGCTTTCGGGTTTCGGAGTAGCTCAAAGCAATGCGATAATTCAAGTCACCTAACCATATAACCATACTAGATCCATTTGCAAAGGAATTAGTCAGATATTCAATTTACATGTGAGAAAATGGTGATGGATAATAAAAAGGATTTATGAAAGCAACGTTTAATTCTTTAATAATGGCATTCATAGATGCTTACTCATGTCCTAGAATTTTATCCGGCATCCTGCTATGAGTTGTTTTGCAAATCTTAGGAAACTGAGTGCTCTTAAGTATCTCTAACACATCCAAATTTCTCCTCAGCTCGTCTCCCTCTTTCTCACCAGATGCCAAGTGACTGCAGACAAAGCAAAAGCTTGTCTGATGGAATAAAAAACTCACAGAAATACAACCCTGCAACCAGTGAAGAATAACGGCTTAAGCTTACAATAAGAGGTAATATGATATATATGTTCAATCATGCACAACTAACTTATGATAAACCTCTATGCTTATAGTTTTTTTGTAAAATACCTTGTTTCCAAGGCATCCCATGATTCCACGACTTATGCAAGAGATTCTTAAGTGGCTAACATATTGTATATGCTCCTTCCTCGCCCAAATGGTAACAAAAATTCCCACCATTTGCTTACTAGCTATAAGGCTGTACTTCAAATGGTTGCTAGTAGATGCCATAGAAATTTCCGATATATCAAAAACGTTTGATCCATCTTCATCCGGTTCAGAAGAAAGGTCGTCTTCATTTATATTTGGTTGTTGGCATCGAAAGCAAAAATCCTTACTATGTTTCCTTTCTAGTTCAAAAATGCAGTTGCAACTCTTCAACCTCCTTTTACTCTCAGTCCTAAAAGTCTTACTGACCTTTTTAAGGGAAGGCTTCGAAGAAAAACGTGAACCACTAGCCTTGCTTCTTGAAGACCCGTCTAGTGATTTGTTCAATGACTGATTGATTAAAGTAAGCCATTTTGCTGCAGGTTCATTATCTTCTAAAACTAGCACATTTCCAGCATTTAAAGGGACAATTTCCTGAAAACTGATGGTAGAAAACAAAAACAAAAATTAATGAAAGGACCAATTAGTATCTGCTACATAAGAACCTAAATAACATGGAAATATATTTTCTTTTTATAGCTTCTACTAAAGTGATATGTCATAATGAAAAACTATACAGAGAGGACAAAGAGACTAGTATCTTTGTACAACTTGTTTCTGTGTGTTTTCTTGACACACTATCATACTCTAAATGTTGTGATAGGCACTATGACTCATATCACAGTAGTTATGTTTTAAAATCAAGTACCTAGATATTGGGTGGATACTTTACGGGTGGATGTGAGAGTAAAAAAGGCAATGCAAAGGAGATACATATCCTAAACGAAACTTTGCAAATGAAAAAAACAGTAATCAGATCCCGAAGAAAAACAAAAGGATATTATCAATTTGAAACTGTACAAATCAGAAGGGAACAACAAAGTAAAGGAAAAACAACAAATGAAGAAACCATACCCCAAGACATATATGTCTGATTCATTGTTAGCCTGAAGAAAATCGTCCAGATTTAGGCCATTGTGAGGAGATTTCCCTCCTACATTCCATGTTGCTACAAACACTCTACAAAACCCAGAGAAGAAATATCAAATGTTAAAGCCTATGTCTATTTATCAAGGGGATAGAAAGACAAAAACAATAATTTTTTTCTTAGTTCTAGAAGATATTGTGATTACCGAAAGGACTGAACATATTGACCAGCAGGCATCTGAGGCTCTGTGCTACTTATAGATTGAATGTCAACTGCTGGATTGGACTGTGGTTCTGAAGGAAGATACAAGCAACAAAAATGTCATGGTAAGATGTCAAATTTAAAAGAGTTCTAGGAAAAGCAAGAAAGGATGTTTCTTTACAGATTAAACAGGAACCTCAGAAAACTCTGCCTCTAAGGAACCAATTATATCTTTAACTGATAGCATAAGACTCATATGAACATCGAAAGAAAAAGGGGATCTAATCCAAAATATTGGTTTTGAGGGAGAGGGGAAGGAGAGGGACATGCTTTATGCTTGCTACCTTTCGTGCAGTAGCTTAAATTTCAAACATGAATATATTCTACTTTCAAATCTCCATGATGCTCTCCCCTCTCCCTGTAACAATCAATAGCTTTCTTACCAACGAAGCTATTTGAGACCCAAATGACTTATATGGTTGGCTCAACTCAACTAATCATCCCCGTCTTACCAAAAAAAGTTAAAGAAGAATAACCAACCATTCCATTCAAAAAAGAAAAGCAATATCACATTCTTTAAAAAGCAAATGGAATTGTATTCTGCTATATCTGCAACCAAAAAGAAAGATCACATCATCTGCAATATGAGACCCCAATTTCAAGACATATCCTATCAGATTTTTGAGGAGGCAAAGAGAGAGCACATTGTATGCTCCTGGATTTTCTTTGATGGAAAAAAAAAAAATTATATATGATAAGTGATTGTATTGAAACTAGAAATAAATTCAATAGACTCACCAGGGAAATCAGACGAGCCACTTCCTTCTCTCTCCTTCATGGTGAAAATCTTATGGATAAAAGACTGAAACGAAAGGGTAGCAAAATTCCAATGAATTAACCAAATCTGATATATATAAAAAAAACTATTATCTTTGCCAAAAGATGTAGATTTTGAGAGAGGTAAATGATCCAATTTCTTCAACTACACAAAAGAAAAGAAGAAATTGGAAACAAAATGATATATAATCATAATGAAAAGAGAGCAAAACAAGAAAAGGAACCTTCTTTTTCACGTCTTGATTCCCTACAGTCATTTTTGAAACTGCTACTGTTTCATCAATTGGGTTCATAGACCTTCACAAACAGATACAGATGCCGCAATTAGATAGATCAAAACCCTTCAACCAGACAAGATTGCTCTCATTTGTTCTTAAAGATATAAAAACTGGAAATTTCATAAATTTGACAAGATATTAATAAAGTATTATGATTGAACGAACAAAATCCCATGAATAATCCAATTGCCTAAACATCCAAAAGAGCACCAAACGCATACAGCCACCAAAATGGAATGTGGTTTCAAATGACAGAATCAAAAAATTACCAGAATTTGAAGAAGCTTTGACATTCATGGAGGAGGAGGAGATCTCTGAAGTCTTATTATAAATAGTACGGCAACAACGACCCATGAAACAAGTTGACAGCCAACATGGGTTTTCTCGAGAAAGTCAACTGGACAAAGCAATTCCTATTCCTTGATAAAATATTTGTGTTTGATTTTATTTAGTTTCCCAAGAAAAAAAGACATGGAAAATTGAACTTGATAAGGAGACCTGCATATTCCATACGTTTTTGTGTGTCTGTGTTTCTGCAACGGATGGCCTCAAGTCCTCTACAGTGCTGTTTCAAGAACTGCCCATGTTGATGTACAAACAAGGACAAGTGCAATAAATAACGTCGCTAGCAAAACTGACTTCTGTTGTCCATATTTTCTTGCAAAAATATAAAATATTTCTGTCGAATTCTTGAAACATACTTTTCTACTTGTGTTATTTTTCTTTACGGACAAATCACATTTTGACGCTTGTAGAAAAGTTTTTTTTTCCTTCTTTTTATTAGAGCGTGATTTTTTTAGTATAAAGGAACGAAGGAATCAAATATTGTTGTTTTTAATAAGACATTTATGAGAATTTGTTAGACAAAGATGGATCGATCTAGACTAGACTATATCAATTAAATTAGAAAATTATTCTCTTCTTTATTGGTATGCTGAGACCTAAAATTGGCTCGGACTAATTCCAATACAGTTCAAACCGAATCACCAAACGAGTGTAAAAGAACTAAATAATTCTTTTATATTTATCTTTGGGGAAAAAGAAAATAAATAAAAAAACAAAGGAAGGGTCAAAAGAGAGGATAGAATGTTGAATGTCCTTTCAATTAAAAGTCCAAACTTTGGATTTTGGGAATTGGAATTGGGATTGGGAAATTGTGAGATTTCGTCAGATTGTACTTTGTTTTCTTCTCCGGAGGAAAAAAGCTGTTTTTGGAACTCTTTTGGGTTTTTGGCTTAATAATAATTTAAATGATTTTTTGTGGTGATGATTTTTCGTGCGTGCCATGTCCATAAGCTTTTGGAGTTGTGATGGAAGAGGGAGTATTTTTTCTTTTTTTGTGAGGACAGAGACCTCTGGAAGAGGGAAAAAGGCCCCATGTGTGTGCGTGTATCTCTGTCAAACGGTCAATGCAAAGGCTTTTTGGGGGTTGTGGTTTCCTCACACTACGGCAGGCGCCAGTCCTGCTGGCATCAAATATTAAATCCCAGACTCGGCCCCGGTTTGGAATTGGGATATTTTTATTTCTTTCTTTTCAGACAAGCAATAATCTAAACTGATTCGTTCAATATAAGTATATTCTCATTTATATATTTCTAGAACATTAATGAGATTACTTAATTAAATAGAAGTTTATATATTTTTTTCTATTTTTATAAGATTATTATTAAAGTTAAGTAGAATTTTCCATGTAATTACAGCATAGTTATCATGCATTCTTTTTATTTTGAGATAAAAACGACGCATTTAAATGTCAAGAAAACATTACAAAAGTTCCTCAATTATTGAGTCAGGCTAATCTATGCATCGCTAAATTGGCCTCTATTAGAGGGACATGTTTGTTCCATATCCAAAACTCTCCTCTTATAATTCAGATTGGCAAAACGCACCAAGAAGCCGCGCTGCTCCCATTCAGATTGGACTAATTTATATCTAGCAATATGGTTTAATTGTAATTTACTGTACTGGATTTCTTGCCCATTCTATTCTTTTTGGGTATTGGCATTATTAGTCAAAGCCTTTTGGACCAAAATGTTCAAGAAAAGGGTGTTCAAACTATTCAATCACGTAATTAAGACTAGCTTTCCATTTCAAGCGGAAAGGTGCATATGCCATATTCTTTGGAAGGGGCCAACCCGTGAGAGTCTTCTGGTCCCAAAGCATCAAAGATTTAAGATATACTATATTAACAATAATAATATGCTTACTTTTGGTTTTACAGAGAAGCTAAGCCTAAGCATACAACAAATATCAGCATTTCATGTAAACATAATATTGAGTAGGCGTAAGACCTAATTCATAGTCCAAGACTTTATCGTCTTTACAATAGCATCATGCGGAAATTTAATAAATATAAGTACATATACATACCTTGACTAGCCTTCAATTAAATCAACGTCGTATTTATCTTGAGTGATTCGAAAAGGAGCCGTTAGGGTAAATGAAATATATGTTTCTTTCTAACCTTTTGCACCTTAGAAATCCTAATATATCTTGTTGTATACATTAAATGAGTACGTGCATTATTATAGGTAGAGAGATACCAGTTTCCTATTGAAGCTCTAGTTTCTTAGTATAGCTAGCTGACCAATATGATTATTCCAAATAATATTTATTAAATTCTTATAATACTATATAATTCCCGTAATATACAAGCCATGGTATGTGGACCACATAAAATATTATGAAAATATTATTCCTTACATTTTGTGGTACCAAAAAGAGTGTCGAAATTTGCCTTGCTACAGGACTCTAGAATCCCAAAATACAGGACTCTAGAATTCCAATTTGCCTTGCTCACAGACAACATGTTTGGGATTCAACCCTTTTGTAGTGCTTCAAACTTGAAGCTGCATGCAGTCCCCACTTCTCAATGAGTCTCGTGCATAACAAAGCTAGTCAATGGGTTCTTGGAGGACCTTTTCATGACGCTACCCGGGACACAATTTGTTTTTGTTTTTGAAGATCCTTCTTTAATTTATACATTTATAAGTGCATGCACTCCTTAATTATGATAAGCTTAAGAAAAATAAAAAACAATAAAATGTAAGATGGTTTACTGTTTTAAACCTATGGAAGTGATCTTCTAATCGATATAGGATTGCAAAGGATTCATTGACAGAGCCAATTAAGGCCCACAAGGGTAAGTTGACCCTTCTCAACATTTTGAAAACCTTAAATTTATGTATGTTATCCAAGTTGTTTTATAGTTATACTTATTGTTGACCCTTCTTGCAAATGTTAATTGTCTACAATGAACATGATCTAGATTTTTGTTCATGTCTTCATATGCCATTTATACGTGTGTGCCATGAATTTTATTTGATTTTCTAATTCTATCTAAAATCAACTTTTGATACTCTTTCATTATTTTTAGGTTGCTAGAATTTGGGTTATACTTACTTAAAATATTAAATTTGTGATATTGAAATTTAATAATTATAATGAATTCTGAAATATATTTTCCTATAAAAACTGGGGGTGTATCCAATTCATACTTATAAAGACTTTTTTTAAGTGAGTGACTTTCATAGAATTGACAAATTCTTAAATACTTTCATAGAGTTGATAAAAGTCACTAGTAAATTGGCAAGACTTTTGCTGTTAACAATTAGTCTTCAAAGTATGGAAAAGTCATTCATTTAATAAGCGTTTTAAAAGTCATTAACTTTTTGGATATCACCAAACTTTTAAATACTCTTTAAAAGTCATAACTGGATACCACCAATCTTTTAAATACTTTTTAAAAGTCACAATTGAATACCACTAGACTTTTATATACTCTTTAAAAGTCTAAATTGAATACCTCCAGATTTTTAAACTCTATAAAAGTCATTAAAAGTTTGAATTGGATACACCCCCTAAGTTTATTGTCACTACAAAGCTATTTAAAGTTGACCATCCTTAATAGAATTCCTCGCTCCGCCAATGAAAGGATTCATTGTTTATCAAGAAAATCCTTATCCCATATGGTAGCCTAATATATAAGTGTTTAATAAATATAAAGGTTTGAGAATCCTACTTCTATAAGGATTAAGATTCACTAATCAATCACATGAAGGTTATCTCTAGGAGTTTCTTGATGGGCAAGACTCCTAGAGAGATGCATATAAATAGAGGGCTCCCTCCTAGAGTCGAGATACCTAAGCTTTACAAAAATTTACCCCATCTAGAATCATTGCTATAAGGCTCGATATCTAGGAGAAGAACTCTTTGGTTTTTCTATTGTGCTATCAACATCATCACCATGTCCGATTCAGGTTAGTGTTTAATATGTTGTAACTGTCTAGATTTACATAAAAATCCCATATTGAAAGTGAAACCCTTTGCATTTCTGGTTTTCCTGCTGTGCTTTCCATATCGCTTGTCCTTAGAAGCATTGCATTTTTTGAACAATAAAATAAAATAAAATAGAAGCACTGCATTCTAGGGTTTAAGCACTACTAAAAGAGGATTCATAAGACACCCCAAAAACCAACTACAATTTGTTTAATCAAGAAAGGCCCAAATTGGAGGTTCAAAGAAACGAAGGCCCATATCCATATTTTTTTTTTGGTTCAAAGAAGTAACCAGAGTAGAGGTGTCAAACGGGCCGTGCCGGGCCGGCCCGTCCCATTTAAACTCGTGCTTTTAACATTTTCGTGCCGTGCCGGGCCGGCCCATTTAACTTATCGGGCCGTGCCGTGCCAGCCCATTTAGTAAAATCATAAATCATAGCCCGGCCCAAAGCCCATGTCCAAATTGAAACGGGCCGGGCCGGGCTCGTGCCGTGCTCGTGCCTTACTCGGGCCCAAGAACCAGCCCATTTAATTTGAATTTTTTTTTCCCTTGATTTTTTTTCCACTACATAATTCATATTATAAACATAAAAAATATAATTAGAAGCAAGGAATGATGAACTATTTAAAAACATTAATCAATCAAACATCCAAACCATTGCCGTCCTCCTCCTCCCCAACACCAAGCAGCGGTGGTGACATCACAATTCACAATGAACAACCCTCCAAATTATATTTGAAGCCTGCTAAATGTTAAAGCTTCAGAAAATACCAATAAAACATAAAAGAATCCAGAATCTTAAAAAATGGACCAAGCAAAAATAATGCATTCAACAACAGCTGTCTACCCTTAATGAGAAAACAAATCCAGTAGAGGCAGCCATAAGATTCAACTTGAAACTTCCCTGACTTAATCAAGTGTCCCTTAAAATAAAAATAATCTTGTTTTGTTCCTTGGAACCATGTTACAAGCAAAACGCCAAAAAAATAAATAAATTACAATGGAAATTTCAGCATATTCTCAGATCACAATTAACCAGTGGATGCAATAAAATAAATACAAATCGTGAAGCTTGAGGTTTTGTCAATCTTTACATCCCTGGTAAAAGGATTACATATTTAATAAATAGACTGATATATAAGACTGAAATATTACCACTTCAGCATAGAATTTATTTCAGGTCAGAGAACTGGAGAAATTAAAGACTAATCTGCTAATCAAGTTGCAATCGTCACATATATGCAGATTCAAAGGCCAAATCACAGTCATATGAGAGGAAAACATAAATTTAAAATAAACAAATAAAAAAGGATGGTGGGTTTTACAGATTTCAGGACCAAAGGATTTTAGAACTTAAATGAAGATGGCTTCAAATTTTAGAACTTAAATGAAGATGGCTTCAAATTAAATGCATGTAAATAAAAAAATTAATACGAATTACTTTTATGGGAGCCAAACAAAAATTTCAAAGAAAAAACAGAGAGAGACACAGAAATAAAGACCAAGAAATTCACCACACAGAAAGAAAGAAAAAACTCAGAGCATACACAAAAAGAAAATAAAACCAAACATTTATGCTTTGCTGAAAAGTGATGACAGAGAAACTAAACAAAATTATAACCATTAAAACTAAATCCGTGCATTTTGTGAGACTAGGGAGAACAAGAAAAAAAGCCATAAAATCTGGAAACTAAACTACTCACTGTGCAAAAAGAGTAAGATTAAAACCCAATGTTACCTTCAGTTCCTTCCCTTCAAAGTCCGAGCGGTACCAGGGCAGAAGAAAAGAAGAGAGAGCTGAAACCAAAACAAAAAAGAAGAAAAACCACTGTCACTGAAAGTGAAGATTACCCAGAAAACAAAAAATTTCAAAACGAAAAAAGAAAACAGAAACAAATCTGATTGAATATTGCAAGTGAAGTAGAGGAGCTGATTGGAGACTAAGGGGAGTTTACCTGAACAGATTGGGTGGATCAGTGGCTGAAGAAAATGAAAAACGACTGGAAAAACAGAAAAGAAAGCAAGCAAATTTGTGATTGAAGAAGAGGTCTTTGATTTAGCTGACAAGAAGCTGAGAGTCAGAGAGAGAGAGAGAGAGAGAGAGAAATGCCATGAAAAAAAGAGAACTTGTGGGTGTTAACAGGCAATGAGCTTGGCAGCCACACTGGCCCAGTGGCCACTACCCACAACACAACGGTGACTTTGGTTTTGTGAGGAGCTTCATATTTCTTCTAAACTTGATTAGGATTATTGCATTTCAAGTTCAGAAGAAAAAACCCATATAATAAAATCTCGAATCAGCCCTAAATATATCAAGTTCAACTCAAAATTAAGACAAAATCTAAAACCACCAAAGGCATCATATAATACCAGAGAATATAAATCAAAGTTGTCATCATTGTAAGATCTAGAGAAAACCAGCCATGGAAACGTACCTAGGGCAGAATCGGAGCCACGGGACGTTCAACAGAGAAGACGAGAAGAAGGCGAAGCCCCAAATCGATGTAGAAGACGACGCTCGCCCTCACGCTCGCCCCAAACCCAGATCAATGCCATGATTTTGTCTTAAAAAAATGCAATAGACGATTGAAGCGGGCTCGGGCTCGGGCCGTGCCGTGCCGTGGGCTCGGGCTCGTGCCGTGGGCTCGGGCTCGTGCCGTGCTTGAAGCGGGCTCGGGCCAAGTCCATTTAATTTCGGGCCACGGGCCGGGCCGGTCAATTGGACCTTTTTTTAAATTCCAGCCCAGTTCAAGCTTTCGTCCGTGCCGAGCACGGCCCACTAATATCGTGCTCGTGCCGTGCCTCATTTAAACTGGCTGGGCTCGTGCCGTGCCGTGCCGGGCCGGGCCGTCCCGTTTGACACCTCTAAACCAGAGGGTGGAAATTATCGGTGCTTCAACGATAAACTTGTTTATCTACTCGAAGCTGAAGGCCAAAGCATAAATCCCAATCCCCAGAATTCTTGAGGTAAAAACATAAGATTTGGACTCTGCAAATCAATCGACTCTTTGGATTGTTCTACGTCCACAAGATCTTCATTGAGAATGGCACTCGAAACTGCTCATAGTTTGAAACCAAACAAAAAACCAATAGATTTCTCCATTTTGTTCAATCTGTTTGGTGTTTATAATTTAGTTGAAATACGCAAAAACTGTTTAGAAAAATCATCTTTCTATTTCATGTTAAATAGATATGTTACACAAAGAGATGCAAACCTTTTCATTCAAATACGTGAAGAAAGAGAACTCAGATTTTATATATTCACAATCCCACATCGATAAAATAGCGAAAAGTTGAGCACCTTATATACCCAAGTCTTGGTTTGAGAAGTGCCGAGTTCAGTCACGTGAACTTGTGACCCAATGTGGGGGCATTAAGGATGGTTTGGAAGGGGTTGGAGCCTGAAGACAACCTTTGGCATGTGCGCGCACACATGAGGGGCGACAGTGGGCCTTTGTCGGCGTGCCAATCTGGAATGCAAAGGAGGTAAAGGTTACATCACGCGCGTGGGTAGTAAGAGAAAGGTCGCCCTGAAGTGCCAGGCCGTTTCGGGTTAGGCCAACCTAGAGGTGTAAAACGGGACGGGCCGGCCCGGCACGGCACGAGCCCAGCCCGTTTAAATGAGGCACGGCACGGCACGAGCACGATATTAATGGGCCGTGTTCGGCACGGCACGAAAACGTGGGCCGGGCCGGGATCAAAAATAGGTCCAATGGACCGGGCCGGCCCACGGCCCGACATGGGCCGGGCTTGGCCCGAGCCCGCTTCAAGCACGGCACGAGCCCAAGCACGGCCCATTTAGCTTTTTTTTTTTCTCAAAAGTCAAAATGCAATAATTTGACATCTAATGTCATTGTTTATATGTTTTATTTATTTATTTTTATAATCATAAATATATATTTGATGTCTTTCATTTTAGGGAAATTACTTGGGTTCTTAATTAATTAAATATATCAACTACAAATTAATTAAACAACATTGGACTTGATATCTAATCAATACATATGACATATACGCTTCTCTTGGATGTTTGATTGATTAATGTTTTCAAATAGTTCATCATTTCTTGCCTCTAATTATATTTTTAATGTTTATAATTTGAATTATCTAGTGGGAAAAAAAAATCAAGTGAAAAAAATTCAAATTAAATGGGCCGGCACGACACGGCACGAGCCCGGCCCGGTTCGTTTTAATATGGGCTTTGGGCCGGGCCGGGATCAATGATTTTATTAAATGGGCCGGCACGGCACGGCCCGATAAATTAAATGGACCGGCCCGGCACGGCACGAAAATATTAAAAGCGCGAGTTTAAATGGACCGGGCCGGCCCGGCACGGCCCGTTGACACCTCTAGGCCAACCTAGAAGAGCAGGCTGGAGTTTCTTCCTCCTTGATGAAGATGGGAGATGCCTTTCTAGACGTCCTGTAAAGGCTCGTTGACTCTCACTCGCCGGCACCCCTCATGTCGCCACCCACCGTGGGCCCCCACCCTTCAACCCCCAACGTCCATCTTTTTGTGTGCTCTCTGTTTTTCTACTTGGGTATTGTTGGGTTTGCCGTTTCTATCCTCCCCCCCCCCCCCACACATTTAAGATTATTTTTTGTTTCGTTTGAAATTTTTAGGATAAATCGTGAGAAAACACACTTGATGTGGGTTGTGTGTTTTCCTAATATAAGTTAATAATTAGAGGTTTGATAAAATTGAGTGATGATCTTAAAATGTATTTTTTTTATTGATATGATGATTTTTCTTTCTTGGGAATTTTTGAATATGGTGTTTTTTTCTCTTTAATTTCTAAATGAATTTTTGTTTGGTTTGAACTTAGCTTTTATATGGGGTTTCCTAATATAAGTTAATAATTAGAGGTTTAATAAACGAACATATAAAAAACCCCAAATTTCAAAAATTAAGTTACCAAGCAATGTATCCTTAAGTCGTTAGGTATGTTATTTATCCATAATAATATAGTACCTCACACTGGAAATTTATTGCTCTATGGTTCCATCATTACCCTAACCTTAATCGTCGCGAAAATCAGTTAAGTGATGATATGCCGTAGGGTCCACATTATGTGTAATAATATATTAACAATTAATTGAAAAAATAATAAAATTGGTGTGATGATCTTATAAAAGGGGTTTTTAGTTATATATAATGGTTTTTCTTTTCTTGGGATTTTTTTTTTTTGAATTTACTGTAATTTTTAATTTTCCAAATGAATTTTGTTTGGTTTGAACTTCTAAGGATTAATTATGAGGGAATTTAAAAACTTGATGTGTGCTTTCTTGCTGTGAGATGAGGGTTCTTTTAATTTAAAAATAATTATGTAATGGTTTTATGCTTCTTGTTAAGGTTTCCTAGCTAGTTAACTACCTCAATTAAATTTGAGCAAGACAAATGATCAAAGGGCTAAAATAAAAAATCGGGTAAGCGAAAACCGAAGAAGTGAAAACCAAAAGTTGGAGTTGGAAAATCTTTTTGAGTAAAATTTTCATCTTTTTTACTTATCTAAGCACAACATAACTCCTCAATAATTTAATTCTTAATTCTACACATATAGACATTGTGTTGTAGTTTCAATACAACTAAAAGTACCAATACAAGTGTAACATAAAAATACTAACGCCTTTAGATAGGGTGGAATCGGTTTGGTAACGAACCGAACTTACGTATTAGTGACCGACTGATAAGTGGCGATGACCTAAAACAGAGCCACCACTGCATCTTCTGAAATTAGAAATTGTGTAAGTGAAAACCCAAGAAGTAAATTGCCAAAAGTTGGAGTTGCAAACTCTCCATGGTTTTCGATTTTTGAGAACAACGCATTCTAAAATAAGTAAAGATGAGTGATTGTCAATTAAAGATGAGGACATAATCATGTCGGTTTTGATGTTAAGTTTTGAGAAGTTTAATCATTGTGGTTGAAACAATGTGAATTTCACCTCAATCTTTATTAGAAAATAAATTGGGCTTCTCTTGCCAAATGACAATTATTAGTCCCACATTGGCGAGATATCCTTTCGTCTCTCATTTAATATACACAAATGTTGGAAGGTATTTTGGGCGTGGTAACGTGGATTTGTGACTCAATGTGAGGGCGATAAAGATGGACTTGGAAATGGGCTAGGGCGACCTTTCTCTATCTTGATTGGGTCTGGGTGTCCTTAGGGAAGGTCGGCTTCAGGTACTTTGAAAGGTCCAATCACTTCCTCAAGTGATCTAGGCCGGAGTTCATTTTAGGCTCTTGTGGGGCCCCAATGACACATCGGGTACAACATTGCTCACATTAGCTTAAAAAGAGGACCACATGTGAGTAAGCGTCGTCTTTTAAAACACGTTGAACAATAGCAAGTGTCGTCTTTTTTGGTTGATTTTTAAAACACAACGCTTGTCAATAGCAAGCATTGTCTTTTAAAACACGCTGAACAAAAGCCCACGACGCTTGTCAGGAGCAAGCGTCGTCTGTTAAAGCGCGCTAAACAAAATGGCTCTTTAAGTGAATTTGACACCTAAAATTTTCAGATTTTCCTATGTCTGTGGAAACCATTCCTCTCCTCCTTGAAACCCTTCCTCTCCCTACAAAATAATCAGAAAATTGATCATCCACGAAGCAATATACAAGCTTAGAGTTGAGAGATTGAGCTTTTCGCAGATCCACAAGATACCAGTTTCCTATTGAAGCTCTAGTTTCTTAGTACAGCTCTAAGTAATTACCACACATCACGGCAATAAAATAGGAAACTACTTCTCTTAATTTGACTAATATGATTATTCCGAATTATATTTATTAAATTTTTATAATATTATATAATTCTCGTAATATACAAGTCATACCATGTGGATCACATAAAATATTATGAAAATATTCTTCCTTACATTTGGTGGTACCAAAAAGAGTGTCGAAATTTGCCTTGCTATAGGACTCTAGAATCCCAAAAAATATAGGAAGAGAAATTTCTTTAAGGCTGGCAAAGGGGGGGGAGGGGGTAGGGGCGCTCACAGACAACATGTTTGGGATTCAACCCTTTTGTAGTGCTTCAAACTTGAAGCTGCATGCACTCCCCATTTCTCAATGAGTCTCGTGCACAACAAAGCTAGTCAATGGGTTCTTGGAGGACCTTTACATGACGCTACCCGGGACGCAATTTGTTTTTGTTTTTGAAAATCCTTCTTTAATTTATACATTTATAAGTGCATGCACTCCTTAATTATGATAAGCTTAAGAAAAATAAAAATCAATAAAATGTAAGATGGTTTTTTGTCTTAAACCTATAGAAGTGATCTTCTAATCAATATAGGATTGCAAAGGATTCCCCCTGCTTGACATCCAGGTTCGAAACCCAATGTAACCAAAAAAAAAACTTTATATTTATGTATGTTATCCAAGTTGTTTTATGCTCATATTTACTGTTGACCCTTCTCGCAAATGTTAATTATTGTCTACAATGAACATGATCTATATTTGTGTTCATGTCTTCATATGTCATTTATACATGTGTGCCATGGATTTTATTTGATTTTCTGATTCTATCTAAAGTCAATTTTTGATACTCTTTCATTATTTTTAGGTTGCTAGAATTTGGGTTATACTTATTTAAAATATTAAATTTGTGATATTGAAATTTAATAATTATAATGAATTCTTAAATATATTTTCCTATAAAAACTAAGTTTATTGTAACTATAAAGCTATTTAATAGAATTCCTCGCTATGCCAGTGAAAGGATTCATTGTTTATCAAGAACTCAATCCTTATCTCATATGGTAGCCTAATATATAAGTGTTTAAGATAAATATAAAGGTTTGAGATTCCTACTTCTATAAGGATTAAGATTCACTAATCTTATCACATGAAGGTTATCTCTAGGAGTTTCTTGATGGGCAAGACTCCTAGAGAGATGCATATATAGAGGGCTCCCTCCTAGAGTCGAGATACCTAAGCTTTATAGAAACTCACCCCATCTAGAATCACTACTATAAGGCTCGGCTTCTAGGAGAAGAACTCTCTGGTTTTCCTGTTGTGCTATCAATATCATCACCATGTCCGATTCAGGTTAGTGTTTAATATGTTGTAACTATCTAGATGTACATAAAAATCCCATTTTGAAAGTGAAACCCTTTGCATTCTGGTTTTCTTGCTGTGCTATCAATATCGCTTGTCCTTAGAAGCATTGCATTTTTCGAACAATAAAATAGAAGCATTGCATTCTAGGGTTTAAGCACTACCAAAAACCAACTACAATTTGTTTAATCAAGAAAGGCCCAAATTGATTATGGAGGTTCAAAGAAACGAAGGCCCATATCCATATTTCTTTTGTTTAAAGAAGTAATCAAAGGGTGGAAATTGTTCGGTGCTTCAACGATAAACTTGTTTATCTAGTCAAAGCTGAAGGCCGAAGTATAAATCCCAAACCCCAGAATCCCTGAGGCAAAAGCATAAGATTTGGACTCTACAAATCAATCAACTCTTTGAATTGTTCTACGTACACAGGATCTTCATTGAGAATGGCACTCGAAACTGCTCTTGGCAACCATCTTGTATTGTTTGAAACCAAACAAAACAACCAATAGATTTCTCCATTTTGTTCAATTTGTTTGGTGTTTATAATTTAGTTGAAAAACGCAAAAACTGTTAGAAAAATCATCTTCCTATTTCATGTTAAATGGATATGACCAAAGAGATGCAAAGCTTTTCATTCAAACACGTGAAAAAAGAGAACTCAGATTTCATATATTCACAATCCCACATCGATAGAATAACCAAAAGTTAAGCACCTAATATACCCAAGTCTTGACTTAAGAAGTGCCGAGCTCTGTCACGTGAGCTTGTGACCAAATGTGGGGGCAATAAAGATGGTTTGGAAGGTATAAGAGCCTGAGGACAATCCGTGGCACGTGCGCGCACATGAGGGGCAAAGTGGGCCCTTGTCGGCGTGCCAATCTGGGTGCAAAGGAGGTACAAGTTACAGCACGCGCGTGGGTAGTAAGAGAAAAAGAGGTCGCCCTGAAGTGCAGGCCGTTTCGGGCTAGGCCAGCCCAGGAAGTGCAGGCCTCCAGTTTCTTCCGCCTTGTGAAGATGGAAGATTTCTTTACAGCTTTGTCTGTAAAGCTCGTTGGCTTACCAGAGCAGCGAGGGAAACTCTTACTGCAGTACTCCTCCAGAGTGGACCCTCACTCGTCGGCACCCCTCATGTCGCCACCCACTGATGAGCACAAAATTAATACAAGTTTTATCCTTAAATTTATATTTGTTAGTATTTTTTTTTGTTTTATGTAAACCTATTAGAGTATTTGTATTGGTTTGTTCCAATCTTTGCTTTTATATTTAATGAGTGGTTGTTTGTAGATATTAAGTGGTTTCCACCAATGACAAGAAGAAAGTAACGGATGAGAAGAAACTTGTGCAGCAGCAAATGCAATTGAAGATAAAACAAATGAAAAGAAGAAGCAATCAATTGCATGAATATACTCTAGGGCATGCATGCAAGCTTCCATCATTGAAGAAATAAAGAGAGAATGAATAAACAATGAATGAGAAGTTCAAATTGACTACTTGCAACCAATGAATGCAAAGAAGAATGATGATGCTTGAGTTGTTATCTAGCTACAATTTGAGGAAAGTTGCTGCAATTTTTATAAGAAGATACGAGAGATGAGCAAGTGGAGCAATTGATAAGAAGACTCAAAGATCTTTGTGAAAGCAAAGTCAAGGAAGTAGGCCAAGATTAAGGAATATATTTGAAAGTGATGTGATACTTATTTGAAATGATAAAAGCTTGGAGCAAAGAAGCAAGTGGATAGAGTGAGGAGAGAAACACACGGCAAGACCAAGAGAAGAAAGGAAAGTATGGAAGTGCATGATAAAGTGTTCAAGTGGAAGAAAGTTTTGAAGAATTTAGATAAGGAGTCATCATCACAATGAATTAATTAAAGGAAGCAACTTGGCAATTGGTTGATGTCAAGTGGAAGGCATATTAAATTCATGAATATTGCTCACATTCTCCTATAAATAGGAGAAGCTACGGCATTGTAAAACTACACCAAGCTCCACAATCTTGAGCTTTTTCCCTTTTCCCTCCATCTTTCTAAGTTTTAAATTCTGTTTTTAGTTTTATTTTATTATGGGGAACTAACTCCCTAGCTAGGGCTAGGGAGAAAGCTTTCAATATAAGTGTGTAATTTTTATTAGTTTGATCCAAACTTAAGCTTTAATGTGAATTTGTAGTATTTGTTCAAATGGAATTTGTAGTTTTTCTTTTTAATTAATTGATGAAAGTTTGATAATCTATTTCATGGGTTCAATCATGTTTTTCCCATAGTGCAGTAAAAACTTTCATGCTTTTAAAAGAGAAGAGAATTACTAAAGATTAATAGAATTTTGATGAAGATTATTTTTTGATAGTTTGTTGCCAATGGTACAAGTTATGCTTAGAATACTTCTAAAGGAAATTAAAAAGAGCTTTAATTATTTTGAACAACTACAATGGAAAATATTTTGTGGATCAAATTATTAAGAGTTGCATGCTTATGTTAAAAGTGGAAACCCAATGCCTTAGTGTTTTAATCAATTAAATTTTCTCTAAATCAAATCTTGCATAAATCTACCTCTCAATCACACTTGTTCTTTTTCATCTCTGTTATTTTCTTTACACTGCTCTCTGTGGATACGACACTCGGACTTCCGAGCTACACTACTAAACGATACCTTCCCTTGGGTTTTGCACAAGTGGTACGAACACCCACCGTGGGCCCCCACGCTTCAATCCCCGACGTCCATCTTTTTGTGTGTGCTCTGTTTTTCTATTTTTTTTAAAATTCAAATGATTGGTTTAGTTACTTATTATGTAATCCTATTTAAGATTATTTTTTGTTCGGTTTCAAATTTTTAGGATAAATTGTGAGAAAATACACTTGATGTGGGTTTTCCTAATATAGCTTAATAATTAGAGGTTTAATAAAATTGAGTGATGATCTTAAAATGTAATTTTTATTTATTGATATAATGGTTTTTCTTTCTTGGGAATTTTTGAATATGGTGGTTTTTTCTTTTTAATTTCTAAATGAATTTTTGTTTGGTTTGAACTTAGCTTTTATATGGGGTTTCCTAATATAAGTTAATAATTAGAGGTTTAATAAATGAACATAAAAAAACCCCAAATTTCAAAAATTAAGTTATCGAGCAATTGTATTAAGCCTTTAGGTATGTTATTTATCCATCCACTTTCAATTTTAACAATATATTACCCCGCAGTGGAAATTTGTTGCTATATGGTTCCGCGATTACACTGACCGTCGCGAAATCAGTTAAGTGATGATATGTCATTCGTAGAGTCCACATTATGTGTAATAAAATATTAACAATTAATTGAAAAAATAATAAAATTGGTGTGATGATCTTATAAAAGGGGTTTTTAATTTTATATAATGGATTTTCTTTTCTTGGGATATTTTTTTTGAATTTGCTGTATTTTTTAATTTTCCAAATGAATTTTGTTTGGTTTGAACTTTTAAGGATTAATTGTGAGAGAATTTAAAGACTTGATATGTGCTTTCTTGATGTGAGATGAGGGCTTTTTATTTTAAAATAATTATGTAATGGTTTTATGCTTCTTGTTAAGGTTTCCTAGCTAGTTAACTACCTCAATTAAATTTGTGTGAGACAAATGATCAGAGGGCTAAAATTAGAAATCGGGTAAGCGAAAACCCAAGAAGCAAATCACCAAAAGTTGGAATTGGAAAATATTTTTGAGTAAAATTTTCATCCTTTTTACTTATCTAAGCACAACATAACTCCTCAATAATTTAATTTTTAATTCTACATGTATAGACATTGTGTTGTAGTTTATAGATGGGGTGGAATCGGTTTGATAACTGAATTGAACTTACGTAACTAGTGACCGATTGACAAGTGGTGGTATGACCTAAAAAGGAGCTGCCATCGCCCCGCCTAAAATTAGAAATTGTGTAAGTTGTGTAAGCGAAAACCCAAGAAGTAAATTGCCAAAAGTTGGAGTTGCAAACTCTCCATGGTTTTCAATTTTTGAGAAGCAACGCATTCTAACATAAGTGAAGATGAGTAATTGTCAACTAAAGATGAGAAGATAATCATGTCAGTTTTGATGTTGAGTTTTGACAAGTTTAATCATTGTGGCTGAAACAATGTGAGTTTCACCTCATTCTTTATTAGAAATAAATTGGGCTTTTCTTGCCAAATGACAATTATTAGTCCAACATTGGCGAGATATCCTTTCGTCTCACATTTAATATACACTAATGTTGGAAGTTAAATCACTAGGCATAGTAGCGGGTTTGTGGCTCAATGTGAGGGCGATAAAGATGGACTTGGAAGGTTGTAAAGTTGCCACACAACTTGTGGCGTACTTGTGAGTGTATAAGAGGTTTAGTGGACCCTTGTCGGCATGCCATTCAGGTCCTGAAACAAGTTTCTCTGGGTAAGGAGGGGCTGAAACGAATTTCTCTCTCTCTTTTATTTTATTTTATTATTATTATGTTTTTTAATTTTTAGTTTATTTTTAATTTTTTTTTAATCCCTAATCCGCTTTAGAAGTATTGAAGCAATGCCTTGCCCCATCGACGATACACAAAGCTACAAAAATTTATGTCGTAGCTTTAAAAAGAAAAGGATTCTTATTTATAAGTACATGAATATATTCACACACAAATCAAGTATGGCCCTTTGTAGAATCTATGCAAGAAACATGAATTATTATATAATGTGTTATAATCATGAAGGAAATCTAACAATTGGCTTTGATTATGTTATTATATATATATACATACATACACTACTCATCATGTACACACACATATGTATATTTTGAAGGATTTTTCAAATAATTTTATTTAAGGGACACCCTTGAGAGTAGCCTACGAATATTTTTTCAATGATCCAAACCATCTATTTTTTAAGTTTTCATTCATAAATCATCCTTACAAAAAATTAGACAAATAGAAAACCATTTCGACATCCAAAATGGTAAAATACTATTCTAATTGTAGGTCACTACAAGAATAATGAGATGTCAATGCATATTAAGCACTGTTTGTTTTGGAGAATGGATTATTTGAAAATGTTTGTTCATGAGAATTAGTATGGGTGATTTTGAAAACTGACAATGAAAAGTTTATCAAATATGTTTTCAGTTTTTTTTTAATAATAAAAAAAGGGAAAATTGAAAAGAAAATGAAATGGTTATCAAACGGACTCTAAAATTGATAACCCAAGAAGTTTTATGCGTTCAATTTATTTGAATTGAAAACTAGAAACTAAAAACAAAATACTGAAACGGTTATCAAACGGCCCTAATCATGTTTTTAGCTTTTTTCGTACTATCCTATTATTCACAAATTTACAGGCTACAGCCAAATCATTTTATTTTTTCAGACTCAACAAAGGTAAGCCTCAAGTTTCGAAATCATAATCCCTTAACTGGAAAAAACGAATTCATAATCATAATCCCTAAACCCTATGACAAAGAATTACGAACAAACCAATAAAATATGTAAAGGTATCTTAAAAAACAAACAAACAAAAGGAAGGGAAAGGAGAGAAAAGGACCAGTAAAGGTTGCACGAGATTTATATTTCCAGCAAATGAGAATAAAAAAAAAAAAGGGGCCAATATAAAGCTAGCATTTCTACAAATTATATCCAGCAAAACTATACAGAGAACGAAGTCAGAAAGAAGTATTTGAGAAAAACTCATCACCGGTGCAACATGTTCCAGAGAAATAGCCACAGGAGCAAATGGAGCCCGTACCTTAATCTCTGGACAACAAACCCACTTACTCTTTTACAAGTGGAAAAAAAGAAAAAGAAAAAACAAAGAAACTTGCCAGGCCGCGCAAATTTGTCCCACATCGACAAATTATACTTCGGTGGTGCTATTTATATAATCAGTTCTACGAGACTCCATTGCCGAGTCAAGTCACGCTGACTTGTGACCCAAAGTGGGGGCAATAAGGATGGATGGAAGGGAAGAGTGTGTAACGTCGTCCGCATGAAATCGGTGTCAGACGTCATATGCGAGGCGCAAATTTGGCCAGAGATGCTTTGGGGTTGGGGCGAGATTGTGGGTTTCTAACCCTTGTCGCAGAATGGAGAATGGGAGAGGTGGCTTTGCAAAATGCCGCTTTACCTGTAATTAGGTAGAGGTCTTCCGTCGCTGACAACGAAGTGGAAAGATCACACGTCTTTGTTCGACAAAGAACGCTGGCTTATTAGAGCAGCAGATGGCGCTCCGTTTGTCTGTGCTTGGGTTCCACGTGCCGGCACCCTCTGTTAGGCTCCAGGCCCACTCTTGAACCCCACCTCCATCCTTTTGTGCATCTTCTTTTTACATATTTTATGGGTTTTGTTTTTGGTTGAATTTACTCTGTTATCTTATTTATTAAATAATTTATTTTATCTTTTTCCTTTTTACAAAATTTATTTTGTACAACATTCTTTTTTTCACATATTTTTTGGTTTTTGTTTTTCGTTGAATTTACTCTGTAATCTTATTTATTCTTTCCATTTTTATTTGTTAAATAGTTTATTTTATATATTTCCTTTTTTAAAAAAAATTATTTTTTACAACATTCTCCAATGAGTCGGATACTGGTCTTTCTCAATTGCGTAAGGCGTGTCACTACTATTATTTTTCTCCTCTAGTGGAAAGAGGTGAAGTATGGTGAAGTGAGGTAGTGAATGTGTCATGTTTGATTTTAACCTCTAACCAATTATGTTTTAAGTGGGAAATCTGGCTTGGATATGTTCTTTTCTATGCATCAATAAAGAGAACTTCAAAATTTCAATTGCTATGGAATAAAACTTGGAAGAAATTGTGACTTTAAACTAATATCGAACCAAATGTACAATAGAAGCTTAAAGATAAAGAGTGTCTGATGGACACAATGCAGTTACAAGAAAGCAAATACAAGTCCAAGTGGGCCTAAATACAGTTAACTAAAAATAATAAAAGGTCTAACAAGGCCCAGGGGAACCCTATCAGACATACAAAAACTCTTTCTCGGACGCCATTGTAATCTACTTGAGATAGTACAAAGTGTTCGATGAGAGATTTTCAACAATATCTCCAGTATACAGAAGATGTTGCATATACGAATTTGATTTTAAAGAAGCTGTAATTGGCTAAATTTAAAGCTTTCAACACATATAAAATGTACACCAACTAGTTTTTATTACTTCCGTATAAAAAAAACTAGTTTTTATTACTTATATATAAAAAAACTAGTTTTTATTTTAATGTTATTTTTTGTTGAATATTTGCAGAAGGAAGGAAAGTGGAGGAATTGAGAGAATTAGGGCTCGTTTGGGAGTGCTGTGGAGCAGCGAAAATTGGATGAAAGCGCTTTTGTCTTTTAAAAATGGTGTTTAGCAAAAATTGCAAAAGCGCTTTGGGTGAGATCCAAAAGCACTTGGAGTGGTTTTGGAAGAAGCACTTGAGAGGTGCTTCTTCATAAAGGCACTGGAGGACAAAAACACGGGAAGCACTTGGCTCCCTTCAATGAAACTTTTAAAATGTTGAAAATACCCGTATCCAAAAGTCACTTTTGGTCCCTCTAGTTTGGCACTTCAACCACTTTTGACCCTGTAGTTTCAATTTCGTCACTTTTGACCCTGTAGTTTGGCATTACAACCACTTTTGGTCCCTGTAGTTTCAATTTCGTCACTTTTGACCCCTAGTTTGGCACTTCAACCACTTTTGGTCCCCTGTAGTTTTAATTTTGTCACTTTTGACCCTCTAGTTTCATATTTTGAGCAATTCAAGGACAATATAAAATTTCTGTTAATCTATATATATAAAGCAAAAGGCAGAGAATGGTGAAACATTCAAAATTACCAGAAAATGTCATTGGTTAATGCAAACATTAAGAATTGAAATTATTAATTAAGTGAGGATAATATGGTAAATTTACACATTTTCATATTTAAAAAATTTAAAATTAAAAGAAAAATCAGATAATTGATCCTATTTTTATGGAACACAATTACCCATTATCTTTTTTAATTCTAAAATAATTTTTAATTTTTTTAAAAAAAAACCTCTCGGAGGCGCAGAAGCGCGTCAGAGAGGCTAGTTTCTTTAACGGAGCAACCACGTTCCCCTCACGTGGAGGGGCAATATTGTCATGGGTAGTTGTGTTCCATAAAAATAGGCCATTATTTGATTTTTCTTTTCATTTTATTTTTTTAAAATATGAAAAGTGTGAATTTACCATATTATCCTCATTTAATTAATAATTTTAATTCTTAATGTTTGCATTAACCAAGGGCATTTTTTGGTATTTTGAATGTTTCACCATTCTCTGCCTTTTGCTTTATATATATAGATTAACAGAAATTTTATATTGTTCTTGAATTGCTCAAAATATGAAACTACAGGGTCAAAAGTGACGAAATTAAAACTACAGGGACCAAAAGTGGTTGAAGTGCCAAACTACAGGGTCAAAAGTGACGAAATTGAAACTACAGGGACGAAATTGAAACTACAAGGACCAAAAGTGGTTGTAATGCCAAACTCCAGGGTCAAAAGTGACGAAATTGAAACTACAGGGTCAAAAGTGGTTGAAGTGCCAAACTACAGGGACCAAAAGTGACTTTTGACCTTAATTTTTTTTTGTTAATGCAGGCAAGTATCAGGTGAAAGGCCCACATTGAAACTTTAGGCTTGCGTGAAAGGCTACACTTGCGTTTTATTAACATTGAAACTTAGGCTTGCGTGAAAGGCTACACTATCGTCTTATTAACATTGAAATTCAAAGCCACAGCCTAGAGCTTGCGTGAAAGGCTACACTTGCGTCTTATTAATATTGAAATTGAAAGCTACAGCTTGCGTTTTATATTTTTCAGAACACTCAAGTGAAACGACATCAATTCATTTAACCCTACACGCGAGTCTTCTTCCTCCAGAGTCATCCTCCTCGTAGCCATTTTGCAGACTCATCTGCGCAATCTATTCGGTTCAGAATTGTCAGATCTAGCCAACTCGCGAACTCAGCCGGCCACCTCGCTCCGACGCCCGCCAAGACATGCCTTTGAAAACACTTGTTTTTATTGGATTATTTGTTGTTAATGCAGTCAAGTATCGGGTGGCGTTGGTTGTGGTACTGTTGTTGTAGAGACACCAGAAGAAATGATTGAATTCTATGTGAAAGATGGTATTTTCATTTTTTGTTTTGATATAGTGCCCGTTTGACATTGCTTATTTGGTGCAGAAATCACTTATTTTGAAAGTTTTCTTCCATCTACTTGTTTGGTAAATAAAAAATAAATCTGCTTTCAAGCATAATTGATGTCGCGACAGCTATTTGGAGAAGCAGGTGAAGGGGTGATTATTAGAGGTGGGCACGGTTTGGGTTGGACCGGTTTTTGCCTTAAATTGGAACCGATCCGATACTATTCATCTGGTTTGGATCGGTTTTAGTTAAAAAAAATTCAAAAACTGTCCAATTTCGGGTTGAACCGGTTCGGCCCGGTTTTGGTTCGGTTCGGGTTGAACCGGATTATAAAAATTATTTTTTAATACAATTTTCAACTGAAAATTTATTTATTTAGACTTGAAAATTAACAAATTATTCAGTTTCATATAAAAATAAATATTAAAGTTAGAAAAGAGAGATATTTTGAAATTGAATTTGAATAAATATTAGTTATTAAATTAAAAATATAGCATTAAATATAAATAAATATTAGAATTATATATTTTTTAATTTGACCGGTTCGGTTCGGCCCGGTCCGGTTTTTGAAAACATAAAACCGAATCCAAAACCGGTTCCAAACCGGTCCGATTCGGTTTTTGACCGGTTGTTGACTTTTTGGTCAACTCGGTTTTTTTCCGGTTTGATTCGGTGTGGTTCGGCTCGAATTTCCGGTTCGCCCGTTTGAGTGCCCACCCCTAGTGATTATATTTCCACTTATGCAAAAAGCGGGTGAGGAACCGGTGGTATTTGAATGAATTTTCCCGAAATGCCCAAATTATCCTCTTTAATTTTTAGATATTACTTCCATTGTCCTCTTCACTTTTTCCCATGTGTTTTTTGAATCTCTCCTCCTTCCTCATTTTCTTCTTCTTCTTCTTCCTATGTTCTTTAACAGAACCCATATCTACTTTTCTATAATTTTCAAAGAACACAAATTTACTTTTCTTCTATAATTTTAGCGAGACCCAGATTTAAGGATGAGCCGCATAATTTTTCTCTAGGATTCACACTGCTCTTTACACCTTATTTTTTGGGTTGTTTCTGGGTGATATTTATGTCATTCTGTTTTGGTTTATTACATTTTTTTTAGTTTGTATCAGGGTGATGTCTTTGTCATCCTGTTTTGGTTCTGATGTTTATGTTTTATTTATTTGTTTTTTGGTGTACATAATGAAACCTTCATTATAACTCCCACAAGGTTCGAGAAAACAATATGAAACTAGCAACCCAAAACACTGCATAATCATGTACAAAACCAGGAAGAGAGAGATAAATTTTTATTAAAAAAAACCAGAAAGAGACCAAATCTCCAGACCATCATCGTTAATTTGTTTTACTCTTTTAATTTCTAAATTAAGTTAAAATAAAAGGAAAGGAATGCATATATTCAATAATGCAAGTAGGAGTAGAAATTAAAAGAGTAGAAGAAATTGATGATGATGGGCATGGAGTATACTCCAACTGGACTCCATGGGAATTGACAATTAATTTGCAATTGACTGTTGGGCATTGAGATATAAACTATAGTGGTAAACAAAATTATTGATGGACATATGTTCAGTTTTGCAATTGGTCATGACATTTGGAGATACTGTTATGCATGTTGGAGAGATATTGCTATCTAAATAAATGACTTCATTACTTTATAATTGAAACATAGTTAACAAAAGATTGTACAAGTCAAAGTGAAAGTGTTATTTAGTGGTGGTGGATTCCCCCTTCGCCCATGGCACCCAGATTCGAACCCAGTGGGGTTTCTTTCCTTCAATGTAACAACATCAAAAAGTGTTATTTTCACTAATTTAGAAGGAAAAAAAAATTGTTAACTTTATGTCCTTTTTAGTCATTACACAAAATCACAACACTTTTACACAAAATTTTACCAAACACTCATAAATTGACTTTTGTACTTACATCAGTTTTACTATTTAGTTTAACAAACGCTAAACTGCTTTTCTTCACAGCAAATCTCAAAGTAATTATTTTCACAGCACAACATTGCCAAACTGGCCATATATATGTCTTTGGACAATGAAAAGGGGAGATAAGGTCAGCTTAATTGTTCAACCTCAATGTATGTCTGGCAAAAAGAAAAAAAAATGGAATTGTCTGACGATGAAAGTTGATAAATAATTGCAGATGCCTTTGGTGTGGAGGTGAGGGATGCAAACAATGGGTTTCATTCTGTCCCTCCCAGTTCTGTGCTGAACATTGATATGGAGTTGGTGTCTTTCAAGCCTGTTATTGATGTTATTGGTGATGCCAAGGTAATAAAAAAGGTCATGAAAGAAGGGGAAGGTGCGTGGGTTGCTAACAAGGTCTAAATTATCGGTGGTATCGGAAATATCGGAAGTCCAAAAATACGGAAATATCGATGGAAATATTGGGATATTATCGGTATCGGTAAAAATTGAATAAAAAACCACATAAATTGTAAGAAAAACTTGGAAATTTTTATTGAAACTTTGCAGGATGTTTATTTAGTCAATTATCTATTAGTTTATCACAAAAAATTGGAAGGAAATGCATTGCATGATGGATTTAACTGATTTAAGTTGATTATATAGCGAGTTGGCAAACACTGTAAGTGTAGAAAATATGTAGTAATTAATGAAAGAAGATTAAACACACCATAATCATTTATATATAATGAATTAATACAATATTTTACGCTTTATACATTGCATGGTAAGATACATGAGTGACTTAGTACCACATAGAGTTCCTATGAGGTTCAAAATTTTCACTATCTTCATCATCTCTATGTGTAGAGTAAGTATATTTTGAAGAGTAGTCATCAAATGATAAATCCCCAAAATAGTTTGGCATGTAATTGTTAACATTCCACCCATATGGATCCGAGATTGGTTGACGTTGTCCATAAGCAAAATCATTTGAAGATTGAGTCTCGGATTCTTTCCATGAGTCGCTTGATTCCATCCCAGCAGGAATGAAATATGAAGGGTAGGGAAATGGTTGGTTATGAGTATAACCATAGTTACTACTTCCTACTCCAACAGAGTCTGAAGTTATAGATAACGAGTCATCTTCTTGACTTGACAAAGTCCCCTTGCCTCTTTCTCTACGAGTATAGTCCTTCCCTATGGCACCAATTCCTGGTCCTGCCCGCCTATTGCCATGGTCCTCATCTTGTGTTGCATGCGTGAAGTTTGCCTCACCAGTGAAGGGGCTCATAAATCCGGGAGGTGGTCCAATATATCCACCACTACCTCCAGCTCCACTATATCCTTCATCATTCCCACCTTCGGTGATAGGTGAGTCTCCTGATCTTGTACTAGAGCTATCATTAGTATCAGCAGGATCTTGTGGTTGTGTAGGATTGGAAGAAGGTGGAATTCCAGTGTTTCTTGGTATTGGGCGCAAAAGTTCTTCGAAAGAGTCAGTGCTGCTAGATCTGCATGGACCAACAATAAAATAATAATTAAACAAATGTAACAAAATGTGGTGAAAGCATATAAAGTCTTTAATAATGAATTAAGAGACAATAAACACACATGTAAGTGACCAAATAAAGAATAGAAAAATTAAAAACCACATGCCATTGACTAAGTAATTAATTGACACAATTTAAAATATAATACCACCAAAAATTTGGAATAGATAATAATAAACATGCAAATTAAATAATAATAATGAATGAGAATAACTTACTATAGTTCAGCAATAAACTAACTTGGGGGGAAATTGAGGTTGATAGATGTTGAGAATAACATGAGCATTATGCTTTGTTTTGTAGAGATGTTGAGAAATAAGGGACGGTATTGGACCATTTGATTTTATTTGTATATATAGAAATAGGACTACCTAACTATATATATAGAAATATGACTACAACTAATTAGTTAGGTGAGTGGTTGAATGGTAGGGTAAGTAATGTAAGTTGAAACGTGGTGAGTTGTTCAAAAGTAGAAACTTGAAAAGGAATGGTCAAAGATTCATTCTCATCTCATGTGAAAATTTGTTTCTTGCAAAAAGAATTCAAAACAAAACCATGTGTATATATAAATATTTTAGCATATTTTCACAAAAACATAAGTGATATAATGGTTAAGGTGTTGAAGGAGTAAAATGAGAGGGGTTCGAATCCCTCTATGCGCAACAGGGGAGGCTTTTCAAAAACTTTCATGTATTTTTTGGGTTTCATATTGGGATATTATTGGGATATGTTACTGGTAAGTTTATTGAGATGCACATTATTTTAGCAATATTACTAGGATCAGTTGGGATCCTGTGAATTTTTATTAAAATTTGTTAAGTGATTATATGAGAATAAGGGCCAGTTTGGCATTGCTGTGCTGTGAAAATAATCGCTGTCAGATTTGCTGTGAGAGAAATCAGCTGTAAGAGAAAGCAGTTTGGCGTTTGGTAAACTTTTTGTTAGAGGTATTGTTGGTACTAATTCCAGCATAATTAGAAAAAAAAAATTGCAGCGTAATCATTAAACCTAGCGTATCTTCGAAACTGATTCCTGCATAATCAGAAAATGAAAGCACCTCATTAGCTGATTTCCCTTATAGCTTTCTCTCACATCAATTTTTAATAATAAGTGATTTTCTCATAGTTTACCAAACGGGCTGGGCTTCCCAAATTTTTTAAAAAATCACTTATCACCCCAAGTAAGCAATGCCAAACGGTCACTAAGGGTTTGCAAAAGTGATTATTTGAGACAATCCCTTGTAACTTCCTCTGTCCTTTCACATTATTTGTTGGCACGGTCGATGATTGTCTCTGTCCTTTCACATTATGAGAATAAGGGTTTGCAAAAGTGAAAATAGAAATTTCAGCGTTTGACTACTTTTGTAGCTGCCAATTTAGGCCCACATAAAAGGTGGTAGTAAACTGCTTCGTCAAGCCCTCATAAATCTGACTAGAGAGCCACTGCCATACCCAATTCTTTGAGCTTCTCTTTAGTTTTAATTAACTGCCTCCTATGACCACTCAACCAGTTTTTTCTTCTTCTTCTTCTTCTTTTTCTTCTTCTCCATATGATGTCTTTCTGAGTTTTAGAGGCCAGGATACACGCACCAATTTTACAGATCATTTGCGCAATGCTCTGGTTGGTAAAGGGATCCACACCTTCATTGATGATGATGAGCTTCCAAGAGGAGAAGAAATAGCGCCAACCCTTCTCAAAGCAATTGAAGACTCAAGAATTTCTCTCATTGTATTCTCTGAAAACTATGCATCTTCAAGGTGGTGTTTGGATGAACTTGTTGAGATCCTTCGATGTAAACAATCAAAGCAACAAATAGTTTGGCCCATTTTTTACAAGGTGAATTCATCTCATGTGCGAAACCAAACAAATAAATTTGGTGACTCATTTAACGGCCTTATTGAAAGCAAATTCAGAGATAACGAGAAGAAGGTGCTCATATGGAGGGAAGCTCTTACAAAAGCAGCAAATTTGTCCGGACATCCTTTCAAGGATGGAGAGTATATTTCTATCTTTATCATTTTCAAGTTTAATTTTTTTTTTTTCTCTCTTCTTTCTCTAGTTACACATTTAATTGTTACTCATACAGAAAGGTATCCTTTAAAAGAAATATTAAATTGTAAGGAGAAGGTTCAAAACCCCCTTTAGTTTCTTCAAAAGGCATACAAGTATAAATGGTACATAACATTAGGTTTGTGGTTACATCTTTTTTTACTTTTTTGCTCAGAAGAACTATTACGTACTTCATTAAATGTGTCTAATTAAGTTAAACTGGCAGGCATGAAGCTGCTTTTATCAACAACATCGTTGATGCAATCTTAAGCCAAGGACTGAGCCGCACATATTTGAATGTGGCCAAGTACCAAGTGGGAATTCAATCTCGTGTACAAGATGTGGAAAGGCTTTTAGATGTTGGTGGGAATGGTCGTCGCATGGTTGGGATATGGGGGGCATCTGGAATAGGCAAGACAACAATTGCAAAAGCTATATGGAATGAAATTGCCCATAAGTTTGAAGGAAGTTGTTTCTTGCCAAATATTAGAGAAGGAAGCTTAATCCAGCTACAGGAGAATCTTCTTGATAAGATTCTAGGCAAAAAATTGAAAATTGGCAATGTTGATGAAGGATTTGGTGTTATAATGGAACGGTTGAGGCATAAAAAAATTCTATTAATTCTTGATGATGTAGATGAATTGGAGCAGTTAGACAACTTGGCTGGAGATGATTGGTTTGGTGAGGGTAGTAGAGTAATCATTACCACAAAAGATAGGGGATTGCTAGACAATCGTGAAATTGAGTTGATATACGAGGTGAAGAAGTTATATTACAACCAACCTCTTGAGCTTTTCAGTTGGCATGCATTCGGACGAACTGAACCTCCAAAAGATTATTTGGAACTCGCACAACGTGCAATAGCTTTTGCTGATGGCCTTCCACTAGCTCTAACAATTTTAGGTTCTCATCTTCGTAATAGAGGTATACGACGTTGGCAAGTTATATTAGATGATTACAAGGGAGAACCTTATACACATATTGAAAGAATACTTCAAAAAAGTTATGATGCCTTGGATGATTACGCAAAAGAAGTTTTTCTCAACATTGCATGTTTGTTCAAGGGTGAAAAGAAGAACTATGTGCTGCAAATAGTCCCCCAAAATTGCATTGAAGTACTCCTTGATAAGGCAATGATAACTATTGAATGGGATAGGATTTTAATGCACGACTTGCTAGCAAACTTGGGCAAGGATATAGTTCACAAAGAATCCCTCAATGATCCCGGCAAGCGTAGTAGATTGTGGTTTTACGAAGATGTCAAGCTAGTTCTAACGGAAAATACAGTAAGTATAATATATGTTATTATATTCAATTTGACAAGAAAGAATACCTTATGTAACTTATAATTTTCTTAACAAAATGTGCTTGCATTTTGGTTTGTAAAATGACTTCGTTTTTTAATCTTAATGCTTTTCTATCTTAGGGAACAAGAAATATTAAAGGAATCATTGTGAAGCTTCCAGAGCCAGCAGAGATAACCTTGAATCCAGAATGCTTCCGTAATATGGAAAATCTTGAAATTTTCATAAACCATAATGCATCTCTATGTGGGCACATTAACTATCTGCCCAACGGGTTAAGATTGATTGATTGGGATAGATGTCAGTTACAGTCTTTGCCACCCAATTTTCAAGGAAATCGTCTTGTTGAGTTAAATATGCCTCGCAGTCAAATCAGACAATTGGAGGGATTTAAGGTATGTACATCTGAAATTATTTTCATCTATTATATATAATTTCAAATTTCAAAAGGAAAAGAACGAAAATTGTTTTATAAGTTTTTGTCTTTTGAAGCATGTGATTAATTATTTCCTGTATTTGTGTTCTTCTCTCACAGCATTTGCCAAACCTGACATCTGTGGATTTGAGGGGTTGTCAATTCTTAGAAAAAATCCCAGACTTATCCGGAATCCCAAACATAGAGTACTTGATTCTAAGTGAGTGTACACGTTTGGTTGAGATTGATGATTCTGTTGGACTCCTTGATAAACTTGTTGAATTGGATCTTTTTGGATGCGTTAAGCTTACGAGGTTTGGAACAAGACTTAGATTGAAATCTCTTAAAAAACTTGATCTTAGTGATTGCAAAAGGCTTGAGAATTTCCCAGAAATAGAAGTCGAGATGGAATCACTATGGAGATTGGATATGTGTGGAAGTGGCGTAAGAGAATTGCCTTCATCAATTGCATATCTTACTGGGCTTCGACAATTGGATCTTGGTGGATGCTTCAATCTTACAAGGTTTGGAACAATACTTAGATTGAAATCTCTTGAAGTACTTGTTCTTAGTGATTGCAAAAGGCTTGAGAGTTTCCCAGAAATAGAAGTCGAGATGGAATCACTATGGAGATTGGATATGTGTGGAAGTGGCGTAAGAGAATTGCCTTCATCAATTGCATATCTTACCGGGCTTCGACAATTGGATCTTGGTGGATGCTTCAATCTTACAAGGTTTGGAACAATACTTAGATTGAAATCTCTTGAAGTACTTGTTCTTAGTGATTGCAAAAGGCTTGAGAGTTTCCCAGAAATAGAAGTCGAGATGGAATCACTATGGAGATTGGACATATCAAGAAGTGGCATAAGAGAATTGCCTTCATCAATTGCATATCTTACTGGTCTTGAAGTATTAAAAGCTGATTATTGTGAGAACCTTACAATTACAGTGAACTCTCAAGTTTCATCCAGCAACTCCGAATTACAGCTGCTTCCCAACCTATCTCAATTTAGTCTCATAGGATGCAATCTATCAAAAATTAATCTTGACTTGCAAGATTGCAAGAGTCTTCTGGAAATGCCAGAACAAGTGCTTCCACGAAGAGTTACTTCGGTATTGCTGGATAACTGCACATTATTGGAGAAAATTCCAGAATTCCCACAGGTGGATGAATTGGAACTGAGTTTGACCAATTGCGTTAGACTACGCGGCTACGACATCACAGAAAATATTTTTCTGAATCAGGTTTCTGTTTCTTCTCCGCATTCTCATTTCAACATTATTCTTCCAGGCGATGAAGTTCCAAAGTGGTTCAGCTGTTGTAAAGATGCAACAATAGTTAGACAATATTTGAGTGGAACAAAGAGATACGATGCTGGATGTGAAGTTAGTTTTGAAATTCCTCCAAATTTAAAATGGGGGACGTTAAGATTGGTTCTATGTACTGTTACTCCTGGAATTGCCAAGATTCTTCTCAATGGAAAACTCGTCAATGAGAGAGATTTTGGATTATATGAGAGATTATTGGAAAGTCATGTGTACCTCACGTCTATTCCATTATTGAATAGGTACGCGTACGAGTTTGAAGAACCACTGACGAGGCAGGGTAATACGTGTCAAGTTATATTTGACTTGTTTGGCAATGTGCCCACACCCGTTAAAAATAAAATTCCCTGCGGGGTCCACCTATTAGGCCACCAGGTTGCTGATGTCAATGAGACTGATGTTGTTGATCATGGGCCAACGCAGTTGTTGTTACCTGATGTGATGGCAGTGGACGATGATATTTATGATGATCAACAGCAAGACTGCGAATTGCTTTCCTCGTCTTTAGCATCAAAGACTAGTCTTGGCAAGAGGCCTCGCCAATCAGATTACATGGCACTTCACGACGATCATCGTGCTAACGTCGTCGACATTGGTGATCATGGAGCTCAATGGCTTGCCTTGTTTACGGGACCAGCGGATCACCAAAAGAGGAGGCACATTGATCCTAATGAGGAGCCAAAGTATGCAAATCCATTAAATTTTGAATGATATCTTTGCATTTTATGGTCATATATCTGCGTTTTGTGTTCAATTCAAATTTAACAATATTTTGCTGTGCATCTCTGGGGTATATGTTGTAGTTTTCAGGGTGTGAGTTTTTTTTTTCTTTTTGTTTTGGGTTAAATCCTTTTTCTTAGCGCCTATATTCGATATTAAATTTTCATCAATAACAATCAGACAGTAAGGGTGACAGGACTTATTCAACAAATGGTGGAGAGGAGTTTCTCAGCAGATGCATAGACTACAGAATTGATAGTTGATTTATTATCCAAAGGTAAATTAGATCTCGCATTGTTGCCATTGAACAAAAGAGAATTGTTAAGTTAACTGTCCTCTTTGAACGTTGAAACAGATTATCTGACTATCATGGCAAACATTGAAATTGCAATTGGAAAGAATAATTGTCCATAAATTCCCGTTCGACTTAGTTCAACAGCCTGAAATCTTGCATAAGACTGTCGCAGTTGCAGTGACACAAACAGGAGCAGCAATTAAAAGATATGGAGGAGGATATGCAGTCCTTTGTATCTACCAAGGCAGATGTGCTCTATACAACCTAATTATTTGGCATGCTTTGGAAGGCTGCTGAAGAACTTTGAGGAAGACTAGGAAAGCTTAATAACATGTATGGTCCTAGTATTAAAGCTCTGGATGGCATACTTGGGGACCTTAAAAGAAATTCTCAGTTGACTTTTTGTCATCTAAACTCAGAAGTTTCCAGAGATTCTTCTGCTCTGTTAGATGGAAGTACTAGTTTACTGCTTTCAGTCTTCGCGTTTCTTCTTGCTGTCTCTGTATTTGACTTTATTTCATTTGATTTCAAAGGAATCGCTTCAGAAGCTGATGCATTACTCTCAAAGTAGGCTCGTAATATATTGTTGCTTTCATGGTTACTTGAATGTTCCTTACCATTTACTTCAACACATTCACACTGGAGTGTAGGTACTTAGCATAAGACAGAAACTGCGTTGACGTGTAAAAAAATACCATTCAAATCAATGGGAAAAAGGGATAGGGAGACATAGAAGACCCCATTGAGATTACAATATCTATATACAAAATTTTAACCTCACAAATCTTGATAATATTAATATATATGGTGAGGGCTGGTAAACAAAAGAAAGAGTTCCAACTAGTCTATGACAATATAAATATACATTTTCTCAAGTTTTCACAAACTCTGACACTTTTGGTTTCTTATCTTCATCAGGAAAGCAGAGGTCAAGGCAAGAGTTAAATGTAACAAAATGCAATTAAATGCATGATTATTATGCAGAAATTCAAAATCTTGAACAAAATACCTATTTATCATGCAGTGAAAGAAAGCGAGTGACTGTTAAAAATAAGAAGTTACCTTGAAGGTTCGTACCCTTGAAGGTGGAAGTGGGCTAGGAAAAGTGAGTTCCCACTTGGGGTTTGAAAATTGTTGAGGCCCAAAAAAGTCACGGTTCGGCCAAAAAAATTCTCGGCCCAATGCAATACCTTACCGAGAAGAAACCCGATTTGGGCACGCGAAAGTTCGTCATATGCGCTTGCACACATGCCACGCCAAGCAAATAATCAACACGCCACGCTACAAGCTTAAGTGGGCCTAAGCCACTCAAGATGTCTGGGGCTTGCTTGAGTGGGTTGTGGTATGGATGGTAAGAAGTTGACATGAGGCCCATTGATGGGCCAAGAAATGGAAGTCCCGGGGTTGCTTGGGAGCCCTGGAACTCATGCACATTTCTTAGGCCCAAACATGTGGGTGAGCACAAAGAGAAAATATCTCAACCAAAAACCGAAATAACCCATTAGCTTAACCAAATTAGCCCAACACCTCAACAAAAAATAGGCCAACACTTGTTGAGGTTAGCCCATTTATTTTGACAAACCAACCCATTATCTTAGAAGGCCCATACAATTAGAAATGAGAAGTAGCAAAAGCCTCAGCCCCTTATTGAAAAAACAGAAGCCACGAAGGGAAGTATGGAGGTCCATTATGGAGAGCGCTCCTGGGAGGCTCCAGCACATGGGAGGAACAAGTTTCAAGCAAAAACATCCAAAAAACCAAGGGATACTTGAGCAAAACACCCTTCAAACTAGTGTACATACCCATTTCTTTCCCCCATCAGATCTAGTCATAGAAGAGGGGAGAAAAGAAGGAAGAAGGATGGGTGAAAATAGAAGTTCTCCACTCGAGGCAGTTGCGGGAAGAGCATTGAGTTCCCAAAAATCCCTGATTTTGTGGGATTGGGCAGGGTGGATTTCACCAAAATAGGATGATTGAAGGGATGGGAGGAGAAAGGAAGGAAAAAGCTTGGCCAAATTGGATAGAAACCATTAGGGTTTCTTGAAAAATGATAGCTTCCAGCGGCTATAAAAGAAGCCTCTTCTGCCCAACCAAAAACAACACACATCTGGAGATCAAGCTTCCTCTCTCACCTGCAAAACTCAGTAATTTCGTGCTTTGCTTGCCCATCTCCCCCATTTTTCTTCTTATGGCAGATTGTTCCAACACTTGACAGAGTCTCTGTCAAGCTGCCGGAAGAAACAATCAAGCCACCCATCTCTTTCTCTCTCTCTTTTCTCAGCCAAATCTTCTTGCAAACCTTCCCTTTCTTACCTTAACACTCCCCTTTTCCCCAAACTACGCATAATTTTCTCTTCGGTGCTAAACTCATGTTGATTTTGCTCCCATGCCACAAGCTTCTCATGTCAAGCCAAGAATTTATCTGTAAGCAGCCATTATTTTTGTTGGTGAAGGTAACCAAGGTGTTTCCTAAGGCTTTACAACCCCTTTCGAAACATTTTGGGGTCTGATCTTTGAACTCAGACACAAGGGGGAAATTTCAGCCATTTTGCTCTTTACAGCAGCTCAGCCCATTTGTAGATGCCGGAAGAAAAAAGCCCCTACAAAAATGAAGATGAAAAAGACCATGTTAATGTTGCTGAGATAATATGGTTCCTTCTGTTGCTGAGATAAACAACTCAGAAAACACATATGAAGGTCCAAATGAAGCACATGCACCCTCTCTTCATGGGTCAGAACCCACGTGACATGAAAGCAACTCTGTAATTATTATTTTTTATATAGCAGTTTACGTCAATTGCAAATAGTAGTAAAAGTTGGGACTAAAATTCCAGATAAAAAAAAATTTAAACATACCAAACCCACACAGCCCACCCTAGGACATGCACTTGGAAGAGACTTGTCTGCCTCGGGGTCTTATTTGAATTTTTGTGCCACTTACAAAACCACAATGGCTCAATTTTAGTAATGCAGATTAAGGGTTAATTTTGACAAAAGTACTTGTGGAATGGGTGCCTTCCCTATCAAATTTGCAAAAAAAAATGTGTCATAATTTTTTTAAACAAAAGTACTTGCGGAAGACACGAATTGATCGAAAATACCCTTCAATTGACATTGTACTAAATTGAAATTTTGACGGTCGAAATCAAATTGCAAAAAATAAAAAAGATTAGGGTACATGATTGTTAAAAATGAGAGTGCAAGAATAAACATGCTTTAAGGGTGAGAGTTCATGGTACTAAATTAAAATTAACCCAAAAATTAATAAAAATGAGTTTTGTGAAAACAATTTAAAATCTTGAGAGGTGTTTGTATAATTTCTAAAACTCCAGGGAGTTTTGTGAAATGGCCAGAAAGCTCAATGGGTGTTAGTGTAAATAACTCAATAAAAGAATAAAAAAGAACATTAACACGTAAATTAAATTACAACATAAAAAATTTAGAGCCTCAAATATAAAGTCGCGGACATAGAGCCCCATTGTGAGAGAGAATACATATTCCATCGAAGATACCATGTACTGAGAGAAAAGAGATACAAACCAGCCTTAATAATAGTGAAGAGGTACCTTAGCCAAAAAGTAGGTACCTTCGCATCTAGGAAGAAAAGATGAGGAGTTGCCTTGAAGGTTCCTTCAAGAAGTTGTAGGTACCCATTACTTCAACAAATTGTAGATACCTTCGCATTACAAAGAAACTGCTTCAACTGACTATAACTAAATACCATAGAGATAGTCGTCAACATTGCTGCTATTAGACCAGTTTAAGAAAAAAAAAAACCATAAAACTTGTTTCAGTTTTTTATTTTCAGACCAAAAAACAAAATCTTTGGATAGAAAGACCATCATTTGAAAGAAAGCGCGTCAGTGAAAAAAGAAAAAGAAATATCACCGTTTGACCCACTGCTATGTAGCAATACTGGCCTTGTGCACTCTCTTAAATCAAGCACTCTCTTAAAGCGATGTAGGCCCATATCTGCTATTTAGTAATACTGGCCATGTGCACTATCTTAAAGCAATTTATTCAGCAAAGAAAGGTAGTGCCTCTCACCTATAGATGCTTCACCAGATTAAAGACCGCGTCAGTATGAAAAAGAAAATCTAGCGTTTGATGACTTGAAGTTGAAACGAAAGTTCTTCACACCTTTAACTTAATCACGTCCGCGTGGAAGGTGGTAGGAAACTTGCTTCGTCCAGCCCTTATAAATCTAACCAGAGCGCCACTGCCATACGCAATTCTTTGAGCTTCTCTTTACTTTTAATTATCTGCCTCCTATCTATGACTACTTGTTGGTCCTTTTTTGCTGCCAGGTATCCTTTTCGCCCAACGTCTTAGTGGACGTGCTCGGAGGAATACAGGAAATGTAAGACCTACACCAATGCCCCGATTATATGTTTTTGGCCCACGCAGGTGTTACTTCAATATTCAACAAAATTGAAAGTTGAATCAGGTTGGCAAGAAATCCAGTCCAGCCCTGCCTTGGGCCTAACCTCTAAACTTCTTCTGATTCGTGTGTTCTGCTTTCCAGGCGTGCCACTGTTGGAAGTACGACCAGTCCAACAGATCTGGTATGAGCGAGTGTAGTTAGTGTTTGTGGAGTCTGCGCCTTCTTCCTGAACCTCTGTTCAAGCCACCTGTGCACCAGGTGGGGTCCTGGCCTGGGTTGGTTCTTTTCTATGCCCCAGTTAAGAGGACTTCACAATTCTTTCTCTCCTGTATTTGTCGGTTATGGTTGGTGCGAGCAACACCTATCCAAGCAAGGGAAAAAGACAAAGTTCTTGGTCAGTAAACACCTCGCGCGGGCTTACGGACCTAACTTCTGAACTTAAATATATTTTTAACTACAATTTCGGGCCCAGCTATATGACTTTCGGGCCCAATTAGTTTGTATCCTTCAGACCTATATGGCCCGATTCGGGCTAAAAACCCTTCGTGATATTCAGAATTTAAATAAAATGAAGGTGGAACAGCTTAAGTATTGCAGACACAGGAATGGAAGCAAGCATAAGCATGATAGGGTTCCTTAGATATGGGTTCCATCATTTTCATTTACTTAGTTCATAAATTAGCGATAAAAACAACAGAGATCCATGTTCATTAATTCCGAATTAAGAGATACATTATCACTGTGATCTAAGGTTCATGGCCTACTACATTATACAAATTCAAATTGAACATTTTCAGAAATTAATCGTACCATGGAGATGGCAGAGAAATAAAAAGATGAACACAGAGATCGTCTGGTTATCTGAAGTCTGAACGAAATAAGTGGAATGCCTTGAGTGCTTTTTTGAGTGTTTTACAAGACGTTGGGTCTGGCTTTGGAGAGAAAGTCTTCCTCTTCTGTGCCTGGAAGCTCTCTATTTATAGAGGCAGAAGAGGTCTCAAATGATGATGACTGAGCAAGGATATTTGGCTGCTTATCCAAAGTCAGCTTGCTGACTGACGTCCTGAACTGGTCCGTAGAGGGGAAGATTGATCTTTCTGAGGAGAACCGCTGGTTCTTTGAACTGGCTTCTTGGTCTGAAGCGTCTTCGTCCTTTAGCGATTTGATGTGCAAGCTGGCTTCTTACCTGGCTTAGAGGCTTTCTTCGGCGGCTGGCTTTCCTTCCTGGAAGAGAGAAAAGTCAAATCTTCATTTAATGTTGATGTTCCTTCTCTAATCTCGCGTGGGTTCGGAACGGTTTCCGATTTTTCACTTTGTCAGTGGTCCAATCGTTTTGGGCCCTCTGCTTTGGGCCTTGGTCTTTTCGTTTTAGTGTTTATTTTAGACAAAACATCTTCTTGACAAATATAACCCATAGACAACTATTGGGCTTGGGCCCTTGCTATACTCCTTTTTTGGGGGAGGTAACTATTTTTGGTCCATTGACCAAAATTGGGTACAAACATTGCCCCCCCGGTTTTAATGGGCTTGGGTCAAGTCTATTAAAATTGACCCCAGGTTCCTACGATGTCAAATCGTACGAAAAGAGAATTTTTGAAAGTAACGCGCCTAGTTCGTGATAGCAACTGTCCCATCACGTCTTGGCAATTAATTCGGCCTGTCAAAAACCTCTCAGCTTCTCATTCTTTGGAGTTGTTTTGCCCAATACGCACATCTTCTTTCCACTTGCTTTCGCGCTCATCTTCCTTTCCTCTCCCTTCCGAAGAAACCTAAACCAGAAAAAGAATTCTTTGCCATGGCTCCTAAGAAATCAAAGGCTGCGAAGGTTTCTATCGCAGTTCCTGAGTGGTTCTCCGAAACACGCCGATGAGTTTCTCTCGACCCTGGCTCAGGAAGGACGGATGTCCTGCGCGGTTTATTCCCCTTTCCCAATAACCTTGAGGGGCCCTTTTCAGACGCCATTTTGGGTCCTCACTATCCTCAAGCCAAACCCGAAAACCTTCTTTCGCTAGACACTCGGTTGGTTCGTGCCCCATTTTCGTACGGCTTGGAAGACATTGATTGGAGTTCCTGGGAGGCCAACCTGGGACGGTTGGGTTCCAACCCTAATGTTCCTGTGTTCTGAAGTTCACTTCTCTTGGTCAGATTGGGTAGACGAGATGAAGCCCCTGTTCTCGGATGTTTGGAAGCGGAATGGAATCTTCTATGCCATTCGCCCTCGAAGACCCGGATGATCATCTGAACTCATCGCTCCTGGGGGCCGCTCTTTGTTTCCTGGGACAGCACTTCAAACACATTCGCCTTCGGGCCAGGTCCCATGACCCCTACGATTCTAGACATGGCAGCCCTTTTTGGCTTCAAACCCTGGGGCGGGAACATTGACGCGCTGGGGGACTATGAACTGGAGAATCGGCGGGTCAAAGTTTCGATGAAGGCGAGTAGAGCCGAGATTCTTCGTCTGAAAACCTATACTGGCTTTATGATGTCCTTCCAAGGTATGGCTGATCGCGAACAGGAACACATGATGTTCCTGCGTTCCTGGCTCAACCGATTTATCTTCCCCAATGTGGATGGTAGCGTCAGCCATGAGTACATGCATCTGGCCGAAGCTCTCCACAATGAGTCGGGTTTGGCCACTGGTCCTTGTATGCTGGCCTCGCTTTACCACTTCCTTTATCAGGTAACGGTCAATCCTCTTGACCTTGCTGTATGTGGACCTCTCTGGATGGTCCAAATTTGGCTGGAGTGGTACTTTCCTGAGCTTGGGACCGAAAATCTGGTGGATCTTGAAGATGATGTCCCTGCGTTGCTCTGGCCATTGCTTCGAAGAGATTGGTCAGGACTGAGGAGTGCTTTGTCTTTTTCAGGGAGTGCAGAAAGCACCCTAGCGAAATTTGGTTTCGTTCCCTTGGCTACGACCTTCCTTGGTTTACAGATGGCGGCCTGCACCATGCTCCGAGCCAATGGAGGGAACTGACCAATTTCCGGTCCCAGCTTCATGCTGACATGAGCCTCTCCTGCTTGGTTAGCAGGGACCTTTCCTTCGGAGTGGTCATGAATGATAAAAGGTGTAGCTACGAAGTTGAAGCTTAAAACCCTCAATTTTTCAGCCGGCAATTTGGGTTTGTCCAACCTATCCCCGAATTGAGGTACAGCTCTGCGAACAAGGGCAGCTCCTGGCGCAATTTGGCTCTAAAGTCTGATGTGATGAAATTAATACGGTATTGGAGGAGCCGAGCTGCTAGGGCCAGATTTCCTCCGTATACTCCTTCATCACTCTGCACTTCAAGCTTCCACGAGTTTTGGGAAGGGCGACTGTTTTCTTGGCTCCAGAGCCTACCAAGCTCTTCCATACCTCCGCTTTCCAAGGATGCCCCTTTGCCCGAGAAATGACGGGTGAAGAAGAAAAGACTATGAGGAGGAGGCTGTCGCATATCCAGGGCATGGCAGTAATAGGTAACTATCTGAGAATTTGATCTTTTCTTTTAGCCCGGGTCTGTCAATTTCTAACAATCTGGATTGTTTTTGGTGATTGACAGAGACGGCCCAAGGCGAACCCTTATCCCAGAAACCACTGGTAAGACCCTGATTAGTCTTATTCTTTTGATTTCTCCTTCTTATGTGGGTTGCTCCTTCCTCCGCAGCTCGGGCTGACGTCGCCTCTTCTGGTAATGTTGCCTCAGAAGAGAGAGTGGAAGAATTTTCTGTCCCTCTTCCTTCTTCTCACCCTTCTGGCCCTGGGCCATCAAGTGTAGATAAGGGAAAAGCCCCTCTGGTAGAGAAAGTAGAAGAAGAAGAAGAAGAAGAAGAAGAAGAAGAGGGAGACTTGCCCCTTCAGAGAAACGAAGGGCCCCATCCTCACCAGGCTTTGAGGACGTCAATCCTGAATGAGGTTCGAGTTTTTCTTTTTCTTTCAAGTCGTTCTAGCCCTTGGTAAGTGGTCTTTGAATAAGATTTTTCATCTCTGGTCTAAGGTGCTGGTGAGAAAAGGGCAAGAATGGATTCTTCTTCCAGCGAAGGAGATGAGCCAGAATTGGACCCCATACCAGTTCCTCAGGTTTGATTCGTGATCTTGATCTTGGTCATTTTCTTTGTTTCCTTCAATACTTGTCTGAGATTGTTGTCTGTGATTGCAGCGCCCAGGTAAAGAGAAGGTTTCGGGCCCTTGATCGGTGCATATTTACATATCATTTTGTACCCTTCTAACTTATGATTTGGTTATGTTTTTGAGTTAAACTTGTGCTTTTAATCAGTTTTGTGTTTGTTTCAGTGTAATATCCTTAAGGACTCATTTATTGCATTTTGGAGACAAGTTAGCTCAAAACGGTGTCTGCAGATCAGTCAACTTCACGGATTGGACTGTACTTGCTCAAGAAGAACCAGATGATGAGCCATATACCATTGGAAAGATACGGAAGTCTAGTTTCTGTAGAATTTTATGGTTCATGATTCCGAGTCTTCTAGAGAAAGTTATACATGTTTTGGCAACTTAAGGTCAAATTCGGCAGCATCTGCGTTACTGGGCCAAAAATCACATTTGAAGGGCTTTCCGATTTTTCCTTGAGTTGGGCTGCATATTATTGGAAAGATGATTCAAAGAGCTTCAAGATTCATATTTTTCCAGATTTTTCAGATTGAAGCCACAAGCCCAAAACGAGCCCACAAGCTGGCTGCAATGCATTGTCATGCATGACATATGCATGATGAAGTGTTGTTGATTGTGGGAAAGTTTGGTGAAGCATATTCAATACCTATTTTTGAGTGGAATTTTGCAGCAGCCAAATGAATTAATTGAAGTTGAAGTGGATGATGCAACACTAAGCTTAATGACAAGATGAATTGTTTTCAAATGCAATTGTGTGTTAGGTTAAGTTGGTGAATTAAGTGTAGTGTGTTAGGTGAAGTTAGTGTGTTTAGATAATTCAATTGTATAATTCAGATTTTCAACTTCCTTAGGCCTATAAATAGTGAGGTTTCCTAAGCTTGTAATAACACCCCAAGGGGGGGAGCTCTCAAGCACTTCTCTAGAGCTTCATTCCCTTCTCTCCCTCAAATTCTCTTAGTTTCTCTTTGTAGTTCTCAATTGTTGTAATAAGATCATTCTACTAAATTTTCTTTGTACTAAATCTCAAACACCTTCCCTTTCTCTTCTTCTAAATTCTCCAAACACTTCTCTATTCTATTTCAAAGTTCTCCATTCTCTCAAAGTCCTCAAACACTTTCTCTTCCAAAATCCACAAAGTTCCCAAAACACCACTTTCCTTACTCTTCCAAAATTCTCCAAACACTTCTTTATTCTATTTGAAAGTTCTCCATTCTCTCAAAGTCCTCAAACACTTTCTCTTCCAAAATCCACAAAGTTCCCAAAACACCACTTTCCTTTCTTCTCCAAAAGTCTCCATATTCTCAAACACTTCCCAAACACTTCTCCCATTCCTTCATCAAATTCTCAATGTTCTCAAACACATCTCTCCTCTCTTCCAAAAGTCTCCATGTCTCAAACACTTCACAAACACCTTTCTCTCCCTTCCCTAAGTTCTCAAATTCTCCAAGTTCACAAACATTCTCCAAGTTCTCAAGCACCTTTCTCTTCCCTTCCAAATTCCTCAAGCTTCCCAAACACATTCTCTTCCAAATTCTCAAAGTTCTCAAAATACCTCTCTACTTTCTTCTCCAAAAGCCCTCATGTTCTTGAACACTTCCCAAACACTCATCTCTTCTCTTTCTCAAACACATCTCTCCTCTCTTCCAAAAGTCTCCATGTTCTCAAATGTTGTACAAAACCTTTTTGCTTCTTTTGTTTTCATTTCTATTATGTGTAGGAAAACGGAGTTGGATTATTCAATCACCAATCCCTGTGGAATCGACCTCGCACTTACATATGCTAAACTACCAACGGCTCGTGCACTTGCGAGTATCACAAGTTGAGGATGCAGCTTAATCCATTTTGATACAACTGAATCTACGCAACAAGTTTTTGGCGCCGTTGCCGGAGATCGGTAACATTGTTTGATTCTATTTGGTTTTCCTACTTTTTATTTATTTTTATCTTTTTTATAGCTAGACAGTTTCATGTTTTAAAGTTAATGACGTTAATTGACAAGTTGTGTTTGTAGTCCAACGGACAAAGACAATTGCCTGACAAGCAAGAGAACTGGGTTTGAGTCCCAGCTTACACAACACAAAAAAAAGGTTCAAGTAGCATGTTGATTATTTCTAGTTTATGGTTTCATTCACTTGCTCTTAATTAAATATCTTGTTCAAGTTTACATAAACACCATATGACTCTTGGACTGATTAGTGAATGGATGGATAGATATTGAAGACAAACACCATGTTTAAATTCTACTTGGTTTTCTATTGTTCTTTTTGTTCTTAATGGGTTCGGAATTTGTGTTTAGACTAAACACCATAGCTAAATGCTTTTTCTGAATACTTGATTAAAACCACACACCATATGGATAATCATATTTGAGAAAGAACGAACTTCATAAACTAGTTTGATTTACTTTGTTGCTTGTTACTTTGAAGCATGAAATTGGACATGTGTTGATTTTCCTTTTCATTTTAGTTTTTATTTCATAATCCTTTAATTCTGTTTCAAGTTTTCTGTGCTTGTTTTAGCAATTTGTAAATAGCTCAATAAAAATGGAGAGAGATGGCAACTTCAATCATAAAGATAGGAAGTGTGGAGCAGGAGGAGAAGTCGCGACCTCTAAGTGCATCACGCTCGACCTAATCGCTTCAAGGGGGAGTATTCCAATCCTTTCTCTGTAGTTGTTATTTCAGTAATTTTAATTTTCTATTTCTTTTATAAAAAAAAATTAAAAAGATTTTTTATATGAGCTGACTCGTGGTAACTCCAGTGAGCGTCTCCGTCAAATCAGTGTCTAGGAGTTCTTTAGGCGACACCTTCGGTGTCTAAGAAGTTTGGGTTTTAAGTGGGACCTTTGTGACCCCTCCAACCTTCCCGGATCCCCTGGCTGTATTTTCTGAGGCCCTTAACTGGTCATCCATGAGTTGCTTGTATATTTGTGTGTTTTAAAAACAAAAAACAAAAAATTTGAAATTTGAGTTTTTATTTATTTTTCCGTGTAAATTGCAATTTGGAACTTCTCTTTTTTTTTTCTTTTTGTGGTCAGTTAGTTGTAAATAATAATAAATTTAAAAAAAAAATCAATTTGGAACTTTTTTTTGTTTTGTTAAGTTAGTTTATGTATTTATTTACGTGGTGTGGTTAGTTAGTTTATTTCTGAGTGTTAAAAACACATTTTTATTTCACTCAAACATTACAAACAAAGAAAAAAATAAGTAAAAAAAAAATATAAAAAAAAAAACACCAACAATTTATTCTTCATCTTCATCTTCATCTTCATCATCATCATCATCATGGCATGCCTCTATTTTCTCTAACTTGCAGAATCTCCAGCAGCTCCACATGGTCCTCATTTTTTTCTCTCCAAGTGCTTCCACGTGCTGATTGACACAGGAGAGCCGCTTCTGGAGTCCGCCACCATAGCCTTCAAGGAAGCTACTTCCTCGCTCAGCGCTGCACACTCCCGTGTCCTCGCCAATAATCGCATGCCCAAGTTGGTAGCCGAGACCGCGTGGAGCACAGTTAAATTGTTGGACTCCTCCACCGCTGCCTTGTCAGGAACCTCTGCGCCACATGCAGATGATCTGTCGGTGTGAGCTTGCTGCTAATCATGCCTCCTAGCAGCACTGCTCTGTTCGGCACTACCTCATAAAAGTTCGGTATTACCTCAGCAAAGTTTGAGGCCGTACCGTGATGATATGTGGAGTTTGGGAAGACAAGGTTTGGACGAGCCCTTATCTGCGCATTCGGTGGCGCAAGGGACAATTCAAGGTTTAAATCATCAAGGTGAGTGCATGAAGATGCCATTGTTTTGTTTCTGGATTTTTTGATGTTTTCCTCTGAATTTGCAGGAAGAAATGCGAGGTGCTCTTCTACATCACCAAAACGAGTTTAAATAGACTTATACAAACAAGGGAGCCGAAAGCACTTCGGATCTCGAGGGTGCTATCCTGTGTTTTTCTGAGGCCCTTAACTGGTCATCATTAAGTTTTTCTCTTAAAAGAAAAAGTAGTTACTTGTGTGTTTACTTAACTAAAAATAAAAATGCATGTTTGAGTTTTCGTGTTTTTTGTTTGATTGTCGTTCTTTAAAATTAGAGTCATTCGTCTCTTTGAAATAGCATAACGTTTTTATTTCCCAATTAAAAAAAAAAAAAATACACTTTAAAAATAAATAAATAAATAAAAACTGAAATCATTTCTTCTTAGCACTCGGTGTCTCGACCATAGGAGCTTTGAGTTTGGCCCTCTGACCTGTCCTGTTCGGGGCTTCATGCACAGCCTCTTGGGGCTCATCACTTGAGCTCCCAAAGATCGCAATCTTAGCTTGAGTGTAACTACTCTCGCGATCTTCTTTCTTGCGTTTACCCGGTCGGTCTAGGTCCTCCAGCTGTTTTCGCATGTCGCGAGAATACAACTCTACCATCTTTGATAGGTTTTTATTCTCATCCCGCAATACTTCTAGCTGGTGTCGATTCACCTCCACTATCCTTGACCTCTTCCGTTTCAAGCTTTTTATAGCACTCTGACACTCTTCAACCATACTTCGCTTCGCTGCCAACTGAGCTTTAAGAATCTCTACCTCATGGGACTTCGCAAGTAGGCGATGACCCAAACTTGCAACACATGCTGTACTCTGCACGCTCAGTGCCAGGGCATCACTCGTGACTCGGTTGTCATCCTTTGTCCCTAAAACACGTATGTCTCTAGGAGTCACTAAATTTCTAGCAACTCCAATAGCAACATCGTTGTCTAGGAGTATTGAGTCATTGACAGACACAGGCCCCCGTGAGGAGGCAAAGTAGGGCATCCATACCTGGTGCTCCTGCTTGGCCCCATGTCTGAGTCGGTGGAGCTAGGTTGAGATCCAATGAAAATGGGTAGGAAGAGGCCATTTGATTTCTCTCTTTTTCTTGCTTCTTTTCTCTTTTGTGTTTCTGAGTTTTTGTTTTTTGTTTTTTCCCCCTTCTTTTTCCTTCTTATAGACATAGTCTTTGATAAACCCTAGCCACTCTAGCGCGTCTAACCATTTTCTGAATCTCTAGCATTCCTCGAGTTCCACAACCTTCTCACTTTCCAACCGTTTGCAACTCATTTGTCACGACTTGCTTTGTCTGAACGGATGCGTTCATCAAAGTCGTCGCGCCTTTCCATGGCCCCATAATTTTCGCTTGTGGATCTGCGGCGCCTCTATGCGTCGACACGTGGCTCCTGCCTTCTGCCCGTGACTATCCATGAGACGACATCAGGGACCACATTCCCTCTCTTTTAGAAATCCCGCTTTGCGCTCATAATTTACGTTTTATCTTTTTAAGAAAAAAATTAAATTTAAACGTGTGGGCTTCAGATTTCATGTTGGGTCGGGTTTTACCTTTGTTGGGTTAATTTCATTTTGGGTTGGGTTTTCAATCGTTTGAGTTTTGGTTTGCATAAGACTGTTTGTTTAGGGCTTTCTTTTTCGAGTGTTTTACTGTTTTCATTTCTTTTTATTTGTTTGTTTGTTTTGTAATTTTTATTTTATTTTATTTTTGTATTTTGTTATTTTTATTAGCTTTAATACCTTTTATTTGTTGTTATGACATTGTTTGTGGCTAATTTTTAAACATTGAGGACAATGTTCATTTCTAGGTTTGGGGGTATTGAAGTTTAGCATGTAAATTTGGTTTTTCCTTAATTTATTTTTTTGGTTTTTCCTTAATTTAATTTTTTCATTTGCTTGTTTTTATTTTTATTTTATTTTGTTTAAGTCTTGCTTTTATTTTTTATTTTGATTTTATTCACTTTCCGAACACATTTGATGAGATTGTGATAAATGTTTGCATGACTTAAATAAAAATTGAATTTTATTATTTTTTTTATTTTTTTTTAATTTTTTTTTATTATTTTTTGTCCTTGTAAATTTTTATTGTAAATAAAATATATAAAAAAAAAATTTAATTAATTTGGCATCGTTCTAGCATGATATGTTTGAAACCTTCTTTGCACTTGCCATTTGTTTCATAATTTTCCAATTAAAGGATTTGCATGACCCAAAGAATTGTATCAAGCATAAATTAGACTTATATAACTATATAATGTGAGCTTTTGAGCCTTGTGCTTCATTTCATAAGTGTTATATACATACTCTTATTTTCTTGTCATCTAAGTTGTTGTTTGATCTCATTATTCATTGATTTGGTTGAACACTTAAAAGTCATTCATTCTTATGCAATTTGATTTCATGACATTTAAAGAAATGATATTAAGGCATTCTTTGGATCGTTTGTGCCTTTCAAGCTAACCTTATGCATGCTTAAGCATGATTTTCCATTGTTAACCATTTTGAGCCTACATGTAAACCTTTTCTTTCATTTAACCAATTATATTTCCTCGCCTTAGCCTGAAAAACAAATATTTACCTTTCTAAGGAACTCATGAGCTTTAATTGAGATGTGTTTTTCATACTAAGTTTGGGAAGAGGTGTTACATTTTGAAAAAAAAAAAAAAAAAAGAGAAAGAAGGGAACTTCACTCAATTGGTGAAAGAAAAGAAAAAAAAAGTTATGATTAAGTGGTGGTTGAATGAAATTTCATTTTTGGGTTTCATTTTTGGGCCTTCAAAATAAATTGGTGTTTGTACAATTAAAGGAAATGAGTGAATCATTGTAAATGAAGGTATAAAGAGTTTTGATCATGTAAAAATAAATTCTCATTGTGATGATTCGAAGTCTTGTAAACAATTGTTTTATGCTCTTATATTTTGAGTTCCTTGGACTTTGTTTTATCCATACCCTTCATTTCTTACTCACCTTACACCCTTGGCCCCATTACAACCTATACGAAAGACCTAAATTGATCTTAAATGTCATGTGGTTGAATTGCATCCATTTCTTACTTTTAAGTGTTTGACATCCTTCTTGAGATCATATTAATGCAAGTCCTTCATCTTTCTATTGAGAGTTAAGTCCCTTATGGTTTAACTCTAATCTCATGTTTATAACTGAGTGTTGCATTGTAACCCTCTTCCGAGTGATTCATTTGTGAGAGGACAACTTTGGTGAGATTTGAAGTTGAATTTGTGCTTTGTAATTGTGTGAAAACTAAGATTTGGGAATTTGTTGCATTTGACTATCACACTACCACACTTTGAGCATATTATGTTTTGAACTTTGCCGCTTTGTGAATAATTTCCAAAATTGAGCTTTTATTGTTAAAACGTTTAAGTCATGTGCATGAGTCATTCCTCTTCACAAAATGTTCGGAAAGATTGTTTTGAGTTCTTTTTATTTTTGTAATTGTTTTTGTTTTTGTTTTTGTTTTTGTTTTTTGTTTTTGTTTTTTGTTTTTGTTTTTGTTTTTGTTAATGTAATTATGTTTGTTTTTGTTTTTGGTTTTGCTTAAGGACTAACAAGTCTAATAAGTTTTCTAACAATTTTGTTTTGTAGAATTAGAAAAACGTTTGTGGGTATTCGTAACTGTTAAACCCTCAAGAGACACAACTCCTCCTACTAGGGATGCCTAGAGGTTTAAAGGCTTGTTGCATATGCTCAATGCAATCGAGTTACCTACGAAAGTGGTCTAGTTAACTTCTTATTTGTTTTTATCTTTGTTTTCCTTTTGTTTTGCTCGAGGACTAGCAAAATCTAGGTTTGGGGGTATTTGATCGGTGCATATTTACATATCATTTTGTACCCTTTTAACTTATGATTTGGTTATGTTTTTGAGTTAAACTTGTGCTTTTAATCAGTTTTGTGTTTGTTTCAGTGTAATATCCTTAAGGACTCATTTATTGCATTTTGGAGACAAGTTAGCTCAAAACGGTGTCTGCAGATCAGTCAACTTCACGGATTGGACTGTACTTGCTCAAGAAGAACCAGATGATGACCCATATACCATTGGAAAGATACGGAAGTCTAGTTTCTGTAGAATTTTATGGTTCATGATTCCGAGTCTTCTAGAGAAAGTTATACATGTTTTGGCAACTTAAGGTCAAATTCGGCAGCATCTGCGTTACTGGGCCAAAAATCACATTTGAAGGGCTTTCCGATTTTTCCTTGTGTTGGGCTGCATATGCTTGGAAAGATGATTCAAAGAGCTTCAAGATTCATATTTTTCCAGATTTTTCAGATTGAAGCCACAAGCCCAAAACGAGCCCACAAGCTGGCTGCAATGCATTGTCATGCATGACATATGCATGATGAAGTGTTGTTGAAGCATATTCAATACCTATTTTTGAGTGGAATTTTGCAGCAGCCAAATGAATTAATTGAAGTTGAAGTGGAAGATGCAACACTAAGCTTAATGACAAGAGGAATTGTTTTCAAATGCAATTGTGTGTTAGGTTAAGTTGGTGAATTAAGTGTAGTGTGTTAGGTGCAGTTAGTGTGTTTAGATAATTCAATTGTATAATTCAGATTTTCAACTTCCTTAGGCCTATAAATAGTGAGGTTTCCTAAGCTTGTAATAACACCCCAAGGGGGGGAGCTCTCAAGCACTTCTCTAGAGCTCCCTTCCCTTCTCTCTCTCAAATTCTCTTAGTTTCTCTTTGTAGTTCTCAATTGTTGTAATAAGATCATTCTACTAAATTTTCTTTGTACTAAATCTCAAACACCTTCCCTTTCTCTTCTTCTAAATTCTCCAAACACTTCTCTATTCTATTTCAAAGTTCTCCATTCTCTCAAAGTCCTCAAACACTTTCTCTTCCAAAATCCACAAAGTTCCCAAAACACCACTTTCCTTATTCTTCCAAAATTCTCCAAACACTTCTCTATTCTATTTCAAAGTTCTCCATTCTCTCAAAGTCCTCAAACATTTTCTCTTCCAAAATCCACAAAGTTTCCAAAACACCACTTTCCTTTCTTCTCCAAAAGTCTCCATATTCTCAAACACTTCCCAAACACTTCTCCCATTCCTTCATCAAATTCTCAATGTTCTCAAACACATCTCTCCTCTCTTCCGAAAGTCTCCATGTCTCAAACACTTCACAAACACCTTTCTCTCCCTTCCCTAAGTTCTCAAATTCTCCAAGTTCACAAACATTCTCCAAGTTCTCAAGCACCTTTCTCTTCCCTTCCAAATTCCTCAAGCTTCCCAACACATTCTCTTCCAAATTCTCAAAGTTCTCAAAATATCTCTCTACTTTCTTCTCCAAAAGCCCTCATGTTCTTGAACACTTCCCAAACACTCATCTCTTCTCTTTCTCAAACACATCTCTCCTCTCTTCCAAAAGTCTCCATGTTCTCAAATGTTGTACAAAACCTTTTTGCTTCTTTTGTTTTCATTTCTATTTTGTGTAGGAAAACGGAGTTGGATCATTCAATCACCAATCCCTGTGGAATCGACCTCGCACTTACATATGCTAAACTACCAACGGCTCGTGCACTTGCGAGTATCACAAGTTGAGGATGCAGCTTAATCCATTTTGATGCAACTGAATCTACGCAACAGCCTTGTTTCCGATGATGGGCGCCCTCAAAAATTTCATTTGAAAGTAAGGACCATCAAGCTCGAGGAAGGAGTTGATCTTCCTCCCTATGAACCTTTACCTCAGCCAGATTCAGCCATGACCCACACAAGCCGCCCTCTCTTTTCAAATCTTGGGGCGTCTGGGGCTTTCGGGCCTCAGTCCAAATGTGCTGATGTACTCAATCCTTCCAAGTCTGATGGGATCACTGTTTTCAGTAGGTACGGACCCCTGCATGAGGTGTATCCGAGAGCTTTCAAGAACTGTCCCTTTCGGAGGGATCTCAAGAGTGAAGACCAGAGGATTCTGCTTGGAACAGATTGCAGAAGACAACCGGCTATCCTTAACTGGTAAGAGTCTTGCTTCTGTCCTTTTTTCTCAACTTAGGCATAATTATTTCTATTTCCCAATGCGGTTTCGGTCAACTTAGTCCTTCTGCACGCCCAGCCAATTGACCAATCTGGGGCAGGGAATTGCTGGTGGACTGAAGACCCCTGTTGTAGTTCGGCGAAGACAGAAAGAAAAGAGCTCCCGTCCCTCCTTCCTCGCAGGCCGGTGGTGAACTTTCGTCCTCTTCTCCTCAGGGTAAAAAAAAAATTTCCTCTTGGATAGACTAATTTACTCGTGCTTCCGAACTCTAGTCCGATTTATTGGTTAATACAGGTGTTCGCGTGGCTACCAAGAAGAGGTCTCAGCCAGGAAGGAGCTGAGAGTGGTGTGAAAGAACAGGCTCAGCCCAAAGTGGCCTCAAGCAAGCGGGCCAGAGTTTCTTCTGTTAAGGCTCCTGGGGTTGCTTCGGTGGGCCTATGAATTTTCTTGGTTTGATTTTTTTTTTTTTTTTTTTTTTGGGTTTACTTATCCTCATGATTGTGCAGATTCCTGCTTCTTCTTCTCCTTCGATGGTTCCACCTTCAAGCACTGATGGGTCAGAGGGAAGAGCGCTGAAGTTGGCTATGCTGGAGAGGTAAGCAATGACCGTTTTTTATTTATTTAAATAATAGTGATATTTGGTTTCTTAGGTTGTTGGGCTGGTCCCACAAGTGGGGGAAGCCCAAAGAGGAGGAGAGCAGGAGTGATGCTGACATTCGGACCGAGGTATGGTCCGAATAAATGCTTTTGCATAATGATTCCTTGGGGAATATGTTCTCACATGTGGATTCGTTGCAGGTAACTCCAACTTCTTCCGTTCCAACTGAGAGTATTGGTCCTGAACAGGATGTGCCCGAAAAGGCTGTTCCTGTGGCAGAAAGTTCTAAAGCAGAAATTCCGGCCGAGAAGAATGACAAAGGAGGGGATGCTCCACATGATGATGCCCCCGAGCCCAAGAAGATGTACCCAATATGCCGGCAGCCACTTCTGCCGCTGAACATTCTTCGGTTCTGCGAGCGCGAAGGCTCCAGGAGACTTAGGTCCTGGGGGCTCTAACAACACCTTCATTTCTAATGCGAGAGCGAAAATTTTGCTAGGGAAGTGGCTGGCGCTTCCCCTGGCAGAGAGGTGGCGGATGAGCAAGGCGCCAAAGTTTCCAAAGCTTTAGACTCCATTTGTCGTGCCTGCCCCTGATTTCGCAACCTTCTGCGAGACTGCCAAGACCGATTTGAAAGCCCTTGTTGGTAAATTCAAACGCGATGATCCATCGCTGCAGACATCCAATGTTCTTCCTGGCTTGGAGTCAGAGCTGGCCCAAGCGAAGAAAGTGATGGAGGGCGAGCACCAGGAGCTGAATGAACAGGACGCACTGTTGAAGCAAGTGTGTTGGCGTTTGAAAACTTCAGAGGCTCGGCTGGCTAGAGTGCAAGTGCAGAAGAGAGATCTTCAGGATGTGGCGGACCAAATGCTCCCCATGCTGTCCTTGGCTAAGGAAGATCTGGATAAGGCGGACATGGATGTCGGGCTGGAATTGTGGAATGAAAAGCTGAAGAAAATCCGTGTGGATCGGCTGCGTGTAGATGTGCTGCATTTCTCGGCTGCGTGTAGATGTGCTGGTGTAATTTAAACTTGTTTCGGACATCTTTGTTGATTTTCTAATCTTTTATTTGCCCTTTAGATGCTTTTGATGATGGATGATTAATTAAGTGTGAGACTGCAAGTGGGGTATATAAAATTTCAACCAACTTTTGTCCATACATGTTCACCCTTAATGTGGATAATTAATTACAATCTTTTAGCCAACAAGATTTTGCATCATGCGTTACACCCTTAGTTATTACTAAGATCGATGCCTGTTGTTTCCCATAAAGAGGGCACGAACTTTTTTAACCATTGCCCGTTAATAGGGTGTTGGTGGGGGGTTCCATCCCTCCCCGCAGGTAAGCCCCTTTGCCTAGAATTCTGTTCACTAGAAATGGCCCTTCCCAAGTTGGGCTCCATTTCCCAAAACCTGACACGTGGGCTCCTAAGGGTAGAATAGCACGCCAAACAAGCTCTCCTTCTTCAAACGTCTTTTTCTCGGACCCTTTTGTTGTAAGCCCGAGCCACTGCCCGTTTACCAACCATAAGATGGTTTAAGGCCTTGGCCCGAAATCGGGCTTAATTCTTCCAATTCCTTCATCATTGCTTCGATATAAGATTAATGGAAAATGCATTTGAATCATAATAAACATGGAGAGAGTAAGAAAAACCCGTGAAGAACGAATTATGTTGTTGTAGAGCTTTTCACAGCTTCCAATATGTATGCTGCAGTCAGAGATGAAGAGTGGTGTAGATGGTGTGGATTGTATGGATTGTGTTTGGGAATTAATGGGATGGTGGAGGATGGAGTGATCTGTGGGAGAAGTGTATGTGGCTGTGGTTGATTTCTGAAGTGTTTAGGTTTGTGGGAGTGTTTGAGGATGGCTGAAGTGAATTGGGAAAATGATGGAAGTGTTTGAGGGAGGATGAAGTGAAGGATGACTGAATTGTGGGGTTGTGAATCACAGGATTTGATTGATGAAAGTGTTTGGAATGGAAGTGATATTTATAGGGAGAAGGAAAGGGGAAATCTGAATTGAATATGGCAATGACCTAACACACTTGCATTAGAAAATCAGAATTGGATGTTGCACTTCACCAACTAATCCCACCAGCAGCCATAGCTCATCTTCATGTCAGCATGACCAAGCTTCCATCCAGAAATCAATAGCTCATCTTCATGTCAGGCATGACCAAGCAAGCAATGAGCTCATCTGGAGTCAGCATGATGAACAACTTCATGGGCTTACGAATTGGGCTTGGCTGAATCAAATGACGACTTTAATATGTCCATTGTGAAGTTCAGAATGTGTCTGATCCAACCACACAAGTATTGGCCCAATCCAAGCTCGGATGAACAAGATAGGTCCGAAATGAAATTCTAACTCAGTCTCCAGTTTTTGCAACTTTTTGCTCCATTTTGCTTCAAATGCCTCAAGTGGTACCTAGAGCTCAATGAACTGAATAACAAACATAAAATGGATTAAAAGCACAAGTTTTACCTAAAAACATAACCAAACAATAGGGTAGAGTGTTACAAAATGATACATAAATATGCATTGATCAATCCCTGACCGGCTGTTCATTCTGACCTTGATCCGGGTAAAAAACAGTTTCCATGGTTTGATTTGGACAGTTTTTACGGGAATTAAAATCTGTCCTTGCTGGTCCGGTAACTTCCCAAAAACGTTTTTGATCTTTAGTTTTGGGATTCTTTGGTCAAGTGGAAAACCTAGGTTGGCTATTTCCATAGTGCTTAAATCTTCAATTTCCACGCAAGGGTGGGCTGCTAAAAAGTCCGCAATAGCTTGCCCTTTTCCTGCCTTCTGAGGGATGTATCTGAAACTGAACTCTGAAAGAGCCAGAATCCATTTCCCTAATCGTCCCCTTAACCCGGGTCTGTTGAGCATGTATTTGATCAGGTCAGGTTTGGCTATTATATGAACAGTAAAAGGTAACATGTAGTGTCGTAACTTTACTGCCGTGAAATATAGCGCAAGACAGAGCTTTTCAATAGCAGAGATAACGGGTCTCAACCTCCTGTAATATTCTGCTTAAATAAAATACAGCTTGTTCTTTGCCCTCTACATTGTCTTGGGCTAATAAACTACCGATGGAATTATCTGAAGCAGAAATATACAATTTCAGAGGAACGCCCTTTCTTGGGGGCGTGAGCACGGTGGGTTACTCAGGACCTGCTTTTCTGATCAAATGCCTCCTGTTGGATCGGTCCCCATACGAACGGATCTTTGTCTTTGATTCTTAGCAAAGAAGAGAAAGGTTGGACCTTCCCAGCCGAATTGGCGATGAACCGCCTGAGAAAATTGATCTTTCCAGAGAGACTCTGCAATTCTTTCTTACCTCCGAGGAGCAGGAGCATCAATGATTGCCTTGGCTTTATTCTTGTCCACTTCTATTCCCCTCTGATGCACCAGGAAAGCCCAGGAAGTTTCCTGCCCTGGACGCCGAAGGCGCATTTTTTTGGATTCATCTTCAATTGATGCTTCCTCATTCTGATGAAAGCCTTCCTGAGGTCCTCCAAATGATCTTCTTGCTCCTTTGATTTGATTACCACGTCGTCTATATATACTTCCAGGGTGTGTCCGATCATATCATGGAAAATGGCGTTCATGGCCTTCTGATAAGTGGCCCCAGCATTTTTTAGCCCGAAAGGCATGACTAGGTATTCATATGCCCCCACGTGCCCTGGGCATCTGAATGTTGTCTTATGAATATCCTCCTCAGCCACCATGATCTGGTTATAACCTGCGTTGCCATCCATGAATGACAGAATCTTGTTATGCGCCGCTCCATCAATCAGCATATCCACAATTGGCATAGGGTATTCGTCCTTTGGGGTAGCTTCATTCAGGTTCCTGTAGTCGACACTACTCTCGCAGCCTTGGTGACCTTTTTCAGAACAGGCACGATATTTGCCAACCATTCGACATATCGGGCTGGTCTGATGAATCCTGCCCTTAATAATCTTTGGATTTCTTCCTTTACCTTCAGCTCAGTTTCGATTGCACATCCTCTCGCTTTAACTGCCTTCACCGGTTTATAGCCCTCTTTTATGGGCAAACGTGCTCTACCAGACTTCTATCCAGTCCTGGCATCTCATGGTAATGCCAGGCGAAACAATCTCTGAATTCTTGGAGGAGAGAAATCAGTTCCTTCTTGATGCTAGGGTCCAAGAGGCCACTAATGAATGTTGGCCTTGGATCCTCGTCAGTTTCCCAAATTAATTTCTTCAAGAGGGTCTTGAATTTCTGAAGGTGTTGTGCTGAGCTTGGTTGGTCCTAATTGGATTTCTTCCTCTAGTCCTGCTGATTCGGCCCAGTTGTCTTCAGAAACAAATTCAGCCATGTAGTTGGCTGGATCCATTTTTAATTCTTCTCGCATTACCCCTTCTGTTTGCAGCCGTTCCACTAGATATGTCTCTGCTAGAGGCGGCTCTGGTTCCTGTGGGTCTAGTTTATCCATGGGAATTGGCGAAGGATATGTAGGGCCTTTCCCATTCTTCTGCTGAGAAGATGAGGCCCTCCTGGACGAACTTCTGGGCCATCACTACTGGAGAGTGGCCGTTCTTGATTAGTTCTGGAATGGTGAGAGGAGCTATGTCCTCATTATAAAACCGTGCGTCAATGCTATTGGCAGATGGGAGGAATGGCTGTGGATCTGCCTTTATCATTTCGTAGTCCTCTAACTCTTCGTCCCACATTAGTAATTCTTGGTGGAGGGAAGATGGTATAGACATACTCTGATGTATCCAATCCCATCCCATTAGAGCGTGGTATGAAGACGTGCTATCCACCACCAAATATGATACCATCAGATTTTTAGATCCAACTTCAAACTCGGCTACCAGAATGCCATGAGTGGCAGTAATGGTTCCTGCGAAGTTAGACACAGTAGATATGTAGGAATGAGATCTGCCTTGTTCTTTCCCAGCTTCTCCAACCTTTTGAATGGTAAGATATTAACAGCAGCTCCTCCGTCGATTAGCACCTTCTTAAATGGTACGCCGTTGATTCTGGCTGAAATGAACAAGGGTCTTAAATGCTTTGTCATTGCTCGGGTTGGTCTGGTAAAGAATACCCGAAAAATCCCCTCCTTGAAATTCTCCATCTTTTCAGTCGTGCTTGATTCTTTCATCTTCAGGATGTTAGGCCGTTTCATCCCTGATCATCGATTATGTGTATTAATGCGATTGGATGATCCCCAATTAAACTATCGCCCTCCATATATCCTGGTTGGTCCTCTTGTGATCTGTAGAAAGCTGGGAGTATGTATACCATATTTATGGGCATAGTCCTCTAACCGCGGGCAGCGATTCAACTTCCATCGGCTGATTTCCCTGACACTCTTCCTTTGCGGTGATTTTTGAGGTTGTTGGGTTTGCAGCCTGTCCTGTTGTGGCAATCATCCTTGGGTCCCCTTCCACGGTTCCGAACGTCAACGCTCGGGTGTCATGAGGCTGCCCACCTCCCTCTTCGATTCCGATTTTTAATCCCAAGGCGGCTTTGAATTCCTCATGATCGAGTTCGTAGTTCAGCCAGTCATCATCCTCCTCTTCGGACATGTTCTCATCTTCTTCTTCCTCCAGGGATAAGTTGGCCCGAATCATCTTTTGCGGCATTATCACCTTTAAACCTAACCTTGATGGTCCGCCTTCGGGTTTTGCTGCCATTGCTTCCTTAGCATTCTGATCGTGCGAAACGATCTCACTTTCGGCCCTTGCAAGGCGTTTGAGGATAGTTTTGCCTATTGAAAGCCTTGGTATGTTTGAGTAAAATGGTGATTGGTCAACTGAAGCCTGGTGTTGCGGCTTTGGTCCTCTTGATTCTTGTTCTTCCTGGATCCTTGGAAAAGATAGCGATGCTTTCGGTCTAAGAACTCCAGTGGTTGGTCGTTTTCGACTTTGTACTTCATGACCCCTATCTTCGGCGTTGGCAATAGAGTCAAGGTTGACCGCCTGGCTTTCTAAATGTCTTCTGGCCTTCCCGTATTGTCTTCTGACTCTTCGGGCCTGGGTATTGGTCAACTCCCTTTCGGGCTTGCCTCCTTTTCCTACCAGGTACCATCTGCCGTTCGGGACCGTTGCAACCCTTCGGGCTCGATTGGCTTTACATTGGTCGAGTTGGACGTGGTGGATGGTCTGCTATTTCCTTCATTCTGAATGCGCATTTTCCCAGGTTAGCAGATGATGCTCCGGATTCCAGGTCGGACCAATCTCGTGCGCCATTCGTCTCTATCTTCTAGTCTCATGCGTTCGGCATTCTTCGGTATGAATGGCTCTGGGGTGGCTTTTCCGCTTACCTCTCGAAACTTTTCAAAGTTACCCTTCGGGCCTTGACGTGGGCTAAAAGGGCCATAGTTTCGGGCTTCGGACCTATGATAGCTCTGGTCAACTTCGATCGTGTTTTGAAGTAATCGTTCATCTATGTTTCCTCCTGGAGCAGGTATCTCGAGCTCGCACTCACATTTGCATCGGCTGCACATCACAATACCGGCCGTGATGGTTGCTTTTGGTCTTTCTGTCAATGATGAGCTAGCCTTTCTTGCTTTCTCAATATCGACTACGATCCTCCTCTTAGTTTGTCTTTCGGGCCAGTTGACCCCAACCATGTGAGTGGGAAACGACTCGTTGTCGACTCTCATGGAGGTTGGTTTATCCATGAGGATCTTGCTTTCGTTAATGAGATCCTGGATAGCATCCCTTAACTGAACACAATTATTAATAGCATGAGAAAAGGAATTATGCCACTTACAGAACAATTTTCCTTTCACTTCTTCTTGCTTTGGGAATACGTGTTTCTCGTCCAGTTTGATCACCTTCCCCCTGAGCAGCTCATCGAAGATGTTTTCCGCTTTGGAGAGATCAAAGGAATATGTTTTATGTTTTTGCTTGTAGGGCACGAAACCTCCGGTTGGTGGAGGGTTACTTCGCTGTTCTTTTCCAGGTCTGATTCCTCCGCCTTGCAAGTGATTGGGTTCTTTATTTGGACAATCTCTCCGAGTGACACCTCCGGACCGACATTCTCCTCGCTGGCTTCAGCAAATTCGTTGATGACTTCCAGATGATGGACCGGGTTCTTGAACTAGATGGGCTTAGAGTTGTTTCTCCTTTGCGCCTCTTCTTGGAGCAGCAGTTCATATTTCCTAGCTCGTTGAGCTACGTCTTGCAAGTCCACGAATTCCTAATCGTCGAATTTCTTCCGAAGGAATAGCCTGAGAGAATTCTGGGCCATTTTGATGAAGTGTTTCTCATCCATGGGGATTTTGCATTTCATCTTGAGCTTCTTAAAACGGGCAATGAAATCCTGCACTGTTTCATGTTCTCCCTGTTTCATATCAGTCAGGTCATTGATGGTGACCTCGGGTTCGGGCCGATAATATTGCTCCATAAAAGCTCCTTCAATCTCTGCCCATCCTGTGATAGAGTTTGGGCTTAGATTTGAATACCATGTGAATGCTTGGCCAGAGAGGGAACTTCCGAACAATCTCAGTTTCAGAAGAGGTTAGGTTTCAATGGCAACGCATTGGGCCGAGAAGCGCCCGATGTGTTCCAATGCTGATGCGTACAAATCTTCTCCGTTGAATAAACTAAAATTTGGCACTTTGAAACCCCTTGGGAATGGCAAATCATCGATATAGGCAGGATATGGCTTCTGGTAAGTGGGTCGAGCAGCCCTTCTGATTTCGGCCTGACCATTATAAACGAACTGCCTTAGCCCCTTTATTTCATTTCGTATGGCCTCGTCCGAATGGAATACCGGAGGTGGTTCGACAGTGGCCTGAGGGTTTGACCGGTCTCATCTTCGTCGTCAGAATCTTGAGACTGCTCGGCTGTCCTTGCATGATCTCGCCTAGCCCGTCCGTTACCCCCAGGATTACCACTGTTGTGGGCAATGTGTGTTGAGGATAAAAATGAACCTCCCAACACAATTTCACCACCACTAATTAAATAATGGGGTTTTATTATTTTAGGTTCGACCCATTCGAGACGCAAGTCTCTTAATTACAATCCCTTGCTTCAAGGGAAAACCCTTTGATTCCATCATAAAGAAACAGAACGTGTGTGTTTGGTTTTGCGGCTGCTCCCAAGTCTAACCTCAAGGTGTCTACGTATCTCTTACGGGAATCAAGCCACTCGTAGTTCAAAGAATTGCAATGAATGAATGACTCATTACAGATGGAAAGATTTGTATGAATTTGATTGAGAAAGTGTTTGAGTGAATTTAGCTGAATAAACCAGGGATTCGATTTTGATGTGTGTTTGGGGTGAATTTGGTTAAGAATAACCAAAGATTCTGTTTAGATTTGAGATTTGGGTGGTTGCATCTAGATTGAATCTCTAGATTGCCTACGTACCCTTTTAAAGGGATCAAACCAACGTAGTTCGGAAAAGATTGTTTAATTTGCGTGGTTTTGTACCACTTGGGATTTGATGTGGATGCGGTTGCGTCTTTTGGGATACTAGACTGCCTACGTACCCTTGATGGTATCAAAGGGCGTAGTTCCAAAAAGATTTGTATGGAGATTTGATTGGTGGGAATTTGATTGCGGTTGCGTCTATTGGTATGCTAGACTGCCTACGTATCCTCGATGGGATCAAACCGCGTAGTTCCAAAATTATGTTGATTAATGGGTAAGTGTGGCCCACTAATTAAGAATTTGTGTCTTTGAGACAATTTGGCGGTTTTCATAGGCATCACCTATGGGAAAAATTGGAAATTAATGGGTAAGTGTGACCCACTAATTGAGAATTTCTGTTTGAGAGATTTGAATTTAATCTCGTTGGAATTTTCATGGGTAGATGACCCATGGGAAATTTAGATGGTTTTGTACCATTTTTCTTGTTGTCAATGTCCAAGAAAAATAATGAGTAATTTTAATTATCCCATTGATTTTCCATAAAATTGACATTTGCACTTGGACCTGAATATGGGTTTGAGGATTTTAAAATTGATCCATTAACCATATTACAGGCCATTTGGGCCTCTGTATGCTTAATGAGTGTTTATTTGATCACTCATTAAACACATTGGGCTTTTGAGAATTAATGGGCAATTTTTTTATAACCCAATAATCTATTTCCAGGCCTTGACATTTTTCATCAGTTGGATCATGAGCATGGAGTCCACATTAGAGAGACTTTGAAACCCAGGCCGGCTACTGATATCTGTTTGCCCCGAAAATAGAACTGAACAAAAGCTTGGAAAGACTACAACTGGCTTCAGATAGAATTGGAGAAAGATCAAACAAGAGGACCATGCGACATGGAAAGACTACAACTGGCTTCAGATAGAATTGGAGAAAGATCATACAAGAGGACCATGCGACATGGCCCCACCACTTCCCCTTTTTTTTTTCTTGTTATCCCACAACAACATGACCTCACTCTTTTGTCAGAGTAGGTCCTGTTGCCATTTCTTTCTTTCCCCTATGTGCCACACGAGTTGAGTTGCATGGAGAGGAGAAATTTCAAGGAAATGCGGCCTTCACAATTTGGGTGCTTGGCAGAGTTCCTTGCTCATTTTTTTCTATTATTTATTTTGATAGATCAACATGTTTTTTTTTTCTAAGGCCTCCATCCCTGTTCTTTTGTTGTCTTCGTCAGCCAACACAACACCATTTGAAAATGTCTTCGCTGTAGTAAGAGAAGTCCAGAAAATTTTGGGACTTTCTCTACGTCTTTTAAAAGCATTGAGAAACATAACAATCCCACGAATTGAACTTGCTGTTTTGGATGATGAAGCCGTGAAGGAAAAGTTATGGCCTTGCTTTGTTCCAGCTAGTCCCCCACAGCCTGGTGCCTTTAACAAATGTCTTTTAATTTTATCAAGACACCCAAGGATAAAAATCCTTGCCCAAATAGAGTCAGGATTAACCTCCTTGTTTGGAACACCTTGATCATCCAAGAAAGTTACCCCCTTGTCCATATAGGATTGGGCTATATGTATTTCTTTTATTTATAAAAGAAAACATGTGCACCACAACTTCAAATCATCAGCAAACGAACACGATATTCTTCCTTTGTTTGCCTTTCCAGACCAGTTCGTACAGCCGCCTGTTGCATCATCAAAAGCAAAGACAAGCTCTGGGATTTCACGTGGTAACCTATGCCCACAAACTTCCTTTTCTCTTTTTTTTCTTTTGTTTGTTTCCATGTGGCTGACCTCTTTCTTTGGATCTGCAGATTAAAGAGGTGCCTTGCTGTGGGCTACGTTGAGAACTTTGAGAGCAATTTTGTCTTCTTGCTTCAGCAACCAAAAACAAATATAGGTTGAGCATTTATTATGCGTATTCTTCCTCTCTTACTGTTTACTGTAGCAGTCCCTTCATTATAATTTGATATTTGGCTGCCTTTGTTTTATCTCTGCAACTCAACACAAAAACACGCCCCCACTTTTATTTTGCTCCGCTCTCTCTCCCTCCGCTGGCCTTCTTCCTGTGTATTTTATTTATCTTTTTGTTGACTTGCTGACAGCAAGTACTCGAAAGGAGGCAATTGAACTGTCGTGAGGGCTCCTTTGGTTTTAGACGTTTCATACAGTTGCCTGTTGGAAATATGATGATTGAAATCATCATGGAAGACAACCCGTTGGTTGTTTGCTGGATGCTTTGAAAACATCGTTGGGATTATTTGAGCGGAGCCAAGCCTTGGAGAGATTCTTGACTTGTTTATGATGATTTTTATCATCATAGCCAAGAATCTTTCTTTGGACTGATCAAAAGATGGGTGCAAATTGTATACTTGGAAATATTTGAGCGGAGCTGCCCGTTTAGAATAGATTATCCCCTGATATATGATGATTGAAATCATCATAGAGGACCATCTTTCCTGTCGGTTGTGGGCTGGACGCTTTGAAAACATCATTGGAATCGTTTAAGCCGAGTCGAGCCTTGGAGAGATTCTTGACTTGGTTTATGATGATAGAAATCATCATAGCCAAAAATCTCTATGGACTGATCAAAAGCTGGGTGCAGATTGCATACTTGGAAATGCTTGAGTGGAGACATGCCTTAGAGATCCCTGACTGTTTTTATGATGATAAAAATCATCATAGCCAGGAACCTTTAGGTTGAACGAAACCTGAAACCTTCAGCAAACAAAAAAACAACGCCACAAAACTAAGGTTTTACCTTGAGATGGCTCTTGCTTGCTCTGATATGCTTGCTGTCTTCCTTTTCTTCCTGCGGCTACTCTCCTTTCTGCTCCTTCCGTTCTCTGCTTTCTTCGTTCTTTTTTTTTTCTTGTTTCCGTTCTCTCCTCTTTTTCCCCTTGGTGGCTTTTCTCTTCTCCCTTTTATAGGCCCTTAATTTTGAGGAGTTTGAGATTAAATGAATAACCACTCATTGGCCTCAGTGTTTTGACACAAACACTTTAACTGAAATATCCCATAGGCAAAGAGTTGTAATTCCATTTGAAGACGTGCTCCATAGCTGGAATATTGATGTTATCTTATTTTATAGGAATTTCCGTGTGTGCAGCCATCTTTTCTTATTTAATGAAAATTATCATTTAAACAATGTGGACGTTGAACCCTGCAGGTTCCCTCCATTTCTCGGCGTACATATTCTTTCGGACCGGTCCTGGTGGTAAGGCGGCCTCGCCGGTCCTTGGTGCTTGATATTTGGAAGAAATACCAGAAGATGTGAACCGTTGACCTCCCGTTTCCTTGGATGGACTGCTTGTAGCGATTGGACCAGCGAGCGCCATGTCGGAGTGCCTGTGTTAGTAACCTGGAAAGGTGTTCCACAAGAACTTCCTACCACCATTTTGGGAGATGTCAAGTTAGCATGGCCGCTTGTCTGACCCGGAGAATATCTCGGAGCTCCTGAGGAGGTGTTTTCATTTTCGAGGAGCCCTTTTTCTTTCCTAGGCGCATCCTCTTCTTGTGCCATTCGTATGATACGTTCGAAGATTTGACTCAGGTGAGCCCTAGTCTCATTTCCTTGTAGAGTTGTATTCTCGTATCCTCTCTCAACGGTCTGGACAATGCTCTGGGACATGTGATTCATGGAATTGGTCATGGAAGTGGTCATCGTCTGAAAACCTTCTCTCATGGCCTTTTCCAGTCGTTCAAAGGAGTATTCCGTGGAAGATTCCATTGACTCTGTTTCCACGATCCCTTTGTTCCTTTCGTCAGTGGCTGGTGTGGACTCCGCCATATAGACTTTCCTTCTGGTCCTCCTCACCATACACGAGTGAAAGTCCCACTGGGCGTGCCAAAAATATGTTGGTCCTTTTTTGCCTGCCAGGTATCCTTTTCGCCCAACGTCTTAGTGGACGTGCTCGGAGGAATACAGGAAATGTAAGACCTACACCAATGCCCCGATTATATGTTTTTGGCCCACACAGGTGTTACTTCAATATTCAACAAAATTGAAAGTTGAATCAGGTTGGCAAGAAATCCAGTCCAGCCCTGCCTTGGGCCTAACCTCTAAACTTCTTCTGATTCGTGTGTTCTGCTTTCCAGGCGTGCCACTATTGGAAGTACGACCAGTCCAACAGATCTGGTATGAGCGAGTGTAGTTAGTGTTTGTGGAGTCTGCGCCTTCTTCCTGAACCTCTGTTCAAGCCACTGTGCACCAGGTGGGGTCCTGGCCTGGGTTGGTTCTTTTCTATGCCCCAGTTAAGAGGACTTCACAATTCTTTCTCTCGTGTATTTGTCGGCTATGGTTGGTGCGAGCAACACCTATCCAAGCAAGGGAAAAAGACAAAGTTCTTGGTTAGTAAACACCTCGCGCGGGCTTACGGACCTAACTTCTAAACTTAAATATAATTTTAACTACAATTTCGGGCCCAGCTATATGACTTTCGGGCCCAATTATTTTGTATCCTTCAGACCTATGTGGCCCGATTCGGGCTAAAAACCCTTCGTGATATTCAGAATTTAAATAAGATGAAGGTGGAACAACTTAAGTATTGCAGACACAGGAATGGAAGCAAGCATAAGCATGATAGGGTTCCTTAGATATGGGTTCCATCATTTTCATTTACTTAGTTCATAAATTAGCGATAAAAACAACAGAGATCCATGTTCATTAATTCCGAATTAAGAGATACATTATCACTGTGATCTAAGGTTCATGGCCTACTACATTATACAAATTCAAATTGAACATTTTCAGAAATTAATCGTACCATGGAGATGGCAGAGAAATAAAAAGATGAACACAGAGATCGTCTGGTTATCTGAAGTCTGAACGAAATAACTGGAATGCCTTGAGTGCTTTTTTGAGTGTTTTACAAGACGTTGCGTCTGGCTTTGGAGAGAGAGTCCTCCTCTTCTGTGCTGGAAGCTCTCTATTTATAGAGGCAGAAGAGGTCTCAAATGATGATGACTGAGCAAGGATATTTGGCGCTTATCCAAAGTTAGCTTGCTGACTGACGTCCTGAAACTGGTCCGTAGAGGGGAAGATTGATCTTTCTGAGGAGAACCGCTGGTTCTTTGAACTGGCTTCTTGGTCTGAAGCGTCTTCGTCCTTTAGCGATTTGATGTGCAAGCTGGCTTCTTACCTGGCTTAGAGGCTTTCTTCGGTGGCTGGCTTTCCTTCCTGGAAGAGAGAAAAGTCAAATCTTCATTTAATGTTGATGTTCCTTCTCTAATCTCGCGTGGGTTCGGAACGGTTTCCGATTTTTCACTTTATCAGTGGTCCAATCGTTTTGGGCCCTCTGCTTTTGGGCCTTGGTCTTTTTGTTTTAGTGTTTATTTTAGACAAAACATCTTCTTGACAAATATAACCCATAGACAACTATTGGGCTTGGGCCCTTGCTATACTCTTTTTTTGGGGGAGGTAACCATTTTTGGTCCATTGACCAAAATTGGGTACAAACAATATGTTTTGTAATTGTTATCATTAATGCTAATCAATATCAATCATACGATCCACAATCACTTCCACATTGGAGGACTTGGTCATCTTCTACAATAGTTAAAATGTTTTTCGCTTCAGAATATCATCTGGGTCCTGCATCATGCACATCAAACTTCATCTAAATTAAAAGTTTAAAGCATGATTTGAAACCAATCCATCAAAACCAACAGAATTCTCTCACCTCTAAGCAATCAGTGCCCATATATTTATTGCTCTGCTATCTCTGGACTAATCTTTATTAGTCGACCAAGGGCATTGATGCCCATATATTTCAAATTATGACAGTCACTCTGTCGACCAAATATACAACAAGGAATTGGTGTTTAACTCTCCAAATAATCTACATGCAGACTATAATTTGCAGGAAATTACACTGAAAAATACAAAAACTTCAACCTTCAAAAATCTTGAGATGACTTGAGCAGCCTGTTCTAACAACTTAGGATTTGGACATATGGCAGAAACGAAACAAATACACTCATCCAAAGCCATGTACATTGATTTAAGTGAGATTGTATAAGTGATTTTAGATGTTATTTGATGACATGCAAGTACACTAGGTGAAGAATCTACCTTGGGCTGAACCTACAGAGAACTCAGAGTAATTTTTGGGTTGAAGTGGAAGTTGGGTAAGTTTCTACTTTCAAGTTTGTGGCCTTGGTAGTTGGGTGTGTTGGATAATTCTGAGTTTGATGAGGATAATAGTCATTTTTATCTTGAATTTGGGACTGTTCTGGTGTTTAAAGCTGCTTAGAACTGAATGTCAAAGAATGAGATGGATGTTGATGAAATCTGCATTTATGCAGAAATCTGAGTATGTGTTCTGTTCTGGACAGAATGACCTGGTTCGCACTTATGTTTTAAACTGGGTTTTTGATGTGTGAAAAATAGACATTTCGATGAGTATTTCAAAACTGATTTCATTCAAATTGGAGTTAAATTGGATTTTTGGCAAATTTTCAAAGTTGGCATTATTCTGCAGAAAACAGAAAACTCTGCAGCCAAGTCTGTTTTGGATTTAGTCTTTGACTGGCGTCCTTAACTCGGAATTCGATGAACTTTTGATATGTTGAAGTTTTATATGTCTACGTGTGATCTGGAAATGTTCACACCATTTTGAATCAAAATGGATTTTTAATGATTTTCCAAAGGCAAAGTTCCTGCCTAAATTGTTTAACAAAACTGAAGTTTCTGTTTTTAATGGAAATCTTTGATTTCTTTTATAAGTCCAGAGCAGAATCACATGATCAGAGGCTTTCCTAAGAGATAGAATTGTCCTAAGAAATGGATATATTGGTTTAACAAACCCAAGAAGTGGAAGTGGGTTGTAAATCAAAGTGTTAATGTGAGTTGGGGTTTGATGTTGATCCTTGTTGTTTATAGGGATTTCTGACTCTCTTGGAGCTCTACTGTGACGTTTGGTTTTACGGTTGTGTGGACACCAGGTAGGGGGTCTTCACGCCTTGGTTAGAGGTTTTCCTGTGTATATGTATGTGAATATTGATGCGTGAGAACTCTGCATCGTGTTTGGTTGCTAGTATGCATGTTAGGGAAATGGATTTGATTATTTACAGCATGCCCTTCTTGTGATACAATTTATACTTAATTTGTGACCTGAGAGTGAAAGGAGCCGTGTGACTACCTTGGGGTTTCGATCCCCTAAACCTCCGGAGGGGCTTGTACGGATGAACTTGTACTGATGTAAAAGGTATGAGTTTATGTAAAAAGGACACTCTTGCTAACCCTTGGTGTTGTGTTGAGTTCTTAATCAGGTATGGGTAGTTGGTCTGTTGGAACCGGTCACGGAATTTGTGGTTATTGAGGCCTCGTATTCTATCATCTTGCTTGAGCATGAAAGCTAATTTGACTCAGCCAATTGTTTTTGTTGTGCATGCTTTCCTCTTTTAGTGTTAACTATATTTAAGGGTTAACTGGTGATTTGCCCCTTGAAATTAAAATAAAATAGTAAAATCTCACTTTCAATTGTGTGATTTAGTTCATTGCAATACATGCAATTGCAATAGAGGGTGCTATATGATGAACCCTCTATTGAATTGCAATAGGCTAATCATGAGATCCACATGCCAATAAACTGAAGCTATTGAACTGTACCATTGCAAGTAAAATTGCAGTTTAATTTAATAGATGCCAAAATAGTTCAATTTATTGAATATAGATCATTGACAAATACACTATATAGTCAAGAAGATACTCAAAAAAAACTCAAACTAAGTTTGTTTTTTAAAGAAGTAAAAGTTTCAATCAAGATCTGCGACGGATTTGAAAACTATATAAATCAAAGTTATTAATTATGAAGTTTATATCAACAGGAAAATGATTAAATCAAATACAAGTATTATCAGTAGAATGTCGTTCTTGACGAAAGAATCTTCAACCATATCACTCAGAATAAGTTATGATGCATTGACATATGGCCTATGAAGTATTATGAGAAGTTATGATGAGATTGTGGCTGCCATCTCTTTTCTTTTCTTTTCCTGCAAAAAGGAGTTTAATACCCAAAAGAATCATTACATGTTCCATCTACTATGTAGTTGCACTTGCACCGAAAGTTCTTCATACAATGAAATGAAACATTGTTACTAAAATATCCCTATAATCATTTGAGCAAAAGTGAAAAAAACAAAAGAAAAACTTCCGGTGTTTGTTTTTTCAATTTCTCCATAAACTTTATCTAAGAAAGCGGTTGTAAGACAATGAGATCTATTTCAATGAAAAAGAGCCCTGACCTATAGACCAGAGGTCTCTAGTTCAAGGGGAGAGCAACCATGTCAATCCTTGGTAAAAACTGAAAATGTTATTTCGGTTGGTGTTTTCATTATATGTAGAAAAACTTTTTTTCTACTGGAATATAAAAAGCTATTTCGGTTGGTGTTTTCATTATATGTAGTACTCTATGAACATATTTTCTTTTACCTCTCTTGCACCATCATTCGTCCATCTTTCTGAATATCTTTCTTTCTCCAATACATTTTCTCTGTACGCTTTAAAAAATGTATATAAAAACTGAAAATGAAAAACGAAAAGTTACAAAATGGGTCGTAAATCACCAGGTAAGTTGTATTATTTTTCCATATATCAACATGTATATACTTTTAGTTGATGACGCGGACCCAAATGGAAACAACCATTGATGACATTGTTGTAATTTTTATGTTTTCCAAGGCTTTTACACTAATAATCAATTAAAAAATGATAAGTGGCTAGTTTTGAGTTTTTGTTTCTAATTACATTCTATATGGATTTTTGTATAATATGTCATGCTAAAATGAACTTAATTATTAAAAAAAAACCTAAATATTTTGTCCCTTTGAAAGTCAAATTGTTTCTTCCTCTTTACTAATGTGTTTGTTCCAACGTTATATATCTACTCTACGATGGCCCGGCTGTCTTTGAACCAACACCAAAGACATATATACATATCAGCATCAACGTTTCTCACACGTTAATGTCGTCGTTTAGCTTCTATACGTAATCCTATAGATTATAAGGAATCAATGGTTGAGTGACAGCTTGGATGTTTACATTGAGAAAGATGTTTTTTCTTGTTTATAATATAAGCACCCATATATTATATATGCCGACATCGTGATGAATGTGAACATTTGAAAATTTGTTTCAGCTCTAATGCATGATCATTTTGTGAAGAGGAGTAGCGTTGTTGTTCCTTTAGAAAATTGTCTAGTGAATTCTTTAATGTTTGTTATGCAACAAAAAATTCTCAAATTACTAGAAATATAAAATAAAAAGAAATCAGGATTTAAACTTTGAAAAACTTGCTTGTAAAAACTGAAGAATGTTTTGTAGGACCGGCCTGAGTTTTTTATGGTCCAGGGCAAAAGTAAAGAATTAGGCCTCTTCCTACTCTTACATTTTTTTTAAAATTTTCTTTAACTAAAAGTTTAACATTCAAGATAAATAAATGATGTCTATTCAAACTTGAATATAAAATTTCAAAATCTAAAGCATTTCTACTTGTGAACATTGTTATGTTATCTCATAGTTTCACTACAGTTTTCTGAATTCTTTGTTGTACTTAGAATAAAATGAAAATTGCCAGATTTGCATTTGTTTTCATCTATGCAGGTCTTAGATTTTGCATTTGTTTTCCCTTTTATTTACAGCCGATCCAATGGCTGTGTTTTTGGGGGATTTTTTTAGCCCAATGCTTATTGATTTATTGATTTATTGATTTCAAGTTTTTCAACCCAATTTTTCGTTTAAATACCCGCCTCATTTCTTCTCCACCAAATACATTTACAGAAAATAAAAGAATAAAAAGGAAAATTAGCACATAAGTTAAATTACAACATTAAACATTTAGGGGCTCAAATGTAAATTCCAGATATAGAGCCTCATTTCTTAGTCAAAAAGTAGACGTTCCATCCTGTATTGGAAGAAAACGCATATGGGAAAAAACGACGAGAAGTTGCCTTGAAGGTTCCTTACCCTTTACTTCAACAAATTGTAGGTACCTTCGCATTACAAAGAAACTGCTTCAATTGACTATAACTAAATACCATAGAGATAGTCGTCAACATTGCTGCTTTAGACCAGTTTAAGAAAACACAATCTTTGGAAATATCACCCATTTGTCCTATTTAGCAATATATTAAAGCAATTTATTCAGCAAACAAAAGGTAAAGGTCGTCCCTCTCACCTAAATAAATTAAAGACCGCGTCTCTGTCAAAAAAAATAAATTAGCGTTTGATGACTTGAAGTTGAAACGAAAGCTCCTCCACATGGAAGGTGGTAGGAAACTGCTTCGTCAAGCCCTCATAAATCTAACCAGAGCGTCACTGCCATACCCAATTCTTTGAGCTTCTCTTTACTTTTAATTATCTGCCTCCTATCTATGACCACTCAACCAGTCTCTTCTTCTCCTTCTTCTTCTTCTTCGTTCACTCATAATTCATCATGCACATATGATGTGTTTTTGAGTTTTAGAGGTGAGGATACACGCACCAATTTTACAGATCATTTGCACGAGGCTTTAGTCCGTAAGGGAATCCGGACCTTCATTGATGGAGAGCTTGTAAGAGGAGAAGAAATATCGCCAGCCCTTGTCAAAGCAATTGAAGAATCAAGAATTTCTCTCATTGTATTCTCTGAAAACTATGCATCTTCGAGGTGGTGCTTGGATGAACTTGTCAAGATCCTTCAATGTAAACAATCAAAGCAACAAGTAGTTTTGCCCATTTTTTACAAGCTGGATCCGTCGGATGTGCGAAAACAAACAAGTAAATTTGGTGACGCATTTGAAGGCCTTATTGAAAGCAAATTCAAAGATAACGAGGAGAAGGTGCTCATATGGAGGGATGCTCTTACAAAAACAGCAAATTTGTCCGGACATACTTTCAAGGATGGAGAGTATGTATATTTCTATCTTTATCGTTTTCATGTTTAATTTTTTTTCTCTTCTTTCTCATTACTATTTGTTACACATTTAATTGTTACTCATTATTAAATTGTAGGGAGAAGATATTTATTTTAATTTTTTTAATAAATATTTTCGATGTCATATTTTGAGGCCAAACTTATATATTTTAATAAGCATACAAAATACACTAATAATATATAATTTAAAAAAATTAGAAAAAATAAAAAGACATCAAGTCTTGTGTGCTGCCACACGTGGGTGGGAACAGGATTGCCACAGCAACTGCATAATATTGGAAATAGAGAGTATTGTATGAGTCACCACATGATTAGCTAAAGTAACATTTCCAGAAATATTACTTAAATTTATATATAAAAAATGTTTGGATGAAGATGCCCTCCACTTTTCTCAATAGAGTAATGTAATTATGTAACTCATAATATTGGAAATTGAATAAATATAAAATTACGAGTACTTTTGCATTGGAATTTCCTTTCAATTGCATTGGAATTGCAATTGATCATTGGAACTTGATCTAGCGAGGATATGTTTGTACTGTGTTACACGATTTTGTTAATCCAACTCTTATGCCAATGATGACGAAAATCTACCAAATTCGTTTGTGAGTTATTCTGTCACTTATTGGGTACACCTTCCTACTACGTGCTTCTTTATATAATCATTTTTAGTAATTTTAAGTGATTGGGGAGAGAAACACTTCCTATGTACTTCTCCATAAAAATAATTATTGACTTATCTATAATCACTCCCAAACGAGCCATCATAAAACTTCATCATTTGAAGTAGAACAAGGTAAGCCAAAGTCAACTCAGCTAGCTAACAAATAATTTCTCTGTCAGAAATCATTTTGCATATCGACTTTGAAAACCGATGATATCTACTTTGTAATGTTTGCTTTAGATTGCTTTGTAGGATCTTATGTTGCTTGCTAAGTATTATATGATAATTTCGTCTTGACAAAAAAACGTGAAACCGAATAGCAGGAAGTTGAGCTATATTTTTTAAAATTATATATTATTAGTGTATTTGTATGCTTATTAAAATATATTTTCTACAGCCAGCTTCAAACCAAAGAATAAACCCCACATTTCTACGTCTTGATTCCATATTTCAGGGTTATCTATTTTTTCTAGTTAACTTAATTTCCCTTTTCTTTTTTCTTTTTTAAAATTTAAATTTTTTACTTTGGTTTTATTAAAGAAAAGTATTCTTTTATAAAAAAATACAACTGTAGTGAGAAGATTTATTTTCTTGGGTACTTTTGTATTTTCGATAGCTATAAGGAGAAAGTTCAAAATCCATATATTAATCTCTTCAAAAGGCATACAAGTATAAATGATACATAACATAGGTTAGTGGTTAAACAACTATTACATCTTTTTTCTTTTTTGGTCAAAACATTTATTACGTACAGGTATGATTTGTTCATATCGTACAGTATGTTGTGTTCTTCTGTGTGGTTGGATTTTTAAATCTGATTCATTGAATGTGTCGAATTTGATTAAACTGGCAGGTATGAAACTACATTTATCAACAACATCGTTGATGGAATCTTAAGCCAAGTACTGAGACGCACATATTGGAATGTGGCCAAGCACCCAGTTGGAATTCAGTCTCATGTACAAGATGTGAAAAAGCTTTTAGATGTTGGTGGGAATGGTCGTTACATGGTTGGGATATGGGGGACATCTGGAATAGGCAAGACAACAATTGCAAAAGCTATATGGAATGCAATTGCCTATGAGTTTGAAGGAAGTTGTTTCTTGGAAAATGTTAGGGAAAATTCAATGACACATGGAGGCTTAATCAAGCTACAGGAGACTCTTCTTCATAAAATTCTTGGCGGAGAATGGAAAATTTATAGTATTGATGAAGGAATTGGTGTCATAAAAGAAAGTTTGAGCCATAAAAAAATTCTCTTAATTCTTGATGATGTGAATCAATTGAAGCAATTAGACAATTTGGCTGGTGTTGGTTGGTTTGGTGAGGGAAGTAGAGTCATTACAACTACACAAGATAGCGGATTGCTAAAATGTCATGGAATTGATTTGATATACAAGGTCCAAAAGTTAGGTGACAACCGAGCTCTTGAGCTTTTTAGTTTCAGTGCCTTCAGAACCAACGAACCTCCCAAGGATTATTTGGAACTCGCACAACGTGCACTAGCTTATGCTCAAGGCATTCCACTAGCTCTAACACTTTTAGGTTCTCATCTTCGTAATAAAGACAAAGATCGTTGGCAAGATATATTAGATAGTTATGAAGGAGAACCATATATAGGTATTCAAAAAATACTTCGAAAAAGTTATGATGCCTTGGAAAATTCTGTGCAGCAAGTTTTTCTAGACATTGCATGTTTTTTCAAAGGTGAAGCTAAGGACTATGTGCTACAAATAGTAAGCAATTCTAAGAACAAGGTCTCCCGAGATTGTATTGCAGTACTCATTGAGAAGGCAATGATAACTATTGACTATGGTGGGATTCAGATGCATGACTTACTAGAAAAACTGGGCAAGGATATAGTTCATGAAGAATCCCCCAATGATCCCGGCAAGCGTAGTAGATTGTGGTTTTACGAGGATGTTGAACAAGTTCTAACGGAAAGTACAGTAAGTATCACATATGTTATTATATTCAATTTGACAATAAAGAATACCTTATGTAACCTATATAATTTTTTAACAAAATGTGCTTGCATTTTGGTTTGTAAAATGACTTCATTTTTTAATGTTAATGCTTTTCTATCTTAGGGAACAAGAAATATTAAAGGCATCATGGTGAAGCTTCCATACCCAACTGAGATAACCTTAAATCCAGAATGCTTCCGTGATATGGTAAATCTTGAAATTTTCATAAACCATAATGCATCTCTATGTGGGCACATTAACAATCTGCCCAACGCCTTAAGATTTATTAATTGGGATAGATGTCAGTTACAATCTTTGCCACCCAATTTTCAAGGAAATCATCTTGTTGAGTTCAATATGCCTCGCAGTCATATCAGACAATTGGATGGATTTAACTTTAAGGTATGCATTTGTAATTATTTTCATCCATTATATATAATTTCAAAAGGAAAAAAAGGAAAAATTGTTTTCTAAGTTTTTGTCTTTTGAAGTGTGTGATTAATTATTTCCTGTTTTTGTGTTCTTGTCTCACAGCATTCGCCAAATCTGACAATTATGAATTTGAAGGGTTGTCAATTCTTAGAAAAAATCCCTGACTTATCTGGAATCCCAAACATAAAGTACTTGAATCTAAGCATGTGCACACGTTTGGTTGAGGTTGATGGTTCTGTTGGATTTCTTGATAAACTTGTTGAATTGGATCTTTCTGGATGCGTTAAGCTTATGAGGTTTGGAACAACACTTAGATTGAAATCTCTTGAAGAACTTGATCTTAGTGATTGTGGAAGGCTTGAGAGTTTCCCGAAAATAGAAGTCAAGATGGAATCACTACGGAGTTTGGACATATCAGGAAGTGGCGTAAGAGAATTGCCTTCACCAATTGGATATCTTACTGGTCTTGAAACATTACACGCTGATTATTGTGAGGACCTTACAGTTACGGTGAACTCCGAATTGCTTCCCAACCTATATCAATTTAGTCTCATGGGATGCAATCTATCAAAAATTAATATCCTCCTGCTCCTTGATTGCTGGTCCACAGTAACAGAACTTTATCTATCGGGAAACAATTTTGTCAATCTTCCGATATCCTTTAGCAAATTTGTCAACTTGCTGAATCTTTACTTGAATGATTGCAAGAGTCTTCTGGAAATTCCAGAACAAGTGCTTCCACGAAGAATAGAATCCGTATTGCTGGATAACTGCACATCATTGGAAAAAATTCCAAAACTGGCTTGGGTATTCTTGGATAACTGCACACCATTGGAGAAAATTCCAGAAATCTCATCGGTGAATCACAAATTTAATCTGAGTTTGGCCAATTGCGTTAGACTACGCGGCTACGACATCACAGAAAATATTTTTCTGAATCAGGCTTCTGTTTCTTCTCCGCATTCTCATTTCCACATTAATCTTCCAGGCGATGCAGTTCCAAAGTGGTTCAGCTGTTGTAAAGATACACCTTATTCTTCTAGATGTGAAGTTAGTTTTGAAATTCCTCCAAATTTAAAAGGGGAGACATTAAGATTGGTTCTGTGTGTTGTTACTCGTGGTACTGCCAAGATTCTTCTCAATGGAAAACTCGTCAATGAGATAGGGATTGGATCATATGATAAATTCGATCGTATTGGATTCCTGGAAAGTCATATGTGCCTCGCGTCTATTCCATTATTGGATTGGCGAAAGGCGTACGTGCTTAAAGAACCACTGACGAAGCAGGGTAATACATGTCAAGTTATATTTAACTTTTCAGGCAATATGCCCACACTCGTTAAAATTCCCTACGGGGTCCACCTATTAGGCCACCAGGTTGTTGATCATGGGCCAATGCAGTTGTTGTTACCTGATGTGATGGCAGTGGACGATGATATTTATGATGATCAATACCAAGACTGCGAATTGCTTTCCTTGTCTTTAGCATCAAAGACTAGTCTTGGCAAGAGGCCTCGCCAATCAGATTACATGGCACTTCACGATGATCATCGTGCTAACGTCGTCGACATTGGTGATCATGAAGCTCAATGGCTTACCTTGTTTACGGGACCAGCGGATCACCAAAAGAGGAGGCACATTGATCTCAATGAGGAGCCAAAGTATGTAAATTCATTAAATTTTGAATGATATCTTTGCATTTTCTGGTCGTATATCTGCGTTTTGTGTTCAATTCAAATTTAGCAATATTTTGCTGTGCATCTCTGGGGTATAGGTTGTAGTTTTCTGGGTGAGTTTTTTTTTCTTTTTGTTTTGGGTTAAATCTTTTTTCTTAGCGCTCTATATTCGATATTAAATTCTCAATTGATGCATCCAGCATTTATCCGCGGACAAACAAAACCAGATTTATCTAATGCTTTCATTCCGCACATATATTTTGTCTATGATTCTTCTGTCTCATTCACTGGAATTGATGTATATTGAGGACAAAATGTAACAGATTTATCTATTTCATAATTTCCAATCAAGGTTTATTGAAAATCAGACATTAATTGTAAACATGCATCCAAATACGTCCAACATATTTCTGTTGAAAGATTCTGTCTCATTATACTAGTGATGTTGTTGGTATTGGCAAGGTACAAGAGTCCCAGCATGTCTAAATCATGTGAAGTTGCTGCAACTCAACTGCAGGATTTTTGATAATCCTGCAAAAGACACGAAATGGGATTTGGAACAATTGAAACTGCAAGATGAAAAGTTTGATGGGCAGCGATAGTATCATCCATAATTTGTAGTTTTCGAACTTCTGTCTATATTGCGAATGGATTTTGGTTCTTTGAATACCAGTTGCTGTTTGAACAGCCCTAGTAGAGCTAACATCTCCAATGGCTCCATTTACCCAAAAAAGAATTTGGCTTTAGAAACTAGGAATAAGACGCCAGAAACTACAACTTTATTCTTTGTTGACGAAAGTGCATTATTATTGTCATTGCATGACTGGATAGCTACTACATATGTCGAATGTTCAATTTTATCCACCAAAAATTACAAGGGGCTTCTAACGAAAGTGCATTATTATTGACAACAAAAATGAAAATTCACTTCATACAGAATTATTATAACAAGGGAGCGGTACACAGCAGTGTAAATGCAGACAAATATGCACGGCATCCATGGAGCGCTCCAAACCGCCCACATTGCCGCAAATAAAAAGCTCCCCATTGAATTGGCTCAAAACAACATATTCAAGCATCACTAACTTGGTTATATTCCTACATAAGCCACACTGTGCAACAAATACAAGCCTATACCTCATTTTTCAGCAGGAAACTAAAAGAAAATAAAACCACCTGTAGAAAAACTACTAATTCAATTATGCAAAAATTAGGTTATATTGAACAAACATGGAGCAATTTTTTATTACCCTAGACCAATGTGAGGGTACAACAGTAACTTCCATGACTTTACCAACCCCTACAGCGGCAAAGTTCTAGAAGATGGCAACTTGATAGCCAACTAGTGCAGCAAACTTCCACGTTCATTATATGCAACCTTAGATAGGATATCCACTTCTCTTTGAGCTGAAATTTCAAAAGCATATATTTTCAAAAGAAGAACAAACACGCTTCAGTTTGAACAAGTAAGATACAAATCTACACACAAATACAAATGGTTCCTTTTTTATGAATATCTAACCGAAAATAAAAATGAGAGAAGAAAAGTTCAAACCGATGAAATACTCTTAAAATACGGAATTTATGGTTGTTTGCTTCTTAAGCAAATGGAAAAATATATATATATTGTGCCCAACCCTCTCATGTTTCTATAACTACACCAAGACCCCACTGATTCCAATCAGAGAAAATTTGTACTTAAAATTATCTTTTAATCCAAATTCTTAAGAAACAAATTTTTAAAATTATGATTTGCACTGAGCTAATATGCCCCTGTGCGGGCTCCCTTTGGGGGCCCACATGCATATGGGTCACATCTGGACGATTCCCCAACATAATTTTCTTTACATGTGAGGAAGTGTGTTTGATGTGCATAAGCTTTATGTGTAGTTTAGGCAGGCTAAAGAGTTTTGTTCATTACTACAAAAATTGAAATAGACGACGGGGGAAAACCATCGTCATTTTGCATTGAAAACCGTCGTTATATTTGACATCTTTTGAATGACAAACTACGACGGTGCACCATCGTATATTGAATGTAAAAACGACGCTTTTACTACAAACCGTTGTCTATTAACTGTAAAGGCAACAGTTTTTTGAAACGAACTGTCGTCTATTGCTTTTAAAGAAGGACAGGTTCAACGAGATCCACAAGACAAAAAGCACGAAGGGCCAAGAATTTCAAAAGAAAGGAGGCTAGGGCTTGGAGCTTCACAATTATTAGGAGCTTTAGACAGAGATTGAAAAGATGCGAACTAGAGGGGTTCGCGAAGGGCCACGAATTCACTTAAGTGAAATTTTTATTAGCCCATCTTGGAAAGATGACTGTGACTTCTTTCAACCATCATGCTATTAAAATCAACTAATTTGAAAGACGACGGTGACTTCTTTCAACCGTCATGCTATTAAAATCAACTAAGGGTTTCGGACTCCACAACAACAGTTATTATAACACCAGTCATGGTTTGTAATGGTTTTTTAAACCACAACGGTTTTTTCATTTTGCGTCATGTAGCGTTGTTTTATATTATTGTAGTAGTGGTTCTACATGAGGTCATTGAAGATAATCATGTCAGTTTTGATGTTGAGTTTTGACAAGTTTAATCATTATGGTTGAAACAATGTGAGGTTCACCTCAAACTTTATTAAAAATATAAATTGGGCTTCTCTTGCCAAATTACAATTATTACTCCCACATTGGCGAGGTATCCTTTCGTCTCACATTTAATATACACAAATGTTGAAAGTTAAATTATTGTGCGTAGCAACGTGGGTTTGTAACTCAATGTGAGAGCGATAAAGGTGGACTTGGAAGGGTGTAAAGTTGCCACACAACTTGTGGCGTACTTGTGAGTGTATAAGAGGTTTAGTGTACCCTTCTCGCCATGCCATTCAGGTCCTAAGTCTCACAACTTTATTAAACTGTTTAAGAATGATTAACTCCTAAATTTTTTTTGTTTTTAATTTTTCTTGATATTATTTTTGTTTCAACATTTGTGATTTAATTTTCTAAACATTTTAATCTAAAAAAATTAAAATTCCATAAACATAACATTTTTCTTCCCTTAAAATTAAAATGAGAATGCCATTTGTAGGAGAAATTTTTGCAGGTACCCGGTACACCAGCTTGGCCGGTGTACCCGCCAATAGGAATGAGACACGTGTAATTATTTATTTTTAGCCTTTTAATTATTTGTTCCGTTAGTATTCTTCCGTTAGCCTTAACTCTGCTCTCTCTTGTTAACCTTTTGTTCCGTTGATACCAATTGAGTTACACTTGTTCCGTTAGTATTCCCAAAAATTCGAACACAGCAATAGAATCTACAAGAACAATAAGGCAACCATAGACCCACCAGGATAAGCATGCAGAGCTTCAATGGCTGCAGCTCTGCCCAAAGGTTCAGCTCCAAGCATGATCGCATGACCACCTATAAGGCCATCTTCTTCATACATCTTTGCATACTCCTCCTGACTTATCTGACACAAAATTGGTAACAAGAGCAGACCCATCCTCCTTTGAATCCAAAAGGGTTGACCCAACAATTTGTTTCACTTTCCCCCTGAAACCAAATCAACATAGCAAGTACAGAAAATCAACAAAACACAAAAACACAACTAGGCTAAATACACACACATATAAGAAGATGAGAAAACCAATAACCATACCACTATTGGAGCAAACCCCTAAGAACCCAAAACCAGTGCTCTCTCCAATCCCAAACCCAACACTTCCAAGCGCATCCAAAACCCCATCAACTCCTCACCCAACCCTCACTCTCTCCCCAACTTCTAACCACACCCACCTCCTCAACTTCCTCAAAACTCATATAAAAAAACCCACCATTTCGACCCCAATCTTCCTCAATTCTCTCTTTTGTTCAGATTGTGCTTTGAATTTTAACAGGGAAGTTCGATAAATTTGGAGAACAAAGGAGAGAATTGAGATATATCGATGCTGTTAGAGTGGGACCCAACGGGCAGATCCAAAATTTCAACATGGTATGAGAGCGAGGCCCGTAAAATAAAAATAAAAAATTAAAAATTAAAAAAAGAAAAAAAAAAAAAAAAGAGAAACAAGTCGGAAGGCCAACGAAGCTTGAAAAGAGCCGACCTCTGAGTTCCATTGAAAACAAGTGGGCCCAACGAGAGCCGACCTCTGAGTTTCAATTGCCGATGTGTGGATCTTCACGTGTGAACCACTAAAAAAGAGGTTACACGTGAGGGGGAGTGTTGGAATCCCACATTGGTTGGGTGAAAGAAATGAAATGGGTTTAAATAGAATTACCCCACTCTAACTAACATTCGAGGCCTTTTGTGGTAAAACCCACACTTACGCAATTTGGGCAGGTGGTAAAGTGAGGCAAGTCTGAAGCATTTTAGAGTGGGCAACGGGCGGGCAGATCCAAAACTTCAACAAGATATAAAAAATGGGAAGACTTCGATGCAGCAAAAGCCTAATGGAGAGACACTTAAAAGGCTAACGGAAGAATACTAACAGAACAAATAGTTAAAAGGGTAAAAATAAATTATTACACATGTTTCATTTCTATTGGCGAGTAGCTGGTGTACCAGGTACATGCAAAAATTTCTCCCAAATTACTCACCAATTTAATGCCCCAAATTCAGACCCTAATCTCCATCGCATTGGCAAGTGCAAAATCCTAACTCCACCAATCATCAGAAGCAATGGAGCAGCTGAAGACCATAGGGCGAGAGCTTGCGATGGGCTCTCAAGGCAGCTTCGTCATGTCCATCGGCGAAGCTCGATCCAAGGCCGAAGAAGAGCGCATCTTCCTCCTCGAGATCGAAACCCTAAAACGATGTCTCTCCGAGCCCGAAATCCCCAAGTGCAAGATGAAGGAGTACATCATCCGCCTCATCTACGTCGAAATGGTCGGCAAGGATGGCTCCTTCGCCTACATCCACGCCGTCAAGATGACCCATGACGACAATCTCTTGCTCAAATTACCTCGCCGTTTCGCTCTTCCTCAGCGACGATCACGATTTGATCATCTTGATCGTCAACACCATCCAGAAGGATCTCAAGTCGGACAATTACCTTGTCGCTTGCGCTGCTCTCAATGCCGTTTGCAAGCTCATCAACGACGAGACTGTGCCTGCCGTTTTGCCCCAGGTCGTGGACCTGCTTGCCCATCCCAGGGAGGCTGTCAGGAAGAAGGCCATCATGGTGCTTCACCGCTTTTATCAGAATAGTCGTCTTCGGTTTCGCATCTGGTCTCGAATTTCCAGAAGCGGCTTTGTGATAACGATCGGGGAGTTATGGGTGCCACGGTCTGCCCCTTGTTCGATCCCATTACCATCGATGTGAATTCCTATAAGGATTTGGTGATCAGCTTTGTCAGCATTCTCATAGAAGTCGCCGAGCGCAGGTTGCCCAAGACCTACGATTACCATCAGTTGCCGGCGCCATCTATTCAGGTTTTACTTACTTTCATTGAAGTTGAGCTTATTCATGTGGGAAGTTTTTGGCATGATAGAGGAATGAAATAATGAGCTTTATTTGTTGTTTGTTGTAACGTAATGTAGTAACGGAATTAGGTTGATAATGCAGATTAGATTGTTGAAGATCTTGGCATTGTTGGGGAGTGGTGATAAGCAATCGAGTGAGAAGATGTATATGGTAGTCAGCGATATTTTTGCGATTCTACCAGTAATATGGGAAATATTGTACTTTATGAGTGTATTTGTTGCGTTTCTGCCATATATCCAATTCCTAAGTTAGAACAGTAGTCTGCATGTAGATTATTTGGAGAGTTAAACACCAATTCCTTGTTATATTTGGTGGATAGAGTGACAGTCATAATTTGAAATATATGGGCATCGATGCCTTGGTCGACTAATAAAGATTAGTCCAGAGATAGCAGAGCAATAAATATATGGGCACTGATTGCTTAGAGGTGAGAGAATTCTGTTGGGTTTGATGGATTGGTTTCAAATCATGCTTTAAATTTTTAATTTAGATGAAGTTTGATGTGCATGATGCAGGACCCAGATGATATTCTGAAGCGAAAAGCATTTTAACTATTGTACAAGATGACCAAGTCCTCCAATGTGGAAGTGATTTTGGATCGTGTGATTGATATTGATTAGCATTAATGATAACAACTACAAAACATATATAGCTTCTTGATGTGTGGAGCATGCCGAGCAATTTGCACCAAGTAATCAATGGTTTATCCAGGTAAGAGTAATACATATAGATGGAGTATTTTGTGATTGCTTATTAAACAGCCGATGTCATCCATGCCTGAAATTGAACAAAGTGTTTGAACATGCGGGAGATTTGGTAAATGTCAAGGTGGCACATAACTTGATGAAGTTGATTGCTGAGGGATTTGGAGAGGATGATGATTCTGCAGATAGTCAGTTGAGATCATCTGCAGTATGTAACTTTAATTTTACACCTTATGTTAATAAATGGTTTATTCAATGTCATTAAAAAGGTGCTATTTTAGTTATGATATGGTGAAGAAAAGTTATAGCATGCCCCCCTAAATTTTGTGTAATTTCAAAGGTTACTGTTGAACTTTTGGTCAATGTCTCCCTTAAATATTTAGACTCCTCAAATATTCTCATCCATTAACTTAGACCATCAACAATTGATGGGAAAATCATGGACGCATCGTGTTAGGAGGGTGAGGTTTCAGGTCAAAGAATTTGACACATAACTTACATGTGCCACGTGTTCTAGTTAGTTATAAAATTATGTAAGTTACTCTGAAACTATTTGATGCATATAACGTTTGAGACCTCAGAGGTGGATTTTTCCTCGAGATTTAGTTTACCTCATTGGGAATTGAAGCATTACTCTATGTTCGTTATTTGTGATGAAAAACATTTTGGGGTTGCAAAAATTGCTAAGGGTTTTCGTTCTTTTTGCCATTGAGTTCAACAGCCCCTGATAAATTGAGCAGAGAAGATATAGTGCTGCATTCGCCTTTTTATACTACTGCTATTAGTGTAACATTTGAGGATTATATGCTAGTAGTATGTTTACAACATTTTGTGCATTGCTTGCTTCTGCTTAAACCATTTCCTTGCTTTCCATGTTTCGACATGTTAGAGAATTAAACTTCTTTATGTGCAGGTGGAGTCATATTTGCGTATAATTGGTGAGACAAAGCTTCCATCTGTATTTCTTCAGGTGCATTCTGTCCTCTCAGTTCTTTTCTTCATGTAGAAATTTTGGGAAGAATATTCCTGGCAGAGGCATATTCAAATGATGAATCCGTCAAGGTACCCCTCAAACTCAGTTTTGGAGGAATAGGCGTATTCAAATATCACTGGGAAGTTTGTAATTTTTTAGACTTTGATTGGAAGGAATTTTCCATGCTTCTTAAATTTGGTAATGAGGTCAGGGAATAATTGTTTAAGATGCATATAAGGGCAGTTTCATTTACTTTCCCAATTTTCGTTATTTCAATGACCTCATGTAGAACCACTACTACAATAATATAAAACAACGATACATGACGCAAAATGAAAAAATCATTGTGGTTTACAAAACCATTACAAACCATGACTGGTGTTATAATAACCGTCGGTGTGGAGTCCGAAACCCTTAGTTGATTTTAATAGCACGACGGTTGAAAGAAGTCACCGTCGTCTTTCCAAGACGGGCTAATAAAAATTTCACTTAAGTGAATTCGCGGCCCTTCGCAAACCCCTCCGGTTCGCATCTTTTCAATCTCTGTCTAAAGCTCCAAACCTAGCATCCTTTCTTTTGAAATTCTCGGCCCTTCGTGCTCTTTGTCTTGTGGATCTTGTTGAACCTGTCCTTCTTTAGAAATAATAGACAACAGTTCTTTTCAAAAAACCGTTGTCTTTACAGTTAATAAACAAGACAACGGTTTGTAGTAAAAGCGTCGTTTTTACATTTAATAGACGATGGTGCACCATCGTAGTTTTTCATTCAAAAGATGTCGGATATAACGACAGTTTTCAATGCAAAAAGACGACGGTTTCCCCCGTCGTCTATTTCAATTTTTGTAGTAATGAACAATACTCCTTAGCCTGCCTAAACTACACATACAGCTTACATCAAACACACTTCCTCACATGTAAAGAAAATTGTGCTGGGGAATTGTCCAGATGTGACCCATATGCATGTGGGCCCCCAAAGGAAGCCCTGTACAGGGGCATACTAGCTCAATGCCAGTGTCAAATCATAATTCTAAAAATTCGTTTCTTAAGAATTGGGATTGAAAGATAATTTTAAGTACAAATTTTCTTGGATTGGAATCAGTGGGGTCTTGGTGTAGTTATAGAAACATGAGAGGGTTGGGCACAATATTTTGTTTTTTCCATTTGCTTAAAAAGCAAACAACCATAAATTCCGTATTTTAAGAGTATTTCATCGGTTTGAACTTTTCTTCTCGCATTTTTATTTTCGTTTATCTATTCATAAAAAAAGCACCATTTGTATTTGTGTGTAGATTTGTATCTTACTTGTTCAAACTGAAGTGTGTGAGTTCTTCTTTTGAAAATATATGCCTTTGAAATTTTAGCTCATAGAGAAGTGGATATCCTACCTGAGGTGCATATAATGAACATGGAAGTTTGCTGCACTAGTTGGCTATCAAGGTGCCATCTTCTAGAACTTTGCTGCTGTAGTGGTTGGTAAAGTCATGGAAGTTACTGTTTTACCCTCACTTTGGTCTAGGGTGATAAAAAATTGCTCCATGTTTGTTCAGTATAACCTAATTTTTTGTTTTTCTACGGGTGGTTTTATTTTCTTTTAGTTTCCTGCTGAAAAATGAGGTATAGGTTTGTATTTGTTGTAGAGTGTGGCTTATGTAGGAATATAACCAAGTTAGTGATGCTTGAATATGTTGTTTTGAGCCAATTCAATGCGGAGCTTTTTCTTTGCGGCAATGTGGGCAGTTTTGCCGCGCTCCACGGAGACATGGTTCTGCCGTGCATATTTGTCTACATTTACACTGCTGTGTACCACTCTCTTGTTATAATATTGTTGTATGAAGTGAATTTTCGTTTTTGATGTAGGGACATTTATTCCTCTGTCATAAGTTTTACTTTGTTAACATTGTAAGTTGAAGTTATCTGTTTGACTATGAGAATCCCCTTGTAATTTTGGGTGGATAAAATTGAACATTCAACATCTATAGTAGCTTTCTGGTCATGCAATGACAATAAAAATGCGCTTTCGTGAACAAAGAATGAAGTTATATAATTCCTGCCGTCGATTTCCCAGCTTCTAAAGTCAGATTATTTTTGGGTAAATGGAGCCATTGGAGATGTTAGCTCTACCAGGGCTGTCCAAACAGCAACTGATATTCAAAGAACCAAAATCCATTCGCAAACTACACAATATGGATGATACTATCGCTGCCCATCAAACTTTTCATCTTGCAGTTTCAATTGTTCCAAATCCCATTTGGTGTCTTTTGCAGGATTATAAAAAATATCTTGAACAACTATCCTGCAGTTGAATTGCAGTAACTTCACATGATTTAGACATGTTGGGATTCTTGTACCTTGCCAATACCAGCAACATCACCAGTTTGGAAGCCTGTTTACAATTAATGTCTGGTTTTCAACAAACCTTGATTGGAAATTATGAAATAGATAAATCTGTTACATTTCGTCCCCAACATACATCAATTCCAATGAATGAGATAGAAGAATCATAGACAAAGTATTTGTGTGGAATGAAAGCATGAGATAAATCCGGCTTGCAAACAGTTTCTTTCATCCTCTCATAAATCCTGGATGCATCAATTGAGAAGAAATGCATTGCCTTATGCAACTCAAAATCTCAGAAACTGCTGGCCCCTCAACACACCTCTTGATTATCAGACCATTATTCGGAAATTTAGTTCGTTTGAACAGCTAAACCTGGGGCTCACATAAACCACTTTGGAACTTCATTGCCTGAAAATTTAATATCGAATGTAGAGCGCTAAGAAAAAGGATTTAACCCAAAACAAAAAGAAAAAAAAATTCACAGCCTGAAAACTACAACATATACCCCAGAGATGCACAGCAAAATATTGGTAAATTTGAATTGAACACAAAACGCAGATATATGAGCAGAAAATGCAAAGATATCATTCAACATTTAATGGATTTACATACTTTGGCTCCTCATTAAGATCGATGTGCCTCCTCTTTGGGTGATCCGCTGGTCCCGTAAACGAGGTAAGCCATTGAGCTTCATGATCATCGTCAAGTGCCATGAAATCTGATTCGCGAGGCCTCTTGCCAAGACTAGTCTTTGATGCTAAAGACAAGGAAGTCGATTCGTAGTCTTGGTGTTGATCATCATTCGCTTCAGGCAACAACCACTGATAAAAATCTTCAGTCACACTGACATCAGCAACCTGGTGGCCTAATAGGTGGACCCCGCAGGGCATTTCATCGGGTGGCACTTCGCCAATCCCAGACAAGAGAAATTCAACTTTACACATATTACCCGGCTTCAGTGGTTTACTTAAATAGCACCGATTCAATAATGGAATACACGTGAGCCGCACATGACCTTCCTCAATCTCATAACTATCGTCGAGAAGAGATATCTCATTGACGCGTTGTCCATTGAGACTAATCGTGAAAGAAATATCTAAAATAGATACCTTAGCAACAACACATAGAACCAATCTTAACGTCTCCCATTTTAAATTTGGAGGAATTTCAAAACTAACTTTACATCTAGACAAGTATTCCTCTTCGTATTCCTCTTCCTCCTCTCTAACTTCAACTAACTTTGCATCTTTACGACAGCTGAACCACTTTGGAACTTCATCGCCTGGAAGAATAATGTCGTAACAAAAACGCGGATTCAGAAAAATATTTTCTGTGATGTCGTAATAGCCGCGTAGTCTAACGCAATTGGTCAAACTCAGATACATACTGCCATCACCCGGTGGAAGTTCTGGAATTTTCTCCAATGATGTGCAGTTATCCAGCAATACCCAAGACACTTCTGGAATTTTTTCCAATGATGTGCAGTTATCCAGCCATACCTGACCTACTTTTGGTGGAAGCACCTGTTCTGGAACTTCTAAAAGACTCTTGCAATCACTCAAGCGAAGCACCATCAAGTTGACAAATTTGCTAAAGCCTGTCGGAAGATTGACAAAATTGTTTCCCGATAGATCAAGTTCTGATAATGTGTACCAGAAAACAAGGGGCAGGACGAAATCACTTTTTGATAGATTGCATCCTCTGAGTGTAAATGAATATTGCCTGGGAAGCAGCGGTAATTCGAAGTTGCTGGATGAAGTTACTAATTCTTGAAGACCAGTACGATATGCAATTGATGAAGGCAATTCTCTTATGCCACTTCCTGATACGTCCAAAGTCTCTAGTGATTCCATCTCGACTTCTATTTCTGGGAAACTCTCAAGCCTTTTGCAATCACGAAGGGAAAGTTCTCTCAGGGAGTTCAATCTAAGTCTTGTTGCAAACCTCATAAGGTTAACGCATCCATTAAGATACAATTCAACAAGTTTAGGCATATTCTGTGAGACAAAAACATAAAATAGGAAATTATCAAATCGCACCCTTAAAATAACAACTTCAGGTTTTAATTTTAGTTTTAGTTTAGTTTTTTTTAGTTTTTTTTTTTTTTTTGGCTAGATAGGAAAATGAGAGTGAGAATGAAAGGGAGGATGAGAGGAAAGAGTAACAAAAGTAAAAACAAAAACTTGAAAGTAATTCCATCTTCTTCACCTCTAGTTCTGGGATACTCTCAAGCCTTTCACAACCACCAAGCTTAAGTTCTTCCAGGGAGTTCAATCTATGTCTTGTTGCAAACCTCGTAAGCTTAATGCATCCATCAAGTGACAAAGTAACAAGTTTATCAAGGAGTCCAATAGAATCATCGATCTCAACCAAACTTGTACACCGACTTAGATTCAAGCTCTTTATGTTTGGGATTCCGGATAAGTCAGGAATTTTTTCTAAGAATTGACAACCACTGAAATTCAAAAATCTCAGCTTTGGCAAATGCTGTGAGTCAAAAAACAAATTAGGAAATGATCAATCACTGGTTTCAAAAGATTTTTGTTTCTTTTTTCCTTCTGAATTATGAACTCTAATATGAAATAATAAAAGATGAAAATAATTTAAAATACATACCTTAAATCTCTCCATTTTTCTGATATGACTGCATCCTTTGAGACAAAATTTAGATAGGTTGGGACACAGCTGTAATCCGGTATCCTTAGCTTCCAACGTGTCAAGCCCAGTAAGATATGCAATAGATGAAGGCAATTCTCTTATGCCACTTCTTGATATGTACAATCTCCGTAGTGATTCCATCTCCACCTCTATTTCTGGGAAACTCTCAAGCCTTTTGCAATCAATTAGATAAAGTGTTTTTAAGGATTTCAATCTAAGTCTTGTTGCAAACCTCGTAAGCCTAACACATCCTTCAAGACACAATTCAACCAGTTTATCAAGGCGTCCAACAGAATCATCAACCTCAACCAAACTTGTACACCGACATAGATGCAAGTACTTTATGTTTGGGATTCCAGATAAGTCAGGAATTTTTTCTAAGAATTGACAACCATGTAAATTCATAGATGTCAGCTTTGACATATTCTGTGACACAAAAACATAAAATAGGAAATTATCAAATCACACCCTTAAAAAAAAAAACTTCAGATTTTTTTTTTCTTCCTGAAAATAAGAACTCTATTTGAAATAATAATAAATAAGTAATTAATTTAAATTGTTACCTTCAATTTCTCCAATCTTCTAATACTACCGCCAGGCATATTGAACACAGTAAGATGTACTGGATCAAACTCGGATGGCAAAGATTGTAACTGATATCCCTTCCAATCAATCCATCTTAACGCGTTGGGCAGATAGTTAATGTGCCCACATAGAGATGCATTACGGTTTATGAAAATTTGAAGATTTACCATATTACGGAAGCATTCTGGATTCAAGGTTATCTCAGCTGGTTTTGGAAACTTCACCATTATGCCTTTAATATTTCTTGTTCCCTAAGATGGAAAAGCATTAATTAGGAAACGAAGTCATTGTACAAACCAAAATGCAAGCACATTTTGTTAAGAAAATTATAGGTTACATAAGGTATTCTTTCTTGTCAAATTGAATATAATAAAATATATTATACTTACAGTATTTTCCGTTAGAACTTGCTTGACATCCTCGTAAAACCACAATCTACTACGCTGGCCAGGATAATTGGGAGATTCTTTGCGAACTATATCCTTGCCCAGGTTTGCTAGCAAGTCGTGCATTAAAATCCTATCCCATTCAATAGTTATCATTGCCTTATCAAGGAGTACTTCAATGCAACTTCGGGGGACTATTTGTAGCACATAGTTCTTCTTTTCACCCTTGAAGAAACATGCAATGTCGAGAAAAACATCTTTTGCGTAATCATACAAGGCATCATAACTCTTTTCAAGTATTCTTTCAATATCTGTATAAGGTTCTCCTTTGAAACCATCTAATATACCTTGGCAAAATGTTTTATCTCTATTACGAAGATGAGAACCTAAAATTGTTAGAGCTAGTGGAAGGCCTTGAGCATAGGCTATTGCTCGTTTTGCGAGTTCCAAATAATCATTTGGAGGTTCATTTATTCCGAAGGCATTCAAACTGAAAAGCTCAAGAGCTTGGTGGTCAAATAACTTTTGGACCTCGTATATCAACTCAATTCCATGACATTTTAGCAATCCGCTATCTTGTGTAGTTATGATGACTCTACTACCCTCACCAAACCAACCAACTCCAGCCAAGTTGTGTAATTGCTCCAACTGATTCACATCATCAAGAATTAAGAGAATCTTTTTATGCCTCAATAGATTATGTATAATAGAGATACCTTTATGAGCACTGGCAATTTTCAACTTTTTACCACCAAGAATCTCTTGAAGGAGAGTCTTCTGTAGCTGGATTAAGCCTCCATGTGGCATTGAATTTTCTCTAACATCTGCCAAGAAACAACACCCTTCGAATTTATGGGCAATTGCATTATAAACAGCTTTGGCAATTGTTGTCTTGCCTATTCCAGATGTCCCCCATATCCCAACCATGTGACGACCATTCCCACCAACATCCAAAAGCATTTCCACATCTTGTACATGAGACTGAATTCCAACTGCGTACTTGGGCACATTCAAATATGTGCGGCTCAATACTTGGCTTAAGATTCCATCAACGATGTTGTTGATAAATGCAGTTTCATACCTGCCAGCTTAACCAAATTAGACACATTTAATGAATCAGATTTAAACATCCAACCATGCAAAAGAACACAACATACTGAAGTACGTAATAGTTCTTCTGACCAAAAAAGCAAAAAAAAGATGTAATAATAGTTGTTTAACCACAAAGCTAATGTTATGTATCATTTATACTTGTATGCCTTTTGAAGAGATTAATATATGGATTTTGAACTTTCTCCTTACAGCTATTGAAAATACAAAAGTACAAGAAAATAAATCATCTCCCTACAGTTGTATATTTTTACAAAAGAATACTTTTCTTTAATGAGTAACAATCAAATGTAACCAAAGTCAAAAAGAAAAAGAAATTAAGTTAACTTGAAAAAGATAGATAACCCTGAAATATAGAATCAAGATACTAAATTAAACATAATGCCCTACAGCTATCGAAAATATAAAAATACAAAAAATATTAAAATAAAGATCTTCTCCCTACAATTTTATATTTTTACAAAAGGATACTTTTCTTTAATAATGAGTAACAATTAAATGTGTAACAAATAGTAATGAGAAAGAAGAGAGAAAAAAATTTAACTTGAAAATGATAAAGATAGAAACATACGCTCCCTCCTCGAAATGCCATCCAGACAAATTTGCTGCTTCCGTAAGAGCTTTCCTCCATCCTTGAATTTGCTTGTCATCCTTGAATTTGCTTTGAATAAGGCCTTTAAATGCGTCTCCAAAACTATTTGTTTGCTTTCGCACATGAGATGGATCCACCTTGTAAAAAATGGGCAAAACTATTTGTTGCTTTGATTGTTTACATTGAAGGATCTTGACAAGTTCATCCAAGCACCACCTCGAAGATGCATAGTTTTCAGAGAATACAATGAGAGAAATTCTTGATTCTTCAATTGCTTTGACAAGGGTTGGCGATATTTCTTCTCCTCTTACAAGCTCTCGATCAATGAAGGTGTAGATGCCCTTATCACACAAGGCCTTGTACAAATGATCTGTAAAATTGGTGCGTGTATCCTCACCTCTAAAACTCAAAAACACATCATATGTCCATGATGAATCATGACTGAAAGAAGAAGAAGGAGAAGAAGAGACTGGTTGAGTGGTCGTAGGGGGGAGATCTGAAGGAAGTTGTGGTTCCACCCCAATATCAATTGGCATTGGGGAGTTTCCCAAAACCCCGAATAAGAATTTGAAGAACATTGAAGAATTGAAGAAGCAGAGAGAATCTTATCTGATTTTGTATTGATTTTCTTTCTTAATAAAACGATACAGTAAGAATTAAGCTTATATGCATGACAAATAGCTTAAGGCTTAAACAAACTCAACAAACTCACGTGTTGGGTATGGCAGTGGTGATCTGGTTAGATTTATGAGGGCTTGACGAAGCAGTTTCCTACAACCTTCAATGTGGACGTCATTAAGTTAAAGGTGTGAGGAACTTTCGTTTCAACTTCAAGTCATCAAACGCTGAATTTTCTTTTCACTACCTTTTCTTGGCTGAAAATAAATTGCTTTAAGATAGTGGACATCACATGGCCAGTATTGCTAAATAGCAGAAATGGGCCTACATTGACAGCTACAAAAGTGGTCAAACGGTGATATTTCTTCTTCTTTTTTCACTGACGCGCTTTCTTTCAAATGATGGTCTTTCTATCCAAAGATTTTGTTTTTGAGATATTTAGTTATATACCCATTCTTAACACTAAAATTATAAATGAACTCTACACCATTTAATTTCTATAAACAAACCAAAAAAACACCTAAAAAATGACAGCTAGCTCTATTAAATTTAATTTTGATTATTAAATTACTTTGATGCCCTATTGAGTGTTTTGGGCTTTTTTATGAGGTTTTGGGGTTGGATTTGTTTTAAGAAATTAATGGCAGTTTTGTAATTTAAAAGAAGTTAAAAACATTTTTGTTATGTTGAAATGGATTTGGTGTGTTTCTAAAGTCAATTTCATATAGAGTTTTTTATTTTATAATTTAGGCTCTATATTTGGTATAATAGTGAATCCCCCGTTGTTTTTTTGTTTGAAAATAAAAAAAAATTGAAAGATTACTGAAACGAGTTTTATGGTTTGTTTTTTCTTAAACTGGTCTAATAGTTACCTACTTTTTGTACCTTCAAGGCAACTTCTCGTCTTGTTTTCCTAGATGCGAAGATACCTACTTTTTGGCTAAGGTACCTCTTCACTATTATTAAGGCTGGTTTGTATCTCTTTTCTTTCAGTACATGGTATCTTTGATGGAAAATGTATTCTCTCTCACAATGGGGCTCTATGTCCGCTACTTTATATTTGAGGCTCAAAATTTTTTATGTTGTAATTTAGTTTACATGTTAATGTATTTTTTTATTCTTTGATTGAGTTATTTACACTAACACCTATTGAGCTTTTTGGTCGATTTTCACAAAACTCCCTAGAGTTTTAGAAATTAAACAAACACCCCTCAAGATTTTAAATTGTTTTCACAAAACTCATTTTTATTAATTTTTGGGTTAATTTCAATTTAATACCATGAACTCTCACCCTTAAAGCATATTTATCCTCTCACTCTCATTTTTAACAATCATGTACCCTAATCTTTTTTATTTTTTGCAATTTGATTTCGACAATCAAAATTTCCCTTCATTGTCTACGTGGCATGCATGGGTTCCACCTTTTCACTGCTTTCAATGTCATGTGGGTTATGACCCATGATGAGAGGGTGCATGTGCTTCATTTGGACCTTCATATGTGTTTTCTTAGTTGTTTATATCTCAACAACAGAAGGAACCATTTTATCTTAGCAACATTAACACGTTCTTTTTAGATAGTCTACACGAGTTTTGGTGAAGAAATTTCATTGCAACTACAAGTGATCAAATGGTGATATTTCTCTTACTTTTCAAGATGCTTTACTTTTTCTTTTGACAAGCATTATCTTTACTTTTTCTTTTTGTTATGGAATTGTGTAGTTTTAATGGGGTCCTCCCTTCCCACTTTAATTTTGAAAAGAAAAGAGACACCACCGACACCGACCGTGCCAACAAATAATGTGAAAGGACAGAGGAAGTTACAAGGGAATTGTCTCAAAAAATCACTTTTGCAAACCCTTATTATCATATAATCACTTTACAAATTTTAATAAAAATTCACAGGATCCCAACTGATCCCAGTAATACTGCTAACATAATGTGCATCTCAATAAACTTACGAGTAACACTTGCACTTTCATTAGCAACCCATGCACCTTCCCCTTCTTTCATGACCTTCTTTATTACTTGGCACTTCTTTCATGACCTTCTTTGTTACTTGGCATCACCAGATCAATGTTCAGCACAGAACTGGGAGGGACAGAATGAAACCCATTGTTTGCATCCCTCCCCTCCACACTAAAGGCATCTGCAATTATTTATCAACTTTCATCGTCAGACAATTCACTTTTTTTTCTTTTTGCCAGACTTAACAGTTTGATAACAAGGATCCAAAGACATACATTGAGGTTGAACAATTAATCTGACCTTCTCTTCTCTTTTCATTGTCTTGATTGCTTTTGGCAATGCTGAACAAAAATGGCATGAAACAAACACAAATCCCCCATTATTCATTACAAATTGGTATAATCACAAAGGAATTGTCTTTCCCCATTAAAATCACACTATATTAAAACCAAAAAAGAAAATACCATCTTTCACATAGAATTCAATCACTTCTTCTGGTGTCTCTACAACAACAGTACCACAACCAATGCCACCCGATACTTGACTGCATTAACAACAAAAAATCCAATAAAAACCAGTGTTTTCAAAGGCATGCCTTGGCGCGCGTCGGAGCTAGGCGGCAGGTAATCGCCTAAGGCGGCCGGCTGTCGTTTCACTTGAGTGTTCTGAAAAATATAAAACGCAAGCTGTATCTTTCAATTTCAATATTAATAAGACGCAAGTGTAGCCTTTAACGCCAGCTGTAGGCTGTGGCTTTCAATTTCAATATTAATAATATCTTTCTTGCCTTTTTTTTTTTTTTTTTGGGTAAAGATGAACTTTCATAAATAAAGACCAAAGATTCTTGCCCTTTTCTAACTCCTGGCGACTGTAGCCTTTATTCTACTTACCTTTTTTTGCTCAAATCCACCATCTTTGCTCAAATCCACCACTTTGATACATGAAACGAGTTGAATTCGAATCGAACAATAGCATTGGACGGCACAACAGAGCCACCCCCACCAACAACACCATAGCCTAGCTTAGCAGGCAATGTGAACAATGCAATCTCTCCCTTCTTCATAGAGACGACGCCATGGTCCAAACCCTTCACCACTCGACCCTCACCGAGCTTAATGGTGAGAGCCTCGTCTTTGTCTCTAGTCGACTCGAACTTTGTCCCATCAAGCAGAGTTCCAACGTAGTGCACTAAATTCAAATTTCCACACTCAATGTATTTAAAATTATAAAGTTTTAATAGGAGAGAAAAAGAGAGAGAAAAAAGAAAGAAATGGTATTTTGGCATTTTAAAAAATTAAATATGGGTATTTTCGGCATTTTAAAAGTTTCATTAAATGGAGCCAAGTGCTTCTCATGTTTTTGTCTCCAGCGCCTTTATGAAGCTGCCTGAGAGCCCATCGCAAGCTCTCGCCCTATGGTCTTCAGCTGCTCCATTGCTTCTGATGATTGGTGGAGTTAGGATTTTGCACTTGCCAATGCGATGGAGATTAGGGTCTGAATTTGGGGCATTAAATTGGTGAGTAATTTGGGAGAAATTTTTGCATGTACTTGGTACACCAGCTACTCGCCAATAGAAATGAGACATGTGTAATAATTTATTTTTACCCTTTTAACTATTTGTTCTGTTAGTATTCTTCCGTTAGCCTTTTAAGTGTCTCTCCATTAGGCTTTTGCTGCATCGAAGTCTTCCCATTTTTTATATCTCAATTCTCTCCTTTGTTCTCCAAATTTATCGAACTTCCCCTGTTAAAATTCAAAGCACAATCTGAACAAAAGAGAGAATTGAGGAAGATTGGGGTCGAAATGGTGGGTTTTTTTATATGGGTTTTGAGGAAGTTGAGGAGGTGGGTGTGGTTAGAAGTTGGGGAGAGAGTGAGGGTTGGGTGAGGAGTTGATGGGGTTTTGGATGCGCTTGGAAGTGTTGGGTTTGGGATTGGAGAGAGCACTGGTTTTGGGTTCTTAGGGGTTTGCTCCAATAGTGGTATGGTTATTGGTTTTCTCATCTTCTTATATGTGTGTGTATTTAGCCTAGTTGTGTTTTTGTGTTTTGTTGATTTTCTGTACTTGCTATGTTGATTTGGTTTCAGGGGAAAGTGAAACAAATTGTTGGGTCAACCCTTTTGGATTCAAAGGAGGATGGGTCTGCTCTTGTTACCAATTTTGTGTCAGAGAGTCAGGAGAGGAGTATGCAAAGATGTATGAAGAAGATGGCCTTATAGGTGGTCATGCGATCATGCTTGGAGCTGAACCTTTGAGCAGAGCTGCAGCCATTGAAGCTCTGCATGCTTATCCTGGTGGGTCTATGGTTGCCTTATTGTTCTTGTAGATTCTATTGCTGTGTTCGAATTTTTGGGAATACTAACGGAACAAGTGTAACTCAATTGGTATCAACGGAACAAAAGGTTAACAAGAGGCAGAGTTAAGGCTAACGGAAGAATACTAACGGAACAAATAATTAAAAGGCTAAAAATAAATAATTACACGTGTCTCATTCCTATTGGCGGGTACACCAGCCAGCTGGTGTACCGGGTACCTGCAAAAATTTTTGGACTGAGTTCAATTGCACGAAGCAGCAGAAGAGAGGAGAGGAGAGAGGAGAGAGAGAAGCAGAAGGGGCTTTTAGTTTTGGGCTTTCTTTTTATTTTTTATATCAAAATAAGAACTTTTTTTTGGGTCCAGATGGGCCAGAGGCCAAGCAACAAAGCAAACTACAAAGAGATAATTCTAGTCGGGCTGGGCTCTACTCTGTACCACTACGTGAGAACTTTATGTGAAGAATTAATCTCAGCCACCGATCTGATCTGAACGGCTAGAGAGAAAGAAACAAGCTTACAATAGAATCGGGTACGTTGCAATTCCCCTTAACCCCACATGTCCTGGCGCGCCTTTTCCAGTCCCGCCTTTCTTCCTTCCAATCGCGCCTTTATTTTTTATTGGTTTCATTTTTTTCAGACTCCCACTTGTTTATCTCAAACATATTCTCCTCTTAGTACCATCTCCTAGTTTCTTTGGTCAGAATCAATACCCTTCTCTGGAACTTCCTCTCTCTTTCCCTGCCCCTCAGTTTCCCTCCTTCTCTCTCTCCATCTCTGCCTTGCTCTCTCAGTTTCTCCTCGTCAATCTCCCTCACCGTCGTCCTCTCTCTCTCTCTCTCTCTCCATATCACAATTCAAAAATCGAGATCTATTTGAGAGGGTACTATATTTTCAAACTTTGATATTATGTTTTGCATTTTCTATTGCATTCCTTAATGTTTAATTTTGTTTAGGATTTTAGGGCTTTGATTTTCTGGGTTTACACATATGGACTCCTCCTCCCTCTCTGTCAGGTAGGACTACTCTTTCTCCGTACTAGTTGTGTTTGCCAAAATATAAATTGGCTTCAGTTGCTTAATTTTCTGGTTTAATTTGTTGGTGGGTAGGCATTATGATTCTGCTTGGGGTTGAATTTTTTAAAATTTATGTTTCTCTGAAACCCAAAAGTTCAAGAAACTGGTGCCTCTTTATGGGTCTTACCTCTCCTGGTTACTAGCTCCAAAGGCAAGGCAACGTCATATTTGGTTTATTTGTAAAGAAAATAAAAAAAATTCTATTGGGTTTCCTAGATAAATGATTTCTAGTATGAAATGAGGAAACTTGTGATTATTATTTGATTTATTTCCTTTAATGTTATAGTCTGTGGAATCATTGAAGAGTGACAGTATTGCCTGTTGTTTGGTCTTCGAGCCGATTGTTGAGGCCCAAAAAATCCACGGTTCGGCCCAAATAAATTCTCGGCCCAATGCAATACCTTACCGAGGAGAAGCCCGATTAGGGCACGCGAAAGTTCGTCATACGCGCTTGCACACATGCCACGCCAAGCAAATAAACAACACGTCGCGCTACAAGCTTAAGTGGGCCCAAGCCACTCAAATGCCTGGGGCTTGCTTGAGTGGGTTGTGGTATGGATGGTAACGAGTTATCATGAGGCCCATCGATGAGTTAAGAAATGGAAGTCCCGGGTCGCTGGGGGCCTCGGGACTGAGGCCCATTTCTTAAGCCCAAATATGGGTAAGCACAAGGAAGGAGATGAACCATTGCCTCAACCAAAATAGCCCATTAGCCCAATTACAATAAACTAGCCAAAATAAGCCCATTGGTCCAATTAGAGTAAACTAACCAAAAAGCCCAACATTTGACAAAGCCACCCCATCCATTGGATAGATCTTGTGGTTAAAAAGCCAACACAATTAGGATGAAAACCAGCTAGACCTTGGCACTCAGTTTGGAGACAAAACCACAAAACCAACGTTGGGAATCTGCATAAGGGTAGCTGCTGGGAACTAGTTCCAAGTATAGGAATCCAAGAAACCAAGGAATTTTAGCACGCAAGAAGGATGCCACCCCTTAAACCAACGGGTACATCCACTTTCTTTCCTTCATCAGACTTGGCCATGGAAAGAGGAAGAAAGAGGAGGAAGAAGATGAGTGAAAAGGGGAAGCTCCCTTCTGAGGCTCCCAACTATGCATGCTTAGTACTAAAATCATACCAGCTCAACATGCTTATGTCAATTATGTTAGTCCTTTGCAAGCTACAATGCTTATATTATTTTTGTAATCACCATATGCTTTGGTTATGCAGCTTTATATTGGTCATGTGCAAATGACCCAAGCCTCCAAACAACAAAACAAATGCTCTCATGTTTCCTACACAACATCTCAACACACTACCATTATCATCCATTCCTTAGACAAATCTCTCTCTATACTTCCAGTCATAGAAGTTCAAGCACCACTGGAAAAGCCGCTGGAAGAAGAACAGAGCCAGTCGTTGAAATCCAAACACCACTGCTGGAAGAGCCGCTACCAGAAGCACATGCTACCACCGAATCATGCCAAATTGTCACCATTGCAACAAAGGGATATCCCAAGTTCATCATGCCACGCAATGCCCCAAACAAATACTAAGAAGGCCACGTTGCAAGAGTTTTTGTAGCTTATGCCCATCAAATCCTTTTTTTGATGATTATGGTTCACTTGGGGGCTGAGGAAGGAATTCATTGCAATCACCACAGCAGCAATTCCATAACCCCAAATGAGCTTAAGAATCCATTATTACCAAAACCACTATCCCCAACAAAAAATCTCCTTGAAATTCCAATTATGTCACTATGACCTCCAAGTTTGCCATCACTTGCCAAGAACTCAAGTTGTTGTAACCCAACACATTTGCTGCAGTGACCACATGCAAAGCTCAAGCTTCAATAGCCAAGCCCGAGCTTTTGGTTCCTATAACATGTTCACAACAGCTGCAACAAACAATACCAAAGTTGCCATAACTGATATGCTCCAGCACCTCAATCACTTTCTAAGCCTTGACTATTCCAATGACCAAGTTTAGGAGTCAAAACCAAAAGGCTATCGGGATGTCTCAATTGCCACAGTTCCATAATCAAGCATCATCAAGCCCCAAGCCTTAGTCAAGAAATCCAAGCACTATGCTTTACTCAAGAAGGAAAACATCTCGATTCATGGCAAATGGAAGGAAAATATTGCGAAGGTAGTGCTATGATACTGCTGGAAGAACCTAAACGCTATCAAGATGAAGTTTCTTTTACCAAGCAATCAGAATTTTTGAAGCAATGTCAAGCTTTCATGCTATTGCAAGTCATGCACACCTCTTGGTCCTTTTCATACTTGGGGGCTTGATTTGATTGGAGTATTCATCAATGCAAAGTGGCTCAAAGTCTTATTATTGCTGAATTGCTTTTGCACCTATCATTTTGTTTTTGGCTTTTCAAATTTATTTCAAAAATGAACTTCTTATGAATTTTCACCCTATGCTTTCACAACTTTTGTAAAATGCACCACCATTATGGCATGCCAAGGTGTGAGACGATATTTGCAATGAGAATGGAGCATTTTGGAAAAGGGAAAAGCCTCTAGAATCCTTCCTTGCTTTTACCTTCTTCTATTTTGCAAAAAATGTTCTTTGAAAAAAAAAAAAAAGACAAGCAAACTTTTCTTTACAAAACTAAGCCTTTCAGCAGTAACTATACCAAGCAAAGCCACTTAGATGGGATCCCGAATTGTCAACAAGCATCATGTCTAAGCAAAATAACATAAGTCATGCAAAGCCAAGCTATTACAAAAAAGGCATGCAATTCTTGAGGCGCTGGAATAACGAAACCATTGACTCCCACTTAGAATGCTCAAAAAACTCCACGACATTCGGGAATTCTCCAGGAGCCTTCGTGAAAATCATGCATACAATGGCTTGACCCTTTTAAGGCACGGCAAGAGGGTGCATTTCAAGCCAAATGAGTAGACAAGCCTTGCAAAAGTTTTAAAAAGCAATGCATCGAAGATTTAACTTAAAGGTCCTGTCAAAATTTTGGCAGCATATACCTTGTTTTTAAGGCTTGCCAACCTGCGAGAAAGATTTCAAGAAGTTCACAAGAGCAAATTCTCCCAACCAAGCAATATATATATATATATATATATATATATATAAGATGTACGGATTACAACATGCCTCAAGCATTCAGAAATTAATGCAGGTTCCAGCGGTTCAATAGTACATTACAAAGTCATAACGACATAGTCGTTAGACTATCTGAAAAGTACACGGCCATTGCAAAAACAAAGTTACACATGTTGAAGATTTGTACATCCTATGGTATCAAGAAAGATGGAAGCTGTGCACCGAGCCAACTGATCCCAAGCCAAAGAAAACAACTTGTGAAATAAAAGGAGGCAGCACTGCCTGGAAGGTGGGAGCGGTGCCGGCAGCTATGTCGGATGTCCCGAGAAGAAGAGGAGTAGGAGGCAGCACTGCTGGAAGGTGCAGGGCAGTGCCAGCAGCTATGTCGAATGTTCCGAGAAGAAGAGGAGTAGGAGGCAGGCACTGCTGGAAGGTGCAAGGCATGCCGGCAGCTATGTCGGATGTTTGAGAGAAGAGGAGGAGTAGGAGGCAGCACTGCTGGAAGGAGCAGGGCATTGTCTACACCTGCATCGGATGTCCCAAGAACATGGGGGGCTGCCGGAAACAAACCCTTCTTTATGCAGCACCTCGATATAGACGCAAGATCAATCACTGAAGCAGTTTGGGGCACTGGCTCTTCGCCTACTGCAACATCTTCACAAGCATTCTTAAGCAATGAAGGGGGCCTTCCCCTCTTCAATTTATCATCCAGTGAATAAAGGTGGTCACTAATAATTGACGACGGGTTGGTGGATGCCATGGCAGGTCTTGACAAGCGATGAATCCCTGCAAGAATTGCCAACAAAGAATATGCTGAAAAATGGCAAAGCAGAAAGCTAGTTCTTTGTGTTAAAGCCAAGCAATCTCCACACTAGCATGCAAGCCATATGAACTTTACAAGCCAAGCAAAGCAAGCTATCTCATGCCAGGCGAAATGCATAAAGAAAAAATATTTTTGAAGCATCATGGAATCTATTACTCGACCTCATGATGAGCAAATTTCTCATTCCATGCTCAATCAATCATTCCAACAAACCCTTTTTCACAGAGCAAGTGCTACAAATTGAACACTATTTACCTCATAGTAACTTCTTTCACAAAAACAAAATCCCTATGAGTTACACAGCATTCTTGCCGACCCATCATACACATGTTTATATATATATCCCTAGAAAGCCAAAAAATAAATAGTCATCTATGACCAAGCACTAAGTTCATAAAAAAGAAACCAATTGTGCTTTCCTCAAGCTTTCAAACAGCCTCTGATCTTACATATTAATCATGCGATTACAAGCATACGCTCTCGATGCATATAGTTCAACAACAATCAAGAAGAGGGCCAAGAACGTAGCACGCACAAAATTGTACCTCAAGCATGACAAGTCAAGCTCATGCCAAAGGAAACGCTCAAGAAAATGCCCAAGCAACATGCAATTTACCCATGGCAAGAAAAATTCTCATTGACAAGCAATTCCCATAGCAAGCAAAATTCTCTCTAAAAAATGCAAAAAATTCAAGCATTGCAAAACATGCATTCTGTCAATTTCTATTTCCCACAACATAAACGAAGGTCCAAGGTTAATCAAGCATGTGTTCACAAGAAAAGTGAGCCTAGGCCAAGCACCAGTCTATACTTATTCCTGGAATATTCAAATTGGCAGAGTTACTTACCAAAGGATTAAAGCAGAAGCTCAAATATCCGAGTTAGAAGGCTGGAGGATTTGGAGGTTCCAGCAGCAAAAACGTCAAAGCTTCCGGCCCTTGCCTTTCCCCTACCCTGTTCTGAGACGTATACACCTACATAGAAAAAGCGCATTGTGCAAGGTTCAGCCTTTTCACCAGCTCAAAATGGGCCAACACATGATAAAAAGGGGGAAGAAAAATGGAGAAAAGGAAAGGATGTGGTCCATACAGGGATTTCTTTTTGCAATCCTTTAGCACTCTTCCAGCGGCTTGCAAAAGAAAGAAATCGAAAAGAAGAAAACCCAAAAAGCTGATGCAAGCCCTTCCTTGCTAGCACCCATGCCGTGAGTACCATTGTTGCGATGATGACAAAATAGGTCGAAGGGGTTTGGTGCTTGGCTGCCAAAACGAAGAGCAAAACCCCACGAGGATGAAGAACTCAACAACTAGCTTGTTCTCTGTCTCATCGAAGTTCTCCTGGTCAAACAATTCAAATCTTCCATAAGCCTTCATATCGCAAGACAAGGTGTGAGCAACCAAATTCCTAACAAATTCCTAACAAATCAGTAAGAAGATGACATTTCTCATGCTTTGGAACCTCTCAATCAAGCCTGAAAAAGAAACAAGAGAGCACGTTGGCCAAATCAGGACGCCGGAAAGGTACTCATACACAAAGGGAGGCGCTGGAGGCATAATTTTCTCAAAGTGCAAGCAAACTCATCTATAAAGCATTTGACAAAATCCACAGGGTGTGATACCAATCCACATGCCAAGAAATTTCATTTCATTCAAGCATTCCAAGCAATTCGGGCATTTCAAGCAAAATTGAAGAACTCATGCTCTTACGACAATACCTTTCAACATCATGCTCTCACGACAATATTGCTCAAGGACATGCTCTAGCAATACTCAGATTAGCACTCAATGCCAACAGAAAAGACATGCCAAATTCTCAAACAAAAGCAACATGCCAAGCAAAACTTATACATAAGCTTTCCAACCATTCTAGCTAGAACATCCCACCTTTGAAAAATCACTAGAAATCAAGCTTACAACCAACAAGTCCCAAACTTTCCAGATTAGAACTAGACATATCAAGCTTCATTTTCCCAAAATTTCATTACATTTCGAGCTAGGGAAGCATGTCAAACAGATTCTTAAAACAGCCCATGCTGCAGGAACTGCACAGTTCCAGCCAGCTTAGCCCTTACTTTGAAATTCCACTAAAAATTCATTTTTTCTTCAAGTGACGCAAGACCAATTCCAAAATAGCCATTGAGAAGTCCATTTTTATGTCTCAAAAGCTTCAACTCAGATTCGAAAAGAAACATTTCAAAAGTTCAAAAAACAGCCAGCAAACTACTGTGAGACATTTCCACAAACACTTGGCATGCATACCCAAGTAAGCTTACATGACTCTTGTTTATCACCAAGCTAGAATCCCAAATCAAAAGCTCAACCTCAGAATTCGATTTATAGTTCACAAATATTGGGAAATACAGAGGAACTCAAGCATTCAAGCATAGAAAACAAGCACGCAACAAAGGCATCAACATTAACTCATGAACATGCTTCAGAAAAATGGAGGCAGAGAGCACTAGAATGGGTGGATAATCCTCAATTTTGGGTAGGTTATCAACAACATAATTTCGAGCAAATTTTGTGAAGCAAGTGCAATCATCCGAGCATCAGAAGTTAAAAACACAGGTAGAAGCAGAATCTGCAGAAACTCACCAGCCATTGATGAACACAGAAGTTACAGACCCACTTTGAGGTATCAGAAAAATTCAAACAATTCTGCAAATTTTACAGGCTACAGTACTCGAGCAGATGAACAACTTTCATCAAGGAAATTTTCTGATCCAAGCTTCCGAAATATGACTTACGTACTGATCCACAATACCCACGGGTTTGGGTCTTGGAGAAGAAGAAGAAGAAGAAATAAGAGTGAGGGAAAATCAGAAAATAAAGCACGCCATGCCAAGTGAAAGGGAAAAATAGTAGCCACTTGCAAATAAAAAATTCAAAAGGAAGGGGCAACACAATTTTGCCCACGTGAGGGCCAAGCCAAGTCACTTTTTTCCAGCACCTATTCCACATTAAGTAAAGCATTGCCAGCATCTACTCTACAAGCAAAGAATTTCCAGCACCTGCCTTATTTCAAACATCATTCCAGCACATGCCATATTTCAAGTATTCTTCCAATATCTAGCCATCATGTCGCACGCTATCACCTTCACTGAAGTTTTGTCCGCTAAAATTCAAGGTGTTCGGAGGCTGGTGCCGTAAACCCAAACACAGTGGTGAATCCAAACTCATTGCATCCGCAACTCCAAGATTGGATCCCCGCCATCCACTAGCACGTCTGGCTACTGCCAAATGACATCTACCATGCTAAATGTCCTAAAAGCCATATTAAACCATGCTACCTTAGCCAAAGCCAATCATCCAAGCATACAAGCTAAAATCAAGCGTATACGCCAATGCCAAGCATCCAAGCACACAATCATGCAAAATCAAGCCTCTCTAGTCACTCAAGCAAACAAGTCATGCAAGCTAAGCTAATCCACCAAGCATTCTCTTCTAGGTCATGCCACAAAATAGGTCAACTCTTGGTAATTCTAGTGAGTGACCTCCAAAATTACAGTGTCTAGGAAAGTTCTTCAAGGCAACACCCTCGGTGTTTAAGAAGGATTGGATTTTAAGCGGGACCATCATGACCCCTCCAACCTTCCCGGAAAAAACCTGGCTGTAATTTCAGAGACACTTAACTAGTCATCCTTAAGTTGTTCCTAAACCCATGCCATGCCATGCGACTGCAATTTATTTTGGGCTGGAAATTGATTATTCGGACCATTTCAATACACATTCATGGCCCCAATAATCAAGGGGGCTAATGTTGAGGCCCAAAAAATCCACGGTTCGGCCCAAATAAATTCTCGGCCCAATGCAATACCTTACCGAGGAGAAGCCCGATTAGGGCACGCGAAAGTTCGTCATACGCGCTTGCACACATGCCACGCCAAGCAAATAAGCAACACGTCGCGCTACAAGCTTAAGTGGGCCCAAGCCACTCAAATGCCCGGGGCTTGCTTGAGTGGGTTGTGGTATGGATGGTAACGAGTTATCATGAGGCCCATCGATGGGTTAAGAAATGGAAGTCCCGGGTCGCTTGGGGGCCTCGGGACTCAGGCCCATTTTCTTAAGCCCAAATATGGGTAAGCACAAGGAAGGAGATGAACCATTGCCTCAACCAAAATAGCCCATTAGCCCAATTACAATAAACTAGCCAAAATAAGCCCATTGGTCCAATTAGAGTAAACTAACCAAAAAGCCCAACATTTGACAAAGCCACCCCATCCATTGGATAGATCTTGTGGTTAAAAAGCCAACACAATTAGGATGAAAACCAGCTCAGACCTTGGCACTCAGTTTGGAGACAAAACCACAAAACCAACGTTGGGAATCTGCATAAGGGTAGCTGCTGGGAACTAGTTCCAAGTATAGGAATCCAAGAAACCAAGGAATTTTAGCACGCAAGAAGGATGCCACCCCTTAAACCAACGGGTACATCCACTTTCTTTCCTTCATCAGACTTGGCCATGGAAAGAGGAAGAAAGAGGAGGAAGAAGATGAGTGAAAAGGGGAAGCTCCCTTATGAGGCAGCCGCTGGAAGAGGCTTGGAGCACCCAAAATCTCTGATTTTGGGGGATTGGACAGAGCTGACCTTGCCACCATGAGGTAAGTCAAGAAGGAAGAGAAGAAAGGAAGAAGAAAACCTAGCTAAGTTAGGAAGAAACCATTAGGGTTTCTTGAAGAAGAGCAAACCCCAGCAACTATAAATAGAGCCTCTTCTACCCAGCCAAAGAACAACAACCCACAATCTTCAGAGAGCAAGCTTTCTCTCTTGCAAACCCAGCCAATTTTCGTGCTTTGCTAGCCCATTTCCTCCATCTCCCACGCTTTGGCAAAATTGCTACAGCTCTCGCAGAGTCACTGTCGAGCTGCCGGAAGCTACGAAAACCACCCAAAACTTTCCTTCTTAGAACCTCTCCTCTCTTCCATTAGAACCTCTGACCTCCATAGGAACCCACAAACTTTCTCTTTCCAAAAGTGCTAAACCCATGATAACTTTGCTCTCATGCCACATGCCCCTCATGCCAAGCCCAAAAGTTCATCTGAAGAAATTATCTGTAACTTTCTGTTGTTTTTGTTGGAGAAGATAACCAAAATACTTCCTAAGGCTTTGCTGCCCTTTCGAAGCATTTTGGGGCTTAATTTCGAACTCAAACAAAGGGGACAACTTCATCAGCTAAGCCCACCTGCCGCCGGAAGAAAAAGACCCCTACACCGATGAAGTGAGTGAAGAAAATTTCTATTTCCCCGTTGTTTTCATTAAATGTCCAGTTTACTTTTTATTTACGGGTAAGATTTCATAATTTCGACTTTGGGAATATTTTGTGTCGACTCTGTGGGCATATGTTTTTCCCTTTTGTTTCGACCATATGGGTATCTTTTGTTTCAACTTAATCCACCACAAAACAAGCAGAGATTTGAAGGAATTGTATTCTCCAGATTAGGTTCTTTGTTCAGTGGTCCAGAATTCCTGAAATTGAAAAGGAAAAACAGAAATAATTCATGTTACAACCTAAATGGTTACCACTTTGTTGTTAATTGGAAAGTTAAATTGTTAGATTTAATATATATTAAGTTTTGTATTGGACATAATACGTATATAGTCCCAAGCATAAGAACTCACTAGGTTCAAACCAATGGTAATTTTTTTCCTAATGCTCTTGGTTTCTAGTTTTGTTCAACACCAAATATCTTTCATAATTTTTTCATGTACCCTTGTTTTTATTTTAATTTCATAAACTATACGAGTTTCTGTGGCTGTATTCATACGCTAAGTGGTCATAGTTCCTTTTCCTTCTTCTAATCCTAGAATTGTAGGTCACAAAAAGACCTAATAGAAATTTGCAGCAAAGAAAAAGAACCCTACACAGAAGCTTACAGCAAGGAAATTTACAGAGACATTGCAGATATGGTAGTGCCATTTCTGCTTCTAGGATAAATGAGCACTTTCCATCCTTCCTAGCATGTATAAATGTTATTATGGATGCTTAGTCTATCACATTATTGAGTGATGCAGACATCATGTTGAGGTTTATATATTTTGTTATATCTTATAATTAAAGTCATACTTGCAAATTATTGGAATCAATTCGCATAATCTGCGGATGAGGAAATAGATGATCTTGCAACTTTATTTTCAAGGTTGGAAGTTATTGTTTTGAGTCCAAATAAGTGGGTAATAAGTGGGTAATATGGATTTGGGTATCTTATTATGTATCTTTTTTTTTAAGAAAGAGGAATCCGATTGTGTATCTGAATGTCTTGATAACAGTGTGAATAGTATGGATTTGGGTATCATATGAGTATCTTTTTTAGAAAGATGCAGTAGGAAACTATTACAATGGCTAGGATAATGTCATTTATGTTTTATGGAAAGAATACTCTTAAGTCTGAACTGGCCACATAAACAATCCAGTCTTCCCTTTATCACCGATAATAGTGTCGATGTGTATCTGAACCAACACGATAATACTGTGAGTAATTTGGATATCAGTATCATATGAGTATCTTAATGTGTTCATTATAGTGTATGGATACTGGTATCAGAGTCTGTATCTAAATGTGTTGATTATATGTCATTCGTATGGATTTAGGTATCCTTTTTGTGTATTTATTGTAATGTGAGTAGTATAGATATGAGTATATATGTTTATTGTAATGTGTTTCTTCTTCTTAAATTTTGTGAAAAAAGGACCTTTCCTCTCCCCATAAAAGAAAATTTGCTTGGCTCCTTGTGAGTAATGAGTAAATTAATCTTACATAATGAGGTGGATATCGTACTTAGTGTCATTTTAGTTTAGTTGTACTGGTGTGCTTTGACAGCTGTGGCTTACCTGACAATTGCATATTAACCTCAGAAAATTTGTCCTCTGAGGAATCGAAAAAGTTAAATGATTTTCTGCGCACTCTATGTATATTCTGCCAGGAGAAAGCCCTCAGCAGTTTCTGTGAATTTCTTGCATCCAAAGAGCTCACCTTGATTTCAAAGACAGAAGCTATAGACAGGTTTCGTGCTCTTATGCTCTTTCCGGTTATTCAAGTGCTTGTTTTCAAGTCAATTACAGTTTTTGTATCTTTCTCATTTCTTTCAGCAGTCATTTATTTGAATTTTTGTTCCTATATGTTCCCAATGCAGTGAAGTTAGGGATGATGAAGCTAGGAATTTTCTGGTCAAATCAGAGCCAAAGATGGAATGAGTGCTTGAGTGCTTTAATTGGTGTCTTGTGGCTATTTGTCGAGAGTTACATCACATTATGATACAATAAACACATATCTATATGAGTATCATAATGTGTTTATTGTAATGTGGTTTTGTATCATAATGTATTTATTGTAATGTGGTTTTGTATCATAATGTGTTTCCATCAATGCTACAATATATAGATGTATATTATGGCTGAATGTTTAACTCCTCAGTTTTGAACTTGAGAGGTATTACCAATCGTGTGAACACACATGCAACACTGTTTTGTTTTGATTACGGTGATGTGAATATATTAGCAATTCAGTCTGAAGACAGAGGTGCATGTTGTTTATGAAGGAATAATATTGAGATGAGTTGAAAGCCTCAGATACAAGGCCCTGTGTATTGATTGTCATATAAATATTGTTTATAAGAGATAGGAATATTCTGTTTGTCAGACTATATAATAATAGTTTACAGAAAGCTAACTATACACCAATAAAGCTAACTATACACCAATAGTTTACTAATAGTGCAAAGCATAATCATGACAGAGGAATAATAGTGCAAAACATAATCATGACTCATTATGCATATTTTGTTTATCAGTTTAATTAGAAAGGTTTTTTTTTTTTAACTTGAGAAGCCGAAGAAAATATGTACATACAATATTGTCATACAATAACCGTGATACAATATGAGAAGGGTGGATAAAAGGATGTTATGCCATATTGTCATACAATAACCTGAAAGCACTTCCCAATGTACATATGTGAAAACAAAATGTAGAAGTCGTTTGGGTTTTACCCCTTACTAGTTGATCAGTTTACAAACAGAATATTGAAAGTGATTCCCCATGTATCCCAGTGGTGGGTTTGGGGTTGGTTTCGGTTTCTTTGTCCTTGGTTTCGGTTTCTTTATCCTTTAATCGTGAGACTCAAGACGACATGGTTGATTTCAACATATCTTCTTGTTGCTTTGGTTTATTTTCTTGTCCTTGCTGTTTGACTAGTTTTGTCCTCTTGTTGTTGTAAAGGAGAATAATGATGTTCAACATAGTATTATTGTTAGTATAGAAACAAACTTCACTTTGAGAAATTATTTGAATTTTTTTAAATGTCAAAATTATGTTTTATACTAACAATAATTTCTCAAAAGTTTGTTTCTATACTAACAATAATAGTTGAAGACTTCCTCTAATTATTACTTCAAATTTCCAAAAAGTCAAAATTTTGTTTTCACACATCATAGTTGAAGACTTTCCCTATTCATTGAGAAACTCTTTTTTATCCTGATATCATTGTGTATCATACTTGTTGCATATTTCAGGCTATCTATGGGGATTATGTATCATCATGGTTATCGTTATGCACCCTACAACACATATTCAACATCTCTGTTGAATCATTTTACACGTGGCACAACAGAAATAAAACCAAATATAATCATATCATATTACATGAAAAGAAAGAGATTATGAATTTTTAATATGAAAACAAATATAATCATATCATATTACACGTGGCACAACCAGAGAATAAAACCAAATAAAATCAAATCAGGTCCCTTGCTTTGAGAATCTAATCGCAAATTCTGCAGCAAATCTGCAACTTCTATAGAAACCCTGAGGGTCAAGGAAATACGAGCACAACTTCCCATAATCATATAATTTAAACTAACATAAATTTCGAAGATCTACCAACGATTAAAAGTAGAAGGAAATTAAAGAAATATAAAATCTCATATCAAAGTTTCCATTCAGAACTTTTTTGGAAGCTAACAACCAAGGTAATCTAGTCAACGGTCGAAGCCTGAAATCCGGCCTTCATCTTGGAACACAAAAGAAAAGAGAATACTGGTATGACAAAGTATTCTTAGATCTGGCCTTCATAAGACACAACTGAATATCAACAATGCAACCAAATTTTCAACAACAATTAATCTGCAAATTTAAACAGAACAACCAACAATCTGGGACGGGAAGCTCGGAACCTTCAACAAAAGTACCTAGAAATTTAAACTTTTCTTTCTTGATACAACACCACTATTCCGAACCACAATGTCAATAATGATTCAACTCTTCTGAGTCAAATATTACAATTACAAACTCACATAACAAAATGAACAATCATCATATTACATAAACTGCTCCTTAGAGCTCATTTCATACATCGGAGGTCTAACACTCAACAGCACTCTCACACCACACTTACACTCTGAGAACCACCAATCAAACTGACAATCAAATTACACAATTTAATTATGTAGTAATCCCTTACCATTCAAGAAAATATAATAACCTCTAAAATTTGTTTAATTATTAAAAATTAAAATGTAATTTTATAAAAATACACGTCATAAATGTGCATCATAGATATTGATTTTGAGAAATTAAAAAAAGATATCATAGATAGTGATTTCTCCCAATGTTTTCCCCGCGCTTCTTTTTTCACGGAAATTCTAATTTCGTGCTTTATTCCCTCTAGTAGAACCATCTCGCGCTCTCGTCTTAACAAAAGTTACGCGCTTCTCTCTGAGCCCCAAATCGAAACAACACTCCCTTTTCCTCCTTCAGAACCAAACCCTAAAACTCCCACACCCACTCTCCATCTGCCTCTCTCTCACTTTAGCTCTCTCTTGTTCTATCTCTTTCGGCCACTCTTCATCCTTCACTAGAAGATTAACCAGCAATCTCATCACTCCATCTCATCAGCTTTGTCTGTCTCTCTCTGTTGCATTCCTAAGAGGACACAAATTAATGTGCAAACAACCAATTAAAAATACCAGCAAGTGCACGAATCTATCGAAGTATAGATTATGTAAGTACGGGGTTCGATCCCACGAAGAACTTGTCGGCTTCCTATAAGTTCTAGTTTGAGTACGTAAAGAACACTTAATTGACACACCACAAATGCACAAATGCAAAATGGAAACTAAAAATAAGTAAAGAAGTGCAACAGAAATGAAACAACACAAGAAAACTAAAGAAAAACATAAACAGCATTTTCTATCACCATTTTATCACCTGTTCATCACCTGTGAACAGTGAACAGCGACATGAACAGTGCCGTGAACAGTGAGGACCGGTCGTGTGAACAGTGACGACCGGTCGTTTTTCGGCAGAGTCGTTTTTCTCTCTTTTTTCAGTTTCGACCTCTGTCCAGTTTTTGACCTATAACTTTCCAACCGTATGTCCAAAATTCACGTTCTTTATACGGTTGGATTCAGCACAGAAAATGCAAGAACACAACGCGGACCAAAAGTCCAAAACAATTACGGAAACAAATAAAATTCAGTAACAAAGACACATAACGTGTCGAACACGCAACTCACACACACATTTGGGGGGGGGGGGGTTGATTTGGTTCAAGTGACCTATTTCTATTGCATGAAAGTAAATGAACTTTGAATTTAAATGAGAATAGCAGGGATGAAGTATCAAAGAGTGGAATTAAAATGTAACAAACACTAGGGTTTCGAATCCACCCTAAACAATTCTACCCAAATTCATGAATACTCAAGTGATGAACTCTAAACGTGTTGATGAAAATGTTCGCAATCAAGATCAGTACGAGTGACTCAAGACGCATTGATTCTCTCTAATATACGTAAAGTGCAGTACGAGTGCTACAATACTTGTGCCTTCCCTATAATTCGAATCTAGGTGTGCTTAGTACTTTGATTCAATTACAAGAAAAACCCATTAAGTTCAAAGAGAATATGAACATCACAAGAATCCTAATAGCATGGTGTTTACATTAGGTATTCAAGAAACCAATTCACATGGATGGTTCTTACTCCATCCATCTATTGCTTAGGAAAACATGAAGATACACATAATCCCAACAACCTCAAGAAGCATGCTTTCAAAGGTGATCAATCAAAGAAAAACATACATCAAGGATAGATTAATTTGGTGAATTGGAATTCATCAACAATATCTAGAAATTCATACACTCAAGCATCAAAACAATAAGGTATTCATGTTTAGGGCTTCAACCTAAGCCCTAGCTATGGAGTTTAGTTCCTCATAATCATTTCAAACACAAATTCGAAATATAACTAGAAGGAGTTTACAGATTTGGAAATGATGAAAGCTTGAAGTCTTCAATGGTGGAAGTCTTCTCCTTTCTTCCTTGGCTGCACCTCCTTCTCATTCCTTGCTCTTAGCTCCCCAAAAGCTGCTCTCAAGTTGTGTAGAATGTGGAATAGCCTAATTTTTCACGATCAAAATGGCTCTCCCACTTCAGATTTTCCTTAGCTTTACTTCCCTCTCTCCTCCTTTCCAGCTTCACTTTTAGTATTCTATTGCCAAAGTTTCCACCCAATATCTTCTTGTCCCCTTGCCATGATGAAGCATTGACTTCACAAAGATGCCAAATGCATCAGAAATTATATTATCTATTAAGGTGAATTCTTGTTACCAAGTGTGATGGTAACAAGAATTATCAAATGACACAAAGGGGGGTAAAAGCTGGCCAATTCCGGATTTCCAGGGCTGTGGTAACATGTTGGATTGGTTGGATAGGCAATACTTGTCCAATGGAGCTCAAATTTGGATATGTTGTAGTTAACATCCATTGGAACAAGTCTCATGAAGATCATGACCTCATCCAAGCACCGGAGCATGCTGATCCAAGGCCAAGAAGTTGCCCTATGTAAATGAACAAAAACAGAATTTATAACTAATAATGCACTCTTAGCTCATTTTCATTCCAACCAAGGTAAAATCTAAGAAAACACAAAAAGGAAATAAAAAGCTATAAAATGTCGAGAACTAACTCAAAATAGTGGGTGAATAACATGAAAAATCATGTGCAAAAATGAACCGAACACTCTCACTCTCTGATCTACCTCTCCATTTCCTCATCTATCTCTCTCTCTCTCGATATGGCTACATGGTCTCCAAGAAGAAGTATTATTGCTTTGTAAGTATCCATTTTAAGAACTCAATCTCTTATTTCGTATTTGGGTTTCGAGTTTTGGGTTCAAAAGTTTGGATCTTGGTGTGTTTTGGTTCTGAATTTGTGATTTTTTCTGGCTTATTAGATTTTTACTCAAGTGATGGTGATAATGGCAGAGAATAGAATGAGTACTTGCTCTTTATTAATTATTGAATTTTAAGTAGTTTATGGGTGTTTCTATTTTGTAAGTTCTGTAAATTCCCAAACTTTATTTTGGCCTTTTTGGGTTCACACTAATGGTAAGGAGTTCTCACCAATTATTGGGTGTTTTTTGTTGATGTTGGGACATCTGAGATTAGTAACCACTTTCAGAAATTAATATAATTTAATTGTTCAATTTTATTCCAACTCATTGTTTCATTTGCTTGTGATATGTTGCTAGCTAAAATTTGGCTTTGTTTTTTTTTTTTCATATTTCTGTTGTTTAACTCTCATCATATTTGCTTTCTTGGATACACTGAAGTAAAGGTACTGCCTCTCATCTTGTTTCCCAATCCTAGACTAATTTTCTAAGATACATGTCATATACGACAAAGGGTAATTGTTAATTTGTTAGAACAAAGTAATGGTTATCATATACATGTCATTAATTTTCTGCTCTTCTTTCTGTTTGCAAGATGAAGATCCTGGATGGTATGATGGTCAGGTACATAGGTTTTTAGCTTGCCTTTTTGTTTGGCAGAGATGACCAATGTTTATGTTACATCATCTGTTTCAATGCTCACAACTCTTTCAGCATATTTCCTTGCCTTAAAAGTTTGAAGTTTTTCCTTTTCAATGCAATTTCCTTCTCTTTGGTAGAATCAGAAAGCTTGCTTTCTAACTAATTCTTTTTGCTTGTAAATAAGTATACGACATGGTAGTAAATGTTGGAAATTCCATCCGAAGTTGGCCTGGAGTATATGACAGAACTTGATATTATAATGAATAGTTGTTATGGAACTTGTTGATTTACAATGATGCATCCGCATGGGATATATAGACACAGCAAATATAGAAAGTTACATTGGATGCTCTAGCTAGTAATAGAATATTCAAATTGTGGGTGGATGTTTTCAAGCCTGATTTGGAGGAAAGAATGTTAGCAACTTTAGTTGACTATTATATGTTAACTAGTGGCATCTAGAGAATCATTATGTCTGGTAATCATTATGTCTTCTATCAGGATATTCCATTCAAAGTTGAAATTTATTGTAACTATCACCAAAATATGTTTCGTAAATGCTTCAAAAGGATTCACTAGAGCTTCAACATTGCATGATTTACTTTTCACTAAAGCTTCATAAATATTATAATATTTGTTGACTAAGAAGTCTTAGATGTAGAAAGTGTTACAAGAAGTCTGTAGAAACTTTTGTATGTATTTTCTGCTCTTTTTCTCAAAGTCAAGTTTGTTTCTATACTAACAACAATTCTATGTTGAATGATCACTTGAAGTTTTTTTTTTCAGGAAGAGGAAAGGTTTAGTGCTGCTTGGATTTGCTATGGGTTCATTTTGATATTCTTGTTTTGGGTCTTTGATTGAACTCTCGTATAAGTTGAAGTTTGTTGTCCAATAATTGGGTTTCATTTCAAATTCTTAGCTTGGGTGGTTAATTCTTGTTTTTATATTCAAGAGCCGCAACATCCTAGTGAACATTTACTCAATTGAAAAAAGAATTGAGAGATTATTGACAATTTATGCACCGGTTATTGATAAATTATTGACAGGTTCTTGATATATTATTGATAGCATTGATAAGCATCCTAAAAGGTATCCAAGCCCTTTTTTTTATGGCTTGCATTTACAAGCACTGGTTGACACCTCAAGTCGTTGCAAGGAACTTGTAATTTTTTTGTATATTAGAGAAATGACTCAAGTCGGAATCCCAATGCTACAACATCATTTGTGTGTTGCCAAAATGTGTTTCGTAAATGTTTCAAAAGCATTCACTAGAGCTTCAACGTCGCATGATTTACTGTTCATTAAAGCTTCATAAATATTATTATTATTTCACAAAGACTGGTTTTTGTTTTCACATTGATTCACTATGGCATCAACTTATGTTTATGTCGATTTTAGAGTAAGGAACCCTTCAATATTGTAGAGAACTAGAAACCAACACCAGCAAATTCACAGACAAACAAGCCAAACAACACAGCAAACACGCAGATTCTCAATGCTCAAGCAGCAAAATATTCTCACACAGACACAGGAAAAATAGAAGGAAGAAGACTGAAGCTTTCAGTAGTTAAAACAGCAACAGCCCCAAAATACAAGTAGAGGCCACGCCTCTTTTAGAGAGAGACTTTTCAGCAGAAACAATAAAACATCCTATAGACAAGAGAGCACTCTACGGAAAGCATGTCTCCTATAGTAATACAAAAGTATCTCCTTGAGCCAATGAACAAAGTATACCACCCAACAGCATGCTCTCATGCTTTTACAAAAATGGATAAAGTAGCTTTGGATTCCTTTGGCTTGGTTTAACTTTCAACAAATATCATACATGAACCAATTGCTTAGGTGTCACAAATGATTCCCAAAACATTCCAAAATGGCGCAAATAGGTAACAACAACTACTCAAACGCTTGGTCGGTGCATTAAATCAAACTCTTTCATAAATGACTCTATCATACTTGGTTGAGCACCTTCATCATTCTGTGTGCTCTGAGTATGCTGCATATTCTCAGGAACTGGAGCAGAAACATCTACATTAGAAGATGAAGAGCTGCAAGAAAGCCAAAAAATCCATAAAACAATATCGAAAACTTGTTAAAGGCGTACATCTTCAACTATAATATACGATATATTTGCTTACGGGCTTGCAAGTCTTGGACATCTCCGTCTATCATGATCAATCTTCATACACACAATGCACCGACGTTTACGTCGTTCCGCTTCCTTCTCATGCCGTCCTTTAACTCTTTTTGAACAACCTTTTGATTTTACTTGGTGTGGATCTTTGATTCTTACTTGGGGTGAACTAGTTCCCTCTTCTTCATTGGATTCTTCAACATGAGCTCCTGAAGATGCCAAGCTAATTAGCTTACCACGAATTCCATCAAATGTTTTTTGGAGCAGCTTCAAAACCTTCAAGTGGACAACAACGCAGAATCAATCAAATTGGCTGCAACTTTGCACATGGTCGATCTCTTAACCAAAATACAACCATCAACGCAATCTTTAACTTCTTTGCCATCCTTCTCAAAAACTACACCGGACTTCGCACTTTTCATCCATCTTTTCAATATGTACTTCTCTGGAAAATCCTGAACCTGCTTCATTCTTAAAAATGATATGATGTGTCGGCATGGAATACCACGAAATTCGAATCCTTGGCAACTGCAGTAAGCTTGATCAGCATCTTTATCATGCACAAGCTCCTTTATACGTGTAACTCCTGGCTCTACCCTCTCATTTACTTTGTACCTGCAGTGAGTATCATCTTCCTTTACAAGTTCTAAGAAGCATAAAAGGCTTTGGAAATCCTCGCGCTCAAACATTTCAAAAATTCCCTTTGTGTAAATGTCTGCCATTTGATGTTGCATTGGTGTGAGAAATGGAGTTGGAGGTTTTTCATGTTGATCAACATGATCAGCCAATAACTCCTTGTGCCTCTGTGATGCAAGAGCTCTTTCAAAACGTACTATAAATTCCATCAATGTGTTTTTCCTGTTAATATATTTTTTGAAAAATGAATGACAGCTTTCAGCTCGTTGACTACTTGACATCCCAGCTGAAAACACATGTTTTACATATGATGGAACCCAATTCTCCGGCAAGGCATGAATTGAGCTAAGCCATAGATGGTCTTTCAGACCATTCTTTGTGATAACTTCTTCCCATTTCGCATCAAATTCTTCTTTGCTGTCCATATCCCATATGCAATTGCACAGTTCCGAAAAGCTTTTTCTAATGCCGGGTTTCTCGGTGAACTTATTCATTATATGCCATATGCAATATCTATGGAACGTTGTCGGAGACTGCCGCAATCGCCTTTGCCATGGCTGCATCTTGATCAGTAATGATCATTTTCGGTGCACCACATGGCATGGCTTTCTTAAATTGCTCAAACAACCAAACAAATGATTCTGTGGTTTCACTGGTTAGGAATGCACAAGCAAACAATATTGTCTGTCGATGGTTATTAACACCTAACAAAGGGGCAAAGACCATGCCATAGCGGTTGGTGTTGAATGTCGTATCAAATACCACCACGTCTCCAAAAAACCCATAAGCACGTCTTGACCTTCCATCTGCCCAGAAAACATTACCCATCCTTACTTCCGAATCTACCTCCATCTTGAAATAAAATGATTCATTTTTTTCTTGCTCAAGCAAAAAAAGCTCCTTAAGCAGCTCTGCATCATGGCCAGTCACCTCCTCTCGCATGTCCCTTTGGTAATTATACATATCTTTCCTTAAAAACCCAATATTTTCCAATCCCTCTGCTAGCACCTCAAGAAGGCTTACTTGTTGATGTACAGGGATATTAACTTTGGAAAGATGTGCATTATACACCTTTGTAGACTCTCTAACTTTACGGTGAGATCTCAACAAATGGACTTTATCTTGTGTTGTCATTTCATGGTTGTGTTCCTCCCTGAAGGTTTGAACAATGTATTTATTCTTTTCATATGGCTTCAAAACCACAAGTTTAGCCATGCAACCAGTTCGAGCACATCCTCGCCTTCTTTTCTTACAACTAACCTTGATCTCCATATGCCCTTGTTTGCAACAGACAAATTCTTTCCTTACTACCTCCCCTGTCACTCTGGAAGTTTTGGTTGTATAACACCGAACTCCAAATCCTGCTTTTTGTGCATATAAATTATACATTTTGAACACATCCTCAAGAGAATCAAATTCAAGTCCCACTTGTGGTTTGAACTCCGCACTTACTTCCGGTGTCACCTCGGTTTCAGACTCCATTTCACAATTCTTGCAATTTAACCCTGAATATCACATCACTATCATAATAATATTGGAACATGCTTTTAATGAGCATTCAAATATATATATATATATAAGAAACAAGATATTTAAATGAAATAGACTCTGAAACATTATTCTCCACATAGGAAGCCATTGTCAGCCTCTAGTGAAACATTACAAAACCTACATCCAAACTAGCGTAACTCATGCCCATATACTTGGTCAAACATTTTCCACCAATACTCAAATTCACTAATACAGAATATCACTTACCTCATAATTTCGAGCTTCCAAATTTGTACAAATATGAGAATGTCGCCGATTTAGAGCTCGACGCCAACGCCAAAAGTTTTCGACCTTCCTCTCCTCAAGGATTCGAACTCAATGCCAGTTTCACATTTGATCAAAGATTTTAAAACCAAGAGTATAGAACCAGAGGCGAGTGCTCGCTTTGTAGTCTCAAATCCTCAAGTAATCGAACTCAAGGCCACTTTCGAGCGTGCTCAAGGATGTCAACACCACGAGTATAGAACAAGATGCGTCGCGCTCAACAGTTTGCGGTCACCAGATGGGTCCTCAAGGCTTGACGAATGCTCACACCATAATCACCAAACCAGAAATATGAAAAGAGAAAAACGAATTATAGGATTAAATGTGCTCTTCAAGATAATAGCTTGTTTTGTATGGTCTGAATAACCAAACCAGAAAAATGAAATGACAAAAAAAACGAATAACAGGGAGGGAGGACAAGGAAGAGGAGATATTGTGGTCTTCTTGAAAGAGAATATCCAGAAAGAAAAAAAAAACATATACTGTGGTCTTCAAGAAAGAGACAGATGTTTTGGAGGGAGGGAGGAGAGAACACGCGCAAGTTGAGGGCAAGTTCCAGTGCAATTGTTTCAATTACAATTGCTTTTTCAGGAAGCCGTTGGATATATCCAACGGTGTTCTCATATTAGGTCCTCACTTAAAAATACTTGCTAGAGAACGACCCAACTCTAGTCCTAGCTCATGGCTCATTTTAGCAAGAACGTTAGCAACACAGTTTTGTTCACGAAAGACATGCCTCGGGGAACAAATCCAGTTTTCTTGCATCTTCAGCTTGCAGCAATTAATAAGACTCAGGAGGGATACCACATCGCTAGCATCACATTCAACCTCAATGTTTCGGCACCCATAATCCCAAGCCAAACGGAGGCCCCAAAAGACACCCCATAATTCAGCCTCAATCATAGAACCCACACCAAGATTCACAGAGAAGCCTTTAATCCAAACACCAACAGAGTCTCTAATAATTCCTCCAGCAACTATGAGGCCAGACTTAGACTTTCGACTCCCATCAGTGTTAAGCTTAAAAATACCAAGCATTAGGATGTTGCCAGCGTAGCTGCATCACACAAATTGCAGTAGAAGTTGTCATAGCCTTACGAGCAGTGAACCACTCAACAGCGTACTGCAGAATCACCTGTTGAGGCTCAATAGGCATCACAAATCCCTGCTCAAACATAAGTTTACAGCGCCACTTCCAAATATACCAAAGACAAACAGCAAAAACCATGTACCAAGGCATATCATCACAAACAAATTTTCTGGACTTCCAAATAGGTTGTGAAACAGCCAAGCATCAAAATCTGCCACAAAGCAGATAGGAAGAGTAGAGTTAGACCCAAACTTACTCCAAATAGCTGTAGAGAAACTACAATCTTTTACTAGGTGCTCAATAGATTCAATGGGGTAATTGCAGCGAGGACAATTAGCAGAAGAGGCAAGTCCTCTTTTGACACGTTGGGCAATAGTCAAGAGCTTGTTATGACACGGAACCCACAAAAAGGTTTTAATCTTTCGGGGGATGTGGAGCTTCCAGATAAATTCCCATTTCCTGGGGGGAAGGTCTTGCCCAAGGACAATAGAGTTATAGGCAGTTTTAACAGAGAACTCACCATTAGAGGAGAGCTTCCATATGCAAGTATCAATCCTACCTCCATAGAAGCCGGCATGAGTACTTAAAATCAGAGGAACAATGGGGAGACAGGCAATCCTGTAAGCAGTTGACATTCCAATACCCATGCTCCGTGAAGTCACTCACAGTAAGAAGAAGCATATCATCAGATAAGAAAATGGTGGCAAAATTCTGTAAAGGGCCACAACTCACCCACGTGTCAGTCCAAAACAAGATGGTATCACCAGTTCCATCTGATTCATAGCAGCAATATCACGTTGTCTCAAATACTTAGAATTCAAGACCTTGGCCCAAAGACCCTGATCTTTCTGAATCAACCTCTACCCAGTTTTAGCCAACAGAGCTTGGTTCATCCATACAGTTTTCTTGATGCCCAACCCACCAAAAATCTTAGGTTGACTCACAGAATCCCAATTAACAAGATGGGTCTTATACGAATTATTAGTGTGACCCCAAAGAAAATTCATGTTCAGCTGGTCAAGTTTGTCACAAATAGAAACAGGTAACTTAACAGTTTGCATAGAATAAATGGGAATGGCAGCAGTAACAGATTGTAGGAGAGTAAGCCTACCAGCCATGGAAAGGGAATGACTCTACAACCTTTGCTGAACCTTCTCGACAATCTCAATATAAGTGGTCTTAGTGACTTTTTTATGAATTAAGGGGACTCCATGGTATTTACTAAGACATGCAGTGAGGGGAGATCCACTAATATTAGCAATGGATTGAGCAAGGGCGTGGCAGGTATTTGGAGAAACATAAATAACAGATTTCTCAAAGCTTACCTTCTGACCAGAGAGGTTGCAAAACTCATCCAAACATTGTTTCATCACCATAGCCTGGTTCATGGAAGCTTTACTGAAAAGAATTAAGTCATTAGCAAAGAATAAGTGAGACAAAAAAGAACCACCTTGACAAATCTTCACTGGTGTCCAAAGATTATCATGGACCCTCTGATGAATAAGGTGAGAAAGCTTTTCCATACACAAAACAAATATATAAGGGGACAACGGGTCACCTTGTCTAATCCCACAAGTAGGCGTAAAGGCCTCAGTTAACTCACCATAGAGAATGCCATCATAATTTTATAGGATTTTGATGCACGAGTTACTTGAACAAATGGGTACGGATATAGTTCATGAAAAGTCTCTCAACGAGGATGTGCACGAGATTCTAACCGAAAATACGGTAAGTAGAATATGCATATGTATCTACACATTCTTATATTCGGTTGAGAAAAAGGCTTCAAGTAACTTTTTATATAGATTTCATATCAAAGTCTGAAGAAAATAGAATTCTAAGCAGTACTTGTATTTTTATGTATATATGACGGCTTTAATACTACAGGGGACGAATGAAGTTAAAGGCATCGTAGTAAATTTTCCCGAAGATGATGATGACATACCTTTGAATGCAGACAGCTTCTCAGGCATGAAAAACCTTGAAATTGTTATAAACAAGCATGGGACTCTTTCAAGAGTTTTTTGGTAAAGAAAAAACTTTTGTATATTAAAAAACCAAACAAAAAAGGTGGTATATAAAAACAAGATGATGAAAAAGATGGAGGTTGGGTTTAAGAGCGGGCCTGGGAGCCTGACAAAGGGTGCTGGCGTGGAACCCAAGATGCAGGCAAACCGGAGCGCCATCTGCTGCTCTGATAAGCCAGCGTTCTCTGCAACAACAAAGACGTGATCTTCAAATCACTCGTCGTCAGCGAGCTGAAGACCAACCTAATTATAGGCAAAGCAGCCTTGCAAACTCTCTTATATGAGACCAGTCACGCGACGACCTTTCACTCTACCCTTCCGTGCCATCCTTATTGCCCCCACGTTGGGTCACAAGCCAATGTGACCTGGCTCGGCAATCGAGTCTCTTGGAACTGATAATATAAAGACCACCACATAAGCGTAATTTGTCGATGTGGGACAAAATGTGAGAATCCTACAAATGCTCGGTGAGTTGTTTTTTTTTATCCCCCTTGAAAGAGAGAGAGTTGGTTTGTTGTCCGGATTAAGGTGGGGGGCCCAATTGCTTCCTTTGCCTATTGCTCTGGAACATGTTGTTGGTGTGGTGATAGTGTTTTTCTTCAATATTTTTGGCTTCGTTTTATTACGTCATATTTTTCATATTTTTTTTTTATGAAAGTCATATTTTTCATCTTTGGTTTTGCTGGATTTATTTTCCAGTAGAAATGAAAAGCTTTTTTCTTTTTTTCTCATTTACTGGAATTGGAAGACCACTATAAGGCCAAGTTTGGGATTGCTGTCATTTTTTAAAAAGTTTGCTTATGCTGTATTTTGAAAATAATTAGCTATAAAGTAAAGTAGCTCCATTTAAAAAATAATAATGCAGAAAAAACACAAAAAGAAAAATGTATGCACATATATCACAATTACCTAATTGTGCATGTCTCAACTAGCTTTTAGTAAAGGGTGGTGATTTTTCCACTCCCATTTCGCCCATTTACACTCCCTTTTGTTTTTTAATAGTTTTTACTATAAAAAAAAGGGAGTGTAAGTGGACAAAAGATGAGTGGGAACATATAATTTCTAATAAAGGGAGTGTAAGTGGATAAAAAAGGAGTGGGAAAATCAGTTCCCTATAAATAATATATAAAATATATTGGAAAAATCTTTTAAGGTAAAGTAAAACTAAGAAAACAAATAATAGGTAAATAAAAGTAAAATAAATTAAGATACAAATTTTTCTTATTCACCACTTGAATTACAAATTTTTTCCCTTTTTATTAATTCACCACTTAAACTACAAATTCTTTCAGTATTATATACAAATTTAATTCAATAGATTGTGTTTGATTTTTGATAAATGTACAATGTTATATTATCACTCTATCTTTTTTTTTGTTATATGTCCATGTATATTTTGGGTACCATACTATAACACTAATCGAGATTCGAACTTATTCAAACTTAACCTCTTAAATTATTTTATCCATTAATTTAATCCTCAAACTCATTATAAATATCCAATTTCAACCTTACCGTTAAATGTTTTGAATTTCAACCTTATAGTCATCAATTTGTTGCAACTTCCTCCAGCATTGTCCTGAAATGCTAAATTTGGAATCAAAATTTTGTTACTCTTCTTTGAGCCAGCAATTTGTATATTATATTTCAAGGGATATATATAATGCCATAGTCTGACTGAAGTTGTATTAATTTATGCCGAGCCGTACTTAGCTTGGGGTGGTTATCATTATCAGTTTAGAATTTTGTAGCTATAATTTAAAATTCCATTATAATAAGGTGGAAATTATGAAATGTGCATCATATCTCAATCTCATAATTGTGTTTGCAAAATGATGCATGCCTTAGCTACTTTTAAGTGTCAACAATGTCTCCAATTTCATAGAGTATATATCATTGCCAGGAAAATGTTTGATTTAATCATTTTCTGTTTTTTTTTCTGCAGTTTTGTGTTGACAATTTCTGTTTCTTTCCCCTTTTCTTTTCAGATTGCACAAGAAAAAGAAAAGCCACGCCCAACTTGTTTATTGCATTTGTATTGCGTTTTTATTGCTTGTCTATTGTCACTTTATTGCTTGTTTATTGCTATCGTATTGCTATTGTATTGCATGTCTGTTACCACTTCATAATCTACATGCCATTACTTTCGTATTGTTTTTGTTTATTGCTTTTTGGTTGGTTTTTTTAATTAATATAATTTGTTGCAGGGAAAGCAACTATGAGTTTGATTTATAAAAAGGACGTGACGTCCTTAATGGAATCACATTCTTACAATAATAAATAATCAATAAAAATCAATAATGGAATCACATTCTTACACCTTAATGGAATCGCATTCTTACACCAATAGCTGAACATGAATCAATCATATTGAAGAGATATATATACGGTGCTTGTTCTACCTTATTTATATGATAATGAATAATGATCTGACATTTTCCTTCACAAAATAAACTAATACAATCAAGCGTTTTCTTTTACAAAATATCCTTATAAGTTCCTTCACAAGACAGACTTGAAAAAACAGGTGATAAGAAACAAATATAAGTGCAATAACCAGGCAATACCACAACACTACAATGGCAATACGATGACAATACAAATGCAATATGGGAGCAATACAATGGCAATACAAAAACTCCACATTCCCACTATAATTTCATTCTACATTCCCACTATATATTCATAATCTACAACATATTACAAAAAGGACACAACGCCCTTAATGGAATCACATTTCGAGCAAGGAATGGGCGGAGAGGCTTCTGTAAAAGTTGAGGATGTAAAAGATGTTGTTGACTTGAAGGTGGATTAGTTCCTGGCCAAAGGCTTCTTAGGAAATTATTTTCCTTTCGCAACTCTCCAAGAGCTAATCCAAGCCTAGAGGGAAAAAACAGAGTCGGAGATACATATGCATAACCAGTGACACTTGAGTACATTATGAATGCCAGAGAACTAGATAAATCACCAACATAATTGTCCTTCATAGATTAGGCCTAACTCTATCTCAGCACCTTAACACGTTGGTGGAGGTGGTTTGAGCTCCAACCACTTTGTGAAATTAACCAAAATAAAAACCATTCTCCGAAATTGATACTTTCTTTTCCGAAATTAGAAAACTTACAATTTTGCTAAAGACGATTTTATCTTTTTCTGCATGAGGAAACAATGCGGATTGAGATGACTGAAATGAAGGTATAATGATCTTCCTCTATTCAAAAAAATAATATCATATCTATTTTTGCATAGTGATTTTTATTTCAGGTCATTTGAGCATAGAATCCTTCAGGATTTACGTAGAGTTCTCATAATTCCTTGTGATGTTCTCCATATCTCCCATTCTGAGGGCCAACCGTCTCCCATTCATCTTCTTCTGCAGAAGATACTAGAGATGATTTGAGGACATTAATACTCAAGGGTTGTCCTTCAAGCTTAAGTACTTCATCATGCATTTGATCCATAATGAAGCTAAGGAACTCCTGAGCACCATCTTGTCTGAAAAACAAAAATAGTTTCACTAGGCAACTTAAAATGGAAAGTAGAATATAGACATGCCGACATAAATATTTACACTAGACAGACAAGAAACTAAACAATGCAAATTTAACCCTTTGGTGATTACTCTTGAGGTGTTCTAGATTTCTTCTTTCCTTGGTCCATGAAAATATTGGCGAACTCAGAATAGTACAAAAGATTGTTAACCTATTTGTTACAACATTTTACCGATCACAAGTCAACTTCTAAAATATCTCAGTCTAACCCATTATTTCACATTAAATGGGTTGCAACAGGTGTAATAAACCACAAACAAATAAATAAATTGGAAAAAAGTGTAACATATTTTTAGAAAATAAACAATTTAAGTGGATCAAGCCATCAGACAAATTGTAAAGCATGAGAATTATCAATCAAGCCTAATAATCCTGAAGGAAAACCATTACCTATCAATACAAGATTTATGAAAATCACAAAGTAACAAAATTGCACTACATGTCTGACCTTTCTTGTTTATTTGAAAATAGTGAAAAGATATTAATCTAAGGAAAGAAAGGAAACAGTGCATAAGGGATTTAAAAGAAAAAAAGTGGCAGGGAAGGACAACTTTGGTGACTACAAATAGATGCATGTGTCTAAATCTTTTTGCAATGATCGTGCCTTACAAAAACAGAGTTCTTTTTCTCTAAACAAAAATATCTTAAAACAAAGGAAAGAAGGAAATGGAGTAACAATTTCACAGCAATCTTTTAAAGAAACAATGAGATTGACAATGATTATGGTTCCAAAACACGAAGAGCAGAGAGAGAGAGAAAGAGAGAGAGAGAGAGAGAGAGAGAGAGAGAGAGATCGTAAATAATACTTCAGCCAAGAATAATCTCAACTCCTACACAAATCACAAGCAATAAAGAAAAATGATATCAACATATATTCCTATTTAATTACAGTAACATACCAATAAAACACAAAAAAAAATCAATATAACAGCAATACCATAGCAATACCACTACAATACAACCGCAATAAAATCACAATACGATTGCAAATAGCAAATCAACAATGCTACCTCACTACCCAATACCAATTGCAAGAATCAATCGACAAAGAACAGACACATTTGTTGTTTTAGACAAACAAAATCAATCCCAATACTTCACTTTCTACACAAAATACAGACGAAATCAATCACAATTCCAATTTCAATAATCAAATTCAATTTAACATCAAAACTTACATATTCCCAACAATTCATTTTCTGCAGAAGCTGTTCTTGAGGAGGGCATGTAAACCCTGACTTCAAAATCTCCCAAAATTGGACCAAAATGCTCAAACAATGGCCACCTAATGCCAAGACATGCTCTCATATTCAGAAAAGATGGTTTTGTTTGGGTTTGTTTAGGTTGCGGAAGGGATTGGAAGAGAGATGAAGTTGGGGTTTGGATTTGGGTAGAGAAGAAAAGAGAGTAAGAGGATGAACTGGGTTTTGAGGGTAAAGCTATGGGTTTTGTAGGTTGTTCTTGATCTTCTTCTTTGTGAGAAGAGGCTTAGTTAGCTAGAGAGAGAGAGAGAGAGAGAGAGAGAGAGAGAGCTGAAACAGAAACCAAAAATTGACCAAAAGTGTTATATGGGAGATAAGTGGGAAATAAGTATGTATTTATAGGTGGTAGTTGCAAAAATTTTGGGAATGGATGGTATTTCCACTTAAAACTAAAAAATTGGTGGCATTTAAGGCTATTTCCCTTTATTTTATATATTTTTTAAACAGAGTTATTTTATTTTATATAATTTTTTTATTTTGGTTTTATGTATTTTACTTTTATTTTACTTGAAATCACCCTTACTATTAACGGAAACATTGGATGAAATTTAAAAAGTCTTAAACGACAAGGGCGAGTGCTAAATTGATTGATTTGAAGTTCGATTAGCATGATAATTGAGGTGGGGAACGGCACTTTACCCCACGAAGTTTTTGTATTGTACAGCTTGAGTGGCAATTCGTAATTACAACCTGAAAAGCAAAATTAAAATTTTTTTTAAAAAAAAATCAATTACAATTTCTCTTGATTATTCACACTAGCATCTTCGCACGCACTTTCATACCTGCAAGAGGCTTTTTTTTAATTTTAAATTTATTTTAGAATTTAAAAAGATAATGGGTAGTTGTGTTCCAAAAAAATATGATCCATTATCTGATTTTTCTTTTAATTTTATTTTTTTTAATATGAAAAAAATATGAATTTACCATATTAGCCTCATTTAATTAAGGCTTTTTATTACAAATGATCCTTGACGTTTACAAAATTGTCACGAATTGTTCTTGAGGTTTTTTGGTGACATTAATAGTCCTTAACGTTATGGTTTTTTGTCATAAATAGTCCATGCCGTTAGAAATTCTGTGAAGCCCTAACATTAAGGACTATTAATGTCATAAAAAAAACCTCGAGGATCATTCATGATAATTTTGTAAATATCAAGGACTATTTGTGATAAAAAGCCTTTAATTAATAATTTCAATTCTTAATGTTTACATTAACCAATGACATTTTGAATGTTTTACAATTCTCTGCCTTTTGTTTTATATATATATATATATTATACATGCTAATGGGTCAGTGTCTTAAACGACCGAAAAAATATAGTTCAACTCTAGGTTGTTAATTCATTCATGACTAATTTGCACAGGCATGAATCTTATAGAATTCTCATTTATCGCAATGAGCTTGTAGTTCAGAAAGAGCTTATGGCTCAAATTATTAAAAACATTTACCTAAATTCGAGATTATTTTGTGCCATATAAGAAAGTTATCGTTTATCTTGATTTCATTATTGAGAGCAAAGCAGAAAAGAAAGCTTGAAAAAGGAAAATTTTCTTTTTGTTTCTCCTTGGTACAGAAACAAAATTTCAAACCTAACCATACATTAATACACAATTACTAGATAACACTAACATCAAGAACAATACAGGAAATGGACAGCTCTAAAAACATAACCAGAAATCCCTACCAACTAAGTTAGAAAGGAACAAAGAAGAAAAAGAAAAGGAATCAGTCTTGACATTGACTACAGACGTGCTGCATGAGTATGGTATGGAATCAAGACAGCTGCATGGTCATCATAGAAACAGCATCAGGTTCATGGCCATGCACTCTTAATCGATATATGCATGTATGAGAAGCGCTTCCATGGTTGGATGTGAAGTCCAACCTCACTGTGTCAACGAGGCCAGACACCGCCGAGTCCAAGACATCGAATGTCTGAGCATTGCTCTTCTCAAGGTCGTAAGTGAATTCAGCGAGACTGAACATTTTCTCTGTATCAACTTCTAGATCATCATGTGCTCGCAGCCACCCAGAGACCCTGCAGTCCTTAGGAGCACTCCGTCTGTCATAAGCGACACTCTGTAAAAAAATAAATAAAAAATGCGTTAGCAAATGGAGGATGTGTTCAAGGACACTATCAATCAACACAATCATAATAAACACGAGCACAAAGATCTGTTAAAAATACAAAGAGAGAGAACAATGGTGCTGAACTCAAGTCAGAATAAATATCCAGAGAAGAAATTGCCTTTCCATGTTATTTTGGTTCACATGCTACGATACTTAAGCACTGCAACAGATGCTATTGGTGCAATTAAAGCAACAAACTAGTGAAGCCATAATTATAAAACAAGCAAGAACTATTTAGTTTCTTTTCTCACTTAACAAAGGTCAAATATGAGTAATATAGATATTCGGAAATATTTAACGAAGGGGATGGAGTTGCGTTAGATGTAGATATAGACTAGGCTAAGGTATACGGTGATTTTTGAGTATATGCAAATAATCAAAAATGGAATGGGTTGATTAATTATACGGTCTAGTAAACAACAAACTTTGAGAAAGACATAAAACAAACAAAAAAAATAGAATCAGAACTCATCCTAATGCTGGCTAAAAGAAAAAACCAGAAAAATGCTCACAAAGAGTGACATTTGCACATAATTATATTGAATTTTTAACATATACAAACATAATATTTTTTCCTTCGTAACTTTTTCACATTATATGGTACTACCTCAACTAATTTTCATTACTAAGACATTATTTATTCAGAGTGAAATTTTTTTTTCAATAATTATCCTCAGTTCAACATCTTTTATACAATGGTACTTGTTGGAATTTCCAGTTCAGTCTCCTAATATCACATGAAGCCTATAGTAAGCACCTATTGAAACCAACATATGACATCCATTAATTGTTCAGAATTTTACAGCCAAATCAAACATGCTTCCTTCAGATGTAGAACTTGAGAGCGATCAAATAAATTTATACCAATTTGCAAATAATAAGTCCTTCGCCTGTTATGCCAAGTCTTTCTACAAAATGACCTAGTTATACAACATAAGTACCCCAATTTGCCCATCAAACAAATTAGTAAACTAGGCCAAAACAAAGAAACCTAATGCATAATAGCAAATAAACAAAGCATCAAAGGTTATTATTGTCAGAAACATGCACATACAACTCTGGCATAATTTTTTACCACATGAATATCCTAAATCCTCCACACTAATAATACCAACCTTACTCTTGATCCAAAAATAAAAAATAAACACCAACCTTACTAAATATTCTCTATGTAAGCTGCAGCCCATAATCATATTCAGAAGAAAATGAAAGAGGGAAGGGTTCGGTGGCAACCAAGCTATCGTCCCCTTCTTTAACTAAATAAATTTCAGTTCAAGTATATCATCCGCATTGACAACTACGCAAAAACTACATAGACTTCTTAAACGAATAAGGAGACTTTCCTAGAATTATTCTACAAAAATAAGTATAATTAAGAGGACACCAGCAAAACCTTTTTGAAAAATGAGAAAAAAGACAAATCTGAAGCAAGGCCCTTCTGTTGGGCTAAAAAAGGAGTCAGTTATAGACTTATCTGTATATCTATACATATCTGTTAAGTCAAAAATTGGCGGTTGAAGCAACATTATAAATCCCAAAACCTTCTATTGCAATTTAGTAAAAATAAAATTAACTATATCTTGAGAGCAAAATAGTAAAAAAAAGAATTGAACTTTTCTACTTTTTTTGGGAAGTACATATGTGGAGAGCAATCTCCAACTTCGTGTGGGATTCTCAGAGTGTGTGTATGCATGTATGTCTGCAAAGCGAAGCCATGATTTTGCTGGCTCCTTACTAGTTCCACAACCAAAACCTTTGAGCCAAACTAAAGGGGCTCTGATTATGTCCGTTCCTTCCTTTTCAACATTGTGACAGCATAACCACATTGATTAAATCTAAGGCAGTAAAAGCTGAGTAAGAGTAACCTAACCAGAACAGGTAGCAAGAGAACTCAAATGAACACTACAGCACTGTAATGAAACTTGTCACATCTGGTGAGCGGTACATTAGTGCAAAAACCTTCTCTGCCTCTTGTATATCTGTCTCTTGAGTCTTAACAAAGCTTTCACGCTAAGACATGCTTACTTCAATTTTAGACAAAAAACCAGCTTTTGACACAATAAAGGCTAGTAAAGTCTTCTACACGAAATCAGACAGCTCTACTTAATAAATAGTCCATTTAAAATCTCTTCACCCATGTTACCTAAAAAGTGGCCCAGAATTTCTGCAAAGTTAAGTTATTTGCAGTAATAATCCAAAAATTAACTATCTAACATGATCCACATACTCAAGAATTCTATCTCTATCTATTCTGGAATCCTGTAGCATCCACATTACTTTAACATAACAAATAACCCAAATAACCTGGTCAGAAAAGTAAACCCTTAGAACAATCCCACATTCCTAGACCACTATGAGTTAAAATCAGCAGACCTTTGAACAATCTTAAACAATCTCCATATAAATTAACTACCATGGTACCTGATCATTAGATTCATCAACTTGAAAGTTCAAAATTAATTCTAAATATAAAGATTGATAGATTTCGAACCTTTAATTTTCAACAAAGATTAAATTTTTTTTAAAAACACAATCGAGCAATGCATCAAGAAACAAAGACAGACTAGTGAACAAGAACATCACCTTTGCAACATGTTCCAGAGTGATAGCCTCAGGAATAATTGGGGTCCGCAGCTTAATCTGGACAAACCCACTACTCCCTTTCAAGGGAAAACACTGCCCAGGCTCTCCAAAACTCGGTCTTAGCATCTTCTCGGCATCACCGTGAACCCCATTTTTGGTACTCTTCAAGAAGAACACCCAATTACTCGCTTTCTCCAACAAATATGGCTCTGAGTGCTTCGCAACGAAAGCCCCACTACTGGCCAAAGCATAATCCACCCTACCAAGCCCATCTGCCGCATGCTTCTCTATCTCCTTCTCAACAACATTCCTCGCATACGCCCTTATATCATCCAACCTAGCACCGAATTCTCCATCCTCGCCGCTCTTCGCCGTCTTCTTCAACTCCTCGTACACCCTTTCGAACTCTTGCTTAGACAACCACTCCACGCTCCTTAAATCGTCCACCGACCTCTCCAAACCTTCATTTCTCGCCTCCAATTTCCTCAAATCCCTCTCCAACGCAACCCCCTTGTCCTCGATCTTCTTCTCCACTTCTCTCCTCAACCCTCCAACCTCACTCTCGATCTTCCGGTCCACAACCTCCACTTGAACCTGAACCATCTTCGTAGTCTTCTTCATAAACGATTCAACCTCCGCAATGCGACCTTCCAACTCCGAAAACGCCATAGGAACCCCATCCCCGGACCGCAGCGCGAGTCTTCTGACAATCTGAAACAAACCCACAACCAACAGAAGAAGAATGAAGTTCTTGGCAAAGATTCGGAGGATGGTGACCCATCGAGGATTGGGATCAATGGCTACGCTTCTGCGAGAGCGACGATTGGAGGGTGGTGAAATGGTGGAATTGGGACCGGTCTTCTTGTCATAGGCCGACCGGTCGAGACCCGGTTCGCCCCGTATCGAGTGGTGGCTCAGATCCTTAGAATTACAGCCGGTTTCGGCTTTGCCGTCGGCCTTATCGGCGGAGACAAGTTCGATGTTTGTCGACTTTTTCTCGACGGCCACCACGGTACGCCGCCGAGTCGTTGTGGCCGGGTTCGCCGTTATAGATACGGTCGAAGCCGACATTTGATTGAATTTTGGGATTCGAGAAATGTTTGAATTGTAGGGCTCGGGAGACTGAAAACGAGGGAAAATGGGGAAAAAGCGGAAATGAGAAGACAAAGCAAAATTTGGGATTTTGTTTGAATTTGATTGAATAAATTGGAGATCAAGTGATTTGGAAGAAGAGGGATTTACGCGGACCGACGCGATGGTGTTTGGGCGCTTCGGTGTTTTGAATCTTCTTGTAATTTCTATACTTTTGGCAAGTTTGGATCATGAGTTTATGGATCAGTCTTTGCTCATGGGCGGCCCAGTTCTTACCTCGACAAATTTTAACCGCCACATCCACAACATGGGTTTTGGCCCAATTAATTTTCTTTCATGTTACCTGGTTTATTTGGGTATTATTTTTGAAAGGCCAAAAACATTTTTGGTAATTAGGGTTAGGGTCGAAAATGATTTCGGTCACTATAATTTTAATTTTCAGAATTTGGTCACCACAATTGCAATAGTTAGCAAATCAAGTAAAATGTCTCAATTCTGTCAATTTCATTCATTTAAAAATATTTAATATTAAATTAAAAATAATTACTTCAATATAAAAGAGGCTGATGAATCCAATCAAAAAAGGAGGGATATTAAAGAGGCTATGATGAGAGCACATCAGCTTGAACTAGAGTGTATTGGCCTAAAGAAAGAAATGGCAACTTCAGTTTTTCAAAAACAAACAACGGGATTGAAGCGTCGTCGGATGCAAGCTTAAAGCTGAGGACTTGGTGAAAAGACTTGCTCAAATGAATTCAAAGACAATGAATCTTTCTGAAGGTGACTGAGAGAAAATTCAAGAGATGATAGATGTTTGTGGATTGGCTGGGTTAGGGTTGCTGAGTAGGGAAGATAATAATTCATGGTGTGTGATTTCCCTAATTCGTGGTTTATTGGAAGTTGAGGGATTTGGAATTTGATTTGCAAATTGCAGAGGGGGCTGATGGTGGAACAAGAGGAACATGGGGCATTTTTTTAATATTTAAAATATTAAATTTTATATTGAAGTAATTATTTTTTAATTAATAAAACTCACGGAATTAGGGATGGCAATGGGTCGAATTAGGAGTGGGTATGCCATTCCCATCCCCATCCCCATTAAGCTTTTTTCCCTCATCCCCGCATTCATACCCGCAATATTCTAAACGGGGATTCCCCATTCCCGTCTTCATTGGGGAACGGGTTCCCCTACCCGCCCCATTATTGAAGAAAAACCAATAAAAAAAATACTTTGTTGAGTCATTTGACCTGATTTGCTAAACTGCTGCAAATGCTCTGGCGAACTTCAGAAAATTAAAATTATAGATAGTGTCCAAAATCATTTTTTACCCTAACTCCAATTATCAAAAATGTTTACTAACCTTTTAAATACAAACAATAGTTTAAACTACAAGGAAGAGGGTTTCTCATACACACACATTACCAAGGGGGTTCAAAGCCGATACCTAACTTGCAAGTTCTAGTCATTTTTCTCCTGGGTTAGACCTCGTTGGCTATTTGGGTTGTATTCAAATAGAAAAATTGGTTGAAATAGACCTCCACACAAAACTTTATTCCAATAAAGACTTGATGACAAATTGTATTTAAAAAGACCAACACATAGAAGCAGTGCCTCATTAGTGACCCTATTCATTTCATCTCTCTAAATGACGATTGAATTGAGATAAATGGAAAAGATGGGTTGAAACTTATTGCTCGGGGCATTTCTTTTATGGTAACATCACCACGTGACGTATTCATGATATGCATAAGAATTTGAAGGATGGAATTGGTATAGGGATGAAGTTAGTCGAGTGTATTCCGCAGATTGATACATCTATGTTGAAGTTGAAAAATGAGAATGTGAAGGATGGCTTTGATTCGAAGAATTCAAACCCCCTCTCTTACACACTTATGAAGTTTAGTCATCTTCTGAATATATGTATGTATTGCATCCACGGTTTAGTTTGTTGTGTAAGTTCTTGCTTGTCTTTGATCTTAAACACTAACCTTGGTCAGACATGGCTTTGGTGAAGGTAGAGAAATCTTCTTCTCCTATGCAGTCCTTTAACTCTCTCTCTCTAGATGGGGTGAGATATCAATATGAGTGTGTTTGACTGCTAGGGAAGGGATCTCTCTATATATATGCATTGTCTAAGTATTTTGCCCATCGAAGAACACTTAACAAATCCTGATTGCACTAGGATAGAATGTTTTAATCCATGTAGGACTAGGAATCCTCAAAGCTCTAGTTTTCTAATTAAACTGCACTTTAAACTAGAACAACAGACATGCTCGAAGTATGTTTCTTGATTAATACTAAACCGCAACTCCTTATGTGATAAGAAGACCATTCTAATATGGTTTAAGACAATGTAATGTCTTACATTCTCCCACTTGGTCAAATAGTCACAACAGTTAATAGTATTACTCACTTTAAGGCCTTGTGAAACATAACTAAGCAAAAATCTCTGCTAAGCCACTATCAATTATGAAGAACAACATAAAACTATTGAAACTACTTGAACATTTGTTATTTCAAGGTTCTGTAATTATTTTTGAGATTCTTCAAAACCACATAACGCTTCGATCAAGATTAAAACTGTGGAATGTTCATGACCAAACTATTTGTGCTAATAGATATGTCATGCTCATTCATTGTCCCCTAAATGACTGCCAAAGTCTAGTTAAAATTGAACAAATGCCATGAATATACTATACCATCACATCTACCTTAATTGCTAGCTTTTATTGCCTTATATGTATATTCCAGTATCAAACATAAACAAAATAGACTAAGCAATAAAATAACTCAATCAAAATTTCACTTTATGAATCCTCAAACTTTCTGAATATCCATCGAAACCTTTACTAGTTAATCAAAACATAAATGATAAAAACTCTAGTTAAAGAAAAAACAATCCCACTGATTCAGCCACTCATATTTTCTATTAATCCCATACTTTGAACGTGCCTCGAAAAGCTGCAATCATCTCTGTAGTCCTGATGTGTTCCAAAGCAGTGTAGCCATCTCTTATCTTTTCTTTAATTGTAAGAAATTTAACATCCAAAATTCTTGAAGCCTTTGTCCTTTTGTTTCCCTTTGCAAACAAAACCGCTGCACTGTTGTCATGCCATAGTTGTATAGGTCTATGTATAGATTCAACTACACTTAAGCTAGTGATAAAATTCTTTAACCACATAGCTTGAGCAGTAGCCTCATAACAGGCCAAGAATTCTGCTAACATTGTAGATGCCACTGTGAGAGGTTGCTTGATACTTCTCCATGACACAACATCACCTACAAATATGAACACATACCCTGATGTTGATAGGAGATCATCCTTATGTTGCGTCGATTCAGCTGCACCAAATTGGATTCAGCTGCATCCTCAACTTGTGATACTCGCAAGTGCACGAGCCGTTCGGTAGTATAACATATGTAAGTGCGAGGTCGATTCCCAGGGATTGGTGATTGAATAATCCAATTCAGTTTTCCTACACAAAACAGAAAAACAAGAAAGAAAATAAATAAAACAAGAAAAAAAGAAAAGAAAAATAACTCAAGCAGATAAGTTCCCAAGTTCAATTAGATTAACGGATTGATTCTAGTTAAAGTATGATTAAGTCATGGTGTCTGGTCCTAACCTTGTATTCCCAATTCCCTAATTTGATCATATGTTGTCTAACCTAAACTAAGCATTAGGAATCCATTAAGCATAGAAGAACATTTTAAACAACCAAGTATGTATCTAATCCCTGTTGTCGAATGTCCATACATACTCTTCCTATTCATAGTTCAATTCGAATTAAAGCATGGTGTCTACTCTTAATTCAAACCAAGATAGCTAGCATGCAAGCCTAAATGGTGATCAATCATTCAAACTAGCATATTAACTTATAAGCATAATGAATAAGAACTAAAACCACAATTGAAACTTGGAAACTAATCAAACTTGAAACTAAAGAAAAGAATTTACATAACAATGAAAAGTAAAGTGGAACTAAGAAAAACTTAAGGAGAATTTCAGCACAAAGATTTCATTACAACAATTGAAAACTAGAAAGAGAAACTAAGAGAATTTGAGGGAGAGAAGAGAGGGGAGCTCTAGAGAAGTGTTTGAGAGCTCCCCCCTTTGGGGGTGTTTTTTGAAGCTTGAAGACTTCTTTATTTATAGTGCTAAGAGGGAGGAACAGCATGATGAATTCCAACACCACCATTATATTCCTCTTTTAATACAATCCATAACTCCCACTTCATCTTCTCTATGTTAGTGTGGTTGGAATCAATTCCATCCCATACTTCTTTTGCTGCACCTCAAGCTTTCTTCACATGGGATTTCAAAGGTGTTCAATTGTGGCTGCCTTTTGCTGCCAACCCATGTGAGTTTTCTTTTGGTTGCTGGAAAAAAACGATTCTTCTGAACCAGGCTTGGTGTAGGAAGGCCTGAGGTTTCAATATATATCCAATAGGGCTCAAATTTGGATATGTCATAATAGACACCCATTGGAACAACTGTTATGAAGAATGTATTCCCATCTGAGCAGTACAAGTGTACGGTTTGGGCCTTGCAAGTTGACTGCTGAAAATAGACTAGAATTGACAATGCATTGCAGTCATCTTGTGGGCTTGTTTTGGGCTTGATATTCCCTCCTAAAAAATCTGGAAAAATCTGGATCTTCAAACTCTTTGAATTATCTTTCCAAGAATATGCAGCCCAACTCAAGAAAAAATCGGAAAGACCTTCAAATGTCATTTTTGGCCCAATAACGCAGATGCTGCCGAATTTGACCTTAAGCTGCCAAAACTTGCATAACTTCCTCTAGGAGACTCGGAATCATGAACCGAAAAATGCTCCAGAAACTAGAATTCTGCATCTTTCCAATGATATAGGGCTCAGTATCTGGTTCATCCTGAGAAAGTACAGTCCAATTCGTGAAGTTGACTGATCTGTAGACACCGTTTTGAGCTAACTTGTCTCCAAAATGCATTTAATGAGTCTCAAGCTTATTACACTGAAACAAACACAAAATTTATTAAAAGCACAAGTTTAACTCAAAAACATAATCAAATCATAAGTTAGAAGGGTACAAAATGATATATAAATATGCACCGATCACCTTACAACCTGCAAAATCAACATATGCAAAACCTTCTAATTTCAAATTGTTGCTTCTTCTGAAAACCAATTTGTAATCTTTGGTTCTGTAATATCTCAACCCTCTCTTGCTTGCAATCCAATGAGCTTATCCAGGATTGATTGAAATCTACCTTGCACATTAATAGGAAAGGCTATGTCAGGTATAGTGCAACTTGTGCATACATAAGACTGCCTACTAAGGAGGTATAAGGTTCGTCACTAATCTCTATTTTCTCTTGTTCAGGCCTTGGTGATTGTTCCTTGCTTAACTTGTATGCTTTTGAAATAGGCATATCAATTCCACCACATCCTTGCATGTTGAATATCTGCAATACTTTTCTATATAATTCTTTTGTGATAATCCAAGAATCCCTTTCTCTCGATTCTTGCTAATTTCAATTCCCAAAACATAGGATGCTTCACCAAGATCTGTCATTTCAAAATGTTAGACAAGAATTCTTTACATATATGTAGCATTGATAAATCTGTGCATGCTAATAAGATGTCATCCACATATAACACCAATATGATGAAATGTCTCCCACTCTTCTTCATGTAAATGCACTCATCCAATGAATTTTCTGTAAAACCATATTGCTTAACAACTTTATCAAATTTGATATACCACTGTCTAGAAGCTTGCTTAAGACCATAAATCGATTTACATAGTTTGCATACTAGATTTTCTCCCTTCTCTTGAGTGAAACCTTCTAGTTGTTTCATATATATTTTCTCTTCTAGGTTTCCATTCAAGAATGCAGTCTTTACATCCGTTTGATGTAAGTGTAAATTGAAATGTGCTACCAAATGCCATGATTAGTCTAAATGAGTCTTTGGTTGAAATTAGTGAATAGGTTTCATTGTAATCTATCCCTTGGCAACTCGTCTTGCCTTATATTTGTCAATCTGTCCCTTAGAGTTTCTCTTGGTTTTGAAAACCCATTTGCAGCCTATAGGTTTGCAGTTTTGTGGTAGGTTCACTAGTTCCCATACACCATTTTTCTCCATAGAGCTTAATTCTGATTTCATAGCTCCCCACCAATTTTCACTTTTCTCACTAGACATTGCTTGTTTATAGTTCATGGGATCTTCAATTGCATTCAAAACAGGCTCAGATTCTTATAAATAGGCATAGTAGTCATTAGGTAGTGCTCTTTTCCTTGGTCCTTGTGATCTTCTCAACTCTATGTCCATTTGTTCATGGTTTTGTTTTGCTGGTTGATTTTGATTTGTGTTTTTTGGTGGCAGAACTTGTTGTTCTTAAGTCTCTTGTTAAAGTATCAAGTCGATCTCCAACTATTTCATCTTCCTTTACAGATTGCGTATTGCTTAAGTTAAAGCTAGGTAACACCAGATTTCTGTTATTTGCATTAGAATTCACTGTGTTTCCATTTTCTGTTATAACTTCATCAAAATCAAAATTTTCTTCTTCTATTTTCTCAATTTTTAGATTCTATAAATACTGCCCTTTGAGTTTCTACAAATCTGGTTGTATTTTGAGGGCAATAAAATCTCTAGCCCTGAATTCTTTCTGGATAACCAACAAAATAGCCACTGACTGTTCTTGAATCCAACTTTTTTTCCATGGGATTGTATAATTGTTCTTCAGCTTTACAGCCCCATACTCTGAGGTGATATAAACTTGGTTTTCTTTTAACCCAAACTTCATAAGGGATAGCATTTACACTAGGTACTCTATTCAATATATAGTTTGCAATTTTCAATGCTTCTTCCTAGAGAAAGATTGGCAATTTTGTGCAGCACATCATGCTCCTTATCATATCTTTTAACGTTCTGTTCCTTCTTTCTATAATTCCATTATGCTGTGGAGTGCTTGGATTGGTATACTGTGCAAAAATCCCTTATTGTTGCAGGAACTTAGCAAATGACCTAGGGTTTCGCCTAGTTTCATCAAACCTTCCATAGAACTCCTCTCCTCTGTAAGATCGAACCACTTTGATCTTTAAGTCCAACTGTTTTTCTACCTCTACTTTATAGATTTTGAACATGTCCAATGCACTAGATTTTTCTTTAATAAGAAAAACATGTCCATATCTAGAGTAGTCATCTGTAAAAGTTATAAAATAGTTGAACCCTTCATGAGTTGTAGTTGAAAAAGGTCCATGGATGTCTGTGTGTACTAGTTCCAGTACACCTTTGCTACATATTGCTCATTTTTTTCCTCAAGTTGGTTAATTTTCCTTTTACACACCCAATGCAAATAGTCTAGCAACTGAAATCATCAAAGTTCACTTGAACTGTGATGCTATAAGTCTAGCAATTGATATTAGGTTCTTCCTTATAGAAAGCACATAAACCACATCTTCTAAATCCAAAATAAAACCAAAATCTAATTCAATCCTAACTACTCCAATGAAATCTACTTGAACTTTATCTCCATTGCCAACGAACACCTTCACTTCATCCATGCTTGGTAGCCTCTTCCTTATGAAACCTTGCAAAGAATTAGTCACATGAATAGATGCTCCACTGTCTAACCCCATGAGTCACTTGAGAAATCAACTAAATTAGATTCAAAACAAACCAAAATTTGTTTAATATTACCTTTAGCCTTTTGTTTGTCCAACCATTTCTTGTACCTCCACATTCCTTCTTCATGTGTCCATTTTTCTTGAAGAAGAAGCATTATATTCCAACTGGTTTTAGAGCATTTGAATTGCCTTTCTCTTTTTACTTTCTAGTTTCTATGTTCTTGTTCCCTTTGTATTGCCTAGTTTGAATCATATTTACCACATTTGTGCCTCTTTCCCGAATCAGATTGTCTTCTATCTCAACACTTATGGTGATGAGATCATTGAGTGTCCAACTTTCTTTCTGTGCTATATAGGTATTTCGAAGAGATTTTGAATTCCTTAGGCAGTGAATTCAAGGCAAAGTGAACCATCATGTCTTCATCCATTGTCATATTCAGTTCCTGCAGTTTTGCCCCAATGTCAATCATATTCATGATGTGAGCTCTCACACACCCTTGTCCATCATATTTCATATCAGTTAGCTTGTTCAGGAGTGAGCTCTTGGCAGATTTCTCAGAAACTTTGAATCTTTGAGCAATGTTCTCATAGCACTCTTTTGCATTGTCAATCTTTGGAATGCTTCTCTTGACAGAAGATGCCATAGACCTTTGCATAATCAACATAGTCATTCCATTTGTCTTTTCCCATTTGACATATCGAGCCTTAGATTCTGCAAAAGCATCTGCATCAAGTACTCGAAGAGGATTTTCTTTGAGGACAAAGTCATAATCCAATAGTCCTAGAGAAATAGCCAAATCTTGTTTCCACTTTGAATAGTTTGTTCCAGTTAATGTTTCGATGGAGTGATAGTTTGAGGTATTCACTGTAAACAATAATCACATAAATAAAATTGTCCAAAAGAAAAATTGTATTTAAACATTATTAACTCATGTCTTTGGATCATGAGTTAAATGAGTTAAATATGTTCTAGAACACTGAATTATTGTAGTTTAACAAAACTTCCTATACAAGAAAACTCTCATCTTTGGATTAAAAAGCTTTCTCGTTAGTTTATGTAAACTTTTTCTTCATGTTGTTCCACCACAATCATCATCAATCTATACCTCTCTACCTTTCCCATGTTTGAATTGAGAAGTGTGTGATTGGTGCATATTTATATATCATTTTGTATCCTTCTAACTTATGATTTGGTTATGTTTTTGAGTTAAACTTGTGCTTTTAATAAGTTTTGTGTTTGTTTCAGTGTAATAAGCTTGAAACTCATGAAATGCATTTTGGAGACAAGTTGGCTCAAAATGGTGTTTGCAGATCAGTCAACTTCACGGATTGGACTGTAATTGCTCAAGAAGAACCAGATAATGAACCATATATCATTGGAAAGATGCGGAAGTCTAGTTTCTAGAGAATTTTACGGTTCATGATTCCGAGTCTTCTAGAGAAAGTTATACAAGTTTTGGCAACTTAAGGTCAAATTCGGCAGCATCTGCGTTACTGGGCCAAATATCACATTTGAAGGGCTTTCCGATTTTTCCTTGAGCTGGGCTGCATATGCTTGGAAAGATAATTCAAAGAGCTTCAAGATCCAGATTTTTCCAGATTTTTTAGGAGGGAATATCAAGCCCAAAATAAGCCCACAAGCTGACTGCAATGAAATCAATTCCAGTCTATTTTCGGCAGTCAACTTGCAAGGCCCAAAACATACACTTGTATTGCTCAGATGGGAATACATTCTTCATACAAGTTGTTCCAATGGGTGTTTATTATGACATATCTAAATTTGAGCCATATTGGATACATATTGAAACCTCAGGCCTTCCTACACCGAGCCTAGTTCAGAAGAATCGTTTTTTTCAGCAATCAAAAGAAAACTCACATGGGTTGACAGCAAAAGACAGCCACAATTGAACACCTTTGAAATCCCATGTGAGGAAAGCTTGAGGTGCAGCAAAAGAAGTATGGGATGAGATTGATTCCAACCACACTAACATAGACAAGATGATGTGGGAGTTATGGATTGTATTAAAAGAGGAATGGTGGTGTTGGAATTCATCATGATGTTCCTCCCTCTTAGCCATATAAATAGAGAAGTCTTTAAGCTTCAAAACACACCCCAAAGGGGGGGAGCTCTCAAACACTTCTCTAGAGCTCCCCTCCCTTCTCTCCCTCAAATTCTCTTAGTTTCTCTTTCTAGTTTTCAATTGTTGTAATGAAATCTTTGTTCTGAAATTCTCCTTAAGTTTTTCTTAGTTCCACTTTACTTTTTATTGTTATGTAAATTCTTTTATTTAGTTTCAAGTTTGATTAGTTTCCAAGTTTCAATTGTGCTTTTTGTTCGTATTCATTATGCTTATAAGTTAATATGCTAGTTTGAATGATTGATCACCATTTAGGCTTGCTTGTTAGCTTTCTTGGTTTGAATTAAGAGTAGACACCATGCTTTAATTCGAATTGAACTATGAATAGAAAGAGTATATATGGACATTCAACAACAGGGATTAGATACATACTTGGTTGTTTAAAATGTTCTTCTATGCTTAATGGATTCCTAATGCTTAGTTTAGGTTAGACAACATATGATCAAATTAGGGAATTAGGAATACAAGGTTAGGACCAAACACCATGGCTTAATCATACTTTAGCTAGAATCAATCCGTTAATCTAATTGAACTTGGGAACTTATCTACTTGAGTTATTTTCTTTTCTTTCTTTCTTGTTTTATTTATATTCTTTCTTGTTTTTTCTGTTTTGTGTAGGGAAACTGAATTGGATTATTCAATCACCAATCCCTGTGGAATCGACCTCGTACTTACAAATGCTATACTACCAAACGGCTCGTGAACTTGCGAGTATCACAAGTTGAGGATGCAGCTGAATCCATTTTGGTGCAGCTGAATCGACGCAAGTGTGTAGAAGGCTGTTAACTGTGGTGCAATCTTTTAGTCATTCTGTTGAGTGAAAACTATATCTCCAAAAGTTAATCCTGCTTTGGCTCGCTTAACTTATGCAACTGCAATTTTCATTCTTTGATCTTAAACACATGTAAGCTCTTGCTTGTGTCTGATCTTAAACACTAACCTTGGTCAGACATGGCTTTGGTGAAGGTAGGGAAATATTCTTCTCCTATGCAGTCCTTTAACTCTCTCTCTAGATGGGGTGAGACATCAATATGAGTGTGTTAGACTACTAGGGAAGGGATCTCTATATATATGTATTGTCTAAGTATTTTGCCAATCGAAGAACACTTAAACAAATCTTGATAGCATTAGGATAGAATATTTTAATCCATGTAGGACTATGAATCCTCAAAGCTCTAGTTCTCTAATTAAACTGCACTTTAAACTAGAACTCCAGGATATGCTCGAAGTCTATTTCTTGATTAGTACTAAACTAAGACTCCTTATGTGATTAGAAGACCATTCCAATATGGTTTAAGATAATGTAATGACTTACATGTTGGCCTATATACTTGAAAAACCTTTAGGAACTAACACTAATTTTGCATTATTCTCAGGCCTTACTATTTGTACCTAATAAATCACGGTCGTACACTGACCGAATGGGCTTCCTTTCTCGGCCCTAGCACTTGCTCACAAACCAAGACTTGGCGTTTTCAAATGCTTTGCCTTCCTAAAGACAAGGGAAAAATTGCAAGGCATAAGCATCTCGGCCTTCCAACCACGGTGCTATAGGCCGAGGCCGAGGGAATTGGAGTCAAATCATCACGTGACAGCAAGGTCCCATGCGTCATTTAATGAAGTAATGCCTCTGTTTATTGCAGCAAACCCAATGACCACGAAAGAGCATTTAATGCACGAGAGAAAGAGGGGAAGTGACTGAAGTCAGGATTTGGTAATGGAATCAGAATGATTAGAGCAGACATTCTCACAAGAATTCTTCCAGCTTGAGAGATTAGGTCACCAGCCATCAGTACAATAAATGCGTCTCCACGGCCAGAAGCGCAGAGCCCACGATAGGGCGGCGGCCGAGATTTACCAAGATTTATGGAGTCACACCACCATGCTTCACAATCCCAAATGTCGATTGGACTACCCACTTGCTCTCGTCAGGCTCCACCATGCAGGTTTTCGCATCGATTACTCTTCCAGGAGCTCTTCCTATAAATACAAGGCTCAAACTACATTCAAAGGGTTCAAACACCAAACAAAAGTCTGCCATGGAGCAAATTATATTTTCCTGTACTGCACTTTCAATATCTTTACTTGCTTTCCTAGGAGTAGTGTTAGATTGTAAGGAAAATCCATTCATCAATATATCATACGACCCTTGATTTTTCAAGGCGCGGAGCACCATCTTTGTTACTATCTCATTCACCCCATATATCATACGACCGTCGCTCCCTGAGCAGCGCGCGAGCACCGCCCAAAACCCACCACCAACACCACCATTAAACGGCCTTGTAGCTTAGGCCGTGAACCTGGGCAGAATCAGTTCCTCTCTCGGCTACAATTGCTTAATTAGAAGTTGAGTCCAAACGGACTTAACCACTCTATCCACATCAACATCTCGACGCACGGAGACCGTGCTGGCACGCCCGCGCACAACCGCACCGCATCCAAAAGCAGGAAGCCACGTGTTAACGCACATCCCCTCGGCCAGGGTCACCAGGGCCGTGAGATTTGCGCAGCCAACACTTACGTATGGTTGAAGTATGGTCAAAAGACACTTGACCACCAACACGCCAAATCCCCCTACACATAATTAGGGTAGTGGGGTCATGTTGTTACCTATCAGTTGAGGCTAGATAAAGCGCCCACTTCACAGAGGCTAAATATAGCGAGCACTTCGAAACCTTTAGACTTGGAAATGACTCCCTAAAACCCAAAACTCCTGCGGATAATTCATTGTTTGACGTAAAAGGATACAAATACAAAAAAGTGCAACCCATCGAATCTCACCATACATGTTGATGTCACTCAATATCTATCCCACAAGGTACATAACTGGTGATACGTAGTCCACGTATGGATGTTAGTAGGTAGTTGGTGCAGTAAATAGATGTGGATGTATTACAATTCTATCCTTTTATGCATTTCTAAATAATTCTACTACGTTATTTATTCAAATGGTCCTCAAACTTATACCTAATTTACATTTTGGTCCATCAATTGAATTATTCGTTCAAATGGTCCATCAACTCTATATTATTCGGTCCATATATTATTCTGTCCATTGGTCATACCATTACATTCTTTCAATATTTCCATTAAATATGAGGGCAAATTGGTCATTTCGTCCATCAACTCTCTCTTTCTCTCTCTTTCCTCCTCCTCCTCCTCCTTGATACCAGGAAAACTCTCATTTGATATCTAGACATCAGCTCGGGGTTATGAAAAGTCATATTTGGGTGCTGGGTTTGGGTGTCATGATTTTTTTTTCTTTTTCTTCAATTTTTTTCTAATTTTGTATTTATTTTAACCCTATTTTTATTTGTTAATTATGAAAAGTCATATTTACCCTAAAATTTGGTTAAATCTAACAGAAAAATAGACGAAGGGACCAATTTGCCGAACATTTGAACGAATAATTTAATTGAGGGACCAAAATGTAAATCGGGTATAAGTTTGAGGACCATTTGAATAAATAATCCTAATTCTATTTCATTGGTGTCATTGTTTAGCTATTGCACTTTGAGTGATGCATAAAGTTTGTTCTTTATTCGTGGATAATTTTGCTTTTAACACTTGCATAATACTGTGAAGCACCTCAGTGGATACAAAAATAACAAGTTATGTGTGAATGATATAATAAATTTTTCCCGGATGCATTAAGGCAAAATTCACACCAACAAGATTTGGGGACTTCGTGAAGCAACTTGTAAGAAAGGAAGATGAGCCAAACACTTATCACATTAGCGAAATGATGGTGGGACACTACCCAGACATAATCATGATAAGGTCAAGGCGCTTACAATGAACCTTAAGGACTTTAGAGCGATTACGTGGTTGCCGATTTTAGGGAAGCCAATAGAGTATGACATGGAGGTAAAGTAAAAAAACGTGGAGGTTACGAGGTTCTTCCGAAAATCTATTGCCAGCATGAAGAAAGCAAAAATGAAGTATTATTGATATAGTGGACATGTATTTTAATTTAAAACTAAAGACCCCTACAGAGGACGATGTGTTGACACGGATCTTCAAACTCGCGTTACTCGGCTCCACATTATGCATCTTCACTACATGTCAAACGTAACAAAAGTGAATGAGATTGAGAGTTCGATTGGGTCGGGGTTAGATTGGCATGCTTCTATTGGTTGATGAACATTATTTTCGTGAACAAGGTCAATTGGGTAATCAAATGAATATCATGTTGGGTATAGCTCCATGTATAATTATGAAGTGTTATTGTTTCCATGACAATCATCACACCACTAATTTTGAATCGTCAAATTTTTTAGGTTTTTATACATCAATCATGATAATAATCGATTAGCAAATGATGTGGCAGAAAGAGTGGCAGAAAGAGATGAATATATAATGCATTCACTTGTCCAAGCCCAAATTCCTCATTGAGTTTAAGCCCAAATTTTGTGAAGCTAAACCCAAACTAAGGTAGATGATATCTCAAGCATCAAAATCCAATTTTAAATTTTAAATGACATAAAAGAAAGGAAAAAAATAAACATTGTGGGCTTCAATTTTAGTGCATGCTGACCAAACTAACAAAAGAATGACAGCCATTAACAAAAATGTTAAAAACACCCCTTGTGGGTTCCAAAACCATCATTGTTCCTAGCAAGAGTAGGACTCATTTGCCATACATGGGATACATGAACTTTTTCCTCAAGCAATAATTGTAGCTATCCTTATGGAATGGTAGATAATGGGTTTTCAACCCTTTGTGCAGGTCAAATATAGATTGGTAAGCTGCACAACCCACCTTAGAATGACTCTCGATGTGTCACAAGTATGAGAATGTATCCTGGGTATCCTCAAAGGTATAAAAGATACTTTTCATTTTGTAGGCGAATCAAATTTGTAAACAATTACCAAATGAATTTTTTTTAATATATATGCATGATTAAGGAAATGGGTACAAACTAAATTTTATGCCTTAAGGGTTTTTGTTATTTAGGGTGGGACACACGAGAGAGAGAGAGAGAGAGAGAGATCAAATGGGTAAGAATTAGAAATTGCGGCATTGTAAGTGGAAGAGACACAAAAATAGCGAATACGACTAGCTATCTATGAGACAATAAGCAAAACAATGAGAAGTTAAGTGAAAGATTTTTTATGTGTTTGACTACAAATTAGAAATCTTATCTTGAAAAAATGGGAAGTCTAAATTAAATGTTGTTTTATGTTTACATATTGCATAACCCATTTTTCTTTTTGTGTAAAAGTACTAGAAAATGGAGGTACATGATTTATGCATAAGAAATGACAACTTATTAGTTACACTACGATCAAACCCTTGACCAAACTGTTGCTTGGATTCAGCTGCACCAAAATAGATTCAGCTGCATCCTCAACTTGTGATACTCGTAAGTGCACGAGCCGTTTGGTAGTATAGCATATGTAAGTGCGAGGTCGATCCCACGAGGATTGGTGATTGAATGATCCAATTTGTTTCCCCTACACAAAATAGAAATGAAAAAGAAAATAAATAAAACAAGAAAGGAAGAAAAGAAAATAACTCAAGTAGATAAGTTCCCAAGTTCAATTGGATTAACGGATTGATTCTAGCTAAAGTATGATTAAGCCATGGTGTTTGGTCATAACCTTGTGTTCCTAATTCCCTAATTTGATCATTTGTTGTCTAACCTAAAATTAAGCATTAGGAACCCATTAAGCATAGAAGAACAATTTAAACAACCAAGCATGTATCTAATCCCTGTTGTCGAATGTCCATACATACTCTTCCTATTCATAGTTCAATTTGAATTAAAGCATGGTGTCTACTCTTAATTCAAACCAAGATAGCTAACATGCAAGCCTAAATGGTGATCAATCATTTAAACTAGCATATTAACTTATAAGCATAATGAATAAGAACGAAAACCATAATTGAAACTTGGAAACTAATTAAACTTGAATACTTAAGAAAGAATGTACATTACAAATAAAATTAAAGTAGAACTTGAAAACTTGAAGGAAAATTTAGTAAAATCATTTGTTACAACAATTGACAACTTGAAAGGAAACTAAGAGAATTTGAGGGAGAGAAGGGAAGGGAGCTCTAGAGAAGTGTTTGAGAGCTCCCCCCTTGGGGTGTGATTTATGAAGCTTGAAGACTTCTCTATTTATAGGGCTAAGAGGGAGGAACATCATGATGAAATTCAACACCACCATTCCTCCTTTAATACAACCCATAACTCCCATTTCATCTTGTCTATGTTAGTGTGGTTGGAATCAAATGCATCCCATACTTCTTTTGCTGCACTCCAAGCTTTCTTCACATGGGATTATCAAAGGTGTTCAATTGTGGCTGCCTTTTGCTGCCAACCCATGTGGTCTTCTTTTGGTTGTTGAACAAAAACGAGTCTTCTGAACCAGACTTGGTGTAGGAAGGCCAGAGGTTTCAAAACTTATCCAATGGGGTTCAAATTTGGATATATTATAGTAGACACCCATTGGAACAACTTCTATGAAGAAAGTATTCCCATCGGAGCAGTAGAAGTGTGCGTTTTGGGCCTTGCAAGTTGGCTGCCGAACAGATACTGGAATTGACTTCATTTCATTTATGCTTTACATGCATGCACATGCTTTCTCTTTAATAGCTTCATCATGTACCAACTTGCTCCTTTAGAATTTCATAGCTGGAATGCCTCCCTACTTCACTCATTATGTTGGGTACAAAGTCAGTTATAGTTGGGGTGAGGCACATGGCTAAAAGGAGGCACATGGCAAAAAGCTGGCAGCTGCAAATCCTCTTGAGCAAGGTTGAGTGTTGGATGGGCTAAGCACTCCACATATGTTCAATTGGGCTGAAATTATGATATGTTGTACTAGACACCCATTGAAACAAGTTTCATGAAGATCTTCACCTCATTCGAGGCCCATAGCATGCTCATCCAAGGCCAAGAAGTTGACCTACGAAACTGGGCTGGCAAGGAGTTGTAGCCAAAATGAGTTTGTCTTTAAGGTCTTCCTCCATTCACCCAAATAAGGCCTTAACATGCATGGATTGCATCATTTCCTATCCAAAGTCATCATTGTTACCTGAAGCTCAATGAACTGAAACATAAACACAAAAAGGATTAAAAGCACAAGTTTAACTCAAAAACATAACCAAATCATAAGCTAGAAGGGTACAAAATAATATATAAATATGCACCGATCACAAACGTGAGAAACATGAACAAACTAATTGAGCAATGAATAACTAGTAATTAAATACATGAGAAAAATTCCAAATAGAGCATAAGCTAAAGTGTCAAATTAAACTTCTGCATAGAAATCAAATTAGAATAATCTACATATTGAGCTAATATGAAACAAGAGCTGTTATCTAGTCTTATGGCTTATATCCAAAACTTTGGTATGATAACTATTTGATTAAATCTAATAGGTGAAATAAAGTTAGGCTTAAATTACAAATCAGATTAAACAACCACCCACAACTCGTTTTGATCACCTAACTAGTGCGCCACTGTCAATTTACACAAAAATTTCAAAATTGAAATGAAAATTCATGACAAAATAGAGCATTCATGCAACAAAATAAAAAAACATACTCTAAGGACCAGACGGTTATGCTTGGTATTTAGAGGAAAAAGTCTCCATGCAAAGCTTGATAATAATGGAATTGCAAGTCCCAAAAAGTGTACCTAAAACCAAGCTCGGAGACTACAAACTTACTGATGATGAGGAAATTCAAGAAGCACTTAATGGCTTTTCTACACTAAAACTTCCCTAATCAACCGATTACCAAAAATTCCAGAAATAGTATGTGAGGTATAGGCATTACTAAACTGTGTACTTGAAGCTATGTTTTACCAATGATAATTTCCCTTCATTATATCATTTTGTCCTGAAAAACAAACTTTGTTTCACTGGATTTTAACTACACAAAACATGGAAGATGTAGCGACTTTAGTGGCCTTTGGTGTTTAACATGAAGGTCTTGTTGGAAAAGTTGTGAGTGTCACTGGTAGTGTTGAACATAGTAACAATAAAATTTATGATGGGAATGATTAGGGCTCGCCAAATGGGACCGAAAACTAGCCAAACTTGACCGATCGGTCTAGTTTGATTTGGTTTTTTATTTTTTATTTAATTTTCTCAATTATAAACCGAACCAACCAGGCCAATTTGATCCAATTCACAGTTTGAAAAATGCCAAACAGTCGATTCATTGGAATCGAAGTAGCTTGCATTAATGCTTAAATATCCAAACATGTGTAGGCTAGGGAGTTCAAACCTCAAACCTCTGTATGGAACTGCAAGAAACAACAAGTCAGTTTGTGATAATATTACATAACAAATATATATAAATGCTTTCAAGCATAACGAAATTTTAAATAAAAAAAATCATAACTAATAGGGCTTTAACCCTAACACCCTTATATCTTCACCTCTCTTTATTTGTGTCGTTTCTCTCCTTCCTCCTCTTATTTTCGTCATCTTTTTATCTATCTCTCAATCTTTCATGCCCAACCTCATCATTGCCTCTCTTTGTCTCTCTATGCCTCTCTTGACTCTTCTCTATATGCGTCTCCCTCTCTTTACTCTTAAGTGCAAATCATTTTCTCTCTTTCTCTTCTCTCGATTTGCATATCTGTAACATCCTCACAGCTTGCTGCAGCACCACTCGATGTCGTGCCACTCACCGCAACACCATTCACCGCCTCTGTCACCATAGGAAACAGAAACCAAACCAACCAACCCAAACAATTTGTTTGGTTAACCGAGATCGTCAATTTTCCAGTGTGGTGATTGTGCGTCTATTCTGAGATGTACTTTACTGAAGCTTTTGGTTCGATGTTGGGTTTAGGCTCAAAACCAAACAAACCCAAACCGAGCCCAACCCCAGGGATGATGAAATTGGTGATGACAGTGATATAATGGTTTTGATTACGCAAGTGATGAAGATGACGAGGAAGCTACGAAATAGTATGAGGATGATGCGGAGGAGGATGAGGATAAGCATGTTGCTAATGGTGATGATGATAAATTGATAATGATGATGAAGGTGATGATAAAGAAGCCACCCAAGTAATGTCCAACCTCCACCAATCAACCACTTGAGCCTCAAATTTAATATATTTCATTATCACTACATTTGTACATAACATAAAAAATTTGTCACCTATTAGCAAATGAGACGAATTTTGGGTGTCATACCGTTCATCACATATACCCCGTCACCTATAGGTTTTGTAACGAATTTACCATTCCTCACTTATTTTTTGATTAGGTGACGCATGGTTCGTCACTTTATGTTCTCCTAAAATCTAAAACTTGGGTCAATCAGTGAGCTTACTATGTGGTTTTTGGGTGTCACTTATTGTTATACGTGACAACCGTTTTCTCACATATGTATACCAATTATTCCAAGCTTTGGTTTATATGTGACGAGTATTGCATCACTTATTCCTCTTTTATGTGACAATATAGGCGTTATAAATGTTTATCAAAAGTGGCAAGTAGTGTTTCTTATTTGGTACAAACTATTTCATTAATCTTTAATTACTTAGTAAATTTTGTCATTTTATAATATAAAAAAATTCAATTTTAGCTAACCACTAGTACAAACTGTTTATAATGAGACCAAAAAAAAAGTAATAACATGCAACTTGTAATTGAAGTTTAATAGCTTTACAGTCTATAATATCAATATAAGTAGATAAGTTTCAAATATAAACAAAAATCACATAGTAGAATAATAACATAACTAGAAGACATCATAATACTTAATCTGAATCACACTATCCCAGCTCATTATCACAATAGAATAACATTTTATCCATTGGTTACTATTATAATTCTGTTGAAATTCACAATATAATAAATATTTTATCAATAGAATACTAGGCCTAAAATAGAAGAAATAATTACTTCACTATTTTTTTGCAACATTTTACTTAACATACTTGCTATGTTAACCAATATGAAAAATAACTTTAGTATGTATTAGTTAGTGTGTTAGTTTTCTAATATTTGTTTAGCACTAGATTTTTCATTGTTTTCTTTTTGACCTTTATTCGATGACTTTGCATGAAAGGAAGGTTTCTTCTTATCAAACTCATAATCTCTAGGGGTGGTCCTTCCACCTAGCTCAGGAACTGAAGGTGAAATGTACGATTTATTTATGTTTCTTTTATTTCCTCGTCATCTGCTTTCTTTTACTTAAGTAATTGTAACACAAGGATAGAGGTACCATTTTGTAGGACATATCCAATTAAAATAAAGTCGTTTTATCTAATAAAATATAAAATAATATACAACAAATGCAAAAGAACAATATTTCAAAAATTGAAAAGGAGGCCAAAAAGAACAAAAATTATTTTTTACTGCTTTATTCCTACAGTTTTGGGAATAAATATCTAGTTTAACACCAACATTGCTCCTAGAGATATTAATTGGATGCTGCTAATGATGGTGGTGGTGAGAGGATCGTGTGCTTGTATGTTCGTGAGATCAACCCAACATAGCCTCTAACGTTGTTTGCTGCACTTGGAGAATATTGGCCTTAAGCTCCTTGCACGTATCATGAATCTCGATGAGCTTATTATTGCAATACAAATCAGTAATCATCATGATTCACATAATCTTCAATACGATACAATTGAAATACAGTGTCGTTAACATAACCATCTTTAGGAATACAATACATTCATCAACAATATATTTGAATTAATACGAAAATAAACATGCATCGATTCTTAAAGTAAAAGCTAAATATACAATAACCTTTGACTCTAAATAGAGCATCATATGAAAATATCCAATTATTACCAATTATTTGTAGAACAAAACATGATAAAGAGAAAATGTTTGATCATATTTAGTAATCATAACTTCAACTGTTAAAAGGAATTCATTCATAACATAACTTCTGTTAAAAAGGAAAATACATAAATGGGTTTAAGACCTACAATTCGAAACAAGTAGCTGGAAAACCACAAAAGCAAAAAGAAATGGAAAATATAGTCATCCAAAAATTTGATGCATCTTGCCCTACATAAGGCAAATCCCTACAGGTTGTCCTATAGGTTAAGGTTAAGGTTAAGGTATAATTCTTACAATCATGATATTATGAGACTAAATGTGATGACCAATACTTTTCCTCATATACACTTATTATATGTGACCAATTTTTGCTCATCCAATATATAATGGTCACAAAAACTCTTTTTTCTTGTAGTGATTGCAAGTCTCTTGGCACCAAACACGTAGTCTAATGAAGGGACTTTCAACTCATCTCCTAATTTGCTTCAGTTTGAGTTTATTTTTTTTCAGTCAAATGTACTTGTTTAAAAGTGAAAGACAAAAACTTCACACTTTGTTAAGCTGAGTTCAAGGAAGAATTTGTTTAACATAAGATGTATGGACCTCTCAATGTACTAGTGGTTACACTTGTAAGAGTTGAACCTGTAGATTCTGCTTCATGATGGATTGTTTTATTGAGATCATACACAAAAGGCATTGGTGACCATACACTCAAAGAGCATCTTGAAGTGCATAAGGCGTTAAAACTAATTCTCCACCGTTACTTGTCAGTTAGCTTTGTCGCATTCCCGACACTTCTCTATGCAGACGGATGTTGCATGATTGATAGCAGGATGGTGAGTCTTTTTTTATATTATTTTTATAAATTTTATTTACAGTTTCTAGGATTCTTGACACTTTCAGCAAGTATATATAAAATTACTTGATATTTGACTTCAAGGGATAACATAACTAGAGGCTTCACTAAACTGGATTTCACCACCTTTGCTTGCTTTTCTGAACAGGGGATTTATGATTATCCAATTGAGATTCAAGCTCTTTTCTACTTTGCATTGAGGTGTGCACAAGGACTGTTGGAGCAAGAGCTAGGGACTAAGGAACTCCTTGATAAGCGCCTCACAGATCTACGATTTCACATCCAAAACTATTACTGGCTTGATGTTGCACAACTAAACAACATATACCGCTACAAAACCAAGAAGTATTCCCATATGTTGCTGGCAAGTTTAATATTATTCCAGATTGCTCTTACAGCTTTCTTTGTTGACCAAGATTGGAGATTCTACAAAAAATTATAAATTTTTTTCCATATGCCTCCTCCACATACTTGTGTTGCATTATCTAAAAAAAATCAATACATTATTAACTAAGTTGGGGATTGAGAAGAAGTTGTTTTTCTATTACTTTGGACAACATTTCTGTAAATACTTCTTTTGTTGATATTTTGCCAAAAAAATTGAACTTTAGAGGTCATCTATTGATGAGTGGCAAGTTTTTTCAAGTGCGTTGTTATGCTCAGATTTTAAACTTGATAGGCCAAGATGGACTTAAAGAAATTGATTCGTTAGTAACAAGATTCATGAATGCATCAAATAAATAACGGGTTCTGAGTGGAGGAAATAAAAGTTCTATGATTGTGTTGCACAAGTAGAGAAGGTGGGTAGTAAGAGAGGATTGAGACAAGATGTCCCAAGTAGATGGAACTCAATTTTTACCATGCTTGAGAATGAACTTTTCTATCATTGTGCTTTTATTAATTTAGGGTTGACTGATTCCAATTTTAGTAGTTGTCCTTATCCCTAAGAGTGGATCCAAAAAGAGAAGATTTTCAAGTTTTGTGGGTAGTTTTATGAAGTTACATATTTATTTTTTGAGACAAAGTACCATATATTCTTCCCTAAGGTGTTCATAATCCAACACCAAATCAAGGCAGTCATGGAAGATAATGATAGTTTCATGAACAAGATGGGAACTAACATAAACATGAAATTTGAGAAGCATTAATTGATCATAGTACAGTTTAATTCTTATATAAGTTGCATTTTGTAGAGTGAACTTATACCAAGTTTCATGCTAAGGATTCAAAATAATTCAAGTGTGTGAGAGACACATTGAATTCACTATTTGATGTGTATTCGGAAGCTTTATCTCATCTTGTTAATTCAAATTATCCAATTAATGAGACTATTAGTCACACAGAAGGTGGATACGCCATTTTTTAGGTAATTTAAAATTATTTTATCTTTTATATGTATTGTTGCATATTATATATTTGCATTTACAATTATGTATAGTTCTAATATTTGTATTTCATTTTGTATGACATAGGATTTTGATAATATATAGTTACTAAGGCCATCTCCAACCATGAGGGCCAAATCCAAGTTTTGGGATTATAGCCCCCAAAAACCTTCTCCAATAGGAAGGGGCCAAATTTGGTGGAGCCCACAAATCAAAAGCAACAACCCAACTTAGCTCACCCATGTGATGTGGAGCCCACCAGCCGACAACAATAGACTTGAAGAATGGATTGAGGCTGCCACGTGCTGCCATCCCCTCATGTGTCCATTGGAAACCAACGGTAATATTTGAATGCATCAATTGTTGTTTGTTTTTTTTTTTTGCTCTTTTGAATTGTAGTCCAACAGCACCAATGGTAATATTTGTTAATTGCTACATTTTTTTTTTTTTGGAATTCTAGTCCAACAGCTGGGATTGTTTTGTGCAAATCCAATAGTAAAAATGAAGATCCAACAGCTGAAAATTAAATCCAATTGTCAAAATAATATTATTAATTTATGTAAACTAGATCCAACCCCAAAACTCATCCCAAACTCTATAAATAGCCATACATTTGTTAAATAATCTACCAAATTCAATATTATCCTTTTTCCCTTTGTTAATTTTGTTCATTCTTTTTCCATTGTTGTTGAAGATGGCCCCAAAATCCCAAAGATTTGTGAATTGGAGACCAATGTGGTGAGTACCCATTTTATTCAAGGAGTATATTTATAATTATAATTATTTTCAATCATTAGCTTTTTTTTTTTCTTTTAACTTGTTTGTAGGACATGCATGCAAAAACACTTTTCTCCTTCCCACTTTCATAATTTAAACACACAACATAATTTAAATGCATAGCTCATTGCCCCTCTCTTTCGCGTCTCCAAAGGTGGTTGATCAAATCATTTCGTAGACTATTATGCACATGTGGAGAATGAACCCTATTATGACAGACCACGTAGTCTGAGATAGTTTGCCTATCTTAGTTTATATCGTACGTGATAGTTGGCTCAAGCTCATATAAAAATCTTGCTCTTCCTCTTTTAGATGTTTGTGGGAAATTATCATCATCATCAAATTCTACATCTACATCTACATCCTCATATGCCATCATGATTGAATGAACTTGTTCCTTGCGCCACATACGTGTAGGGCCCTGAGAGTTCGTTTTTCTTAAATAATGATTAAACAAAAATAATTGTTATATATATATAGTTTTACGTAATAAATATTTATCTAATTCTATTACATATATCCTATTTTATATATATATATATATGTGTGTGTGTGTGTGTGTGTATTACTTATATATATATGTTGTGAAACTCGGGAATTTGTAGGGAGAAATAAGAGGAAGAAAGAGACAGTATAATTTGCTCAAATCAACTTATCTTTCATTCATATTTGGTCCTACTATTTATAGGGGTAGAGAGACCTAAATCACCTACCACCCATATGTTACAAATATATTGGTAGGTTACAAATACATAATGATGGATATTATGATAGGTTAATAGTGGCTATTATTGTGGGTATCCATAACCTATAAACCCATAACGTATGGATTTATAACACTCCCCCTTGGATGTCTACCATACAATGACATCATGTTGACGTGCTAAATGTTGCCTCATTAAAAACCTTGTCAGGAAAAACCACATGGGATGAAAACCTGATCGAAGGAAAAAAGAGTACATTGCACATACATCCAATGTAGTAAAACTGAGGAGTTTTCGCGATTGATGTCTCCCCCTGATCTTCAACAATCTGATTGCTTGTAAAGTCGTCGCATTCCTATACCATATACCAACTTCTGAAATATAGACTTCGGAAGAGCTTTGGAGAAGAGGTCTGCCAGGTTATCTTGGGAACGAATTTATTTGACTTCAATCTCTTGATTCTTCTGAAGCTCATGTGGGTAGAAGAACTTTGGTGGTATATGTTTGGTTCTGTCACCCTTGATAAACCCTTATTTAATTTGAGCTATACAAGCACCATTGTCTTCATACATGATTGTCGAAGCTTTTGTTGTTGAAGAAAGATCACATGTTTTCCGAATATGATGAACTAGGGACCTTAACCAAACACATTCTCTACTGGCCTCATGGAGCGCAAGAATTTCTGCATGATTAGAAGAGGTAGCAACCAAAGTGTGTTTTGTAGATTGCCATGAGATTGCTGTATTTCCACAAGGAAACACATAACTAGTTTGGGAGCGACCCTTAAGTGGATTAGAGAGATACCCAGAATCCGCGTATTCAACGAGATTTGGACCGTTAGAAGGTTCGTTCGAATAAAACAGGCCCATATCAGTTGTTCCACGAAGGTAGCGCAAGATATGCTTTATACCATTCCAGTGTCTATGTGTTGGAGCCGAGCTATACCTGGCTAATAAATTTACTAGAAATGCAATATCTGGCCTAGTACATTGGGCTAAATATAATAAAGCACCTATTGCACTAAGATATGGAACTTCTGGACCAAGTATCATTTCATCATCCTTTTTAGGATGAAATGGATCTATTTTTGTGTCTAATTGACGAACTACCATTGGAGTACTCAACGGGTGTGCATTATCCATATAAAATTGCTTCAAAAAAATTTCAGTGTAAGCTAATTGATGGACAAGAATACCATTGGGATGATGCTCGATCTGCAAGCCCCAACAATATTTAGTTTTTCCAAGGTCTTTCATCTCAAATTCACCCTTTAAATATTCAGCAGTTTTAATGATCTCTTGAGGAGTTCCAATTAAGTTCATGTCGTCGACATACACTGCTACGATTGCAAATCTAGAATTTGATTTCTTTATAAAAACACAAGGGCATATGGGATCATTGATGTAGCCTTCCTTAATCAAATATTCACTAAGACGGTTATACCACATTCGTCCGGATTGTTTCAACCCACATTCGTCCGGAAGGGGCTTGGATCCTTTAAACAAGAGGTCCTGGGTTCGATCCCAGGCGCTTGCGAATAGAGCAGACTTTGTTGGGAGAGGTCCCCGCTTTGCCCCCGACAGTACCTCGAGGGTTAGTCCCCGCAATCGCGTGGGGGATACCTTGGTTTTCACCAAAAAAAACATCTCAACTTAATGTACATGTTCCGTGATTTAGTGTTTGATTATGCCAACTTGAGTCCTTCTGGGACTTTCATATAAATATTAGCGTCTAACTCCCCATACAAGTATGCGGTAACAACGTCCATAAGACGCATGTCAAGTTTTTCTGAAACTGCAAGACTTATTAAATAATGGAACGTAATTGCATCCATAATAGGAGAATATGTTTCTTCATAATCAATCCCAGGCCTTTGAGAAAAACCTTGCGCAACGAGTCGTGCCTTATACCTTGCCATCTCATTTTTCTCATTACGCTTTCTTGTGAACACCCATTTATATCCCACAGGTTTTACACCTTGTGGTGTTTGAACCACAGGTCCAAATACACCACGTTTTTCTAAGGAATTTAACTCAACTTGGATTGCGTCTTTCCACTTTGGCCAATCAGACCTTCCTATACATTCATCAACAGATCGTGGTTCAATATCTTATGACCTTTTATAATTTCAGCAGCTACTGCGAAAGAAAAAATATCATCGATAACCATTTCACTACGGTCTCATAATTCATCATTGCATGCGAAATTTACAGAATTTTCTGTATTAGGTATCTTTTCCTCTTCAGTGGCTTGTGTGTTTTCAATGACACTTTCATTCTCCGGATGAATTGTAGATTCAAGGTGAATCTCTTTCCCAATAATATCTTCATTAGTGTTTTCATTGGGATTGGGATATGCTTTCAATTTTCGCTTTCTAGGAGCCGAGTCCTTGGAACCAATGGGTCTACCTCGCTTTAGGCGTGCAATAGATGATTCATTTGCTGCAACATTGGTTAATCCGATTGGGATATCAATCCTTGCTGGTGTATTTGCTGCAGGTATATGTGATTTTGTCACTTTTTATGTATCAGTGAATGCATCATGCATTTGATTAGCAATTTGCTGAAAGTGGACAATTTTCGTACTTCATTTTCACTTTGAGTTGTACGAGGGTCAAGATGAGACATAATGGATATGTTCCAACCCAATTCCCGTCGTTCTTCAAGAATGGTCTTTTCTCCCCTAACGGCGGGAAGAATGTCTCATCATAGTGACAATCTGCAAAATGTGCTGTAAAAGTATCTCCTGTCATAAGTTCGAGATAACGAATGATAGTTGGTGAATCAAAACCAATGTAAATTCCCAATCGACGTTGAGGGCCCATTTTAGTGCGTTGTGGGGGTGCAATTGGCACATAAATTGCACAACCAAAAACCCTTAAATGTGATATATTGGGTTGTCTCCCAAAGGCAAGTTGTAAATGGGAGAATTGGTGGTGGGTAACGGGTCTCAAGCGAACTAAGGATGCTCTATGTAAAATTGCATGTCCCCAAGCAGAAATTGGCAACTTTGTCTTCAATAGCAAAGTGCGAGCAATAAGCTGGAGACGCTTAATAAAAGCTTCAGCTAATCCATTTGGAGTATGGACATGGGGAACTGGGTGCTCAACATCAATCCCAAGTGACATGCAATAGGCATCAAAAGTTTGGGAGGTAAACTCACCAGCGTTATCAAGTCGAATTGACTTTATTGGAAAATCAGGGAATTGTGCTCGTAATTTAATTATCTGAGCAAGGAGCCTAGCAAAAGCAACATTACGAGTTGACAATAGGTGTGACCATCTTGTAGATGGATCAATTAAAACCATAAAATAACGAAATGGTCCACAAGATGGGTGAATTGGCCCATAAATATCCCCTTGAATTCTCTCTAAGAAAGATGGACATTCAAAGTCAAGTTTTGACGGAGAAGGTCTGATGATCAATTTCCCTTGGGAGCAAGCTTTGCAAGACTGGTCAATGGACAAAGTACTATGGTAAGGTTTTAAAGGATGTCCATTTGAATTTGAAATAATCCTACGCATCATTGTGGATCCATGATGCCCAAGACGATCATGCCAAGGCATGAAGGTCGTTGGGTCAATGAACTTCTGGTTCATGATAACATGGACTTCAACTGCTTTGATGGTTGTATAATACAATCCATAAGAGAAAGCAGGAAGTGTTTCCAATACACGCATTTGGCTGTTGATATTGGTGGTAATGCAAAGATACTCCACATTATGATCATTTCTAGTTTCAATATGGTACTCGTTCATTCGAATGTCTTTAAAGCTGAGTAAATTTCTTTTCGATCTAGAGAGTACAAAGCATTATCAATGGAGAATTGAGTCCCATTGGGTAACAAAATTTGAGCTCTTCCAGAACCGTCAATTAGGTTTGCAGAACCTAGTATGGTAGTTACCTTTGCTTTTGATAAATGTAAATTGTCAAAATATTTTTTATCTTGGAAGAATTGTGTGCGTAGTTGCACTATCCGCAAGACAAATATCTTCGTCATTTCTCCCAAGATGAGAGGATCCATGATTGTTTTCCATGCCTTCAAATTTATAAGAAAATATATATGTATTAAAATGTTATTCGAAGAAAATAATAATAATAATAATAATAATAATTAATTAACTAGCCTCTCCGCACTCGCTTCCGCGCCTGTGAGATGCTTTTTTAAAAAAAATTAAAATTTTATTTTAGAATTAAAAAAGATAATGGGTAGTTGTTTTCCATAAAAATAGGATCCATTATCCGATTTTTTTATTAATTTTAATTTTTTTAAATATGAAAAAGTGTGAATTTACCATATTATCCTCATTTAATTAATAATTTCAATTCTTAATGTTTGCATTAACCAAGGGCATTTTATGGTATTTTGAATGTTTCATCATTCTCTACCTTTTGCTTTATATTAATTAATTAATTAATTAATTAATTAATAAATAATCAAATGAAGTCTTTAATTCGATTTTATTCACTGAAAAAGATCCAAACAACATGTGAAAAAAGGAAAAGAAAAAAAAATGAATTAAACTTAGCTCAAACAACATAAAGCGAAAAAAAAATTTCAACAAAATTAATTGGGGAGTATCCCATCACTAATCATAGGATCAAAAGATTTGCCATCAGTACCAACAAAGAAGTCTGAAATATCAAGGTGAGTTGCATGCACTGGTTCTAACTTTGTTGGATCAGCATCCATCCAATATGTTTCAACCTTTTTTCCTTTGCCCTTGATTGAGGCTTGGTAAAGATCAACCAAATGTTTTGGTGTGCGGCATACACGTGCCCAATGCCCATTTGTACCACACCTATGACATGCTTCCTCAATCACCCTGTCATCTGAAGGTTGGGAGCCATTTGCCTTGTCTTGTTTGTTCCACTTCTGGTGGTTATGAGATGCTTGGGTATTTCTTGGACCCAAGCGATGGCTATTACTATGTTGGAGTTGACCATTACGGGTACTCCTACCACGACCACGTCCTCGATGACGGTCGCCATGTGATGAGGTAGCATATGCCTCATGAGATGGTGCCAAGGCAGCATTCACTTCATGGAATGGTGCAGATCCAGTTGGACGAGACTGATGGTTCTGCATCAGAAGCTCATTATTCTGTTCAGCTAGAAGTAGACAAGATATGAGGTCTGAATACTTCTGGAAACCTCGCTCTTAATATTGCTGTTGCAAAACCACATTGGAGGCATGAAATGTGGTGAAAGTTTTCTCCAATAGGTCTGCATCAGTTATATTCTCTCCACAAAGTCGTAACTTGGAGCTAATTCTGAACAAAGCAGAATTATAGTCAGGCACTGATTTGAAATCTTGTAGACGCAAGTGCATCCAGTCATGGCGAGCCTTAGGAGGAATAACTGTCCTTTGATGATCATATCTTTCCTTGAGATTTCCCCAAAGGGCCAACGGATCATTCACACTTCAATCATTCATGGATGTGGCGTCTGAGAAAAATCATGGCTTTCGCTCGATCCACAAAGGATGCCTCATTGCCATCCTTAATGGTTTCCCCTAGGTTCATAGCCTCAAGATGAACCTCAGCATCATTGATTCATGAAAGGTAGTTCTTTCCAGATATGTCAAGTGCAACAAATTTGAGCTTTGCCAAGTTCGACATTTTCTATATAAAAGAAAATGGAATGTGTTAGAGCTCAAGAAAAATTGTTGATATAGTAAACATAAATATAATCACCAAAACTTCTGGTTTGGGATGTTTAGACAATTAGATTAAGGAACTTCATGCCTTCAATTATTTTGAATCACAGAAACTTAGGTTCTGATTTGATAAAAGAACTTCAAGTCCTTATCTATTATGAGGATCGAGGAACTTCAGGCCCTGATCTCTTGTTAATAGAAAAAATAAAAAACTCATCATAACATATTGCGTTTAAATAAGATAAAAATAAAAACTTAAAAGGAGAAAAGAAAGAAAGAAAGATAATAATAATAATTGCATATTACTCGTGTTATTAGCTACAACATGCATGCAACCAAGTTTTCAATGAATAGTGGTCATATAACAATAACAACAACAAAAAACTACATGTTCATGCATTTTTTGGAGGATACTCTCGGCAATTTAAATCATGTCAAAAACATGATTTCACAAAAAAAAACAGCCATCATCGAATTTTGTATAATATATATAAATATATATATACATATGTGGATGAACTAAGCTATAGAGAAAAACATTACCAAGAGCTTTCGTGCTGATAACGTGTTGTGAAACTAGGGAATTTGTAGGGAGAAATAAGAGGAAGAAAGAGATAGTATAATTTGTTCAAATCAACTTATCTTTCATTCATATTTGGTGCCACTATTTATAGGGGTAGAGAGACCTAAATCACCTACCACCCATAGGTTACAAATATATTGGTAGGTTACAAATACATAATGATGGATATTATGATAGGTTAATAGTGGCTATTATTGTGGGCATCCATAACCTATAAACCCATAACGTATGGATTTATAACAATATATATATATATATATGTATGTATTATATATATCTTATTCTATTTTTATTTGTATATTCATTAGTAAAATGATTCTTGAATGGGTAGTTAGGTGTCAACAAGGCATGCTAGGCTCACCAGCACGCAGAACATAATCCTCAATACTCGTGCGCCTGTGACAAGTCCTACGCGTGCAGACTACCCCGCTAAGGGTCTACGAAACACCCCGTCAAGGGTGCCCAAGTTCCGATCATATCCAAACCATAACCATAGTTTCCAAGTATTCATTATCCATCCATTCCAATATCAGTATCCAAAGGGGGGGGGGGGGGGGGGGGTTGTTACATGAGATGTCGTGTCATCGCCAAGCTCCAAAATCTATTTTCATTGACTACTATATAATAAAGATAATGTTCTCAAAATCCAATTTCCAAAACAAATCGTTTCCATATAAGCACAAATATATATATATATATATATATATATAATAAAATAATACCCGTACTTCCTTTTTTAACACCATATTAAAACCATAATCAAGAAAGACATCAAGACTAAATGAGCCCATTCGATTTTATAAATATTCAAAACACTATTCACATACCTAGGAAATATACAACCTCTAAAAATCCCATCAGACAAGATAATAAGATACAAAACACCATAATCCCTTATAAATAATATTAATAGCACCAATAATAATAGTAATATTAATAAGCATTCCCATAATCACGTATTCCATCCTAAGAATTCACTAGATCAAATTAGATCACCCATGACTTCCAACATCCGTTCTCAAACCAATTCCACATACATATAATATGCCAATAAGCAAACCAGACTTCATAACCCTTATTATTCACTTTCCAAGTCGACCTTTTAAAACCCGCACCGATATCCAATGTACTCACAACCCAAACACATAGACATATATTTGAGTGTAAACATGTAATCGGCATTTAATTAGGCCCATATTGACACCAAACCCCTCTATCAACCATAAGTGAATTATAATATCCATCATCAGAGTAATAATAATACTAATAATAATATAAATGGAAAGTCTCGTGTCGCATGGTAACGGTTGAAATTGAACCGATAACCCGCCTTTATAACCTCATTAACCAAAATACCCATTACCAAACAAATCAATTTTCCACCGATATCACTACTACACCCAATATCACCACCAAAACCAAATCAAGTTTCCAACAATACACCCTAGCCCATACTTCCTAGAAACTTAACGTGTACACACAACCTTGGAAAAGTCCTAAAGCCATTCTAGTACCTTTACAAAGGATGAGATGGTCTCAAAAGACCCGTGGTCGACAGTTGGTCAAACTTCTCATTTTTTGTCAACCAGGCCCACGGGGTCCACGACCTCCGATTTCCAATTCGAAAGTTTCTATGGGTTCCACAAGGTTTATTATACATGTCATGCAAGTTTGGTCTGAATTGGAAAGGTCGGATTGCTCACAATCGCACGAATCGGATGGTTACCATTTAACATAATCTTCGAATCATTGAATCGGGGCATCCGGGGCTCCGATTCACGATACCGTGAATTCATACACGATTCTAGAGATGCCTAGATCAACATATTTGAAAAAGAAGTCAATCCAACTGTTCGAACATATCGAACCCGAATAATGCCTAATATGCGTAATCCCATCGCAGTCAGACTATAACCAAATTCAAATCCGAGCATACTGTCGTGCTCGGGACGACATAGGGAACATTATAGGTAAAACTTTCTTATCTACAAGACCATAATATATATATACTTTACTTGGGTAAAAAGTACATAAACCACCAATGGTAGCCGACCTATCCTTTATACATATAAGTTATATTATATTTGAATTAAGATTTAGTAGCAAGAAAAGTTGAAGTAACTTTTTACTACTAGTTGGCATCAATTAAGCATAAGGTGGCAAGTTAGTTTTCATTTTATTGACACCTGCACCCACATGCAAGTATTAAAACATTAAATAGAGTAGATATTCTTCCTTGGAGGATAAGTAGGCAAGTTCTCCTTTTTGTTTAAACTTATCCATAGTTGTTGCCAATTCTCAGCACTAGTAGGAACCGACATTCTCTAAGTATAAATAGGTCCCTCTATTATTGTTGAAAACACTAGATAACAACCTTGTGTAATATTAGAGGTTGCACACAAGGAGGAGAGAAAGAGAAAGAGAGAGTGGTAATAATATTATTGGAGGAGTTAGAGGTAGGGGTTTCTTGGTGGTCTTTACGGGGATTGATTTAATTAAATTATGTGAGCACTATATTATGCGTGATATTATAATTTGATGGATGTTCTTGATATTATAAAGTTCTTCATACTGGGTGTTTACGGGTTGTTAATTATTTAATTAATGTTGGCATGATTATATGTACACTGGTGATATTGAAATGATTACATTATTTTTATGCGATATGTGAAAAGAAGAACTATATCATGTCATGGAAATTATTTGGAGTTCTTGGATTGAGAAAATAATGGTGGAAAAGAGGGTGATGTGAGTGATCTTTTGTGTAGTTAAGTCTAACTCTTGGCAGGAACCAGGTCTCAAAGATCCCAATGTGCATGTGGTTTTTATTAGGTGATTCAAGACTGGCGATAGGGAGTTAGACAAGATGACTAACAAAAGGAGAATTATGGGATGATTGAGATGGGTGTTAGTTCATATAAATGGGCATTCGGGATCAAGTGGTATTATGGGACGTGCAAGTATGATTGTCCAGTTATATGAATTAATGGGAGTAGATGAAGAGCATTCATGCATTAATATTATTAATGTGATATTTGGATATGTGATTACATGTCACTGTTTAGCTCAAAAAGGGGCATTCGGGATCAAGTGGTATTTTGTGTTTGTTCAGTGTTTTAAGTTTGAGACTCAATAAATGCATTTTGGAGACAAATTAGCTCAAAACAGTGTCTGCAGATCAGTCAACTTCACGGATTGGACTGTACTTACTCAAGAAGAACCAGATAATGAGCCATGCATCATTGGAAAGATACAGAAGTCTAGTTTCTGTAGAATTTTACGGTTCATGATTCCGAGTCTTCTAGAGAAAGTTATACATGTTTTGGCAACTTAAGGTCAAATTCGGCAGCATCTGCGTTACTGGGCCAAAAATCACATTTGAAGGCCTTCCCGATTTTTCCTTGAGTTGGGCTGCATATGCTTGGAAAGATAAGACAAAGAGCTTCAAAATCCATATTTTTTCAGATTTTTCAGAATGAAGCCACAAGCCCAAAACGAGCCCACAATCTGGCTGCAATGCATTGTCATGCATGACATATGCATGATGAAGTGTTGTTGATTGTGGGAAAGTTTGGTGAAGCATATTCAATTCCTATTTTTGAGTGGAATTTTGCAGCAGCCAAAAGATGATGAAGTGGGAGCTGAACACTAAGCCTAAAGACAAGAGGAATTGTTTTCAAATGCAATTGTGTGTTAGGTTAAGTTGGTGAATTAAGTGTTGTGTGTTAGGTGAAGTTAGTGTGTTTAGAAAATTCAATTGTATAATTCAGATTTTCACTTCCCCTAGGCCTATAAATAAGGAAGTTCTCTAAGCTTGTAACCCTAAGGGGGGAGCTCTCAAGCTCTTCTCTAGAGCTCCCTTCCCTTCTCTCCCTCAAATTCTCTTAGTTTCCCTTTTGTAGTTCTCAATTGTGTTGTAATAAGATCCTTCTACTAAATTTTCTTTTTTATTAAATCTCCAAACACTTCTCTATTCTCTTTCAAAGTTCTCCATGCTCTAAAACATTTCCCAAACACAATTCCCAATCCCTTCCAAATTCCCCATGTTCTCCAAACACTTTCTCTTCCAAATTCTCAAAGTTCTCAAACACATTCTCTTCCGAAATCATCAAATTCTCAAACACCACTTTCTTCTCTTCAAATATTCTCCATGTTCTCAAACACCTCACAAACACCTTTCTCTTCTCTAAGTTCTCCATGTTCTTGACCACTTCTCTCTTCTCTTCAAAATCCTCCAAGTTTCCAAACACTTTCTTCATCAAATCCTCGAAGTTCTCAAATGCTTTCTTCTCCCTTCTCTAAAAGCTCTCAAACACTTTCTTTTCTTCCTCAAGTTCTCTTAATTTCTTTAATGTTCTTTTAGTTATAATTTATTTTTCTTGTAATGTACATTCTTTCTTCTTGTTTTGTTTCTCTTGTTTTCATTTTTGTTTTGTGTAGGAAAACTGAATTGGATCATTCAATCACCAATCCCTGTGGAATTGACCTCGCACTTACATATGCTATACTACCCAACGGTTCGTGCACTTGCGAGTATCATAAGTTGAGGATGCAGCTGAATCCATTTTGGTGCAGCTGTATCTACGCAACACTGAGCGGTGGTTGCTCACCCCTCACCCCTGTTTAATTTTTCAGATGAATTTGTGGGCAAGAAAAGGACTAAACCAGTTGAGGCTGAATTAGATGAGAGTGATAAAGCTTTATTTATTAATTGTAAAGTTGTAAGATTTTGGAGCTATTTTTATAAGAGAAGTTTATTTTAAACCCTGTTTCAGCTTTCTTTTTATTTTATTTTACTTTTATTTCCTAACGCATCGAGCGTGGGGTTTCCACCGACCCCTGGGTCCGAGCCGTGACATGCCCCTAATAATTGCCCATTGAGCTTGAAGGATTCCAAAGGCTCTTTCAACTTCCTTCCTATAAGCCTCTTATTTTTTCGCAAAGAGTCTTTTTTGGAGTATCAGGGTTGGGAAATCGTCTTCACCAATGTGGCCCAACAAGGGTAGATCCCATCAGCCAAGTAATAACCCATATTTTATACATTTCCATTGACAACATATTGGATTTGGGGAGCCACTCCATTGACTACATCATTGAACAATGGGGAACGAGCTAGGATGTTGATATCATTGTTGGATCTGGCAGCTCCAAAAAAGGCATGTCATATCTAAGTGTCATACGACGCCACAACCTCTAGAACGATAGTTAGCTTATGCTTGTGGCCGGTAAACTGGCCTGCCCAAGCAGTGGGGCAATTCTTCCATTCCCAATACATGCAATCAAGACTGCCAAACATGCTTGGTAATCCTCTGTGATTAGCCTTGTGCAAGAGCTTGTAAAGGTCGGCTGGATTTGTAGATTGGAGGTACCATTGGTTATACAAGGCTTCAATAGCTGAACAAAACTTCCGTAAACATTCAAGGGCTGTAGATTCACCCAATCTACAGTACTCTCGTAAGTGGAGTCTGCCGAGCCCCCATATGCAAGCATTCGAAAAGACGGCTGTTAGCTTATGTTATGGAGATTGAAGGAGATTGTGTGTGTTGATTGGGTAGAATAATTCCTCTTAAATAGACAAAAGGATAAGGAGGAAGAAAGGAAATAATGGCAAGATGACAAAATGAAAACCCTTTTTCATGTCTGATCATAATTGAATGAAGATGAGAAAAGATATATAGAGAAAGATAAGGGAATCCAATAAAGGGAGATGGACAAAGATGAGCAATAGTTTATAACATAATTGAAACAAGACAATACTAGATGGGAAAGGGTTCAGAAAATAATTAAAGAAGACAATGGGAGGTGGGCATGAGTTTAGAGCATTATTGAATGAGGATAAAGGAATCCAATGAAGTAAAAGTAAAAGTAAAAAACCAATATACCCAAAGTCTATGAAATAAAATGTTGTAGTCATTTTTTTAAAGTGAAATTATAAAATGTTTTGGATTTTGGATTTTTTTAGGTTAAAATGTTCAGAAGATTAAATCACGAATGTTGAAACAAAAATAATGTCAAGAAAAATTAACAACAAAAAAAAATTTAGAGAAAAACCATTCTTAACCAATTTAATAAATCTGAGGACTCAAATTATGAGTCTACATGGTTGGAGGATAAAACATTTTGAGTCCGGGCAATACATGAATAGTTGTATTTTAGAGGGTGGAAATTTGAGTTAAGCCCCAACATGGTTGGAGATGGCCTAAAATGGTCCAAGTTCAAGTAAAAAATTGAATTGCATAGGTATTTGGATGAGGAAAGACTAGATTAGAAAGCAAGACATAGATGTTCTTTCTTTGTGGCAAATGGAGCATGTTCATTTGCTGATACTTTCACATTTAGCTCATGAAGTGTTAACAATTCCTATTTCTTTGGTTGCATTGGAATCCAATTTTAGTATTGGTGGAAGAGTACTAGATCAATACCATAGTTCATTACTACCCGAAACTTTTCAAGTTTTGTTGTGTACTCGTGATTAGCCTTTTGGCAAGGGAGATAATATTTATATAATTTAAAACTAGTATTTTATTTTATGTTTTTTTTTAATTATGTGCATACTTTGTTACTTTTGTTTTTTCAATGCTTAGCTACAAAGGAAGGGAGTGCCACAGTGGAAAGTCTTATTGACTATATCTTCAAACTTACTTATGAATATACTAGATCAAGACAATGCTCCAATAGTATTCTCTTGATGATTGATGATTAATTGATATTTTATCAATATAGTATTTATCAATAATTTTATACTTTCTCATCTATGGTTTTTTTTTTTTACCAAGAAAATAGCACAATTGGTGAAATATTGAAGTTTGGGTCATGGTTATAGATGCTACTTCATACTTGTTCTTTTTCTCCATGAGCTTTTGTTATCTCAAGCTTGATGTTTGTGTTTAAATGTTTAATACATTTTATCAACAATTTTAGCTTTTCTTCGGAATGGTCATTATTGATCTTTTTGGGCATGTATTTCTTAGAGATTTTTTATTTCAAGATTTAAACTTCATTTTTATATTGTCCAATATGATGTGTTTGCATTTCACAATTTGTTCACAAATATATTTTATTTTCCAAATTGGTGAATCGGGTCATGTAGGCTAAAACAAATGAAACATGTTATGTAGGTTAAAGCAACCCACTATTCTTAAGGGGTAAAACGAGTCATGTCTTGTCATTTGTTATTTTAACAGGTCGTGTTCGTGTTATACCCGTTAAGAAAAGCTGGTTGAAACAAATACAACAAACACGATCCGTTTGTCATGTCTACGTTGGACATAGCAAAAGACATAGAGGAAACAACGCTAAACCAACTCTAAAAAAGTTACCCACCCCTTTTGCCTCCACCACCATTTGCTTAAACATACTAGTCATTAAAAACTTCTTAACTACAACACAAGTATTTCGCAGCTCTATAATGTATTAGTCATTCATAGATTCGATCAAATTAACTCGCCCCTCCATCCTTAATACTCATTGATAAGTAACAAGCAACGCTCGTCCTGCCTTCAGTGCATATTCTTTATATATGCTTCACCGTTGCTCAAATAAAGTAGATCACTCGGGTTCATCCTCCCCCCCCCCCCCCGCAAACACCCACCCGTCGGAGGATCACCCCAGATAGGTTTGGAAATAGCATATAATGATATATATATATATATATATATATGTTAGGATTTGGGGACACACATTTTTGTCACATCTCGACACACTTCTTTATTAGCCATTAAATTAAAGTGCTTTTAATGGCTGAGATTGCGTCTATAATACATTATTATTTTCTTTTCTAAACAATTAATACACGTCTTGGAGTTAACATTTTAAACTTTAAAATTTTTTTTTCTCTCTTCAATATATATCATCTTTGTTCCTCAAGGCCACTCTGCCCCTCCTCCCCCAAACACACTTCATCTTCTTCTCTAGGTAAACTCTCTTCACTCCATTAAATTTCCCTTAAATTTCAATATGGTGATTCATTATGTGGCTCACAAACGATTTTATGTTGTTAACACTTCAAGTCTTCAAGAAAAAAAAAACAAAGAAAGAAACTTGGAGTCTTTGTTTATGTACGTAGGGGAAGAAGATTGGAAATCTTAAAAATTCACTATCTCATCTAGCTCTACATACAAGTTTCTATTTTTTTTTGTTTCCTTTTAGCTACTCTTTTTGTTTAGATTTTGACAAAGCTCATTTATCTAAAAAAAATTAGTTAATGTACTGGGTTTCTCCTTGTTTTGATTAAAGTTGCATGCAATGGTCTCAAAGTCACTCTTCGACTCAATTAAGGGATGATGTGAGAGCCGTTCAGGAGGTATTGGCCTAACAGATAATTGTCCAGTTTAAACATGTCGAGTTTGATTTTAAAATTGTTTCAGATTTTTCGGTGGGTGGGTTCCGAAGACAAAGAGGTGAAAGAGAAGGAAGAGTGAGAGAGAAAGAAGTGATGAGATTATTGTCATTTTCTTCATCTTCAATATCTGGTACTTAATTTATTCATAATTTTAGCTTTCTTTTTCGAATTAGAGGTTTAGAAGAAGAGAGGGTGAGGAGATAGAGTTTATAAAGAAAGAGAACAATGGGGAGTGCAAAAGAGGGAGACTATGTCTTGTTTAATGTGCAATGAGTTAATGCTATTAATAAAATAGTGAAATCATTTTGTTGTCAAATACATTTCAACCGTTGGATGGTAGCATACCTAAAGGTTGAGAAAGTGTGTCAAAATGTGTGATTGTTTGTGTGTCCCCTGATGCCACACTTTTTGACACACTTGTCCATCCCGATTAGGGCATTAGATATTGAAGATGAGAAAAATGACAAGGAATCTGAATACATCTTCAAAGCAATTTATATATTAAAGACGAACAAAATGACATAAATTTCAGCATTTCTCCATCACCCTTCTTTCTCCTTCCCCTCTTTGCTGTCGTAACCCATCAGAAAATCCCGAAGCAATTTTAAACCCAAACTGTGCATGTCCAAAGACTCATTGTTTTAATTTGATTGTATGGTTCATGACCACAAAAAGAAATGATTTCATAGTCTTTGCCAGTTATGGATTGAAGACTTGTGGAAAGAAGAGAGAAAAATGAGATAGAGCAGAGAAAGAAAGTGAAAAATAAGGTAGCCCTGTAGAGTACTTGTAGAATTCTATGTAAAATTATCTCTTGTAATTATCTGCATTATCTTTCCAGAGTTCTAGTTGTATATGATCTCTTGTATTGCCTCATTATATAATTAATATATCACTACATCATGCTTTCGGTACACAATTGTATATCATTTTGTACCCTTCTAGCTTATGATTTAGTTATGTTTTTGAGTTAACCTTGTGCTTTTAACCTCTTTTGTGTTTGTCATTCAGTTCATTGAGCTCTAGGTATCACTTGAGGCATTTGAAGTAAAATGGTGAAAACAATGTGTAAAAACTGGAGACTGAGTTACAAGTTCATTTCGGACTTATCTTCTTCATCCGAACTTGGATTGGGCCAATACTTGTGTGGTTGGATCAATGACATTCTGATCTTCAAAATGGACAGCTCAAAGTCGACATTTGATTGATCCAAGCCCAATCCGTGAGCCCAAGAAGTTACACATCATGCTGACTCCAGATGAGCTCATTGCTTGCTTGGTCATCCTGACATGAGGATGACCTATGGCTGCTGGTGGGAATAGTTGGTGAAGTGCAACAACCATTTCTGATTATCTAATGCAAGTGTGTTAGGTGATTGCTATATTCAATTCTGATTTCTCACCTCCATTCCCATATAAATACCTCTTCAATTCCAGATTCAAAGTATGCAAGCCTGGGATTCACAACCCCACAATTCAGCCATCCTTCACTCCATCCTCCCTCAAACACTTCCATCATTTTCCCAAACACATTCAGAAACTATCCTCAAACACTCTCACAATCCCAAACACTCCAGCAATCAACCAAAAGCTCTAAACAGCCTCAAATCACCAAAACAACTCCAGCAAACCTCTCTTCTATTTTCCTACGAATTTCATCTTTCTCAGCCATCACCACTCACTCAAACTCATCCCAAATCACTTCCATATCCTTCATACATCCTTCTAGACGTGAGAAAGCTCTTGGAGAAGCATTAGACGTGGAGAAGCACTTGGAGAAGCCTTGGACACCACAAGAACTTCAGAAAAATGGGTTTTTTCTACTCTTATTGCATTCATTATGTTTTCTCATTTCTGTCTTAATTTCTTTCTCATTATGAGCAGCTAAATCCATAGCTAGGGCTTCAATGTAACCTGACAAGATAATTTCATGTTTCAATTTAATGATTAACCTTTGTTGATTACTTTTAATTTTCTGGTTTCATTCACTTGTTCTTAGTTGAATCTTTATGCATGTTTAAATAACTGGCCACTATGAACACATGCATGTTGGTTATCTAGTTCAAGTTTACATAAACACCATATGACTCTTGAACCGATTAGTGAATGAGTGGGTAATGCATTTAGGACAAACACCATGTTTAAATGTTTACTTGGTTCCTTTGTGTTCTTCTTAAGCTTAATGGATTCAGATTCATAGCTTAGACTAAACACCATAGCTAAGTTGTGTTTTCTGAGTACTTGATTAAAACCAAACACCATATGGATAATCATACATAAGAAAGAACGAACTCCAGAAATTGTAATCAACTTATGTGATTGTTAACTTGTAGCTTGAAATTGGATTGTCATGGTGAAGTTGAATGCCCTAGTCTCCAAATCTGTTTTTCAATCTTCAAAACCACCTTTGCTGCACTTGTTTACTTGTTTCATTTGCAATCTCAGTTTGTTCATTTCCTTTCACATTCACAATCACAATCACTCTCACTTTAAAATTCTGTTCTAGACTTAACTTCCTAACTTCTTTAATTTGATAATCTAAGTACATAACTAATTTTAACTTCTCAGTCCTCGTGGGTACGACCTCGTATTTTGTTTTGCTATACTACTAATTGGCACGTACACTTGCGAGTTAACATAATTAAACAACAAGTTTTTGGCGCCGTTGCCGGGGGACTGAACGAAAGTTCTTCCCTGGTTATGTGCCCAAGGTTACCCTATTCTTTTTAAGTGTTTCTAATTAATCTAATTTTCTATTTCAGGTTGTTTATGTCTAAAAGGCCATTCCTTGAACAAGTGAGGTCTTCATTTCAACGTTCCAGATCTTTGAACGCAGGACCATCATTGCAACCCAATCGGGTGACCTCTGAAATTCAGAATCGTTTAGAAAGGGAGTTGTCAACAGCAAAAGAGCAAGCTCTTGCTACATTTAGAAGTCTTGCTGTCCACACTGAACTTCCTGGTTCTTCACCTTCAAATTCGGAAGCAAGTTCAGACCAAGAAGAAGAAGAAGAGATGGCTGCCATTGAGTTCATGGGAGACCTTGATATCCCAACAATTCCAACATCCCCTTCAAGCATTTCGCTGCCCACTGTAGCTCGAAACTATGAGCTTAAATCTTCTCATCTTAATATGTTACCTTCCTTTTATGGTTTACCTAATGAAGATCCATTAACTCATATAAAAGGATATTTTTAATGTTGTAAGTTCTTTTCCCTTGACAGGTGTGACAGAAGATCAACTTCGAATGAGAGTGTTTCCATACACTTTAAAGGATAAGGCGAAGTATTGGTTGAATTCTTTGAAGCCGGGTTCACTCACTACATGGGCTGCCATTCAAAAGAAGTTCTTGGAAAAATACTTCTCCACACAAAAGACCGACATGCTTAGGGACAAGATCTTGTTATTTGCACAGCAAGATGATGAATCGTTTTGTGAAGCATGGGAGAGATTCAATGGGCTGCTCAATCAATGTCCTCATCATGGGATTCCATTGAAGCTTCAAATGCGTATGTTTTATAATGGACTAACACCTTCTAGTCATAATATTGTCACAAACTTTGCAGGTGGTTCTTATAAGACCAAGACTCTCGGAAGAAATGTATGAACTCTTTGAGGGGATAGCAATGGAGACCCAACATACGGATACAAGAGGTAAACGTGTTGTTAGTGGTTTTAATGACTCTTCTAGTGTGCAGATTTCAAAACTTGAACAAAAGCTAGATACTCTTCTTGCATTGAACTCAAGAAACCCTCCGAAGGAAGTGTGTAGCATCTGTGAAACTCATGACCATGCTACCATAGCTTGTCCACTTGGGGCTGGATATCCAGAATTTGTGCAAGAGCAAGCTAAGTTGGTAAATTCCTACAACCAAGGTCCAAGAAATGATCCATACTCTCAAAGTTATAATCCAGGTTGGAGGAATCATCCAAACTTTTCATGGAGAAATACCCAAAATCAAGCAAATCCCCCTTCATTCCAAAGGCCACAACAATCATCATCATCATTGGAAGATATAGTGAAACAGATGGCAATCAACCAATCCAATTTTCAACAAACCACACAAGCTTCCATCTCCAAATTGGAAGTCCAATTAGGCCAACTAGCTGCTGAAATAACTCAAAGAGAGCTTGGGAAATGGCCAAGCCAAACTGAGATCAATCCAAAGAACCAAGAAGCCAAGGCCATTCATGTGCTCAGATCAGGTAAGATAGTTGATAACAAAGTTGATTCTAATCTTTCAAATGATGTTGTTGTTGTAGAAAATGAAGATGAAGAGGAGGAGATCACAACTTTGGAAGGAGAACAGCCCAAAACTTCTCAATCTGATCCTAAGGCCAAATCAGATTCTAGGAATCCAAACAATTCCAATTGCATAAAAGGGATGACAAATTCGTGCCACCACATCTTCAAAAAGATAAATTCGTGCCACCCACTCCATATGTTCCACAGATTCCATTTCCAGGCCGTCTTAAGAAAGCAAAGCAAGATAAGGCTTTTAAAGAGATTTATGATATTTTGAGTAAAGTTAATATCAATTTGCCTTTGCTTGATCTTATTGAACAGATTCCTGCATATGGAAAGTTCATCAAGAACTTGAAAACTCACAAGCTCAATTTTGCTCCAAATGAAGAAGTAAAGCTTGACATGAATGTAAGTGCTGTGTTGCAAAGGAAGCTTCCACAAAAATTAGAAGATCCTGGCAGCTTTGACATTCCCATTAACATTGGAGACAAGAAGGTTGGAAGAGCCATGTTGGACTTGGGAGCAAGCATCAATGTAATGCCATATTCAGTTTATCAAAAGCTTGGCTTAGAAGGGATGAAGAAGACTTCAATTCGTCTTGAACTAGCTGATCATTCTATCAAATATCCAAAAGGTATTGTAGAAGATATTCTAGTTCAAGTTAATACACTAATTCTCCCAGCTGATTTTGTAGTGATGGACATGGAGGACAACTCACATGGAGATCGTGTTGATCCCATTCTCCTAGGCCGACCATTCATGGCCACTGCAGACACAATCATCAAAGTGAAAGATGGCAGCCTCTCCATGACAGTTTTGGGTGAAACTGTTGAATTTAAAGTGTTTGATGTTCTATCTCAACCATCTATCTCTCTTGATACTTGTTTTTCAATAGATGTTGTGGATCATGAAGTTTCTTCCAAAATTTTGCAGAAAAAGTCTAGTGATGCTCTAGAAGCTGTCCTAACACAAAATGAGGATGATCTTTGTGAACCGGAGTTCCAAGAAGTGGTGGCTGCCTTAGAAGTGTTTCAACCATACCCACCATCCTTTAGGCCACCACTTGAGCCTCTTGGACCATCATCCACAAAATTGGAGCCATCCATTATCACCCCACCAAAGCTAGAACTTAAACCTCTGCCCAATCATCTTAAATATAGTTATTTGGGTGCTAATGAAACTCTCCCTGTCATAATTGCTGCAGGTCTCACCTCACATGAAGAAGAGAGCTTAATTAAAGTTCTAAAAGAGCATAAAACAGCCATTGGGTGGACCATAGCAGACATCAAAGGAATTAGTCCAAGCATGTGCATGCACCGGATTTTAATGGAAGAAGATAGCAAACCATCCCGTGATGCCCAAAGGAGGCTAAATCCCAACATGAAAGAGGTGGTTAGAGCTGAAGTTTTAAAGCTACTCGATGTAGGAATCATCTATCCAATTTCAGATTCTAAGTGGGTGAGCCCTGTGCAAGTTGTTCCAAAGAAGTCCGGAATCACCGTTGTGGAGAATGAGAAGAATGAGCTAGTTCCTACACGAACTATCACTGGTTGGAGAGTTTGCATTGATTACAGGAAGTTGAACACATCCACTAGAAAAGATCATTTCCCCTTGCCTTTTATTGATCAAATGCTTGAACGTTTATCTGGCGATGCTTACTATTGTTTTCTTGATGGTTTTTCAGGTTATAATCAAATTCCCATTTCTCGGAAGACCAAGAGAAAACCACATTCACATGCCCATTTGGTACGTTTGCTTATAGAAGGATGTCATTCGGTTTGTGCAATGCCCCAGCAACTTTCCAAAGATGCATGATGTCAATCTTTTCAGATATGGTGGAACGATTCATTGAGGTATTTATGGATGATTTTTCAGTTTTTGGTTCCTCTTTTGATAATTGTCTTCACCACTTGTCTCTAGTGCTTAAAAGATGCCAGGAAACAAATCTGATTTTGAATTGGGAGAAGTGTCACTTCATGGTGAGACAAGGAATTGTGCTAGGTCATGTGATTTCAAGCAAGGGAATTGAAGTGGACAAAGCCAAGATCGATCTCATATCAAATCTGCCACCCCCTTCTTCTGTTAAAGGAGTTAGAAGTTTTCTAGGTCATGCTGGATTCTATAGAAGGTTCATCAAAAATTTCTCAAGCATTACAAGGCCATTGTGTAATCTCCTTGCTAAGGATGCTGTTTTTGAGTTTAATGAAGCTTGCATGGAAGCTTTTACTACCTTAAAGAGGGAGCTAACTTCAGCACCTATTATCATAGCTCCGGATTGGTCTTTACCATTTGAAATAATGTGTGATGCCTCTGACTTTGCTATTGGTGCAGTTTTAGGTCAAAAGAAGAACAAGCTGCCCCATGTGATTCATTATGCTAGCCGGACCTTGAATGATGCTCAAATCAACTACTCCACAACAGAGAAGAAGTTGCTTGCTGTGATTTTTGCTTTAGAAAAATTTCGTTCTTACCTTGTTGGTTCTAAAGTAATTGTTTATTCTGACCATGCAGCTCTTAGATACTTGCTCACTAAGAAGGATGCCAAACCACGCTTGATTAGATGGATTCTCTTGCTGCAAGAGTTCGATTTGGAGATTCGAGACAAGAAGGGATGTGAGAATGTGGTAGCTGACCATTTGAGCAGAATTGTGGTTGGAGGACAAGGAGAAGCTGTGCTACCCTTGAATGAGACTTTCCCTGATGAACAATTATATGCTGCCCAAGTCAAAGAACCATGGTATGCTGATTTTGTTAATTATCTTGCTTGTGGTGTTCTTAGAAATGATCTAACTTCTCAGGACAAGAAGAAATTCTTCTCCATGGTGAAACATTATGTCTGGGATGAACCTTTCTTATTCAAGCATTGCCCAGATCAACTCATTCAGAAGATGTGTTCCAGAAGATGAGCAAGAAAGCATACTTAAGCATAGCCACGAATTGGCTTGTGGAGGTCACTTTGGAGCAAAGAAAACAGCACTTAAAATTCTGCAATCTGGTTTCTTTTGGCCCACTCTATTTAAAGATGCATTTAATTTTTGTGTTAAGTGTGATAGGTGCCAAAGGATGGGGAACATAAGTCGCAGGAACGAAATGTCATTGAATAACATACTTGTTGTGGAGCTCTTCGACGTGTGGGGTATTGATTTCATGGGACCATTCCCATCTTCCTTTGGTTATACTTACATACTTGTTGCTGTTGATTATGTGTCTAAATGGGTGGAAGCCATAGCCACTAAAACCAATGATCATAAGGTGGTGCTAAAGTTCTTGAAGGATAATATTTTCACAAGGTTTGGTACTCCAAGGGCTGTCATTAGTGATGGAGGTAGCCACTTCTGTAACAAGCCATTCGAAGCACTCATGAAAAAGTACAACATCACCCATCGAGTCTCTACACCATATCATCCGCAAACTTCTGGTCAAGTGGAAATAAGCAATAGAGAAATTAAGCACATCCTGGAGAAGGTGGTGAACAATACAAGGAAAGATTGGGCTGCTAAGCTGTTGCGTAGATATAGCTGCACCAAAATGGATTCAGCTGCATCCTCAACTTGTGATACTCGCAAGTGCACGAGCCGTTCAGTAGTATAGCATATGTAAGTGCGAGGTCGATTCCACAGGGATTGGTGATTGAATGATCCAATTCAGTTTCCTACACAAAACAAAAATGAAAACAAAAGAAGCAAAAAGGATTTGTACAACATTTGAGAAGTTGAGAATTTGGGAGAGAAGGTGTTTGAGAGCTTGAGGATTTTGGAAGAGAAAGAGAAAAGTGTTTGAGAACATGGAGACTTTTGTGAACTTGGAGAATTTGAGAACTTAGGGAAGGGAGAGAAATGTGTTTGAGAACTTGGAGAAGAGAAAGGTGTTTGGGAAGTGTTTGAGAACTTAGAGAATTTGGTGAAGGAATGGAAAGATGTTGAGAACATGGGGAATGTTTTAGAGCATGGAGAACTTTGAAAGAGAATAGAGAAGTGTTTGGAGAATTTAGAAGAAGAGAAAAGAAAAATGCTTGAGATTTATAGTACTAGGATCTTGTTACAACAATTGAGAACTACAAAATGGAAACTAAGAGAATTTGAGGGAGAGAAGGGAAGGGAGCTCTAGAGAAGTGTTTGAGAGCTCCCCCCTTGGGGTGTGTTTACAAGCTTAGAGAACTTCCCTATTTATAGGCCTAGGGGAAGTGAAAATCTGAATTATACAATAGGTTTACCTACCACACTCACTTCACCAACTTACAACACTTAATTCACCTAACACACTATTACATTTGAAAACAATTCCTCTTGTCTTTAGGCTTAGTGTTGCAACTCCCACTTCATCATCTTTTGGCTCATTTGGCTGCTGCAAATTTCCACTCAATTATAGGTATTGAATATGCTTCACCAAACTTTCCCACAATCAACAACACTTCATCATGCATATGTCATGCATGACAATGCATTGCAGCCAGCTTGTGGGCTCGTTTTGGGATTGTGGCTCCAGTCTGAAAAATCTGGAAAAATATGGATCTTGAAGCTCTTTGTCTTATCTTTCCAAGCATATGCAGCCCAACTCAAGGAAAAATCGGAAAGGCCTTCAAATGTGATTTTTGGCCCAGTAACGCAGATGCTGCCGAATTTGACCTTAAGTTGCCAAAACATGTATAACTTTCTCTAGAAGACTCGGAATCATGAACCGTAAAATTCTACAGAAACTAGACTTCCGTATCTTTCCAACGATATATGGTTCATTATCTGGTTCTTCTTGAGTAAGTACAGTCCAATCCGTGAAGTTAACTGATCTGCAGACACCGTTTTGAGCTAATTTGTCTCCAAAATGCAATTAGTGAGTCTCAAGCTTATAACACTGAAACAAGCACAAAACTTATTAAAAGCACAAGTTTAACTCAAAAACATAACCAAATTATAAATTAGAAGGGTACAAAATGATATGTAATTATGCACCGATCAAATACCCTCAAACCTAGATTTTGCTAGTCCTCGAGCAAAACAAACGGAAAACAAAGATAAAAATAAAACAAGAAGTTAACTAGACCACTTTCGTAGGTAACTCGATTGCATTTAGCGTATGCAACAAGCCTTTAAACCTCTAGGCATCCCTAGTAGGAGGAGTTGTGTCTCCTGAGGGTTTAACAGATACAATACCCACAAACGTTTTTCTAACTCTACAAAACAAAATGGTTAGAAAACTTATTAGATTTGTTAGTCCTTAAGCAAAACCAAAAACAAAAATAAAAGCAAAAACAAAAGTAAAAATAAAAATAAGACTCAAAACAATCTTTCCGAACATTTTCTGAAGAGTAATGACTCATGCACATGACTCAAAAAATTTAACAATAAAAGCTCAATTTAGACATTATTTACAAGGCAGCAAAGTTCAAAACATAATATGCTCAAAGTGTAGTAGTGTGATTGCCAAATGCAACAAATTCCCCAATCTTAGTTTTCACACAATTTCAAAAATCATACAAAGCACAAGTTCAACTTCAAATCTCACCAAAGTTGTCCTCTCACAAATGAATCACTCGGAAGAGGGTTACAATGCAACACTCAGTTATAAACATGAGATTAGAGTTAAACCATAAAGACTTAACTCGAAAATAGAAAGATGAAGAACTTGCATTAATATGATCTCAAGAAGGATGCCAAACACTTAAAAGTAGAAAAATGTATGCAATTCAACCACATGACATTTAAGATCAATTTAGGTCTTTGACATAGGTTGTAATGGGGCCAAGGGTGTAAGGTGAGTAAGAAATGAAGGGTATGGATAAAACAAAGTCCAAGGAACTCAAAATATAAGAGCATAAAACAATTGTTTACAAGACTTCGAATCATCACAATGAGAATTTATTTTTACATGATCAAAACTCCTTATACCTTCATTTACAATGATTTAAACTCCTTTCCAAATACCAATGAAACCCAAAAATAAAATTTCAATCAACTACCACTTTTCTCTTTTCTTTCACCAATTGTGTGAATTTTTTTTTTCCTTTTTTTTTTTCGAAATGTAACACCTCTTCCCAAACTTAGCATGAAAAACACATCCCAATTAAAGCTCATGAGTTCCTTAGAAAGGTAAATATTTGTTTTTCGGGCTAAGGTGAGGAAATAAAATTGGTAAATGAAAGAAAATGTTTACATGTAGGCTCAAATTTGTTAACAATGGAAAATCATGCTTAAGCATGCATAAGGTTAGCTTGAAAGGCACAAACGATCCAAAGAGGGCCTTAATATCATTTCTTAAATGTCATGAAATCAAATTGCATAAGAATGAATGACTTTTAAGTATTCAACCAAATCAATGAATAATGAGATCAAACAACAACTTAGATGACAAGAAATTAAGAGTATGTGTATAACACTCATGAATTGAAGTACAAGGCTCAAAAGCTCACTTTATATGGTTGGTTATATAAGTCTAATTTATGCTTCATACAATTCTTTAGATCATGCAAATCCTTTAATTGGAAAATTAAGAAACAAATGGCAAGTGCAAAGAAGGTTTCAAACATATCATGTTAGAACAATGCCAATTTTTATTTTATTTTATTTATTTTTTTTAAAGTTTTTTTTTTTTTTTACAATAAAAAGTTACAAAAAAGAAAAATAATAAATAATAAATAAATAAAATTCAATTTTCATTTAAGTCATGGAACATTTATCATAATCTCATCATATGTGTTCGGAAAGTGACTCAAAAACAAAACAAAACAAGACTCAAAATAAAAGAAAAACAAGCAATTAAATTTTTTAATTTTTTATATATATAATTTTTTTTTTAAAAAATTTAGGAAAAACCAAATTTATTTGCTAAACTTCAATACCCCCAAACTTAGAAATGAACATTGTCTTCAATGTTTAAAACTTAGCCACAAGCAATGTCATAATAACAAATGAAGGTATTAAAGCAAATAAAAATCACAAAACACACAAGAATTAAAATACACTAATAAAAGAAAAAATTACAAAACAAACAAACAAACAAAAAATGAAACAGTAAACCCTAATCACACAATTCTGAAACCCAAAAAAAATTTGAAGCCCAAAGCCCACAATTTCGAAACACAAACCATGGTGAATTTAACCCACTTTGAAACCCAAACTAAGGTGAAACCCGACCCAAAATGAATTCTGAAGCCCACACGTTTCAATTTATTTATTTTAATTTAATTTTTATTTTTAAGATGAAATGTGAATTGGGAGTGCAAATGCGGGATTCCTGAAAAAAATCACGTGGTCCCTAATGTCGTCTCTTGGTTAGTCATGGGCAGACTGAGCGAGACACGCGTCGCAGATAGAAGCGCGGAGATTTCACAAGCGGAAATTACGGGCTAATGGAAAGGCGCGAAGACTTTACTGAACGCGTCCGTTCAGAAAGGTCACGTCGTGATCAATGAGTTGGGTGTGGTTGGAAAGAGAGAAGGTGGTGGGACTCGAGGAATGCTTGGGGATTCAGAAAATGCGGAGAACGCTCTCCTGGCTAGGGTTTGTCAAAGACTACCTATAAGAAGGAAAAAGAAGGGGGAAAAACAAAAAACACGAACTCAGAAACACAAAAGAGAAGAGAAAAAAAACTTAGAAATCAAATGGCCTCTTCCTACCCCTTTTCGTTGGATCTCAACCTAGCTCCACCGACTCAGACATGGGGCCAAGCAGCGGCACCAGTATGGGTACCCTACTTTGCCTCCGCAAGGGGGCCTGTGACTGTCAATGACTCAATACTCCTGGACAACGATGTTGCCATTGGAGTTGGCAGAAATTTAGTGACTCCTAAAGATATACGTGTGTTCGGGACAAGGGATGACAACCGGGTCACGAGTGATGCCCTGGCACTGAGCGTGCAGAGTCCAGCATGTGTTGCAAGTTTGGGTCATCGCCTACTTGCGAAGTCCCATGAGGTAGAGATTCTGAAAGGTCAGTGAGCGGCGGAGCGAAGTATGGTTGAAGAGTGTCAGAGTGCTATAAAAAGCTTGAAAAGGGAGAGGGCAAGGATAGTGGAGGTGAATCGACGAGGCTAGAAGTATTGCGGGACGAGAATAAAAGCCTATCAAAGATGGTAGAGTTGTATTCTCGTGACATGAGAAAGCAGCTGGAGGACCTAGACCGACCGGGTAAACGCAAGCAAGCAGATCGCGAGAGTAGTTATGCTCAAGCTAAGATTGCGATCTTTGGGAGCTCAAGTGGTGAGCCCCAAGAGGCTGTGCGTGAAGCCCGGAAGAGGACAGCCAGAGGGCCAAACTCAAAGCTCCTATGGTCGAGACACCTAGCGCTATGAAGAAATGATTTCTACTGTTTTTATTTTTTTTGGTTGTTTTTGTTTTTGTTATTTTTGTTTCAGAAATAAAAGAGTAAAGTTGCAGAAGGAAAAAGAAAGAGACAAAGAAAACACACTTCCCAAACTTAAATCAAACAAAAACGACAAATGGAAAAGAAAGCACACTTCTCAAACTAAAATAAGACAAAGGTGATAGCCGAAAGGGAAAAACACAAAACACTAGAAAATGAAAGTAACGGGCAAAAACATAAAACACCCGAAAACACGGAAAAAAAAAAGTAAAGTAAAGTGAAAGTTAATGTGCTCCCCCTTGAAGCGATTAGGTTGAGCATGCCCGGGAAATCCGAAATATTGTTGGCTCTCTCTCATCAGCATATGCCTATTTAAACCACATCTCTGCAAGCGGATGATACCCAGTATTTCTTCCTGCAAACTCAAGGAAAAACATCAAAAAATTCAGAAGCAAAACAAATGGCATCCTCATGCACTCACCTTGATGATCTCAACCTTGAGCTCTCACTTGCACCACCGAATGCCCCAGAAGGGCTCGTCCAAACCCTGTCTTCCCAAACTCCACATATCATCACGGTACGGCCTCAAACTTTGCTGAGGTAATACCGAACTTTTCTGAGGCAGTGCCGAACAGAGCAGTGCTGCTAGGCAGCATGATTGACAGTAAACTCACATCGGCAGATCACCTGCATGTGGCACAGAGGTCGACAAGGCTGCGGTGGAGGAGTCCCACAATTTAACGGTGGTCCATGCGGTCTCGGCTACCAATTTGGGCATGCGATTAATGGCGAGGACACGGGAGTGTGCCGCGCTAAGCGAGGAAGTAGCTTCCTTGAAGGCTATGGTGGCGGACCTCCAGAAGCGGCTCTCCTTGCCAATCAGGCACGTGGAAGCACTGCAGAAAAAGAATGAGGACCATGTGGAGCTGCTGCAAATTCTGCAAGTAAGAGAGAATAGAGGCATGCCATGATGATGATGAAGGTGAAGAAGATGAAGAAGAAGAAGAAGAAGAAGTTTGTTTTTTTTTTGTTTTTTAATTTACTTGAATGTTTTTTTGTTTTTTTTTTGTTTTTTTTGTTTTTTTTGTTTTTAATGCAGTGTTTGAAATAAAAATGTGTTTCTAACACTCAGAAATAAACTAACTAATCATACCATAAAAACAAAAACAAAATAAAAATAACGACTAAATAAAATAAATACAAAAACTAACTTAACAAAACAAAAACAAAACAAAAACAAAGACTAAACAGAAAAGAAAACAAAGGCATTAAAAAAAAAACTTAATTTAAAAACACATGAATATACAAGTAACTCACGGATGACCAGTTAAGGGCCTCAGAAAACACAGCCAGGGGATCCGGGAAGGTTGGAGGAGTCACAATGGTCCCGCTTAAAACCCAAACTTCTTAGACACCGAAGGTGTCGCCTAAAGAACTCCTAGACACTGTATTGACGAAGACGCTCACTGGAGTTACCATAAGTCAGCTCATATGAAAAATCTTTTTAAATTTTTTGAATTTTGAATTTTTAGTTTTTAAGATAAGAAAGAAAAAAAGAAGATAAAATGAGACAACAAACCATAAATGAAAATGAACTAAGTACTTTAAACAAACTCAAACAAATGACATAAATTGTTGTACTAAAAGAAACAAACCAAGAAATAAACAGAATTTAAAGAAGAGAAAGGATTGAAATGCTCCCCCTTGAAGCGATTAGGTCGAGCGTGATGCAATTGGAGGTCGCGACTTCTCCTACTGCTCCACACTTCCCATTCTTATGATTGAGGTTGCCATCTCTCTCCATTTTTATGAAGCTGTCATAAATTGCTACAACAAACACACAAACTTAAAATGGAATTAAAAGGGTTAGGAAATAAAAGGAAAATCAACACACATCCAATTTCATGCTTCAAAGCAACAAGCAACAAAGTAAATTAAACTAGTTTATCAAGTTCGTTCTTTCTCAAATATGATTATCCATATGGTGTGTGGTTTTAATCAAGTATTCAGAAAAAGCATTTAGCTATGGTGTTTAGTCTAAACACAAATTCCGAACCCATTAAGAATAAGAAGAACAATAAAGAACCAAGTAGAATTTAAACATGGTGTTTGTCTTCAATATCTACCCATTCATTCACTAATCAGTCCAAGAGTCATATGGTGTTTATGTAAACTTGAACAAGATATTTAATTAAGAGCAAGTGAATGAAACCATAAAATAGAAATAATCAACATGCTACTTGAACCTTTTTCTTGTGTTGTGTAAGCTGGGACTCAAACCCAGTTCTCTTGCTTGTCAGGCAATTGTCCTTGTCCGTTGGACTACAAACACAACTTGTCAATTAACGTCATTAACTTTAAAACATGAAACTGTCTAGTTATATACAAAAAATAAAAATAATAAAAAGTAGGAAAAACAAATAGAATCAAACAATGTTACCGATCCCGGCAACGGCGCCAAAAACTTGTTGCGTAGATTTAGCTGCACCAAAATGGATTCAGCTGCATCCTCAACTTGTGATACTCGCAAGTGCACGAGCCGTTCAGTAGTATAGCATATGTAAGTGCGAGGTCGATTCCACAGGGATTGGTGATTGAATGATCCAATTCAGTTTCCTACACAAAACAAAAATGAAAACAAAAGAAGCAAAAAGGATTTGTACAACATTTGAGAAGTTGAGAATTTGGGAGAGAAGGTGTTTGAGAGCTTGAGGATTTTGGAAGAGAAAGAGAAAAGTGTTTGAGAACATGGAGACTTTTGTGAACTTGGAGAATTTGAGAACTTAGGGAAGGGAGAGAAATGTGTTTGAGAACTTGGAGAAGAGAAAGGTGTTTGGGAAGTGTTTGAGAACTTAGAGAATTTGGTGAAGGAATGGAAAGATGTTGAGAACATGGGGAATGTTTTAGAGCATGGAGAACTTTGAAAGAGAATAGAGAAGTGTTTGGAGAATTTAGAAGAAGAGAAAAGAAAAATGCTTGAGATTTATAGTACTAGGATCTTGTTACAACAATTGAGAACTACAAAATGGAAACTAAGAGAATTTGAGGGAGAGAAGGGAAGGGAGCTCTAGAGAAGTGTTTGAGAGCTCCCCCCTTGGGGTGTGTTTACAAGCTTAGAGAACTTCCCTATTTATAGGCCTAGGGGAAGTGAAAATCTGAATTATACAATAGGTTTACCTACCACACTCACTTCACCAACTTACAACACTTAATTCACCTAACACACTATTACATTTGAAAACAATTCCTCTTGTCTTTAGGCTTAGTGTTGCAACTCCCACTTCATCATCTTTTGGCTCATTTGGCTGCTGCAAATTTCCACTCAATTATAGGTATTGAATATGCTTCACCAAACTTTCCCACAATCAACAACACTTCATCATGCATATGTCATGCATGACAATGCATTGCAGCCAGCTTGTGGGCTCGTTTTGGGATTGTGGCTCCAGTCTGAAAAATCTGGAAAAATATGGATCTTGAAGCTCTTTGTCTTATCTTTCCAAGCATATGCAGCCCAACTCAAGGAAAAATCGGAAAGGCCTTCAAATGTGATATTTGGCCCAGTAACGCAGATGCTGCCGAATTTGACCTTAAGTTGCCAAAACATATATAACTTTCTCTAGAAGACTCGGAATCATGAACTGTAAAATTCTACAGAAACTAGACTTCCGTATCTTTCCAACGATATATGGCTCATTATCTGGTTCTTCTTGAGTAAGTACAGTCCAATCCGTGAAGTTAACTGATCTGCAGACACCGTTTTGAGCTAATTTGTCTCCAAAATGCAATTAGTGAGTCTCAAGCTTATAACACTGAAACAAGCACAAAACTTATTAAAAGCATAAGTTTAACTCAAAAACATAACCAAATCATAAATTAGAAGGGTACAAAATGATATGTAATTATGCACCGATCATAAGCTCAATGATGCATTATGGGCTTATAGGACTGCATATAAGACTCCCATTGGAATGAGCCCTTATCGTCTTGTGTTTGGGAAAGCTTGTCACCTGCCAATGGAGCTTGAACACAATGCTTTTTGGGCCATCAAGAATTTGAATTTTGATCTAGACAAGGCAGGCCATGTTAGAAAGTTTCAACTCAATGAATTGGAAGAAATTAGACATGAATCTTATGAGAATGCAAAGCTTTACAAAGAACGTACCAAGAGTTACCATGATAGAAACATTCAACGGAAAGAGTTCACAAAAGGTATGTCAGTTCTTTTGTTTAACTCACGTTTGCGTCTCTTTCCAGGAAAATTGAAATCTAGATGGCTTGGCCCTTTCACCGTGATCAATGTTTCTCCCTATGGAGCTGTGGAAATTCAAAACCCTAAAGATGGCTCAACTTTCAAAGTAAATGGACAACGTTTAAAGCCATTCTATGAGGGAATTTCAGATGGCATTCAGGCAGGCCATGTGGTGGATCAACTTCCCTTTGTACCATCAACTTAGCTGATCACATAATGTCTTGCCAAGACATTAACTAAGGCGCTTCTTGGGAGGCAACCCATGTGTTCAAGAAGATGGTGCTTGGTAGCGGTCGACCTAATCGCATCAAAGGGGGAGTTTCTCTATACCTTCTTCTTAACTTTTCCCTTTATCATTTGCTTGTTCTCAATCATCTTTTCTATGCTTTAACATTGAGGACAATGTTCAATTCAGGTCTGGGGGGAAGGTTTTCAATTTTCGTTCATTTATGTTTTCAGTTTTCTTTCATTGTGTTTTTCAGTTTTTGTTCATTTTTTTTTGTTTTTAGAAGGTCATGCAATCAATATTATGGAGCTGTCATTGAGGTTTTCATATCAGAATTTTTGCACTTCACAAAGCTTTTGCTCTTAGAATTCTAGTGGCTAAAGTACCATGCTCAAATTCTTGAAGGAGAATAGTGGAGACTACCCTAGTGAGCCATATCGAGCCTAATTGCTTTCTTGAGAGGGTATAAAGTGTTCTATTTCTCATCCATACTTATTTTCTTCAATTCACTCTAATTGATCTCATCATTTCATTTTGATTGAATACTAAGGATGATTCTCTTTTGCAGATATCATGTGCTTGCTCTCATTCATGAATGAACTCATTGAAGTGATGCTAGGCTATGTGTGCATAACCATTCTATGTGCTTTCTTTTCACCCAACCTATATGTGTGTTCCATCAGCCCTCTTGAAGCCAAACACTTCAAGCCTTTTTCTTCTATCACCCTCATCATTTCCCTACCTTTGTATCTCAATATGAGATATTTCACTTATTGTAGCCATACCCTATAACTTAGAAATATACCAAGGTGTGCCAAGATAAAGTTTGTGGCAAGGAAGTTGCTGCCATGTACCTAAATGAAAATTGGTGTGAATCTGTGCAATAAAGTTAAAGATGTTGCAGATCAATTCAGCAAAGATGAAAGTGTTTCGATGTGATCTAAGTATGAAAAATAAGTCCATACCATGTGATACCATGAAGTTTGCAGCCATGCCACTTAAAATCAATGTTGCCTTGCAGATTAATGAAGAATGCAACCTTGGTATGTTCTTAAGTTACTTGTTTTTCCTTCCAATTCTTCCATTTCCCCTAAACCTTAGCCTTTCATTACAACCTTGTGAAAGACCTAGCTGATCTTTGAGGATGTATTCATGGGTGCTGGTATGTATATGTGTATCTATATTCTTAGTATTTGATTCCTTTCTTGAGATCTAACCAAATTTGTGCTTCTATTTCATACACTCACTTATGCTTTCTTGAGAGAATTAAACCATAGGTTCTGAGTGATTGAGTGTTATCTGTGAGAATTAGAGTCGAAGCATGTTCTCTATTCAAGGTTTGAGTATGCTTACTTTGAAGCCGTGTGCCTTTGAGCTATAGCTTCCACTTTACACACTGATTGATCACCTATCTTGGCAACTATATGGTGTTGGAGGTATGACTAAAAGTTTTCTTTCATTTTTCATTAGTTGATTTCAAAGTTTGTTTTTCTAACCACTTTGTTTTGTAGAGTCAGGTAAAGCGTTTATGGGTATCGTTTCTGTTAAACCCTTAGGAGACACAACTCCTCCTACTAGGGATGCCTAGAGGTTCAAAGGCTTGTTGCATATGCTCAATGCAATCGAGTTACCTGCGGAAGTGGTTTACTTAACTTCTTGTTTTTGTTTTGTTTTGTTTTGCTCGAGGACAAGCAAAATCTAGGTCTGGGGGTATTTGTTCGGTACACAATTGTATATCATTTTGTACCCTTCTAGTGTTAGAAATGTGCCCTAAGAGCCAATACATTTGATGTAATCTCCTTAGAATACATTTCATATATGATAAATAAAGGGCAATATTATTTTGTTATCTTTTATGTCGCGTAAAGAAACAAAAGTCCAGGGTATACTAAATAAGAGATAAAGTAATCTAAAGAAGTTTAGATTTGGAGACCTTTAATCTCTAACTGTAGTATCCCAAAATGTTCCTAATCATAGGGTTATCACATGGGCATTGATAAACCGTCAAGATTGGCACATACTATGTATGCTCAATAATGAGGATGGTTGGTCTCAAACCATTTGTGTAGTTGACACTAATACAAGTATGTGGGTGCTCATTAGTGAATGAGTACACTGAGCGCAGATCAACCGCAGTTCTCGTATGGAGTATTTATCTATATGTCAAACGAGAACTCATAGTTGCAATAATGCAAATTAGTCCTTATATCTGAGGCATCATGGTTGTCTTGTGATGCGTTATTGATCTTTGATAGCTCACAAAGGCAAGTCGTAAAAGATTTTCCTTATGTGTTATTGGGATCTCTTAATTCATCATGGAGGCATGTGAATGTACAATAAGGAATCTCTACCTTTGATAAGGAAAGGAGAATGTTTCAAGATATGATTCAGTGAATCTTCGGCCGAAGTACTTGAACATGATTTAGAAAGTGGTTTTAATTATGTTCTATTGAATCATATGAGGTTAATCATATTAGGGGTTTGACATTATCAATCCGTACCCTAATAATATGATTGGAAACATTGTATAAGAGAAGGACCGTATTGCATTGCAATTCCAACTGAATAGGTTCTTCATCTATTCTAATTAGCTTGGGTAGCCATGATATATTGCTAGATGTCACTCTTGGCTTGTGGAAGTCCTAGGATTGATTGTGATCGATCCAAATGAAGGAAGAATTAAAAAGGGGTTTTAATTCCAGTTGGTTAGAAAGAGTTCTAATGTTTTCCCACTCCCTTGCTAAATTAGAACCTAATGGATCGCACACCTTAAATGGTTAACTTTGAGTAATACAAATGAGAATGAGGAAATCAATTTGATTGATTTGATGTGGATAATTTACTACGTGTAAAAATGTATTTGGGCCTCGATAATAGTTAATGAGAAGCCCAAATGGTTGGGTATCAAGCCCATGGACTTAAGACACCTAAATATTATGGTTTAAGTGTCATAAGGCCCAATTTTGGAAGCCCAATGGGATTTGGCCGAAAATGCTTAAGTAAATGTGTATGGGAATTGTTTCCATAAGCTCATTTTACACACAAACACAATCCAACATCAACCAAAGAGGTTTGGGAGATCAAAGAGAGATAGTTGTGAGTTTTCAAGAGTGAAACACAATCTTCTTTCAAAGGGGTTTAGATTGAAACCAATCTTGAGAATCTTGTACTAGCATCCTTGTATTCTCGAGATACCTCTTCTCATCTCAAGGTTCCATTGGTGTGGAGACTTAGAGGCCATATACTTTTGTGGCTCACAAGGAGGAGAAAGATCAAGAGGAGATCAACAAAGGAAAATCATCAAGAGAAGACCAAAACACAACTTGGTTCCACTATGCCAAAAAAGGGCTTTAGCAACGGATAAAATCCGTTGCCTATTACACATAAATACCGTGGTATTCAAGCCTGTTGCCTATTACCATGTAATAGGCAACGGATATTCTCCGTCGCTGTTTGTCACTTACTACATCGGATATTTGGTAAACTCCGATGCGTAAATGATTTTCGAGTGCCAAAAAAAGGTTGACTTCTGACGCCTAAACCCGAAACAGCATTAGGAGTTTCAAAAGGGATGAGGCTAAAGAGATCTAACAGCATCAGTGACATCTACTATGCTGATGCATATTATCAATTACAACATCGTAGAAACAAATAATTGTGTTGTGAATTGTGTTATACATCATCGCTTTTTTTATTTTGTAGATGTAAAAAACCTCCAATAGTACTAGTGGTTACATAAATGCTGATGCTACTTCTCGTTTTAGGCATCAGTGATAATAGAGGTCTGGTTGTTGTTTTTATCTTTCAACTTCAATTATTTCTGGAAAAATGAAGTTGTTATAAACAGTAAGCATCACTTATGTAAGCAAAGGGTAGGTATTTAGCTTGTTTCACATCACACTTTACTTAGTTACTGTGTTAGTATTTAAGAAAAGCCACATTTCCAAATCATGTTGTGTTCCCATTGCTCATTAAAAAAAACAAATATATCCATAATTGTCTATACATATATGCGCAAAATACTTGAATGATCCATACTTATCACATCCAAATCACAATTTTACCAGCCCTACACCACAAATTATCCATACTTGTCTATGCATAAGCAAAATACTAGCTAGAAAGACATGTAAAATGAAGGAATGTTTAGCTCAATCAAAAAGCCATTCTAGGACATGAGTTGCCAATTCTTCTCGCACCTCATCCAATTCCATTTGGGTGTATGTGTCCTTCCTTCTAGCTTTATACTGGGAAAAAAGAAAAAGAAAAAAAGCATGTAAATTGTAAACACAAACAGCAGAAATATAAACATAAAACTTAAAAAGTGCAAGGTACTAAATTTGCATAAGATATGTTGTCATTTCAAATTTACCAATATGCAAATTTACCAAATCATATTGGTGAACAAGAAAATCTAATTTGTCAACCAAACTAATTAGATGACAGCAAGTCATTAAATGGATCCCACTTCATGTTTCAACTAGGAATTAAATGATCATGTGATGGGGTAGAGAGTAAGCAAGAATCAATTTTTCTGTTAAGAGTAAGATAAGAGTCAATGGTGAACCATATGCAACCAGACCTCAGCATAAGAGTCAATTCTATTAGTTTTTTTTATCTAGAGAAGAAACTTCATAAATCATGAACTCAGCAACAAAAAATCAGAACACATTACTTCATTAGACATGCGACCATCACAGTCATGAAACTTTCACGCAATCAGGGAAAAACATTAATGTTTTGAGATCATAATGCACATGCCAAGAGAGGTAGAGAAACTACACCAATGCCATCAAAATCAGAGATGATACCAGTTTGACTGTGTGTATCATACTCCCAAGTTGTCCAGGTCTGGGGTCTCTCCTGAGCAAACTGGACCTGCTTTCACAAGATTGAATACCTAAAGGGAATGAGCAGAAACCAAAGAGAAGAAAGAGGAAAGCGAAAACAAAGAGAAAAAAAAATCCAATAATTTAAAGCCAAGGCAGCAATAAAGCTCAAACCTCCAATAATTTTAGCAGGCACCATAACCTATTACAATAAGAATTCAATTTTAAGCAGTGGTGGTATTGGTAACTGCACTCAATTTGCTCCAAGTGCAAGTAAGACAAATTTATGTCCAAAGGACTTGTCCAAAAGTGATGCATTTTTCACTATATCCTTTCATTTTTTATTTAGGATGACATTTGTTAAGCATGGAGAACATAAAGTACCAGAAGTGACACACTCCACATAATCACATTGAAACCATATAGCCTTAACCATTACTACACATTCAGAGATGTAAATCACCAACAACTTTTGAAAAATAAGAGGATTACGCATTTGAATCATGCCTTGTTTGTCTCAGCTAGTGTAAGAACAGTGAGCTGTTTCCGCTTTAGGACTTGATCAGGGACCAATTGGAGAAGATGACTGGCATCACCTACAATTGAACTATGTTTCAGTTTCTTAAATTCCATCACAATAAGCCATAGAAAAGCTTACATAATTTTTTTTTACAAAAACTCAGAGAAATTTAAGGGAAATAGTTCTCTAAAATAAATTAAAAAAATTAACCATAAGGAAAATAAATAAATAAGAAAAGAGAACCATGGACTTAATAATGTTACGGAGTTGATGGCAGAGGCAATGGTGCATAAAATTATAGCTGTGTTCCCTTTTAAAATGGTCAACAGTTAACAAATGATTTCTTAAGACATTATATCAGACATAGAAGCAGAAAAGAAACATTAATCGAGTTGGTGCAAGAAGGCCAAAGCAATCAATAGAGATTCACTAATGAGAAAATGGACCAAAAGATGAAGCAAGTTTTGCACGCTCACTCTTGTAGTCACTCCATGTTCCTTGTGAAAACAAGCAAAGCACATCCAAGTTCATAGAAGTTTCTGTTCCTTCAAGCTGCAAATATTCCAGAGTCAAAAGAACTATTCCTACAATGACATTCGTAGCATGAAAACCCAATAACAATAATAAAAAAATTTAATTTTCTCTTTGGCTACACCAAAATTCTGATTTAGACATTTCTTGTTCATAAACAATGACCTAACTCCTTAAACAACAGAACCCTTCTCTCAACCAAAACAAGAATAACATTTCTGTTTAGCTAAGAACAACATCCCAAATAATTAAAAATTAAAAATTTACCACATCATATTCCACCACATCAATTGGCCATCGTTAATTGGGAAAAAAAAATACCAGTTGTAGCAGTGAGGATATCATCTCCTATTTCCGAACTTAACATTCAAATTCTCCATTCATTCTTAGTTTCTACCACCACAGAGCAGAAAAGGAAAATTTACAACAAAACAGAGAAGGAAAGAAAAAGAAAAGAAACCTGAACCAAACATCTCCAACTCCTGGAAAAGTTCTTTTGATGCTGTATGTAATAAAAGCCAGTCTTTTTTCTCCCTTTCACCTATATATTTTCAAAGTAGACAAGTTGGATTAGCACAAGTTTGTGCTTAGCTAGCACATATTAATGACTGATAGTAACCTTCCTTTTTTATGCAGCTTCCTCCTGAATGGACTGATCATTTGAGTCAGGCATTCAGGTTAGAAACAGAACCATTTACTACTTCAATTATTGGCCTCATCATTTTTGGTGTATTTTTTTTTAACAGTTAATTTATTTTACCAGACAATTGCTGCAAGATTGTGAGATTTATATATTTTCTTTTCCCATTAATATTTGCTTTAATGCTGCAAATTCACAATAACACAAGGGCATGCACAATATGTATATCAATACCAGAAGACCTTCACTTTGTGCTAAGAATGAGGCATACCTATGAGCCTCTAGGCTACCAATCTGGTTTTTACCTCTCCCAACTATTTTCCTCTACCAGAAACAACTCTGCCCTCATCAGTGCTTCCTTCAAAGCGGTCCCCAATCTAGAAACATATGTTATGTGACTGGCCACCCCTTCACAATTCAAAATTTAACAGCGAAAAGAAATTAACAAAAACACAAACTACATCTTTTTGACTTTCTTGTTATATGCCATGGCATCTCCATGCTGCAAGCAAACCTGATGTATAGATTCCTGCCTCCTATTTGGCATTGAATCTTTAGAAGCTTTGCAAATCTACTAGACCTAAGCAGTGAACCTCCCATTTATCACATATACAACTTATCAATATTTTACATGAAACTACGCAGATTGAGTAAACAACAGAAGAATAAGAAGAAAAAACAGAATAATTCAAAACAAATAAACAAATGCCCATCAACAGCATCCAGTTGTGACAAAATCTTCATTAAATTGGTTGATAGGTCCTCTTTTTGTTCCTCAATTATATAAAATTACAATCCATGCTACAATAAAAAGGTTTTGGCTTGAAAATCTAGGGTTTCTTCTAAGAAATTAAAATCAAACAGAGAAAATTAACCTGTTGAAAATGGCAGCAAGAGTATTGAAGTTGAGAGGGTCCTCGACGAATAACATGAGCTGTGCAGCCCTAACGGCAGATCCAAACCTAACAATTAGAGCTCTGGTCATGGCGCCTATTGATTCTGGCCACCAAGGTACCCTCCATCGTCCGCTCCAAGGCCTCGCGTCGGATCGTCGCCTCTCCTGGGCAGTCCCCAAGTTTCAATGCTTGCTCGTACGACACGTCGTTCCGGACAACACCGATTGGAGGATCTCGCTGTGAATCGTAAGAGTTGGGCATCTGATGGTTTTAGCAAAATGGGGCAGTGACGGAGGAGAGAGAAGAAAGAGAGAGTTTCAGAGGGACTGAAAAAAATGAGAGGGCGAGGAGAGAATTTTTCAAGAGATGAAGTTTTAGGGTGACAGTTTGAGAGGGAGTGAAAAAATTGAGAGGGAGCTGGAAGTAATTGGGGCTAGAGTTTGAGAGGGAGATGAAGTTTCGGGCAGCGAGTTTGGAGGGAGAACGTGAAAATTTGGGATTAGGGTTGACTCGACTTTAGGCATTAGAGGGATGTTATCAAAAAATGTCCCTCTTAAAAATAAAATAAAAACCAATCACTTTAGGCATCTGTGGTTATGTAAATGATGCTAAAGGGGAATAAAGGCATCGTCATAGAAAAACAAAAATTTGTGTTGATGTCTTTATATATGTTTAGTATCGTTATTTATAAAATCGATGCTTAATTTACTAATAGCATCAATTTCGTATTTGCCGATGCCTATGCAGTGTTGCTAAAAGTGAAATTTGGCATAGTGTTCATAAATTGCTTCAAGGGTAATTAGATCTTATCCTTTCTCTTGATTTTTTCATTTATGAAAAACATATCAATGTTCATGGCTTAAGATACTTGGAAGAAGTTTTGTTTTTGAATTTAAACAACCACCATATTCTTCCGCTGCGATTAATTTGATTAATTGTATGTTTAATGTTCAAATCAACTTCTTAAAAATGTTTTAAAACCAACAATTGGTATCAGAGCCATAGGTCATGAACTTGATATGTTTCTAGGGTTTAGAGATGCATATGTGGGTTATAAATTCATTTAAAAAGTATAATGGTTATACTTGATTTATTTTGATTTGATTGAATAAAAATCAAATGGAGTGAAAGGGGTTGTTTGGGATTTTGAATTTCCGGATTTGTGTTTTGATGATTGATGCTCTCTTTGAATGCATATATGTATGTATGAACATTAGAGCATAGTTGCATTAAAAACCCCATGATTTTAACTTCATGAAATATATGATATTAAGAGCATGAGATGGTTAAAATGGAATATGGATTTTTCCGGAAATAGCATGAACATTCATATAAGTTCATATGCATGTTCTTGGTGTTCTTGATGTTCTTGTTATGGGATCTTTTTGATTCATAAGTTAGGTGGCTAATTCTGATGATTGTGTTTAGTGGAATTTTCCACCAAAATAGGTCAAAAGATGATGATGGTGTTTTATTATAAAATTAAAAGTTTTTCAAAATGTTTCCACTCAATAAACATTTACCCACCACACTAAAATTAATAAGATTACTTTGGTGAGTGTGTGGGGCTATCTAGATTTAAATTATGATGATTTGATATAAAATGCAAAAGTTGTTCAAATTATTCCCATCACTAATTATTTACCCACCACACTAAAATTAATTTTGATTACTTTGGTGAGTGTGGTTGGCCTACCTAATCACATTCATGATTATTCACCTTGTTGGAATAATCATGATCACCACTTTGTATTATACAAATGCATGCTTTAACCCCACACCCTAGTGGATCAACTTTGGATCCATTATTAATTGTTGAATAGTTTTGGACCTAATTACTATATATGATAAGTGTAACTATGTCCAAAAGATTTCCACAATTACTTTTGCTATTGTAGTAAAACGTTTTCACTCCATGGTAAATTTATTTTGAATATGGTTACCACTTGAATTAAACCCACATATGTATGCAACCCAAGAGTATGTATTTACATTGCTAGTTTAATTGTTTAAAGCGTTTAAATAATTAAAGGATGGTTATGGACTTAGACCAAACAATTGAGCTATGTGATTGGCCGCTTATTGGATATGTATTCATTTTTATTGGCTATGTAATATTGAAATGGCTTTCATGCCTAATTTATTTGGCTATGTAATATTGAAATGGCTTTCATGCCTAATTTATTTTTATGCGTGCGTAATTAAAATGAATCACCTTCCAAGACCATGATCCAACATGGTGGCTCGTGTTGGATCAACAAGAAAGTCCATAATCATCCTATAAGCCCAATGCAATTGGAATGTTCGGTAATGACAATAATTAACCAATTAGTAGCACCATGTATTCTCGCTATTTTAAGCAAATGATTTCTAAAATATTTAGTGGGAGTATTATGTGCCACTAATATGTTGCATTGGGAACCATTTAATGAGATTAGATAGGTAATTTTAACAGGATTAAAATTGGATTAAAATGAGACCAAATTAACTACCCTCAAAGCAATATTAAGTTGATAAGCGAAATGGCATTTTGAATGCTATTTTGTGGCCTTCCACCGTGGTAGTCTCTTATTGGGTGGCACATTTACATTTTGTTGTACCTCAGTGAGGCAACATCCAGTACTTGTAACCATCCAAGGGAAGCCTATTACACATACTTGATGTAGTGCGGATAGATAACGAGTGTGGCCAACAAATCGTTAGGTTGAGGTCATGCTTGAAACCCTATACCCACAAGCATGGTGGGAATAACTTAACTAAGACGAACGAAACCAACAAACTGTTAGGTTGAGGTCTAGTTCTCTAGAGGCCATAGTGATGGGTATTCACATGAATGATGTGATTGGATAAGAGTATCCTCTCATTAGTAAGATAGCAATCCAACAAACTGTTAGGTTGAGGAAAACTATTTGAAATTGAGACTCCCATCCCCACTAAGAGTTTCAACGGAAACTCTCGGATTTCAAGAGGGATATGAAATTTGCCAAAAATAGTGAGAGCTGCCATCATGACTTAAAGACCCTAAGTTTTTGGTAGAAGATTAATCTAAACTAAAATTTGTTTACGTTGTTGCAGAATTTTCAAATGGCCGTTAAAAACCCAATCTCATCGATACTTAACAATTACATCCTTGATGGCACGAACTATCCGGGTTGGCTTCGCAAAATGAAACTTGTCCTTAAAATGGATGAGATTGATTATGTGTTGACACAAGCCCCACCACATATTCTTCCTGACGAAGAAGCTACTGAGGAAGAAATAACTGCTTATGAGAAGCATGTTAAGGATGATAGTAGAGGTAAATGTTACTTACTAGCATCCATGAATGATGAGCTACTAAAACAACATGAAGATATGGATGATTGTGCTTCCATATTGCTTCACCTTAAAGAGCTTTATGGTGAAGCTACTCGTAGCTTGCGATTCAATACAATATGTGAACTTGTCAACACCAAGATGACAAGAGGGACTCCGGTTAATCAGCATGGTCTCAAGATAATATCATTGCTTGAGAAATTGGAAAAATTGGATTGTCCATTTAATGCTGAAGTTCAACAAGATTTTTTTCTTTCGTCCCTCTCATCAGATTTTTCCCAATTTGTTATGAACTATAATATGGGAAAGATGGAAAGTTCCTTACCTGAGCTACTCAATATGGCTATAGTAGCTGAAAAGAATATCTCAAAGGATAAGGGGTTGAAAGGGACAGTTGCGGTGTTTGAAAAGGGTTCTTCCTCCTCTTCCAAATCCAAACCGAAAGGTAAGGATAAGGGAAAGAAGAAGAAAGGTTTTCTAAAACCCAAGGAAAGAAAAATAACAAAGAAAGGCAAGGAACCGAAAGGAACTTGCTTTCACTGTGGAAAGGATGGACATTGGAAGAGGAATTGCAAGGATTACCTTGCAAGCTTAAAGAACAAGCCTTCGGAAGGTAACACTCTTGTTCTTGAATCAGTTTTTACAGTTAATACTTCTACCTGGATAGTTGATTCAGGAGCTAGTCAACATATTTGCAATTGTTTGCAGGGACTAGTAGGAAGTAGAAGACTCTGGAAAAGGAGAAATGGTGCTAACTGTGGGTAATGGCACTAAGGTAGCTGCCAAAGCTGTAGGCACCTATCGTCTCAATCTACCTTCCGGGGGAGACCCTGAATTTGAATAATTGTTATTTCATTTCTGGTTGTGTAAAGAACTTAATATCTGTCTCTATGCTTTTAAGAGACGGATTTGTTGTTTTGTTTGACAAACTACTTTGTTCTATTTCACATAATAATCGAATTATTGCTTATGCAAATTTGATTGATGGTCTTTTTCATTTAGAAATGAATGGTAGTATTAACTGTATAGATAAAGATGCACCTAGACCTAAAAGGCCTAGAGAAGTGGACAACTCAACTAAATTGTGGCACCTCAAACTTGGACACATTGGGCAAGATAGGATTCACCGGATGGCAAAAGATGGATGCCTTGGATCTTTAGACCCTGCTCCTATGCCTACTTGTGAATCTTGTCTACAAGGAAAGATGACCAAGTCTCCTTTTACAGGAAAAGGAGAAAGAGTTACAGAGTTGTTGGGGTTAATCCACACAGATGTTTGTGGACCTTTGTCTACAAACGCAAGGGGTGGTTATTCATACTTCATTACCTTTACTGATGATTATTCACGGTTCGGGTATTTATACTTAATGAAGCATAAGTCTGAATCTTTTGAAAAGTTTCAGGAATTCAGAAATGAAGTTGAAAACCAAATTGGCAAGAGTATTAAAATCCTTAGATCCGATCGATGAGGTGAATACTTAAGCACAGAGTTTCTTGATTACCTCAAGGAACATGACATCTTATCACAATGGACTCCACCAGGGACTCCACAACATAATGGGGTTTCTGAAAGGAGAAATCGAACCTTAATGGATATGGTTCGTTCCATGATGAGCTATACTGATTTACCTATATCCTTTTGGGGATATGCATTTGAAACAGCAATTCATTTGTTAAATAGAGTGCCTTCCAAATCTGTTCCACAAACTCCATACGAAATGTGGTTTGGGAAGAAACCAAGTCTTGGTTATGTCAAGATTTGGGGTTGTCCAGCATATGTCAAAAGACAAGATGTGGATAAATTAGATGCAAGGTCAGTGAAGTGTAGATTTATCGGGTATCCCAAGGAAACTATGGGATATTACTTCTATCACATCGACGAGCAAAAGGTGTTCGTCGCAAGGTCAGCTACCTTCCTGGAAAGAGAATACGCTCTTGATGGGAAAGGGGGACATGAGATAGAACTCAAGGAATTGTCCAACGAGCTAGAAATCAACACTGAACTGAATGCAATCCCAGATCCACAAACTGATATGACACAAACTCCACGTAGTTCAAGTAGGGTTAGAAGAATGCCTGAGAGGTATTATGGTTTCCTTCATGAAAACGAAGGAGAGTTAAATCTCCTAAGTGATTGTAAGGATATTGAAGACCCTTCGAACTACAATGAGGCAATGTCAGACATTGACTCACAGAAATGGCTTGGAGCCATGAAATCCGAAATGGATTCTATGTATACCAACCAAGTCTCGGACTCTAGTTGATCCTCCTCTTGGTATTGTACCAATAGGAAATAAATGGATCTTTAAGAGGAAGATAGGCTCAGATGGAAAAATAGAAACCTACAAGGCAAGGCTAGTAGCAAAGGGCTACAAGAGAGAGAAGGGATTGACTATGAAGAAACCTTCTCTCCTGTCGCTATGACAAAGTCTATTTGGATTTTGCTTGCAATAGCTGCATACCATGATTATGAGATTTGGCAAATGGATGTGAATACAGCTTTTCTTAATGGCCACCTTCAGGAAGAACTATACATGGATCAACCTGAAGGCTTCATTTCTACAGCTGATAAGCATAAGGTATGCAAGCTACATAAATCCATTTATGGGTTGAAGCAAGCTTCTAGGAGTTGGAACATCCGCTTTGATGAAGTTGTCAAATCGTTTGACTTCATGCAAAACATGGATGACCAATGTGTGTACAAAAAGGTCAGTGGGAGTTCGGTAGTATTCCTAGTGTTGTATGTAGATGACATACTGATTATTGGAAACGATATAGGAATGCTATCTTCAGTGAAGCTGTGGCTCACTAAATCATTCGCAATGAAAGATTTAGGAGAGGCATCTTATATACTTGGTATAAAGATTTATCGTGATAGATCTAGAGAGAATAATTGGATTATCTCAATCCTTGTATATAGATAAGGTGCTAAAGATATTTCATATGGAACAATCTAAGAAAGGGTTACTTCCAGTTAGACATGGACTTCACCTTTCTAAGAACATGTGTCCGAAAACTCCTGAAGAGATACAGCAGATGAGTAGAATCCCTTATGCATCAGCCATAGGGAGTCTCATGTATGCCATGGTTTGTACAAGACCAGAATATCAGTTATGCTGTTAGTATAACAAGTAGATACCAGTCAAACCCAGGATTAGATCATTGGGGAGCTGTTAAGTGTATCCTTAAATACTTACGAAGGACTAAGGATATGTTCCTTATTTATGGAGGAACATCAAGAGTTACGAGTGGAAGCGTTTCCTGATTTCAGATTTCGCATCTGATGTTGATGATCGTAAATCCACATCTGGGTACGTCTTCATTCTGAATGGAGGCGTTGTTAGTTGGAGAAGCTGTAAACAAAGTGTTACTGCTGACTCCACCACTGAAGCTGAGTACATTGCTGCCTCAGAAGCGGCAAAGGGAAGTGTTTGGATGAAAAAGTTCATTACCGAACTAAATGTGGTTCCAACCATAATGTCACCAGGTACCTTTATACTGTGATAATAATGGGGCGATAGCTCAAGCCAAAGAACCAAGGTCTCATCAGATATCCAAACACATTGAAAGAAAATTCCACAAGATTCGAGAACTCATTTCGAATGGTGATGTGTGCATCCTAAAGGTTGCATCAGCAGACAACGTAGCAGATCCACTCACTAAGCCTATGTCACAGTCACACTGGAACAGACATACAGAGAAAATGGGTATTAGATACATGGCTAAATGGCTCTAGTGCAAGTGGGAGATTGTTAGAAATGTGCCCTAAGAGCCAATACATTTGATGTAATCTCCTTAGAATACATTTCATATATGATAAATAAAGGGCAATATTATTTTGTTATCTTTTATGTCGCGTAAAGAAACAAAAGTCCAGGGTATACTAAATAAGAGATAAAGTAATCTAAAGAAGTTTAGATTTGGAGACCTTTAATCTCTAAGTGTCATAAGGCCCAATTTTGGAAGCCCAATGGGATTTGGCCGAAAATGCTTAAGTAAATGTGTATGGGAATTGTTTCCATAAGCTCATTTTACACACAAACACAATCCAACATCAACCAAAGAGGTTTGGGAGATCAAAGAGAGATAGTTGTGAGTTTTCAAGAGTGAAACACAATCTTCTTTCAAAGGGGTTTAGATTGAAACCAATCTTGAGAATCTTGTACTAGCATCCTTGTATTCTCAAGATACCTCTTCTCATCTCAAGGTTCCATTGGTGTGGAGACTTAGAGGCCATATACTTTTGTGGCTCACAAGGAGGAGAAAGATCAAGAGGAGATCAACAAAGGAAAATCATCAAGAGAAGACCAAAACACAACTTGGTTCATAAATTGCTTCAAGGGTAATTAGATCTTATCCTTTCTCTTGATTTTTTCATTTATGAAAAACATATCAATGTTCATGGCTTAAGATACTTGGAAGAAGTTTTGTTTTTGAATTTAAACAACCACCATATTCTTCCGCTGCGATTAATTTGATTAATTGTATGTTTAATGTTCAAATCAACTTCTTAAAAATGTTTTAAAACCAACATCTAGCTTATGATTTAGTTATGTTTTTGAGTTAACCTTGTGCTTTTAACCTCTTTTGTGTTTGTCATTCAGTTCATTGAGCTCTAGGTATCACTTGAGGCATTTGAAGTAAAATGGTGAAAACAATGTGTAAAAGCTGGAGACTGAGTTACAAGTTCATTTTGGACTTATCTTCTTCATCCGAACTTGGATTGGGCCAATACTTGTGTGGTTGGATCAATGACATTCTGATCTTCAAAATGGACAGCTCAAAGTCGACATTTGATTGATCCAAGCCCAATCCCTGAGCCCAAGAAGTTACACATCATGCTGACTTGCAGATGAGCTCATTGCTTGCTTGGTCATGCTGACATGAGGATGACCTATGGCTGCTGGTGGGAATAGTTGGTGAAGTGCAACAACCATTTCTGATTATCTAATGCAAGTGTGTTAGGTGATTTCTATATTCAATTCTGATTTCTCACCTCCATTCCCCTATAAATACCTCTTCAATTCCAGATTCAAAGTGTGCAAGCCTGGGATTCACAACCCCACAATTCAGCCATCCTTCACTCCATCCTCCCTCAAACACTTCCATCATTTTCCCAAACACATTCAGAAACTATCCTCAAACACTCTCACAATCCCAAACACTCCAGCAATCAACCAAAAGCTCTAAACAGCCTCAAATCACCAAAACAACTCCAACAAACCTCTCTTCTATTTTCCTACGAATTTCATCTTTCTCAGCCATCACCACTCACTCAAACTCATCCCAAATCACTTCCATATCCTTCATACATCCTTCTAGACGTGAGAAAGCTCTTGGAGAAGCATTAGACGTGGAGAAGCACTTGGAGAAGCCTTGGACACCACAAGAACTTCACAAAAGGGGTTTTTTCTACTCTTATTGCATTCATTATGTTTTCTCATTTCTGTCTTAATTTCTTTCTCATTATGAGCAGCTAAATCCATAGCTAGGGCTTCAATGTAACCTGACAAGATAATTTCATGTTTCAAGTTAATGATTAACCTTTGTTGATTACTTTTAATTTTCTGGTTTCATTCACTTGTTCTTAGTTGAATCTTTATGCATGTTTAAATAACTGGCCACTATGAACACATGCATGTTGGTTATCTAGTTCAAGTTTACATAAACACCATATGACTTTTGAACCGATTAGTGAATGAGTGGGTAATGCATTTAGGACAAACACCATGTTTAAATGTTTACTTGGTTCCTTTGTGTTCTTCTTAAGCTTAATGGATTCAGATTCATAGCTTAGACTAAACACCATAGCTAAGTTGTGTTTTCTGAGTACTTGATTAAAACCAAACACCATATGGATAATCATACATAAGAAAGAACGAACTCCAGAAATTGTAATCAACTTATGTGATTGTTAACTTGTAGCTTGAAATTGGATTGTCATGGTGAAGTTGAATGCCCTAGTCTCCAAATCTGTTTTTCAATCTTCAAAACCACCTTTGCTGCACTTGTTTACTCATTTCATTTGCAATCTCAGTTTGTTCATTTCTTTTCACATTCACAATCACAATCACTCTCACTTTAAAATTCTGTTCTAGACTTAACTTCCTAACTTCTTTAATTTGGTAATCTAAGTACATAACTAATTTTAACTTCTCAGTCCTCGTGGGTACGACCTCGTATTTTGTTTTGCTATACTACTAATTGGCACGTACACTTGCGAGTTAACATAATTAAACAACACATGCATATCTCTAAATCATGGAGGTAGTTTTATATCTTCGCTCTTTGTTGCTATTCTTTTATCATATGGGCTCACAAGCCAATAACAATGGTAATCTGGTGGTGATGGGGAAAGGCTACGGTAGAGATGGGGGGGAGGACCCTGGTCCGGGAGGGGGAGAAGGGTGTGTAGTTGTTGGGTTTTTTATTTTCATTTTTTCTGGGTTCTAAAGTGTTTTTAAGAGAAATAAAAAAGGGGGGGTGTGGGTGATGGCAGGAGAGAAGGGAACAGTGGGGACGAAGAAACCATAGCGAAGCTGCCATGAGAAGGAAGACAATGAAGAAGGGATGAATAAAATAATTTAATAAATTAAAAGAGGAGAGAGAAAGAGAGAGAGACAGAGAGATGGAGAAAGAGTTCACATAATTAAATGTATTTGTGTTTTCAATAAACTTTTAATAAAATAATAAAATAAATACATTCCTCTTAAATGTTGAATGATTTTCAACCCTTAGATGATGATTCATCCAAAAGTTAAAAATGTTATGTGTCCCCGATCTTGACCCTATTATTTATATATATATATAAAACACAGAAAATAATATTAATTGAAAATATTATTAACTGTGGAAGCTTTGACAACAAAGTAAGAACTTACAGAAATCTTAGTTCAGTGAAAGCAAGCAATGCCACGCAGGACACTCACACTTCACTCTCACTCACAACTCTAATAGTTGCCTCAGGTCTACAACACTGAGAGAACTTTGAAAACTGAAAGAAAATACAATGTTTACTACTCAAAGGTGCTTGAAAACAGATACCACGCAGGACACTCACATTTCTTTGCTTGATATGAGTAGCAGACTTAGACTCAATTGTATTAACTCAACTGGCTCTTTGACCCTGTTTGGCTCTGATACCAAAAGGGGACTAGGACCTATAAATTAGAAAATCTAATTTAAAAAGGCTTTTTAACTAGTTAACTGCGGAATTAAAAGGGACTAAGAGCGATACTCTGGGAAGAGAATAGAAAGAATAATAAAATAATTGACACGAAAAATAACTTGAGCGACTAAAGAATAAAAAATAGAAAAATAGTGAATGAAATAAATTAATGAATAAATGTAAACTGAAACTAAAAGATTAATCATAAATTTAAAAGAAAATGAACGTATGAGAATAAATTGTATAAATGGAAAACTATGAGATGACTGAATTGAATTAAATTAATAATACAAATTATTAAAAATAATTGTAGGCTCATAAATTTGAATATAAAAAACAAAATATAACACAGAAAATAATATTAATTGAAAATATTATTAACTGTGGAAGCTTTGACAACAAAGTAAGAACTTACAGAAATCTTAGTTCAGTGAAAGCAAGCAATGCCACGCAGGGCACTCACACTCCACTCTCACGCACAACTCTAATAGTTGCCTCAGGTCTACAACACTGAGAGAACTTTGAAAACTAAAAGAAAATACAATGTTTACTACTCAAAGCTTAAGGAAAACTGAAATGAAAACTTCTAACTTATAGCCTTGGCTTACAAGAGAAGACAAAATAACTTTTGAATTAACTTCTACTTTAACTTAAGTAAAAAACATTTAACTTTTAACTTTGTCGAGGCATCTTGCTTTAACTCTGGTGAAACCGCTTTAACTGGAAGGCATCTTTGACTAAAAAGAAAGGCATCTGCTTTAACTTTGAGTGAAAGAACTTTTAATCCTGCTTTCGGCTACTTTAGCTTTTGGCAGAGGCATCTTCGACTGGGAAGCTTAGTCTTCATTCAGATCATAGGGGTCTTGACTATCGGGGACGTAGTCTGACCATCTGGGCTTAGGCTTCTGGCTAAATTGCTGACTGGGCATCTGACTAAAGGACGACTCGGACCTTGGGCTGGCATCATCATCATCATCTTCATCTTTCATTTGAGAGACCTGGGTAAGGAGCGTTCTGCTAATTCTGTTAACTCCTTCTTAGATTTTCCTTTGAGGGAGGCATTTGAACTACTGGGAGAGGCTTCTTTGGCTTGAGAGACTGGCATCTGAATAGGTGGATAACTGGCATTGACTTCATTAATAATATTTCCTAGAATGACTTTGTCCCACCATTTGACTACATAATGGCGGTTTAAAATCCTAGTGTCCCAATTAACTTGATAACTCCATTTTAGAATCCATGGGACTTTATACTTGGCAAAGAAATGAAGAAGCATAGGGAAGAACCTTTCTTGCTTAGTTAATTGATGCTTCTGACTAAAATAATTAATTGTGGGCTGAAGGCCTCCTGGAATGATTTCCCAACAGGGGCCAATAATGTTCCACCATTGGAGAAACCAGCATGGAAAATATGGCTTGAATTTGGCATCAAAGTTCATAAACCATGAATGACTGAAATCTTCGGTCCTAATGAAATAGAATTATGTACCAGGCATCAATGTAATCACCATAATTATAAGTAAGGCCTGATTGAAGTGGAAATTGATCATAGGCATTTTTACTCCATGTTCTGGCTTAATGACTTGGCGTATATAAAGGGAATGAAAAATTGTGGCATCTGTTTACTTATCTTTAATGGGCCTAATGTTTGCTGATTGGGTTTCATAAAGGATATCCCTATAGAATCTTAATGTCTTCGAAGGATGGCTAGGAAAATAATGAAGATTGAGAGGAAAGAACTTCTTAGCTATTTTAACTGGGTCATTCAAATCCTCTAGATATGGTTCTACAGCAAAAAGATGACTATTGCTTTTGGGAAAATATCTGGACCTTTGAACTGGGCTTTGAGGGCTTTGATTCTGAAAAGGCATAGGAGGGTGAACAATGAAGGGATCATACTGGGAAACTAAAGCAGATTGATAATTAGGGCGTAGAGAAGGTTGGCTTAAAGGATTAAATCTATTATTAACTGGAATTGGCATATAACCTGGAAAGGGCATAAGTTGGGCATTGGCTTCTTGTTTAACTGGCATAGACATCAGGGTAGCTGGAAGGACTCTGGCTTGGCTTGGACCTGTGCTTGGATGGCTTGTTTGACTGTATTGCATTTTTTGCTTGTCTTTCTGCTTATCTTTTTCTTTGCTTGACATGGCTCTGCCTGTTTATCCTGTAGAAACTCTCTTGTAAGAAAATCAGGGATACTGTTTTCACTACCTCTCAAATATTCTAGCTGAAAATAAAAAACACTCAAAATTGCTTGCCATCTTGCAAAAATTTGCTTACTAGCTATATTTTTAACATCTTTTTCTAAAACATGTTTTGCAGACTTACAGTATCAACACGAACTAAAAACTTTTGATTTAATAAATCATCTTGAAATTTGCTTATGCATAAAACAATAGATAAAATTTCTTTTTTAATAGTACTATAATTAGCTTGGGCTTGACTCCAACTAGGAATGAAAAACAGACAATTTGCTAAGAGGACTAGAATTAACCTTTTGCTTTAGAATACCACCATAACCTGACTCAGAGGCATCGTTTCGAACAATTTTAAAGGCATTGACTGAAGGAATACCTAGGCATGGAAGAGACTTGACATGAATCTTAATTTGCTTAACTATTTCTGTATGACTCGAGAGTACAGGCAGGAGGATTGCTCTGGAGACGATCAAACAGGGGCTTACATAATTTTCTTAAATTTTGATAAAAATCAGAAACATAATTTAAAGAACCTAGAAACCTTTGAAGTTGGCTTTTCTCAAGAATTTGGTCTGGAAACTTATCAGCAAATTGAATAACTCTATTGATTGGGCTTATTTGGCTTTGGCTTATGTTGAAACCTAGGAACCTGACATCAACTTGAAATAGCTTGATCTTCTTGGCTGAAAGAACTAGACCATTAGTTTTAACTATTTGGAAAAACTTATGTAAATGCTTCCAATGCTGCTCAATTGACTCAGAAAAGATAAGGACATCATCTATATATACTATGGAAAAATGACTGTAGGCATTAAAGATTTCATTCATAATATTCTGGAATTCACTAGGGGCATTTTTTAATCCAAAAGGCATAACATTCCATTCATAATGACCGAAAGGGGTAACAAATGCAGTCTTATATCTATCTAACTCTTTAATTTGAATTTGCCAAAAACCGCTTTTCATATCAATTTACTAAAAATTATGGCATTTTCTAACCTGTTAACTAAATCTCTTTTATTAGGAATCGGATACCTAATCCATTCTAAAACTGAATTAAGGGGCTTATAATTAATAACTAGACGTGGGGCTCCTCTTTCTAACTCGGCATTATTTCCTAACATAAAAAGCTGGACAAGACCAGGGTGACTTACTTTTCCTAACTATTCCTTTGTTGACTAAATTCGTGACTTCAGCTTTACATAATTCCATTAACTCTTAGCTCATTTGAATTGGACAAGTTTTGGTAGGAATATTCTTTTCACTAAATGACTTGACATAAGGTAAGGAAACGACATGTTGCTTACGGTGCCAAAAGGCATTGGGCATATCTGAACAAACTTCATTTTTTTAACTTTTCTTCAAATTTACCTATTTCTAACTGAAGTGACTTGTCAGCTAACTGTTGTTCTACCCTTTTAAACTTGATTTCTTCTTTTAAAAAGTTAACTTGGCTTGTTTTACTCTGAATTAACTTAACTGACTTAGAAATAGCTGACTTTTGTAATGACTTAAGACTATGTAATTCTGGCTTAGTTAGAAATTCAAATTTAACTTTTTCTCCTAATTGGCTTGAAGTGACTCCATCATATTCTACTTGAAAGGGGTAAAGCAAAGAAATGAAAGGTAGACCTAAAATTACTTCATCCGTGATATTCTGGATCAGGACAAAGGACGTTTTAAAACATATTTTATTTTGGCATACATGGGCTTTGGGTAACTCATATTTCAATTTTAAGGCTTTACCTTACGCTGTTCCTAAAACTTCTTTAGACTTCTTGTAATACTGGGTTGGTACTAGACCTTCCTGAATACAATTTAAATCGGCTCCTGAATCAAATAAAGCAATTGTATTTAATTCAAACTCATTAATAAAAATACTAACTCTGGAATACCATTTTCTAAAATTAATTTGTTTAATTAAATTAATGACCTTTTCTTCTTTGTTTGAACAACTCAGGTTTTTAACTAGAACTAGACTTACCGAATGGATTACTAGACTCTGCTTTGGATTCTAATAATTTAATTAAATCTTGCTTAATGGCATAGTTCTCAGTTTGTAACTTTTGGCTTATTTGTTTTAATTCTAGAATATCTTTCTTAACTGTTTTAACTTCTAGCTTGGAGATCCTGAAGGGTGACTTCTTTCTTTTTATTAAACCTTTCTAAAGTGGCATTAAGGCTTATCTTAGGAGGCGTATGGGAACTAGACTCTTCCTGGCTTATGACCTTTCTAAGCTTTCTAAGGTATTCGGATTTTAACTCCGGATCCTGGACTTTACTAATTAATTCAATTAATAATTCTTCTTGTTCCTCTTGCTTAGTTAAAACACAAATTGATTTATTTAAAATTCTACAGCATTTATCCTTACAACCTAATTGAACTTCTGGCTCACTAGATTGGGAACGTCTGAACTATAAGCATGTGAACTATCTGTAGGTATAGGATCTGACTCAGGATTAGCTAACTCAAGGACTTTAATTAATTTGGCTTCATCCTCGGATGCTAACTTTAACTGCTTAACTGTGTCTTTAACCTTACACTCATTAGCATAATGACCTTGCTTTTTGCATTTATAACATTGAATTCTACTTTTATCTGTCTTCTTCCTAGGGTAATTCCTTTTACCTTGTCGGGGGCTTTTCCTAAAACCTTTTGAATAACCTTTTGACCATTTGCTTTTCCTAGGGGTAAACCTCTTTTTACTATAAAACTCATTATCATCTTTGAAGGAATCTCTTTTACGGGAATAATGGCGTCTTTTACTAAAGCGTCTATCATGGCTTCTTTTGACTTGTCTAGACGGCGGGACCGGTGCTAGACCATCCTGCTCGCAGAAATTACCTAATTCATACTTGGCATTTTTACTATTGGCTTGAATTGATTTACCTATTTTTAAATCTACACACATTTTCATACCGACTTGATTAATTGTACTAATTATATTACTCTAGGTTAACTCATCGTAATTAATCTGACCTGATTCATTGCTTAAAACTGTCCTAATTTTATGGGCAAATAAATTAGGGAGACCGTTAATAAACTTTTCTTTCCAAAAGGCTTGATTACTATCATCTCTTAACATGACTCTAGAAATAAAAACATCTTTATACCATCTAAAATCACTTAGCTTGGGGCATCTTAAGTTGCTTAGCTGATCATGAATTCTAGATGTTGTACTACTAGGCGTACCTATGAAATGTTCAATTATTGTATATAAAAGGACATTAACTCCGTCTTCTATGCTTGTACCTATTCTTTCATCTAAAATAGGGTAACCGTCTTCATTTTTCATAAAGGCATGGATTATTCCTAATTTGGCTTCTTCTGTGAGATGTTTATCCCACCAGAAACGCAATGTTCCTGTGAAACCTTTGCAAAAGATTAACTATTTCGGACTATCTTAATTGATGATTAGTGGCATAACTATTAGCTACCATAGACATATGTTGTAACTTATTAAGTATCTCATGTTTGGACAAACCATCAATATTCCATTCGTATAGCTTGTCAGAAGACACTGAAAATTGGCCTTGGGTTCTTTCTTCAAACTGGACATCCTGGGGCGTAGGCTTAGGATACCAATTTTTGGTAAGACTTGTAGGATTAACTTTTCCTGTTAGACGACTAATCTTTAGACTTTGGGCATCTTGATTGACCTGTAAATTACTAAAGGCTTGTTCAATTTTAGAAATATTACTAATTTCTGATTCTAGACTTTGGCTTGATTCTAAAGACATAATTGACTCACTATCAGAATTAACTTCAAAACTTAAAACTTTAACTGAAGTTTCTTCTTCTTTACCTTTGTCTCTATCCTTGTTTGGCTTAGGTTTAGCTGGGGTTAACTCTTGAAGCATTTCTTCTATTTTACGCATTGTTGGACTGACTTTAAGTGCAGACTCAGGCTTTAGGTTAAAATGAACTAAAGGCTTTCTCTTTCTTAGGCTTAAGGGTAACTTCCTGTGGAATTAACTTATCAACTTTTGTTTCTATCTTATCTAATTGCTCTAGACGTATATATATATATATATATATATATATATATATATAAGAAAATGATGCACACCAAAAAACAATGTTGTGTCTTCAAAACGAAATATATGGGATACACGAACATTGTTATCTTGTATTGAGATGTGTGTATATGAACATTTAAACAGGAACATACATTACCTCAACCTCACAATGAACAAATAAGCAAACTTTCACTCAAGTTTTGTTCTTGTAGCCCATATTCTTGAAATCCAAAACTCCTTAAAATGATATGTCCTGTTAGAATCAATGACTCTAAGCATTGACAAAAATCTCACTAGCTGACGCATTGGAAAAGGGTAAGTGGACGAGAATGAAAGAATATAACTATATGGGAGATTAATGTCATTTGACAATTATTATTATTATTATTATTTATGTCACAAGCCTATCTCTTAGCAACATATTATCTACTTCGGGCCTCGCACGAACAGATTTGTTCTTGGGCCCTCAAGCCCAAAACACATCTTACTAAGGGAGATGAATTTTGCACATATAAGGCACTTTACTTAACCTCACTCAAACAATGTAGGACTGTGGCACCACTCCGAGTAGTCACAAACCACCCCCTTGGAGGCTTGACATCATCGTCGGCACACTTTCAGTTGGGTCAAGAACTAATATCAAATTGTCACAGCCTACTATCTTAGATATTGTCGCTTTGGACCCTGCCCGCATAAATTTTTTCTTGGGCCCTCAAGCCAAAAACGCGTCTTACTAAGCTAGATCAACTCTACACATAAGGCACTTTACCTAACTTCACCCAAGTAATGTGAGATTGTGGCACCACTTTTGATCGTCACAATATCAAATTTTAAAAGGTTGATAAACTTTATTTTATTTGCTTGTATATGTGACATTAATGAATACACACGGTGCAACAAAGTCAAATAAAGAGAAAAAAGGGTCCACATTCACAGCGTAAGCAAGAAGAAGAACTGAAAAAGGTGAAGAGAGGATCGAGGTAGGAGTTACATTTTTTTTTTTTGGGTTACTTTGCTATTTATATTTAGATTTTGTTTTAATTGTTTTAAAAGTTAATAAATTCTATATTGTTTTCTGTTTATGTTGTATTAATGAATCCAAATAACATAGAAGAGAAGTCCAAATAAGAATAAAAAAAAGGACCGACATTTAACGGTAGGCTGACGGAAGATCTAACGGCTATTGATTTTGAAAAATGATAGATAAAATTTGTAATTTAATTAAAATAAATAAATTATAATCAATTAAAAATAAGCCCCACAATCTTTCTTTCTTCCTTTGTGAAAAATAGACCTTACCTGGAGAGAGCTTAACACAATAAGAATTTTGGACATCATAAAACGATAGTTACTTACTTGTGTAGTGTTGCAGGCGCGCGCAAGGATAGAGTCAACATGCATTGAGACATCATAATTATTTAATTTATTCAATTTCTTATTTTTATAAACCCCAAGATATTTAAAAATAAATAAATGCCTTGAAAGAGCTTTGTTGTGTAGTCTCTGAGGGCATGTTTACGTATCAGGAGTAATGGGTATGGGAGGAAAGGGAATGATTTCCATTCCTGACTTCCCCTGCGTTTACTTGCAATCAGGAATGAAAAAATAAGTGGGCCCCACCTCAAAATCCGTAATCACATCCCCTCAAAACTGGGTATCAGATCACCTAGGGGGGGAGTAGTCGATACGATTCCCATTCCTATTTTCTCTTAATAACTTCCAAAAATACCTTGACTACTTTACCATAATTCCAAAAAACCCTAAATCCTAAAAAAAAAAAAAAACTCACGCCAAGAAGTTCCAAGACGCTCCAACTTCTTTTTCACGTTATCGTTGCATACACAACCTCCCATAAGCAGCAGCAACGCCTTGTGCTATGTAAATCATTCTATCTATCTATCTTCTTCTTCTATCTTTCTGTCTTCACATTCATTACAAAACATAGTACGATCATAGATAAATACTTTTGTGGAGATTATATATCTCTTTTTTTGGTAGTATGAAGATTATGCACGTCATTATTATTTGATTGTTTACTAGTTACATAGGTGAAAGATATATATTTATTGGAGTTTATTTTTTCATTTGAAATTGGTTCTTGACAAAGGTGTTATTAACATTATCATTGAACTGGCCTCTTACTAGTTTGCTCCTGGTTTAGTTTAGTGTCCTTAGCCAATTTGAGAATTATATATGTGCTATGGTGAAAATGTGCAGGGCATTTTAGTAATCAAATTAATTTGGATTCTGATTCATGAAAATTAGTAAACAATAACAATGGGAATCAACCCCATTCCTTTGCTAATTCCATATGTTTAGTAAACGGCTTAATGGGAATGATTCTTCCTATACCAATTTAGTAGTTCCCCAATTCCTAAATTCTCTAATTTCCTTACTTCCTCCATTACTGATACGTAAACATGCCCTGAAAATAAAACACAAGAAAGGTCTCAAAATTACAAATAGGCAAAATAGCATGGAGTGCCACGTGTCCACTGTCTGCTGCATTTCAGTTTTTAATTTGATTTTGTGCCTACAAAGCATATATCCCACTTCCACAGCGTTTCACTATTGGACAAAACTCTCGTTAGTTGGGTTCACTCCATACACTCTTGCTCCCCTCCCTGCCTGCCCACGCTTATTTTTGTAGACCTCTCTACACACACCAAAAAGAAAATTAAAATATTACAATTAAAAATAAATAAAACTTCCACATTAATTATAAGTGCCAATAATACAAATATTATTACCCTCATTAAAATCCTCCTACTTATTTCAGAAAATCTAACACAATGAATTTAATATGCTTGATAAAATTAGAGCTTTTTTAAATACAAATGATAGTCTAAATTATAAGAATGATGACGTTTCTCACACACACAATACCAAAGTGTGGTGAGAGTTCAACTTTAAGACCAATGTCTGCGTGTCAAGGCCTTTTTTTACTGGACTAAACTCAGTTAGTTATTAAATTTTGATTTTAAAAGACTAAAAAATTACTATCATTATGAAGAAATTAATAAACAATTTGAATTATTAATTGGTTGCATACAAGTGGACCAAACAAATTGGGAAGTCCATAATGAACCCATGAGGGCGCAGGCAGAGGACTGTCTACCAAGGAAGAAAAAAAGAATTAAATTTTGGGTACAATAAATACTATAAAAAAAATGAAATTTGGGAATTTTTGGTTTTTGCAGAAAGCCAGAAACCTCTCCTCTCTCTCTCTCTCTCTCAACTGCGCTTTTTGAGTTTTGTTTGTCTCTCTGCAAATTGGATGCATTGAACAAATAGATACAGTGGGTAGGTGTATTTGTACAAGTGTGCTTCTGCTGATGATTTCAACCTCCACACTCAAAACACACAACAATCTCTCAACCCAAAATTCTTCCTTCGATTCAGATCGGACTGTTAAAAGTGAGTGCTTTCTTTCTCTCTGATTCTCTGGCTTTTCCATTTCTCTTAGATACGGACCTCTCACTCATTCTTCTTCTTCTCTGTTTTTTCTATTTTTAATTTGTTGCAAGTTTTTTTTTTCTCTGAGGAAAACATTCTTGCATTTGGAAGTTGGGTCAGTGATGTTTTTTCTAATTATTAAAAATATATATTTTGAGAAAAAGACTGCTTTTTTGTTGCATGCAAATCTAAGCTTTTGGATTTGGGGTTTTTTCTTTATTTTTGCGGTGAGGTAATTTTGTTACTTTTTGGTCCTGTTTGAGGAAATAATGTAATTTGATTTTTCATGCTTCATTGTGTTGCTCTTTGATTTTCTGGGAAAATGGGATTTTGGGTTTTTGTTCTTCAGAGTTTGATTGTGGGTTTAGGGTCTGAAAGCATTGGCTCAAATAGAGGCTGTAGAAGTCCTTTAATCACTTGCATGCAAGAGACTAAACTTCCGTGAGTTCACATCCTTTCTGGCTATTCCTTTTGTTTTATTTTCTATTATATATATGTATGTTTGGTTAGATTTAGGCTTCAATAGCTTATACCATCTGATTTATTAGTCTTGTTATTGTTTAAATATTTTTTTTTTCTCTGGATATGTGGGTTCATTATTGTCGAGTTGAATTTGCAAGTTGGTAATCTGTTTTTTTTTTTTTTTTTCAAAGAAATTGGACTATTCTTATACATTCAAGCGATTTTAAGCTGTAATTTTATGGGTATTATTTTTTCCCTTTTTTAATTATAAATTGGTATCCTTCTTTTTAATTGCAGCTTATGGCTCTACCCTTTGCATGCCTACATGTTCTGTTGTCTGGAATTGATGAATCATTCTAACCCCCATTCAAATCTATATGTGCATGCTTGAGTGTTGGTTTGCAAGTCAAGTTGATATCTACTAACCATCATTCTCATTCTTCTTTTAGTTACGTTTGGTATTCGTAGCATGCATGGTCTTGTTCAATACTGGAGAATTCTATGTTTGAAATTTCAATGTTTTCTTGTTAGGTTTCTGATTTTTGGGTCTGAGTTTGAAGATTGCCTGGAGTGGTTATAAGGCTGAACTATGGTATGGGTTGATATATTTGGTAATAGGCCTTCTGTAATCACAATTTCTTATTGAGAATTGGTGAATGGGGATACAGACAATGGGTTCTCAAGGTGGGGCTGATGGTAATTGCAAACAGTCGCAGTTCCAGCCTTTGGCACGACAAAACTCAATTTACAGTCTCACGCTTGATGAGGTACAAAATCAGTTAGGTGACTTGGGGAAGCCACTCAGCAGCATGAACCTTGATGAGCTTCTAAAAAATGTATGGAGTGCTGAGGCCAACCAGACCATGGGTATCGACATTGAAGGCACTACACTGGTCAATCAAGCTACACTGCAGCGTCAGGCAAGCCTGTCATTAACTAGTGCATTGAGCAAGAAGACAGTTGATGAGGTTTGGAGAGATATTCAACAAAGCAAAAATAATGAGGAAAAGAAATCTCAAGAACGACAACGTACTTTGGGAGAGATGACCTTAGAGGATTTCTTGGTAAAAGCGGGAGTTGTTGCTGAAGCTGAAGCATCTTCAGACAAAAAGTGTTCTGCTCCTCTTGCCGTGGTTGATGCGAATGTGGCATCTCAGTTTCCACAAGGTCAGTGGCTGCAGTACCAACAACCACAATATCAGCATCCACAACAAAGTATGATGGGGGTATACATGCCAAGCCAACCTATACCACCACCACTGCACATAGGGGCTGGTGCTATAATGGAAGTGCCGTATCCTGACAACCAAGTTGCGTTGCCTTCTCCCTTAATGGGTACATTGTCAGATACACAGACACCTGGGAGGAAAAGGGGCAACCCAGAGGACATAGTTGAGAAGACCGTTGAACGGAGACAGAAAAGAATGATAAAGAACCGAGAATCTGCTGCTCGTTCACGAGCACGAAAGCAGGTCAATTTTCATTTCTTTCGGTTGGTTTATAAATCCACCACAAGGTTTTCTTTTGCAATCTTTAGCTGAAAATAGAAAAATGTAACAGGCTTATACAAATGAACTGGAGAACAAAGTTTCACGTCTAGAGGAGGAAAATGAAAGGCTAAGGAAACAGAAGGTTAGGGTTTCTTTTAATATGATGTCTTTTTGTATTTGTTTCATTTGATTTCCCCAGTACACCTTGCATTGTTGAATGATATTTGTAGTTGGGTTTGATACAACTGCAATGAGTAAAACTCTTTTTTTCCCCATCATTAGAAAAGATGGGGAATGATAATTGTAGTTGAATGATAATTGTAGTTGGCTTTATTTTCTTTCATTTGGTATTAGGCAGTTATTTGTACTGCAGTAGATTTATTTTGTTTTCAGATACAAGCCTGTTGCAGGTAACTGAGACATGCACACACAGGCATCACTCACATAATTTTGTGACAATTAGAACTGTGGTTCAAATGGAGGATTATTATATTTCTTGAATTTGGATACTGCTGGGATCTGATTGATCTGATACGTCATTGGTTCTGGAAAAATATAGATGTAGTAGAGATTCTTGTACAAATTCTTTAGTCGGTTACTTGGTAGATTGAGTTTGCTAAAATCACGGATTGGGTCTTGGATGGTGGAAAAGCATGATCTGTTTTTCGTAGTAGAAAATTCTTTAGAAGGAATAAAGGATGCTAAGGGGCGTTGTCCAAACACTCAAGCAGTATACAACAAATTTTAAAAATTAAAACAAAAACATAACTCATGAAAGAAAAGGAAACAGGGAGAGCATTAATTGTTCATTCACCATTGACCAAAAAAAATGTTCATTCACATATACAATCTTATAAGCTGCATTTTTGCCCCCCTTAAGGAGTGTTTTGTACCTTGAATAGCTGTACTATTCCTTTCCCATCATAAACATTACAAGATGCATGGAGGGGTCATTCAGCAAATTACTTATTAACATTTTGTTTTGTTTTGGTTTTTTGTTTTCTGGGTGAAGTTGCCATGCCATCCTGCAAGTAATCTCCAACTTGTCTGCTGCTTGATGTCATTGCCAGTAACACAACTTATCACCTGTGGTACATTTTGCTAAGCCTATGGGCTTGTAATAGTGCCAGTGAGTCAACTCAATTCACACACAATGCGCGGACACACACAAAAACACACAACGGTCATTCCCTAAGTTTGAGGTTGGAAGTTAGAATATGGTCTACCAGGATATTATGTTATCAGTAACTCTAGATTTATTAGTGCGTAACACCATACTAACAAAACAAAAACAGCTCAATAAATGAATGTAAAAAATTGTATGTGTGCCATAAGAAAGTGATCGTAAAGCTTATGTTGAGATAGTGGACAAAAATGTTTCACCGATTTGCTTGCATTACAATATATAAGGTCTGCATTGATGCTTTAAGGAATCTGACTTTAGTTGGGTCTACACAAAGAATGATAATGTGGTGTTGTAAAAGATGTTGGACATAATGTGAATTGTGCTTTTTCCCTTCTTTTTGGGGGCGAGTTTTGTGTTTGTTTAGAACCTAATGCCCCTTTTCCTGGTTCCCAGAAAAGAGTAGAATCCCAATTCTGTTCTGGGACCTACCAGATTGTGATTATGATCCTTTCTATTCAATAGGCCAATGCTGTCTCGTGATCTCAGGAATGAAATTTCATATCAAGGTGATATTTGACCATGGGTTTTGATAATGCCCTTGACATATGTTCAAAGTTAAAGGAATCTTTCCTAGTTAGATGCTAAGGCTAAGCAAATCTGATTCTACTACCAGTCCCTCCACTGGTTGGGGTGCTTTGACTTTACACTGAAGCATGACTTTACATAACCCACCATATGGAATACCGCACAGTATTCCTTAGTAGAGCAACCATATGCAGTTATCATGTGTGCACAGATTGGGTTTAGAGTTGTGTCGGAAATTTTTATGTATGTTTAAGGAGGAACTGTGAGGGTCCTAGGCTGAGAGTTGTTTTAAAAGTTCTTTTGGTACTCTTACTAGAACATCTCAATGTACCTGTTCAGGTTTGATAATTTGAGATAGCATGTACTCATTTAATTTACATTTACATGTATAAAATCACTAAATAAGACAATAAATGGACTCCGAGGTATAGATTCTAAATATTAATGGAATTTGATGATATTCGACTTAAGGACAAAAAAAAAAACAGATGTAATAGTGCATGTAACAAAACATACAACAATTATTATAGTACTTAGTTAGAATATAAAAGAAACGGGATTTGGTTTGTTTGTATTATGAACTTTAAAAGAATTAAGTCCTTAAAAGAAATAAAGTAAATAGCAGAAAACTCATATCAGCCAACCTAAGCCGGTACTAGTTGGTATTTGCCTGTCCTACAGACTAGCACATGTGATAAAATGAAAAACAGTTTGGTATGCCAAATGGATTCGACAAGGATGGTGCCCACTCCTGTTTCCTTTTAAACCAGCATGTACAGGTCGGGATAGCTGATACATTACATTATTGGCAATGATCGGTTGGGCGTTTAAGCTTTTCTATTATATAACCTGAAAGGGGCTGGGCCTTATTCCTTTTGGGACTCTTTTACATGTGTCTATAAGGTAGCTAACTTATTCAAATTTTCCAATAAAAAATGAGAGTTTGATTTAAATGTAACCACCCAGTAAAAGCTATCTACTAACTAATATTATATTTTAAAAATATAGGAGCCATCACACATGGACGTACTGCATGTTGTGAGGCTAGTAACAAGGATAACCAATACAATTTTGTATGGCAATTGCCTGTAGATGATGTGTTTTTCAGAGTAAAGAGGATGTTTCTCAAGCAATGTTAATTCTAAAACGAAATACCATATCTTAAGGCAGTTATTTTATGACTGAAGAGGATTTTCCTGATGGATTCTCATGAGCAGTTTTATAAGGATTTTCACTCAAGGATAGTTATGAACAGTTTTATAAGGAGCATTATTAGTGGAGACCTAAAGTTTTTAGTTTGTCAGGGATAAGTATTAAGGAGACTTGTGTCTTTGATTGCCGTAGATGAGGTTTGAGCTGTGCTTAGATACATTATCAGGCTTTAGCTCCGGATAATTTCCATGTGGCTATTTAAATTGGAGTTGTGTCACAGATGATGTCAGGAACTTCTATTGGTACCCTACAGTTTGTAAATAGAACCACCTACTTTTTTGTAAACTCCAAAACCCAAGTTTATACTTTGAACACTTTTTTAATTTTTTTTTTTTAAAAAACAGAAAAAAATGAAGTTACTTTGGGCCTTGCCTGCCACTCCTGCTGGCTCTTGTGCCAGTGTGACTCCTCTCCCGTTCTTCCCCTGCAACCCTAATGCTTTTGTTGCGGGGGACAGGAGTTGGGGTTAGGGGGACTCACAGCCAGGCAGGCTTACTGGCAGGGAATACTCTTCTTTTAATTTTTCTTTCTGTTTCTTATTTTGTTTTTTAAAATTTTATTCAAAGGGTAAAATGGGAAGTTTTGGGAAAAAATTAGGTGTGTGGGTAAACTGTAGTGTACCTATAGAATTTCCCATCATGTTATGACTATGTTATTGCCAATGTTATGTTTATATTCTACATGCTTTGAAGACTTATGATTTGGATTACTAATTTAGAGTTTTAGCCTTCCAAGTTTAGTTGGTAGGGTGCATAATGTTCATACTATTAGTGCCACCTGAAAGATTAGAATAGTTTCTTGCCCCCGAATTCTTTTGTTGTTGACAATAAGATATTCCTTTCAGTTATAATTGCTAACGAATGTTTGGGTTTTTGGACAAGATTGACTGTCATGATTATCAGGAAAGTGGTGATAGATTGTGTAGCGCCGTGTGGAACTTGTGAATATCATTTTGAATGATGCTAGACTGAAAATGAATTCATATTGGGTGTTGTTTTCAAGTTTCCCTTAGGTTTGGGGAATGGGTGTTAGTATTTGGCATCGCTATATGTCTAGTGATATCCCTTTGAGGAGCACCTGTTTCTCTTTAAGTTTGGCTACTAACAAGATTGCATTTCTAAGTTCTTATGGGTTCTAACTTATAACAGGATTGCATCATAGTTTCTGAAAGGTTTAGGGTTTCAAGGTTCTTCTTGAAGTGGCATATCAATGATTGATCGGGCACCAGTTTATAATTTCTCAATATGTCTGAATACCCATATATTCAGGGGTCGTGGTGTACCTGTTGTCAGAACTGCAGCTCATTCTGATGTGTTAGTTTCTTCTCAGAAAAAAATTATTAAAATAAATTGTTGCTTAGCTGTCCCGGTTTATAATTTTCATTGGTAGTTTGGACTCCATTATCTTCTGCTTTTGTTCTGGAGGATCTACTTCCTCCTTTAGTGAGTTACCTTCACCTTTTATTGATGTTTCATTTCATTTTTCAAAGCCGGTGACTGTGTAGAAGACTTCTTACCTAGTTTGTTTGACTTTGTATGATAATGAGATAACAGCATGATTAAATAATCATTTTCTGTCTTGTGTGATTTGGGTCTAAAAGCTATTTGGATTAGCTACTAAAGATATCTTATTTATATCGTATGTGTTGCCGTTGCAGGAGCTAGAGAAGGTGTTGCCAAGTGCACCACCTCCCGAGCCAAAGTATCAGCTTCGTAGAACGACGTCAGCTCCGTTCTAAAATTTGTATCTATATGCATCAGCTGCTTGTGCTTTGCTTATATCCCTGTGATGAGGTTTTCCTTTTATTCACTTCTTTGTGACATCAGTCGCATTAGGAATTTTCATGGGACCATTGTGTAATCTCACTATTGTCTGTAAGACTTGTCCAGAAAATTTTAGCGTTGCGTTTTTTCAACATTTGTTCAGTTTATGCTCTTTCTGCATGCTGCAAATCATGCCACCATCTAGATCTAGTTCATGCTCGCTTCTTAAAACAATAGAACTCAACTAAAATCTAAATAGCAGATGAACCTTTCATGAGAGAAATTTTTATTTTTATTTTTTGTCTCCTGCTGTACGAGTGATGAAAGTGATACATCACCGTTTGGAGCGTAGGATTGGATTTTATTGGATAACTCAATAGATTTAAGGTTTCATCGCCGTTTGGAGCCTAGGATTGAATTTTATTGGCTAACTCAATAGATTTAAGGCATGTTGACGGAAGAAATGAAGAAACTTTGTTAAAGGTAGAACATTAATTACTCATGAAGAAAGCATATCACATTCAATCTAGAACAATGGTAGGATATATCAACAACTTATATTTTATCCTCTCTCGTCCTCAAAATTAAAAATCCTCTACCTTCATTTCCTCTAATATATCTAGAATCCAGTGAGTTATCTAATCTAATCCAATCCTAGGCAAAGAACAAGCCTAATAGTTTAATAACAAACCAGACAATGTGATGACATTTTAATCCTACTTCTTTTAGTGACTTGGATGTTACAACTTACAAGGCAGAAACAAATTACATCTACTCTGTGCAGGGATCATCACTTGTGATTTTGCACTCCATATTAAAGGGGGAAATCCGGATTCTTAGGTTTTTAAGAATCCTCTTGCCCTAGTATGAAATAAAAAAGCTCAAACTCATGAACAAAGTCATATGGATGCAATCTGGTATCAACTTTTTGGTTCTGCACGAGGAAGTTCAGAACAGGACCTGGTTTTATGACCACTTTAGTGGATACATCTGCATTTTCAAGCAAGGATAGTGATTAGCTTGGCAGTAGAATGACAAAAGTAAACCACGTCTTGTGTCTCTTAGAAACTTACCCGTGTTCAGAGGCAGACTCCCTTGGATGGCTCGGAAACTTGATGGAAACCCTGGTAGCTTGACATACCTTCTCCCAACTCTATGAAGTTCATTGGATTCTATAGAAAAGAGACGGCCGGATTGTATGGAAGAAAGAGTACCGGACAAAGTTAATACATTGTTGGCCCTTTCTTTGATAACTTAAGCTTTTGGGGTTAATGGTTGTCTAACATGGTATCAGAGCCTTTCTTTTCAAGTGGTCCTCAGTTCGACTCATGATGTATAAGTCCCACATCGGAGATATACAACATAGTTCAAATATAGGTGGTCCACTATTAAGTTCCACATCGGAAACATTTTAAGTTAAAACCTCACACCTAGAGATCCATTGAGCTTAACCTCACCCAAAGTATTATCTTTTTGTTTTTCACAAACGGAGACTCATGTCCAAACTCTTCTGGTTTTTCCTATCACCACAAAAACACAAACAGAGAAACTCAAAGATCTCATGACCATGAAGAAATGAAATTGATTTAATTCCTTCTTCTAAACCTAAAATCAAAATGGCATTTTAATTTTGCTTTAGCTTTAGATTTAATACTTCTCTTTTCTAAGAATGAGATAACCTTTCAATGGAAATTGAACCCAAATCGGGAGAAGGACGAAAATTCCAACGGTATTTTTTGTTCAGGAAGCCATGATTATTTTTGCCCTTATCACAAAGACAATCTACTCAAATCAAAATTGTATTTGTATTTTTGTTTTCATATCTGAATTCTGTTTTGACAACATTTTGCAAACTATCATATAAGGATTAATTCTTAAAAACAGAAATCATCAATGCATGATTTCTGAAATGTTTCAGCTTTAGATAATTTCAACTACAAATGATATACAAGCTAGTGAAATTCCTATTCAAATCCGTTAACTCAAAACAGTTGGTTCACAAAAACTTCATAGCTATTATGAAGCCATCCACCATGGGATATGAAATTGAAACCAAATCTTCAGCAGAAGAACATGGAGTTGATCACATTAGCATGAAGCCGGGGTAACTCAGGCACGGCCACACCACCAGCAACAGTCACACCACCACCATGGCTTGAGGAAGTCTCAGACATATCATCAAACTTGATGAACTGTGAAATCTGGGCGGCAGCTAGATGGGCATAGCAGATTGGAGCAACTGCAGCAAAGAGGGCAAAGGTAAACAGTATAAAAAAAAACAGAGCAAAAAAATAAAAATAATGACTAAGGATGTGACTTAAAAAATCAACTTTTACTCTTTAAATGTCTTGCCATTTATAACTCTACAATTGTTCAGACAACCATTTCAAATAGGGTATGATTTTCTATACAGAACGTAGGCTGTCAAGTGACAAATCATATTACTAGTGCAGCTACAAAGAATTCAAGCAGGCTCATGGCATCAGTATAAGTGTAGTAAGTAGCAAGAATGAAATCATAATTTATTGGCTTCCTAAGCGCCCGTTTGATAACCATTCCAATTTTAGTTTTTAGTTTTCATTTCTTGTGCTAGAGTATAGAGGAAAAAGAAGGAGGATGAAAGTGAGAATGAGAGTGAAAATGAGATTGAGATGGAAGATGAGAGGGGAGGGTGGGAGGGAGGAGTAACAAAAGTGAAAACAAAAACTAAAAAAAAACTGAAATCTATTTGAAATTGTTTTCAATTTCAAGTTTTAGTTTTCACTTTTTCTGCTCCTCCCCCCCATATTTCCCTCTCATCCTCTCTCTCAATCTCATCCTCACTCTCATTTTTCTCTATACTCTTGTTGCATAAAAAATGAAAACTAAAAACTAAAAATGAAATGGTTATCAAATGGGCCTTAAATTTATTTTTTTTTTGGGTCGAAGGCCTTAAATTTTTCTAATCAGTCTATAATTTGAAGTCAATTACATAACACATTACAAATCAGGATTAAGTGTATATTACCAACAGAGATGGCTGTAGTGCTCCTTTGGTACCTGTACAGAATTCAAAGCAAGGTTGTCAGGTTTGAATTTCACTCCAATAACCTATTTTTCACCAGGTATTTGTATCTTGGGACGTAGTTGACTATTCCTCTCTTTTTCCTTTCTAAATCTGAAAGACGAGTATACTACTTACACATATGATAGAGAATGAACAAGTTCTTGCAAATCATCTGCTGAAAACCCGAGTTCATCGTATAGAACATGATAATGAGTAGGTCGAGTAGTCCCCTACATAAACAATCCAAAGTCGGTTGAATTTCCATTCAAAGTAGCTCAATAAGATAATACCGTCTAAAACAGTTCGGCAGACATGACAATGTCCAGGCACTCAAGACTTAAGTATTTCTTTATTCCTTTCCTTAATAAACAATAACATATCTTCAGCCAAAAAGCAACAGGTTTTGGTTTAGAATACTCACAATCATCCCAGCATGAGAACACAAGTAGAAATCATTGTTCTTGGGATGGCAAACTTTGTTGTCAATAATTGTGCCTGAGTTTAAGTAATCAAAAGATAAACATGATTTAGAAACAGAAGCACAGTTTTATGTTCTTTTCTATTCTGAAAATTTAACTGATGGTAAAATGACTAACCAGCTGGCACATTTTCAGCAGAACTAGTCTGGAAAAATTTTGTATGATGATTCTTCTGAGCAACAATAACCGTGAACTTTGGAGACCAGCTCTCATCAAGGAATTTGCAGGCCTGCAAAACATTAAAAACCCCACAAAGTACAGTTAGAGATTTACTCTTACAATAAAGCATATAGAAAGTAAAATGTAGATTGGCCACCTGAATAATCTGATCCAGTTCCACATTCAAGACTTGGTTGAACTGTGATTCACTCACTCCATCCCTAAATAAGAGAAAACAAGAGATAGGAAAATCAACAAGGGTTACGCATGATCCCACAACCTTTGCAAAACTATGATAAATGATACAATACAACATTGCTAATCAATGAAACCAGTTGTTTTTAATGTATAAATTCTTCTATTTGTTGAAAAAAATATATCACATTGACTAGCCTGTTTCAAACTACATAGCAAAAAATCAGTAAGATGTTGACAAAATGGTATAGAAAAGAATACACAGCCATATATCAATACTGTTGGGTGTGATACACTAGCCTTTCAAAGATATGAGATTAATAACAAACTGCAGATCGTTAAGATATTTTAGCTTACACTCATCAATGAAAAACTCAAGGTCACTTCCTTTTTTTTATTTCTTTTTACTGAATGTTGTGGGACAATGACATAATAGGAAACAGAGAGATAGTACTGGGAGCTAATTACATCGACAGAAGGGCCAATATATAGATTGTATTCTAAAGGTCTTAAGTACCCGTATTATTAATGCACTTGTATATATGCGGCTCATTGATCTAATAAAAAAAGGGCCAATGTATGACATTCTAATAATTTGAGTAATTTACACTTAAAACATTCAAAGAGTTCAAAATGAATTTTATAACTCTAACGCAAGTACCGTATTGAATATATTAGTAATACCACACCTGAAAATAATTATCTGATCAGGCTTCCTGCTATTTGAAGTAGCATAAAAGTCTAGCAACAATTCCCTGCAAAGAGCACATACGTTAAATGTCGCAGAATTGTTAATAATTACATAACAGAAAAAGGGATGCAATATATAAGAGTTTCAGAGTACATGTAAGGGGCGAGAGGAGTCAACCTGATTATGCCCGCATCTTCTTTATCTGATACAGGCTTGAACAGAGAAGCAATCATTTCTACTTTTGGCGATTGAGTACGAACAGCAGCTCGGTACCGAGAAATCAAGGGCCAGTTCCTGGAACTCACCACCTACAAAACATAGAACATGATATAGCAGCAACTCCCACGGTGACCGAGTATGGAGTAAAATTTATGGAAAATAACATGTTTACGAAATGTTCAGTTTAAGGGACTAGTGTTACCGCTGCAATAGAAGGTACATCTGAACGCCCAGGTGAGCCGTGTGACACATCCATTCCCAAAATCAGAGTGGGGCACTTAGAAACCAAAGGTATAGAAGGAGAATGCTCCACTTGTAGCAAGGAATTCATTCCACCCAGCTACACAAGTGCAGACAAAACAAGGGAAGACCAAAATCAATCCATGAAACGTTAAACACAAATAGTAGACAACACAAGACAATTTCCACAAATGATATTATTGTAACTGAAACATACCTTTGCATTGATTTTCAGGAGCACATTTGTGATGTACTGATCATTAAGTTTTGCAGGAGCAATGCACTGTGTTACAATCCCAAGCTCAGAAAGATTTCTCCTTTTCCATGGACCTGGAGAGTTTGGAGATTTGTCAACACATACATCCTCAACATAAAGTGTGGATAAAAATAATACAGGAGAAGAATCATGAGCTGACCATATATGTCAGAATTCTTCCTCTCTGGAAGAATACACAACAGAAGCTGTGGTGGTCCTGGAAGTTTGGACTTTATGTATTCAATCATCTTGTCCACTCTAACAGGAGCTGGGTCACGTCTATTCTGGTTGTTCTCTTCAAATACAAAAAATGGATCATTTATGACCTACAATAAAGAATTTTCTTTTAGAATAACAAATAATCAAATGCATAGATGTACATTATAGAAGTAGCTTTTTTTCTCTATAATTCAGAGAGAGAGTAATCTCACAATTCCTTTCATCTCTCCACACTTCAGCATATTATTGACCAGGTACCGAGTGTCACAGCGAGCAGAGAAATTGACAATAGCCCAGCGCTCTATTTTCACAGGTTGTATCAATTTCTACACATAGGTAATTGAGTTAAATTCAACATAAAAAATTCAAAGCTTGATGCCAGTGAAACAGAAAATACTTCAGAAGAACAGCACCTTGTTGTTAAAATTCCAACGCCCGTTCCGAGGGAAAAAATCTTGTCCCTCGCCAACTTTTAGCTGCAGGAAAGGATCAATATACAGAGAAAATGAGAACACACGAATTTCTACAGAACCAAAGAAACTAACCAGATCAATTAAGAAGCAACCAAAAAGGACTATGACGATGTTTTACCTTTGGGGCTGACAAAACACGGCCTTCAACCTGCACAAAGTCAGCACCGATTGATATTCCAGATGAACGAAGCATCAGGTCAGCATCATATTTACTAGTCTTCAGTGCCTGAGAGAATCAAAATTTGAGGTGTCAGTAAGTTTAAGAGGCAAAGATAAAACTACATCACATAAACGGCATAACTTACATCACGCAGAACTGACATCCGCTCTTGGGGCTTTTGCCGAGACTTCTCCACTAGCGAAGCCCTTTGCATACTGGATAAAGCTTTGGTATAGCGTTGCAATGAAATCAAGTTGCAGAGCTACAGGAGCAAAGAAGAATGAAAAAGAAAATTCTAATATTAACCTAAACAATAAATTATTGACGTAATTGTATCACCTCAAGTGGAAAGTAAGATGGACTCTTTGGTTTCCCAACATTGATGCATGGAAAATCTGCTGAATCGCGCACTGGTAAGTGTTTATATTGAGCAAAATAATTAGAAACCGTGATTTCCTCTCCATCACCATCCTGTCCTTTCTTTGTTTTCAGAAAGAACCTAGACACAAATGTAGAGTGGTAAGATCATTGCAAAGAAATACTTCTTAGAAAGCAGAAAATGAGAAAATGAGATGGTAGTTTAAGCCTACTTCTTAGATTGCATATAAGGCCGAAATAAATTACCTCTGCTCCTTGCATGGTTTGTCACTCAATCCAGTGATTTTGTACTCCATCTTAGAGGAATAGGTCGTTATTCTTAGATTCTTTAGCATCCTTTTAGCCTAGTATAAAATGAAAAAGCTCAGATCATGTGCGATGCACAACCAATGTAATGTCAAAATTGAAGGAAACCACAATTACCTTAATCCAATCAATCTGGTAAGGAGTCTTAACATTTTGGTTCTCCATGAGGAAGTTGAGAACAGGACCAGGTTTCACGATCATTGTAGTAGATACATCTGCATTAAGACAAGGACAGTGATTAACTTGGCAGTAGAATCCCGAAATAAACAAGCCTTCTATTTCTTAGCAACTTACCCATGTTCAGAGACAGACCCCCTTGGGTAGCTCGAAAGCTTGAATGGAAACCCCTGCAGCCTAATACACCTGCTCCCAACTCTGCGAAGTTCCTCGGATTGTTATGGAAGAAAGACTGTCGGACAAGGAGACAACCCCTGCAGACAAAAAGTGTATATGTGATGCGCCAAACAAGAGTGGACTGCCTGAGGAAAGATACAGCAGTCAAATACTTACTGCTTTGCTGCATTCTGCCTTAGTATGATATCAAGAACCCTCACTGCTTCCTGAAAATGCTCTGAGTCCTGACCTCGTAATGCATTTACAATTGCTTGCATTGGGATTTTAGTAGCAAAATTGACCTGCACCTTTAAAGTTTTGGATTGAAATTGCTTCTTAACTCTCTTCATATCCCCCGCACTCTCACCTGGATTGGAACTACCTCCAGGGCTCCCAGTCCTCCTATACATGTGTGCGAAATAGCCAATGTGATTAGCAAATACGAGAAAGCAAGGAAAATTTATTATGAACCCCAGGATAGTACCTGGTTGATGAGATGTCATCCAATACGACCAAGAAATCGAGTCTGTTACGAGGAAGAGGGCCAACAGTAAACAAGCTTTTCTCTCCATCATAAGCAAATTCTTTATGTTCCAGCTCCGAGCCATATGTTTCTTTAACTTTGTCAAGAACTTTTCTGCCAATGCCTTTCCCATCAACTGGGGTTCCATCCTCATAAAGCATCGCAATCTGTATGTATCATCATTTAACACCAAATATTATTATATAACATCTATTCCTGCAAATGATAGGGCAAGAGAGAGATAGTAGAGGGAATTACACTATAATGGAAGAAGTATCCATCAGACTTGTTCACTGCAACTTTGAAATGGTTGGTTAGAAGTGGAATCCTTTGCCCTTTAGATCCAATACCAGGCCTTGCCATAGGAACACGCTTTGGAGTTGATGCTTTTTTAATTAAGTCGAAAGATTTTTCTTCTGCTACAATGGGGACAACATTTGGAGGGATAATGGGTGGTGGAGGAGGAAGTCCATCGCCTTCGGGATTTGAAGACTCCATTTCTTACGACCTACTCAACCACAAGAGTCATAAATAACGTAGTTAGGTAAAATGCATGCAACGTAAATGAGTTTATAAAATCGTCAAACTTGGAAACCATTATCTCTAGCAAATTAAACAACTTTGCAAATCGCCACATTATGCTTTAGTTAGGCTGCAAGTTTACTACTAGTGGTAACGTTTACCACTTAGGATGAATTGGATGAAAAGCACTAAATATTTAATATCATATTGTATAGAATTGGAAAGAAAAGAACACAAGAACGAATACAATCAACGCAAGCAAAGCAGGAAGAAAATGATGATTTCAACCATTTATTAATATATATATGCAGAAATATATACCACTATAACTATAAATATGATCTTGGGACCAACATAACACCTAACACTTAGTCACTAAAATTAACAAATCGCAATTCAATTCCATCAAAGTGTCTTTGCTACATAAAACTGCTATATAATGTGAAGAAAAAAAAAAAGTAAGTTCTGGCCTATATAACACAACTTTCTAAGATGCAGAAGATAATAGGAAAGGAGTTGAAATATCTTATTTCTCCAATTATATAACCAATAGTTATATGAAGAAGAAACTAGGAGGTAAATTCTGAATTATACCAATAGTTAAAAGTTAAACCAGCCTTTATAGAAATGATGCTACTAGTAATACATAATAATCAGCTTTTAAAGGGATATCCAAGAAAGGAAGGGAAAAACAAAAGGTTAGAGAATCAGGAAATAGGGCATATTGACAGTAAAATTTTATTATAAAAAAAACAATAAAAATAGGAAAACTGTTAATGCTTACGGCTTCTTAAATGGGTACAGTAAATTGTTAAATACAATTCCTAAAAGAAACACTGGAATTTATTTTATTTGTTAAACAAAAATCAATGGCATGCTCAGTCGTTAACAAATATATAAAAGCTAAAAATATTCTGCCATCAAAACAGAGCATAAAGAAAAAGGACAGGAAAACAGAAATAACCCATCTATCAAATCTAAACCAAACCAAAAGTAAATAGTGCATTTTAAGGAAGAAAAGAAAAGAAACATATATATGGGATTTTTTAATCCAATAAAAAATGTCATCAAGGGGAAAAACTAAAACACAGTCACCAAGAACAATAGTATTATAGAAACAGTAGTTAAGCACAAGCTATAATAAATAAAATAAAATCCAATGAAAGCATGAAAATCGCAGTATTGAAAACAAACAGAATTCTGTAAACAACATCCAAACAAACTGTTGCAGAAAAGCACTTTAGAAATTTGTACTGTAACACAAATATAAAAAGATTAAGAAAAGGACCTTTCTATTTGCTGACAGAAAGATCTTATTACAAAAGAAAAAAAATAAACCAGGAAACCTAGCAACAGCTGCTGCCGGAAAAAAATTGCATTGTGGAAGATGGCATAAATTTTGAACGACACCTGCTTTCGGATGCCAAAGTTTACAAAACAAAATACCCAACAAAAACCAAGCAAAAACAGACATATTTATATCGGCACACACATGCAAACACGCAAATATGCACTCTTTGTACTCCTACCGAGTCGTCAGAAACCAAAAGGCAAACCTACCCACTAGTAACACCAGCGTCAGAGTTCCAAAAATGGCGGTCAAAGAAGAAAAAAATTAAACGGAGAAAGAGAAAAAGAGAGACATGTGAGAGCTGTACCACCAAAAATGTGAAAACCCACAAACACAGAAGAGGAAACAAAAGACAAATCCACAAACGCAGAATAGGAAAATCCAAGAAAGCCAAGCAACCCACCACAAAAACAATGTCTGGCTTTCACGAATCAAGCATAGATAATAAAGACCTGCAAGACTATAAAATAGTAACAATAACCACAAATGTGAAAACCCAAAAGAAATTTTTAAAAAATGAAAGAAAAACTGAAAAGCAAATCCGATTCTTCAGAAACCAAAATCTAACACACAAACACAGGCTCACAAAATTAAAGCAAGTAAAAACAAGCCTCATAGCTCTAAACAAAGGCTCCTTCACGTAGTAAACGGACAAACAAAATCAAATAAAACGAATCGACCCACTACTCAAACAGAACATCAGAGCTCTAAAAATAGCTGTAAGCATATATACTGATCAGAAGCCAAACACAGCAGGAAAAAAAATGGCTAGAAAGAAGAGAGAGAGAGAGAGAGAGAGAGAGAGAGAGAGAGAGAGAGAGAGACCTGTGAAAACCCAAAAGAATTTGTTTTTTTTTTAATGAGAGAAACTCAAAAGCAAATCCCATTCTTCAGAAACCAAAATCTAACACACAAGCACAGGCTCACAAAATCAAAAGAAGCAAAAACGACCCACTACTAAAACAAGCCTCGTAGCTTTAAAACAATGGCGCTTTCACGTAGTAAACGGACGAACAAAATCAAACAAAGCATCAGGGCTCTAAAACTAGCTTTTTTCACGTATGGTTAGCAGAATATACTGATCAGAGGCCAAACCCAGCAGCAAAAACAAAAAATGGCAAGAAAGAAGAGGAGAGAGAGAGAGACCTGTGAGGCTTTGAGAGCACACAGCAGCACCACACCAAGAGAAAAACTCAAAAACCCAAAACGCAAAGGCAAAATCCCAGAGCGCCTTAGGGTTTTTCGCTCTTTTTTTGGTGGTGGGTTTTGGGTTTTTGATTAGGAAATATTGTACGGTATTTATATACAAATGGAATCCCAACGGTGTAGGCAAACGAGCGAGAGAGAGAGGGTATCAGCAAAAGGCTGCTGCTTGCTTGCTTGCCTGCCTTTACTGCTGCGTTTTTCTTGTGACGCGGTAGCTGTACGGACGCGAAAGGCCAGTAATATAATGACGCGTGTCTGCTGCGCCCTCGGATGCCCCAGCTCCTAAATTCTAGTTTCCGGTCTTGACCCTGCCCTTTCAATTTTATTCCAAGTTTTGTCTCCTTAACGACGTTATGACGCGGTTAAGCAGCTCTCCGGTTTTGTCCTCATCCTCATTTCTTGAGAAAGGAGCAACAATTTTCCTTCTAGAAATAAAATGTAAATGGATATAATATTTAAAATTCCAAACTTTTATTACGAGATTTTTTTTTTTTAAGAATCAAATCATTCTGTTTGTCTTAACAAAGTTTAATTAATTTTCTTGTTAAAAGTTTAATTAGGTTTTTGGTTGCATGTTTGTGAGGGATTGAACTTATGAAACTTTCCTTTAATGAAGAGCAATAATGGATGCGGGCTTGTTTTAAATGTTGAGTCCAAGCAGAAGATTCAGATCCATTCTAATTTTATTGTTCTTAGAGTTCGATTTTTCCACTAAATCTTTGATAAATCAAACAAATTCAAGACATGGAATGGAAGAAATCCATGACAATAAGGAAAAAAGTGAAAGAAAAAAAATCTAAATTTGAATCTTTTATTTTAAATTTACATGTACAAGTGCAACAACATAGTGCTTTAGTGTAAGTGGCACTATAACACCATCCCAATCGAGAAATGGTCGACCACAGTATAAACTATCCATAACAGCCCACTACACTAAATTGAAAAGGGCTCTGCGATGGACTTTGCGGTGGTGCCGTGAAGGAGATCATGGAGCTTGAGGAGCAAGAAAAGATGATACAATTTCTAATGGAAGTCGTTGATATGTTCATGATAGAAATTCAGTTCATGTCATGAATGTGAGTCGAGACCGTGATAATAAAACGAACATGTCACATGATCACTATATTGTTTCATCATATTTTCTCCCATCCTTTGTATTTTCCAAGATATTGCAACGAAGAAGATGATTGGATCCGGGAAGGCTTGTACTACCTTGTTCCCAGCACATTGACATATGAAATTCAAGTAAGAAACACATGGTCTATTGTAAGCACACAATTTTAGTGCATTGTCAAACAAATTAGAGCCTGCAATGGAGCTAAATTGACCTCTATGCATGTGGTTGGTTTGCTAAACTTGGAATGATTTTTCAACATTCTTGCCCTAATACCTCCCAACAAAATGGAGTCGTGAAGCGAACGCATTGCAGCGGCTTACTCAATGTTGGATGTGTCTAGAATAATGCTACTCTTACCACATTTGTATACTACATTCTCATACCATCTTATGTGACAGATGAGGTGGACAGCCACATCAATTAAAATTAATTTAATATTTTAACCTCGAGAATCATTCATTATTTTTTTTTTAAATGTTCTTAGTTAATGAAAACAAAAACAAAATGAGATCATGACTAATTTTCATGAGACACAAGCGTAAATATTTTCTCTTTCTAAATACTAAAATAAAAAATAAAATAAAAACTAAATGGCACACACGTGGCAAGGAGTTGGTGTAGATTAAAGGCCAAAGAAATTAGGGAGGGAGAGAGACCCCGTAAGACTGCGAAAGGGAAAATACTACCACAATTGTGAAAGGCCCCGAAACCAAAATACCTGCTGCGTCACGTGCCTCTGGTGTTACTTGCGTAATAAGTAAGAGTATCTGAATAGGCGTGATGCTACAAATGTCATGTCCAGTAGTCTACTGCCGCGTGTCTCTCCTGCCCGTTTGCTTCCCCAACAACCTGTATTCTAGCTTCCCATTTTTAACCCTACTTTTTTATCCTATTGGCTGGCTCTGCCACTGTACCTACGTTTACTGTTCAGCTGCGTTTCCATTATTAAAATTTTTTAATTTGCCTTATTTTCGAAGGATCTGGATCTTTGAATTTCTCTGTTAGTATCTATTTACTTTTGTTCTGAATATACCAACTCAAGGAGTAGCAATGTTGATTTGATAGGTCACATAGGATAAAAGCCCCTCCAATGGAAGTAGCAACCCATGTAGCAAATTTAAAAATTAGAATCATAACATGTAAGTTACTTCATAGTAAATTGTTACCAAAAAAAAAATTATGGTTTTCCTCTTTCCGTAAAAGCAAAAAGCAAAATCCTTATATATAAACCAAATTGAAATTTTTTTAAGGTAAAGCAAAACTAAAGAAGCAAATAATAGATAACATGAACATATTTAGTTTTTGAATGCTTATCTATCTTTCATACTAGTATTTTATATAACGGCCTCTCAACCTTATATTAACTGGCGGACCTACACATGAGCAAGGAGGAGTAGCTACACCTCTCGTCGCCGAAAAATCTTTTGGGGTGGTTGGAATTTGCCTATCTGATGTGCCCACCATGTCGATTAAATGTCTGAAAGAGACTTTGTAATATTCAATTTGATTTCTGCTTCACATAAAATTGTTGTCTCCTAAAATTCTCTTAATGGTGTATTTCTATTTATTAAATATCCATGAGCTTTAATCCTCCTTATTTGGCATCTTCCTTTCTTAGTTTATCAACTTATAATTTTATTTTATTTTATGCAGATGTCATGTTTATTTATTCAAAGTTTCTCTCTTCCCTGTCAACAAATGTAGATGGGTTCATGGACTCCTTGCACTTGGATTTCCCTCACATACTTTTAGCTATTTAAATGTTGCATCTCTCCTGAAAAATTCCTGAGTCCACCAGTGCTTATAATTCTATCTCTGCCCCTGACGGGAGGGACAAAGTTTTACACTATAGCAAATGTTAGTATCAAAGTGCCACAAAGGTTAACAAATGACACTTTTAAAGAAAACATTAGCTTCCTCCATTGAAGATGCTCTAAGGGCTAAAACCTTAACAACATACCCTTTTTTTTTCCTTCACTTTTTTTCTCCAATTTAGATTCAGACAATTCTCTACGCCCATGGCCTCTCTTCTTCTCTATGTTTACAGCAAATCTTGTTCCTTCATTCTTTCCATTTTTACTTCAGACAACATAATTTATTTTCTCTCACAAAACCCAACAAACTCATCTCAGTAATCACTTTTATTCTCCATAAAGACCAGACTTTATCATTTGGGTAGAAAAAGAGAGTCAAATTTGTGAGGGCAACAAAATCTCAAAATAGAATAGTGACATCAAGTATGGCTGAGAAGAAAATTAAAAACACATCGGCTTCATTCGTAATTTTTTTTTTAAAAAAAAAAAGACGAGCAAGGCAATTGCGAAGGCCCACACACAATTTAAAAGCACAATAGATGTTAGATGGGGTTGAGATTCAACAAACCATTAGATGTTGGAATCTTATTATAGTAAGTCTGAAAATCGAAACCTTAACGTCATCTACAGCCATGGGTCATAGGCCAAATATAGCTCTACAATAATGCAAAACTCATCAGCCATGGGCTAAATTTTTTTTTTGCCACATTTGGCTCTTTAGCCTTCCAATTAGGCCAAGCTTTGGCCTAGGCCAAATTTTTTTGTGGGCCTAGCACATGTTCTTTTCAAGAAGAGAAGGTACCACGTACGTGCAAGAGTACGAAACATCTTCTGCAACTGCAAATCCAACAGCCAATATTAAAGGTATGTTGACGTCATCGATGATGTCAGCTAACCATTAGGTTTTTTATTTTATTTTTAATAACCTTTTTAAATGTTTTTAAATTCTATTTTTTTAAATATATTTATGATAGTTGGAGGTCAGAACCATTGATTGAAAAGTTATTTTTTTATTTAAAACCTTTTTAAATGTTTTAAATTCATTTTGTTTAAAAAATTATATAAATTTAAAAAAATTGTCTCTAAATCGTAGTTTAATTAAATTAAACAATACATAATTGTGGAATATATGAGTGTTGTGCCATAATTTTTCTCAAAATAATAAAATATGAAGGGCCCTAAAATAGCCATGCATAGCTAAAGATGGAAAAATTTAGCCCTGCACTATTCTTTAAAAAATTAATATTTTGGAGGGCTAAATTTTTAGCCATAGACTACATTTAGCCTTATGACTAGAGATGGCCTGGAAAATGTGGAAGGGAACGTAGCTAGTATTTCCCATCATATTTTCAACCACATCCCTGTTGTTATTAACATAATAATTACTTCATCATTCCATTCCATTCTTAAACTCAATTAGAAACCGTGTCAGTTCGTTATTTACTAAAGTTATAATAAGCTTTGTATTTCGACCAGCAACAAAAAAAGTTATGAGCTTGTAGCTCAAGTGGAGTGCGTGTCGATTGAGGAATTTTTTTTTTCATTTTATAATTAGAAAAGAGAACATGGATCGAGTTGTGTCTCATGAAAACAGGACTTATGTTCTTTTTTAATTTTTCAAATCTGAAAAATTGTTAATTTACTATATTATCCTTATATAATAACTAATTTAATTTCTTAATATTTTCATTACTTGACATTTGAATGTTTCATCATTCTTTTGTGCCTTTATATATATAGATATCAACTAATACTTCAAGCTTCTACATCAAAATTTTGAAATAATAATTTGAGATTATATAAATGTAAATGACAATTGATCATTTGATCTAATCACATTAAGTCCAAAAAATGCACCCACAAAACATACATTGAAGAGAATGCTAGTTTACCAACCAAAAGAGAACTATACTTGTTGTATGCCTTTTGCCACACATACTTTATGGATTTTATGCCATCCTTGGGAGAAAGACTTTCATGAAACGGGGATAACACTATTTTTCTATTCCCAACAAATAAAGCTATGAATCTATGACACACCGCATACGCGTGACACACACTTCCACGTGTCATAGCATTATTGGTCAAGGATGGCAAAACAGTGTTATCCCTGTTGCAACTAAGTTTTTCTCCATGCGCTCAGGCTTTATGGAAAGCAATGATTATTATTTTAGCCCTTAACCTAAAGAAAACCTAATCAAAACTATGTATGTATTTTTGTTTTCATATCTGAAATATTTTGACAACATTTTACACACCAGATATTGTGATAAGGCCAAATATTAGTTCTTAGAAACAGATATGAAATTGAAGCCAAATCTTCAACAAAAGTACATGGAATTCATCACATTTGGAGCAAGCCTGGGTAACTCAGGCACGGCCACACTACCAGAAACAGTCACACCACCAGCATGGCTTGAGGAAGTCTCAGACATATCATCAAACTTGATGAACTGTGAAATCTGGGCTGCAGCAAGATGGGCGTAGCAGATTGGAGCAACTGCAATATACAGAAAACGGCAAACTCTCAAGAATCTCCAAAAAAGAAAAAACACAATGCAAAGAAACAGGGCAAAAGAGGAAAAATATAGACTAAAGATGTAACTTCAAAAACCAACTTTTAATGTTTAATTTTCTTCCAATTTATTGACCTTTTGTTCAGACAACTACAAGCTCACTACAAGAAAGAGGGTGTGACGTGACTAGCAAGAAAAATAAATCATAATTTATTGGTTCCCAAATTTTTCTAAGTGATCCATAAGTTGAAAGACAAATCAGACTACAATACAGGATCTTACCTACAGATACAGCTGTAGTGCTCCTTTGGTACCTGTACAAAATTCAAAGTACGACGTCAGGTTTGAAAATCATGCATAAATAAACAGAGCCCATTCTTACCCAGGTAGGATGTATTTGTACAGATTTTCCTTACTAAATGTGAAAGATGAGTACACTTACACATATGAAAGCGAATGAACAAGTTCTTGCACGTTATCGGCTGAAAAGCCAAGTTCATCATATAGGACATGATAATGAGCAGGCCGAGTAGTCCCCTACATAAACAATCCAAAGTCGGTTGAATTTCACAGTCTAAAACAATAGACGCAACCATTTTGCTTATTCATTTCCTTCAAAAGCAATGACATCTCAAAAACATGGAGAAACTTATCAACAAAAAAGCAACAGGCTTTGGTTTAGAATACTTACAATCATCCCAGCATGAGCACACAAGTAGAAATCATTGTTCTTGGGATGGCAATTTTGTTGTCGATAATCGTCCCTAAGTGTAAGTAATCAAAAGATAAGCGTGATTTCGAAACAGAAGCACAGTTTTTCTTTTCTATTCTGAACATTTAACTGGTGGTAAAATGACTAACCAGGTGGCACATTTTCAGGAGATCTAGTCTGGAAAAATTTTGTATGATGATTCTTCTGAGCAACAATAACCATGAACTTAGGAGACCAGCTCTCATCAAGGAATTTGCAGGCCTGCAAAACAGAAAACACCTCACAAAGTACAGTTAGAAATTTTCTCTTACAGATAAAGCAAGTAGAAAGCAAAATGTAGATTGGCCACGTGAAAACCTGAATAATCTGATCCAGTTCCACATTCAAGACTTGGTTGAACTGTGATTCACTCACTCCATCCCTAAATAAGAGAAAATCCAAGTAAAGGAAGATCCACAAGTGTTTGTATGAACGCCAAACCTTTGCAAAATTAAAGTAATTTGAGACAACATTGCTAATCATTGAAACCAATAGTTTGTTAGTTTATAAATTCTTCTTCTACTTGATGAAAAACATATCACATTGACTAGCCTGTTTCAAACTGAAAAAGAAAATGTCAACAAGATGTTGAAAAGCATACAAAACCATATCCATACTATTAACATTTCAAGATATGAGATTAATAACAAACCGCAGATCGTTAAGGATTAAATGCATGTTTTAGCTTACAGTCACCAATAAAAAAACTCTAGATCACTTTTCTTCTCTTTCTTGTTACTGGATGTTGTTGGAGAATACAAAATAGGAAGGAAAAAAAACACAAAACAGTCGGAGCTAGTTACATCACGAAAAGATGAAATTATAAACTTATTTACTAATTGTATTCTAAACCTCGTAAGTAAAGATCAAACATAATGCACTTGTTTATATGTGGCTCATTGATCTAATAATGTATGAAATTTAAAATGCACGTGCTGTATTACTAATGCGCTTGTTCATATGTGGCTCATTTTGGTACTCTATTGAATATATTAGTAATAGTTAACCTGAAAATAATTATCTGATCAGGCTTCCTGCCCTTTGAAGAAGCATAAAAGTCTTTTAACAGTTCCCTGAAAAAAGCACATATGTTACAAAATTGTGTGAAACAAAGAGGTAACTTTTAATAATATGACAGAAAATGGATGCACAGAAATCAGAGTGGCAGAGTATATGTAAGTCTCGAGAGGAGACAACCTGATTATGCCCTCATCATCTTTATCTGATACAGGCTTGAACAGAGAAGCAATCATTTCTACTCTTGGTGATTGAGTACGAACTGCAGCTCGATAATGAGAAATTGAGGGCCAGTTCCTGGAACTCACCACCTGCAAAATTCCCAAGTATCATACAAATACAAAGAACATGATAAAGCAGCAACTCTCAAGGTGATCGTGTGTGGAGTAAAATTTATGAAAAGATCATGATTACGAAATGTTCAGTTTAGGGGACAAATGTTACTGCTGCAATAGAAGGCACATCTGACCGCCCAGGTGAGCCGTGTGACACATCCATTCCCAAAATCAGAGTGGGGCACTTAGAAACCAAGTGTATAGAAGGAGAATGCTCAACTGTTAGCAAGGAATTCATTCCACCCAACTGCACAAGTGCAGACACAAGGGAAGACCAAAATCAATGCATGAAACTTAAAACACAAATAGTAGCACAAGACAATTTCCACAAATGATATTATTGTAAAAAAAAAACCATACCTTTGCATTGATTTTCAGGAGCACATTTGTGATGTACTGATCATTCAGTTTTGTTGGAGCAATGCACTGTGTTACAATCCCAAGCTGAGAAAGATTTTTCCTTTTCCATGGACCTAGAGAGTTTGGAGAATTCTCAACACATATACATCCTCAACATAAAGTGTAGAAAAAAATAATAGTGGAAAAGAATCATGAGCTGACCATATATGTCAGAATTCTTCCTCTCTGGAAGAATACACAACAGAAGCTGTGGTTTTGGTTTGGAAGAAATGTCGTCAATCATCTTTTCCACTCTAACATGAGCTGGGTAACGTCTATTCTGGTAATTCTCTTCAAATACGAACAATGGATCTTCTATGGTCTACAATAAAGAATTTTCTTTTAGACTAACAAATAATCAAATCAAAAGAGTTACATTATAGAAGTAGCTTTTGTTCTCTATAGTTTAGTAAATCTCACAATTCCTTTCATCTCTGCACACTTTAACATACTATTGACGAGGTACCGAATGTCACAGCGAGCAGAGAAGTTGACAATAGCCCAGCGCCTTATTTTCACAGGTTCTACCAATGTCTACACACAGGTAATTGAGTAAAGTTCAACATAAAATTTTCAAAGCTATACACCGGTGAAACAGAAAATACTTGAAAAGAACAGCACCTTGTTATTGAAATTCCAACGCCCATTCCGAGGGAAAAATTCCTGTCCATTGCCAACTTGTAGCTGCAAGAAAATATCAATAAACGGAGAAAATGAAAACAAACCAACTTCTACTGCACGGTCTGCACCCAAAAAACTAGCCAGATCAACTAAGAAGGGAAAAAAAAGGACTATGAAGATGTTTTACCTTTGGGGCTGGCAAAACACGGCCTTCAACCTGCACAAATTCAGCACCAATTGATATTCCAGATGAACGAAGCATCAGGTCAGCATCATAATTACTAGTCTTCAGTGCCTAAGAGGATCAACATTTGAGGTGTCAGTAGGTTTTAGACGCAAAGATAAAACTAAATCACATAGAGGGCATAACTTACATTATGAAGAACTGTCATCTGCTCTTGGGGGTTCTTCCGAGACTGCTCAACTAGCAAAGCCCTTTGCGTACTGGATAAAGCTTTGGTATAGCGTTGCAGTGAAACCAAGTCACAGAACTGCAAGGGCAAAGAAGAATGAAAAAGAAAATTCTAATATTAACCTTAACAAAAAATTTAAAAAGAAAATTCATCACCTCAACTGGAAAGTAAGACGGCCTCTTTGGTTTCCCAACATTGATGCATGGAAAATCTGCTGACTCGCGCACTGGTAAGTGTTTATAGACAGCAAAATAATCGAAAACCGTAATTTCCTCTCCATCACCATCCTGCCCGTTTTTTGTTTTCAGAAAGAACCTAGACACAAATGTAGAGTGGTAAGATTATTGCAAAGCAGTACTTCTTAGATGGCATGATTCTTATAAGGCAGAAATTAATTACCTCTGCTCTTTGCATGGTTTTTCACTCAATCCAGTGATTCTGTACTCCATGTTAGAGGGATGGGCCGTGATTCTTAGATTTTTTAGCATCCTCTTGGCCTAGTATAAAATAAAAAAGCTCAGATCATGACCGTTGAGTCAAACAATATGGGTAGAATATTTTCATATATATTTCATTCTTCAAAAGGAGGTATTTATAATACAGGATGTAAACCCTAGTAGGATTAAACTAGGAAAATAAGTGGTATCCTAATTACATAATATCTATACAAAGAGAAATAAATAAAACAATATCCTAATAGAATAGGGATATCTCGCTAACACTCCCCCTCAAGTTGGAGCAAAGACGTCACGCATGCCCAACTTGTCAAGCGAGTTGAGGAAGATACTTGTAGAAACAGTTTTCGTAAGAACATCAGCTAACTGATACTCTGAACAGATGAAGGGGAAGGACACAATCTCCGCATCCGACTTTTCTTTAATGAAATTTCGATCAACCTCCACATGCTTTGTACGGTCATGTTGTACAGGATTATGAGCAATTGCAATCGCAGTCGTATTGTCACAATATAAATCCATGGATTTTTTAGGCCCAAAACCAAGGTCTTTCAACAATCTCCTCAACTATAGTAACTCAGATACACCATGGGCCATTCCCCGATACTCGGCCTCAGCACTAGATCTAGACACTACCTTTTGTTTCTTGCTCCTCCACGTAACAAGATTGCCACCTACAAACATAAAATACCCAAATGTCGAACGCCTATCTGGCTGAACCTGCCCAATCAGCATCTCTATACCCTTTTACATACATATGACCATACTTGGAGAAAATTAACCCCATGCCAGGAGTTACTTTCAGATACCTTAAAATACGAGTCATAGCCCCCATATGATCTACACTAGGAGAGTGCATAAACTGACTCACTATATTTACAGCATACGCAATGTCCGGACGGGTATGGGCTAAATAAATCAACTTCCCCACAAGTCGTTGATAACGTTCTTTATCAGTCAGAACTTGATCGGGATATATCCCCAACTTATGATTCTGCTCACTAGGGGTATCAATTGGTTTACAATCCAACATTCCAGTTTCTGCAAGTAAATCCAAAACATATTTTCTTTGAGATAGAAAAATACCATGTTTAGATATGGCAACTTCAATCCCAAGAAAATACTTTAAATCACCTAATGATTTCATCTCGAACTCGGAAGCCAAATACTTCTGAAGACTCTGTATTTCTACATGATCATCTCCAGTCACAATCATATCATCAACATAAATAATTAAAGCCGTCAATTTACCTTTACGACGCTTCAGAAACAAAGTATGATCAGAGTTACTTTGCACATACCCAAACTTCTTCATGGATGCAGCAAATCTTCCAAACCACGCTCTTGGAGACTGCTTTAATCCATACAAGGATTTCCGTAGCTTGCACACCACACCCTCCTTAGAGGTCACAGGGATACCCGCGAAGGATCCATATATATTTCTTCCTTGAGGTCACCATGGAGGAATGCATTTTTGACATCAAATTGTAGCAGCGGCCAGTCATGATTAGCAGCTAAGGATAAGAGTACGCGTACAGTGTTGAGCTTAGCTACTGGAGCAAAAGTCTCTGTGTAATCCACTCCATATGTCTGAGTATACCCTTTTGCTACCAATCTTGCCTTGTAACGGTCAATGGAACCATCAACCTTGTGCTTCAAAGTAAACACTCATCTGCACCCAACTGCCTTTTTTCCTTTTGGTAAAGGAACTAACTCCCAAGTAGCATTCTTGTTCAAGGCTTCCATCTCAACATGCCTTGCATCTACCCAGTTTTGATCAGAAAGAGCATCCTGCAACTTAGTTGGCACACATACACTAGATAATTGATACAAATATGATGCATATGACTTAGATAAACGATGAGTTGACATATAATGGTTAATGGGATATTTAGACTTGGCATGTCACTATGTGAAAAATGACCTTTAGCTTCGGCGAAATTCCGTTGCTAAAGGTACCCAAGAACCGAAGTATTGGGAACCGATGCATATGATATAGTGATACGCTTCGGACATTCCCCGTCGCGAAAGATGAGTTACGACTTTGCTTTTTCCTTAATCACCGATGCGTAAGTTGTTGCCATATGCCTAAAAGAGCGTTGACTTCCGATGCCTAAACCTTTAATAGCATCAGAGCATATATTAAGACGGATGCTAAATACTGATTATAGCATCAATGGTTTTGTGCATCCTGAAGTATGTACTGACTTACCACTTTGTTTTTTGTACTTATACTGAAGTGAAAAACCAAGAAATAGTTTGACTTTCTACAAATATTATTGACCGTTCAAACTATAGGCTTCGGTTCCGGATAGTGCTGATGTTGTTTTTAATTTTTAACTTCAGTTGTTATGACAAAACTGAGGTTGTTATACACAATAGACATCCTTGTTACTAATAAAGTATAAGCAATTTCCACATTTCACATCATATTTTACATAGTTTCTGTCTCAAAATATAGAGGCATCTCATCCATTTCATATATATTGCCATTGCAACATCAAAAAACATCCCTATATAAGGTGCACAGATGAGTTCTGCCAATAAACCAAAATTCATACATCATCCATGCATAAATAAGCAAAATACTACAAAAACAAGGAGAATGTTCAAACTCAAATCCACTCTAGCACATGACATGCCCATTCATCTCGAACCTTGTCCAATTCCATTTGGGTGTAAAATGCTTTCTTTTTCCCACTTCTCGCATCCTGAAATGAAATGAAAAGACTATGTAAGATTAAGAAAAACTATATAAAATCTTTACCAACAAGCTATGCATAATTTTTAACAAGAAGCTAAAGAAAAACTATATAAAATCTTTAATAAGAAGCGATGCACAATAAGGTTTTATATTTAACATTCATCCACACACAAAAAAGTCACCTCAAAGCTGGAAACATTCCAAGAGTTGAAAAGGAACAGCATCAAACAAAGGAATAAAAAAAAATTGGTATTTCAGTTGAACCCAATCATCCAATCCTTAACAAAGCCTAAATCTAAAACTGAAGCTGTATATCATTTATATAAGTACCTTAGTTCGAAATGCAATGTTTGAATCTTCACAAATTTCCTTCATGTACCGCATCACACAATAACCACACGTCTTTCCATCAGCTTGTTTAGGAGCACCCTACATTATGCACAATACACATTCAGCATTTAGTACTTACGTTCCCTAAAATTAATCTTACTAAATTGTCAAATACACACATACCGAAAGCATAATCCATGTTGGTGGTCTACGCAGGCCTCTCCCCTTTTCAGCATTGAATTGTTTAATTCCACTTTAGCACAAAAATAACAGAAGATTTCAGGCTGTAATACAAATGAAAAAGTTAATATATTAAGGAAATAATTTAAAAAAAACGACTTACGCATTTACAATACGTTTCCACACATCATGAGGGTGACGAGCCCCAAGAGGATCCATGATATACACATTGTCTTTCTCTTCGTCAATTATTGTAAGGATCCAATGACCCCTACATATTAATTGGAAATATATTAGTAATAGTCATAAATATATATATATATATATATATATATATATATTCTAAAAAAACAAACCACTTTACTTACCCAGGATTGTATGGGATCAAAAATATGCTGTCAATACTAGCATGGTTCAAAGCTTTCACAATATATTGAACCCTCCCTGCCTCATCCGGTGAGTTTGGATCATGAAAGGTACGACTTGGGTCCATAAATGCAATCATTGGTTTCCATTCTAGGTCTTGTACCAACTTATATAAATAGCTGTTAACCATTATCATAGAGTCAATATAATACATGATTAATATCCAAATATAAACGTAAAATTATAAAATACAAAGTGACTATTACCTAATGTAAGCGGTTATTACAGCTTGTCCTATTTCATTCATTTGAATGAAGCTGATAACATCTTCTTTGAGGACATATATCATCTTTCCTACCCCAAATATGTCCTCATCAATATATGAACTCAGAGTCTGACCTTGGGACATCAGTTTCTGTGCAAAGCCGTATTGTTAAGCTCATAATTTCATACATATACATGCCCAATTTACTTACTTCTTTTATTTAGTTTCCTATAATTCTGAGTTATTTGCCTCTCTTTGTGTGTTTTGTAGGCCAATAGAGCAAGAGAGCATAATTCATACAATTCAAGCATGTTAAGGCCTAATTTGGATGATTGGATGAATGGATGAAGAGCTTAAAGACAAACTCATTTTGGCTACAGCCCCTGCCAGTCCAGTTCCGTAGGTCACATTGCAAGATTTGTTTCAGCAACCTACACAGCTCGGATGAGGCAGCATTCTTCATGAAAGTTGTTCCAATGGGTGTGTACTATAACATATCCAAAATTCAGCCCCATTGGATAAATATGGAGTCCGTCACCTAGCAAACACAGAACCATGCTCAGGATGGATTTTTGTCAGCGAGCAAACTGAGTTAGAATTTTGTTTCGGCCTTAACTTCCTCCTCCGAGCTTGGATTGGGCCAATACTTGTGAGGTTGGATCATACACATTCTGAACTTCACAATGGACATTTTAAAGTCTTCATTTGATTCAGCCGAGCCCAATTTGTAAGCCCTTGAAGTTGCTGGTCATGCTGACATGAGGATGAGCTGGTTGGTTGGAAGCTTGGTCATGGTGAGCTAGGCATGAGCTATTGTTGCTAGTTGGAAGCTTGGTCATGCTGACATGAGGATGAGCTAGGGCTGCTGGTGGGATTTATTGGTGAAGTGCATCAACCAATTCAGATTTTCTAATACAAGTGTTGTATGCATTAGCTATATTAAAATCTGATTCACCTAACCTCTATGCCTATAAATAGAGAGTCTCTAGAGAGCTAGGAGAGTAAGAAATTGAGTTCCATCATTTACACTTCCATTGTACACAAAGAGAGGGAAAGTTGAGAGTCACAAAGGAAGAGAAGGGAGAAGGCAGCAGCTGGGAGGCTTTGGCCTCCTGGCAGCCATGGAGATGAATCTTTTCCATCTCTAGCATGTTGTCCTTATCTTCTTCTCCTCCCTTTGTCTTTTATTTTCTTCTTGTATTTCCTTTGTTTTACTTTGTTTTTCTGTTATTAGTTTTAATAAACATCTTGCTAGTCTTGTATCATGGTTTGAGTTTATAAAGTTTGATTTCATTCATGAATTCTTCTTCACTATTTTAATGGAGCTGTTTTGCATCCTTTGATTGATCACCTAAAGTTTTATGCGTTATGCTCTTGGGAAGGTTTGGGGATCATCTTCATTCCATCCATTAGCAACTCATGTGATTTGGTTTCTAGGTCTCCTAATGTAAACACCATGCTTGGGGTCCTTGTGATGTTCAATGTAATTTGATCCAAACACCATGGACTTATTTGTGAGCATCTTCATGAGTGAATCAATTTGTTTACTTGCTACCATAACATGATTAGAACAATTAGGGTGGATTCTAGAACAACACCATCTTGTCTTAGTTACTTTCTTTCTTCTTGTTTTGTTTCTTTTGTTTTCATTTTTGTTTTGTGTAGAAAAACTGAGTTGGATCATTCAATCACCAATCCCCGTGGAATCGACCTCGCACTTACATATGCTAAACTACCAACGGCTCGTGCACTTGCGAGTATCACAAGTTGAGGATGCAGCTGAATCCATTTTGGTGCAGCTGAATCTACGCAACACGTATAAAATCTTGCAAGACTTTGGTACTGTTTCGGGATAGACTGAAACAATGACTTTGCTAATTTTTCCTTTGTAGTTTTCTTTTTCTTCTCCTATCACATATACCAAAAAGTATCATATATTAGGGAAAATATGAAATAAAATAAGTTCAAAATTAAGGTTGCTTACCACTATATCGTCTATAAAAACTATAAGATCCTCTGGCCAAGCTACTTGAGACCCAACAGCATCATCAACAGTATACAACACTCCTTTCACTGGTATAGGTAGTGGAGAAGCTGCATTTATGGCATAATTAACAGAGACTCTTATATTTCCCTCTCCTAAAGGAACATTATGAAGCAGCTGTTGATGCACATTTATGTCAACAATTGTGCCACTTGCAACAATATTGTCCTTTGAGCCGAAAGCCAATTTGCAATCCTTACCCTAATACACATAGAAAAGGCATGTAAACAAAAAAAATAATAATCAAGCATACCTTAAACAAAATTAAGCATATGCATATTATAAAACTAAATGAAATTCAGCAAGTAAAATTCAGTCTTAATATCAAGTTCAAAATCTGTTATTTAATTTGCAGTGCCTAAATCTAATACTGCAATATTAATAAGTGCCTAATATCAAAGTAAATTCAAATAAACATTACCATGTTCGCCTCAACTTCAGTTTGCTCCACCACATCATCACAAGCATCTTCACAAACTTCTTTACCAGCAGTAACTTCCATAAATTTTGATGGTATGTTTGTTGATGCTTTTCTGGACATGTGAGAAATATTTGGAATACGGGGTGAGTTAGATACATTACAGTGTTGACCGGAAATCGCCACCTTCAGCATCTCTATTTGCTTTTGAAGAAGTTCTTGCGCAGCTTCGTGCTTTTTTCTGTTGTTCTTCCATCATTTTTTTTGTCTCTTGCAGCAAAACATCTCGTTCTTTCACCATATCCTTTGATGCACACTCCCTCTTTTTCCTAGGAACGTTGAAGAACGCATTTGGCTTCACATAGCCTCCCACACCCCTCACCCTTCCACCATGTTCAGGGGTCCCCAAAGCCATAGCTAAGACATCATTATAACCAGATACGGCTATAAGGCCTTCTTCTTTCTCCTTCAACAATTTTTCCTGATTTACAAAGATACACACACACACACACACACATACATATATTAGAAAGATATAATTTTGTTTTACAATTAACTAATTATTTTACATATATACTTACAATTGTTCTAGCCAAATCAGCTACCTCCTCATCAAGAATCTTCCCGTTCTTATCTTCACGTGCTACCTTCCATAGAAGAGCTCGAACTACTTCCTCATCCTTTGCCACTATCTTCTTATCTACCTATTCAAGATAAACCAAAGTTAGCACAAAGCAATTTACTCCTATTGACCCAACTATATACAGATTCTCCATATATATACTTACTAAATCTTCTACCACTCCAATATATCCTTTACGGCCAGTTCTATGATGGTATTTACATTTATTGCGCCTCTCCTTTTGGAGTTCATGGATTTCCTACATTATAAACAACAAGTTTATGTCATATTTACAAATCTGATCATACCTGCCAATTTTGGAGAGCATAGATAATTTTTGGAGAGCATATATAAAGGTATTTACAAATCTGATCATACCTGCCAATTTTCACGCAATCTAGAGATTACAAAAGTTTGCCAATCTGATAATTCAATGAAGTCATACATTTCAGGATGCTCCTTCAAGGCCTCTGGGTTGTCTCTATGTGGAAGTACATACTCCCTTGTTAATGTACTCTTGAATTGCCTCCATTTGGTTGAAGCAGATTGCAAAGTAGACTGTTTGCTTTCGGGTGGTAATTCAAAGGCAACCTGCACCAAGAATGAAATAAATAAGGAATCTTGATCTAATGAGAAATTATTAAAATAAGTATGAAAGAGTTATTCAATATACGTAAATTAAAATTACCGTTATTTCTGTCCATATTTTCTCCTTCAAATGGTCATCCACTGCTGGCCAATTGCTTATATGAATGGGGATTATGGTTCGAGCCATTACACCTGTGTATGATGCATATTGTTTGCCCACCTTCCCCATTGGTTCTCCTTTTGGGCTAAACTCAACTACTAACTTTTTCCCTTTCTTTTTTTTCTTTTGAATTTTATGCATTTCTGTTGGACCACGCTTTCTTTTAGCTTCACTTGTGCTGGTAACAGCGTTTCAGAATGAAGAAGCTTCATTTGACTGGGGTATATCCGAGTGGTTCTCCAGTTTTTTCTTTTGAGGGTTTCACTCGAATCTTCTTTGGTGAACCCATAGCAAGATTGATTAAGGCAAACCTAAACACCCAAAAGCAAAACATTATTAGTGAATTGTATATATGCACCAATATGGACAGATTATATATGAACTGATAACAAGGACAGATTAAGACAGATTATAATGGAAACAATTAATTCATGTAAACAAATCTTAACGCCAACTTACAACTGGAAATTTATAATGACACAAGTTTATAGTAAAAGATATTCATATTATAAATGCATTCTAATATGATATCAAGAAAGAAAATTCTTACATAAGAAAATTCAGCAGTACTTTTGGAATTCCACACACATAAACCAACATCTATACTCTTTTTTTCGATTAGTGACCCATATACCCTCGCAATCTGTTCGAATGTACTTCGTATCTCCCTCACCCAATTCATATTTAAATTCTTCAACCGGTGGTAATCCATTGGTAAATGATTGGTGTTCAAGTACAGAATCTTCTAACTCATCACCATGAACATAGACTCTATTCGGCATTGGAAGCACAATTGACCAGCCATCGTTTTCAGGGTCATCAATGTAAAATACTTGACTCACGTGAGTGGCCATAACAAATTCATCCTTTCTATAACCTCTCCTGTTAAGGTTCACCATAGTCAACCCGGTGTCATCGTCATATTTGATACCTTTCTCATTCTCAACCCATGCACACTTAAATAAAGGCACCTGAAAACTGATGATAATTAAGCTCCCATATTTCTTCAATAACCCCATAAAATTTCATGTTTGAAACAATTGGATTTTTATCCTTTGCACTCGAAACTTGCATAGTACTTGCTACCAAGCAAACCCCACTATTTTGGACAGCACGCTCGTTGTCTCGTGCTTTGGTGTGGTATCGGTATCCATCTATGGCATAACCGCTATATTTCATAACTCCTTTTCGAGGTCCTTGAGCCAACCACCTTACGGTGTCTGTCACCGCATTCATATTCATGCATAATTGACCACCCACCTAGGATAATAAAACAGAATAAAATTGTGTCGTACCAATTAAATATGTTCAACACAAATTAGTACTATAAACACAACTAACCCTATGATGAAACCAGCTAATAAACCTTCGGTTGTGCATGTCTTGTATCCATTTTTTATCCTTTGCTTTCCTAGGATTAGTCTCCTTCAAATGTTGCTTATGTTCACTGTAAAACATTACAATGCACAAATAATAATTTTGTTATTAAGCTGACTTAATAACAACAACAACAACAAAAAACAATAGAGTTGTTTTCAAAGATAACTTACTTTATGTAAGGATCAACTTCCATTGTATTATCCAAGATAGTTCGATGTGCTTGCTCCCATTTGTCATGCGACACTGATTCTATAACAGCGCTTGATAAAGCATTGCTAGTGTTTGCTAGATCTGATCGCGATGTAGGTACCCCAAATGCACTTAAATCAGCCATGTACTCTGAGCAAAATTGTACAGATTCTTCCACATGGAAGCGTTCAGCGATACAACCCTCCGGATACACACGATTGTGTACGTAACCCTTTAATACCTTCATGTATCTTTCAAAAGGGTACATCCATCTATAAAAAACTGGTCCACACAAACGAACCTCTTTAATAAGGTGCACAGTTAGATGGACCATTATATCAAAGAAAGATGGAGGAAAAAATTGCTCAAGCAAACACAATGTTGCCACAAGGTCCGCTTGTATCCTATCAAGGTTAGGTACATCCACCACTTTCTTACATAAATCATTGAAGAAGAAACAAAATCTCGTTATTGCATATCTAACTTGTTTGGGCAACACACCACGTATAACCACGGGTAGCAATTGTTGCATCAATACGTGGCAATCATGTGACTTAAGACCAAGTAGTTTCAACTCTTTCATGCATACAACGTTTCTTATATTTGAAGAGTAGCCTTCGGGCACTTTAATACCCATCAATGCTTTGCACATTGAAATTTTCTCCTTCTTATTCAATGTACACATTGATGGAGGCAAAAAAGTTCTCTTCTCCCCAACTTGTGGTGCCAAACCAATTCTTACACCCAATTTAACAAGATCCTCACGAGCTGCCACACCATCTTTTGTTTTCCCGGGAATGTTCAACAATGTACCAAAAATACTTTCGCATACATTCTTCTCAATGTGCATAACATCGAGGCAATGTCGAACATAGTGTGATTTCCAATAAGGAAGATTAAAGAAAATTGATCTTTTCTTGTAACAATTAGTACAGCCTACATCTTTCCGCTTTCCAGTTCTCTTCCCCCACTCATAGTTTATGGACTCGACTTCTTTCCATACTTTCTCCCCGGTTAGAGGCATGGGTGGCGGGTAAGTTCTTCCTTACCATTAAATTCTTCAGTTAATTTTCTGTAAGGATGATAATGTGATAAGAATCTGCGATGGCCAGTGAATGCCATTTTATTTCCATGTTCCAACCTTTCCGCATATGTCTTGTCACCACATATTGGACATGCATAATACCCTTTCGTAGTGCACCCAGACAAGTTACCATATGCCGGAAAATCATTGATTGTCCATAAAAGGACAGCTCTCAAAGTGAATGACTCTTGCCGGAAAGCATCATAGACTCCCTCCACCCCATCCCATAGTAACTCTAAATCATCAACCAATGGTTCCAAGTAAATGTCTATATCATTGCCAGGTTGTTTAGGGCCAGAAATTAACAACGTTAACATCATAAACTTCATCTTCATGCACAACTCTGGAGGCAGGTTATATGTCACCAAAATCACTGGCCAGCAACTATATCTACTACTAAGAGAACTATGTGGATTGATTCCATCCGAAGAAAGAGCTAACCTAAGGTTTCTTGGCTCACTCGCAAAATCTGGCCACTTATAATCAATCATCTTCCATGATGGCGAATAGCTGGATGACGCAATCGACCATCCTTTATTCGAGCTTCATTATGCCAAGTTAAACTTTTAGATGTTTCCAAGGACTTAAACATACGTTTAAACCTGGGGATAGGAGGAAAGTACCATAAGACCTTTGTCGGGACCCTTTCTTCACTACGTTCTTCTTTGTCACCTTCCATCTTGAAAGGCCACATTTAGGGCAGCTTGTCAGATCATGATACTTCTTCCTGGACAAAATGCAATCATTAGAGCATGCATGTATCTTCTCACATTTCAATCCCAATGCATTCAACGTCTTCTTTGCCTCATACATAGACGAGGGTAGTAGTGACCCCCCCTTCTCAAAATGAGCCACATTCAAAAAGCATACAATGCTGGAAAGATACAAAAAACCATGCTGACACAAAAAGCTCCAAACAAAAAGCATCAAATTTACACTCTAAGCCATCCATTGCAATGGAAATTACAGTTACTTCCATCAATTAAATAAAATTGCATCACAATATTTCCCACAGCTGCCAACAAAGAACCAAAGTTTTTTTACGAGCACTCAAAAACCAAACTAGAGTATTCAAACAGTTTTAAACAGAATGGTATCCAAATAGAAATAGTAAAAGCATAAATAGAAGCATACGAAACTCATAACTCAAATAGTGAGAAACAAATACACTCAAAAGAGTAAAAGCATAAATTGAAGAGGAAGATGTTTTGTCTTACCTGTAGTTATCAAGATTCAGGATAGGCAGAGATAAAAGACTCCACCAAAGGCAGCTGCGTGAGCTCCAAAGGGAATGCAAAATTTGGACTTCAACTGACCTCCAAATGAGTTGTTGAAGGTTATTGTGGTGCCCTTACCCAAGTCTCTGAAAGAAGGCACCCATTTTCAGTAAACAATATGTGAAAAAACCCCAACCCTTAATAAACAGAAAAATAAGCTTCAAATTGCAACATGCAACATCTATGAAAATTAATAGAACTCAGATGAAGAATAATCAAACCCTAAACTTTAAAATTATATGTATAACAAATTACCCAAATCAAAAAATGCCGTGTATAGATTTGCCAAACTATGACTTTAACTTCACTAAAATTTCGAAAATAAAAAGTAATTCACAACACAGAGAACATGAGCAATCTCAGAGCCCTAAAAACAGATAGAGTAATTAAAACGCAAAAGCAAGCACGTACCGGTAAAGGATCGGAGTTACGAACCCTAGCTGAAGAAGAAGCGTCGAGAGAGGAAGGAAGGAGACAACCGAAGAGCACAGATCTCAAAACGAAGAGGAGGCAGGTAGAGTGACTATCTGTGACTGGATGAGAGAGTGATGAGAGAGTGTCGGTGATTGGGTATAGTGAGAGAGGGTTTAGGGTGAATGGGGGTATCACGAGAGAGAAGATAGGGAGTTTGAAGGTGAGAAGATGGGAGCTCTCAGTCACTTTCGTCTGTGGGTCCTGAGAGAGAGAGAAGAGGGAATTTTTTTGTGAGAAGGAGGAATCTAAAATTTTCACAAAGGGACTGAAATTTGTTTAGGGGAAAAACACTGTGAGCGGTCAACTATAGGCTTTTGGCATCGGAGCTAAATTGGCGCTTAAATTAATTTTTCACCCAACAATTTTACGCATTCAGTATATTTCAATCATCGATGCTAAATATAATCAATGGCATCCGTAGGAGAAACCCAAAATTTGTGCTGATGCCTTTATGTACTTTTAGTCCTATTATTTATAAAACTGATGCCTAATATACTAACAGCATCGGTATTTCGTTTCACCGATGCCTATCTAGTGTTGCGGAAAGTAAAATTTGGCATAGTGTGTATATCAGGAAAATATTGCACTTTAGGTTTCCCACGGGTAGTACGTGGGGCAAACAATAGGTAGGCACATCATTAGAAAGTACCTCATTATCACAACTTGATTGAGGCAATGGAGGGGCAGAGGGGGGTCTATTATCAATTTCATTTGTATGAGAGTCGCCAATATCACTGTTATGTCCTTCTGAGAGAGGCTCAAAAACACCAAAAATTTGATCGGGCGACCGGTCGTGGCTTTCCGGGCGGCGGTCGCGTCACTCGCATTGGTACTTTCGTCGCTCGTCGACGTGAGCGACCGGTCGCTTCCTATGTGCGACCGGTTATTTCCTGGGCAGATTCGCTCGCGACCGGTCGTGAGGTCACTGCGATCGGTCGCTTTGCTCGTATCGGGACTGACCTGTTTCGTCGAGGCAGGCGACCGGTCGTTTTCATCACAGATGCGTTGGCGACGGTCGCCTCTTTCCTCGACCGGTCGCTTCCTGTTCACCAGAAATTCCTTCTTCAGCTCGGAAAACTTCCATATTTTCCACTTCGAAACTCTTCAATTCACTCCCCATCTCCCCCTGAATTGAAGAGGAGGGAGAGACATAGTAGGGTACTTCTTCATGAAATGTGACATCCAAAGTGACATGTACCTTCTGAGTAGGCGGGTGATAACACTTATAACCCTTCTAAGTAGTAGAATAACCAATGAAGACGCAGCGGAGAGCACAAGGATCAAGTTTACTCCGTTGATGGGAGTAGACATGAACATACGCAACACACCCAAACACCTTCGGAGGTAACTTAGAGACCGAAACCGGAGGAGTAAGAGCACACAACACATCAAGTGGAGTCTAGAAATCAAGAACCCGACTAGGAGTACGGTTAATCAAGTAGGCCGCGGCCAAGACATCATGTCCCCAAAGATGATGGGGAAAGACATATCCAACATAAGAGAGCGGGCAACTTCAAGTAACTGACGATTCTTCCTTTCAGACACGCCATTCTGTTGAGGAGTGAATGGAGTGGTAGTTTGGTGAATGATACCGTGATCACGAAAGAACTGATTCAATGTATGATTCACATATTCACCGCCATTATCGGTCCGAAAAACTTTAACATGAGCATGAAACTGAGTAGACACCATGGCACAAAAATCAGGGAGAATAGAGGCAACATCATGTTTATTCTTCATCAAATATACCCATGTTAAGCGAGTGCAAGTCATCAATAAACGTAACAAACCAACGGAAACCATTTGAAGTCACACGAGCAGGACCTCATACATCAGAATGGTCTAACTCAAAAGGCAAGGCAGCTTTATTATTACTTAAGGGAAAAAAAGTACGGTGACTCTTGGCCATTAGACAAGTCTCACATTTGAAGCTAGACTCATCACATGAGCGGAATAAAGATGGAAAAGGACGCTTAAGGTAGCCAAATGATGGGTGTCCCAAGCGACGATGCCATAACCAAATTTGTTGTTTGTCTTTGACACTGCAACGTGAACAGGTATTAACGACACGATCACGAACTGGTGCAGAAGGTAATGTCAAATAATACAACCCCCTATCCGTTTACCATGCCCAATCACCTCGTGAGTCTTGAGATCCTGAAAAGAGCAATGGGTAGGATAGAAAGTAGCAGAAGCATTAAGTGTATCAAGTAAGCGACCAACAGATAAAAAGTTACAATGGATATTGGGAACTAATAACGCACGAGACAATGAGAGAGTTGGGTGAGAGAAATGGTGCCCTCGCCAGTAATTGGAGATGGCAAACCATTAGCACTAGTTATGTATGGGTCACGGATGTTACTAGACAACTCATCGAAAAATTTAGCATTATAAGTCATATGATCAAAAGCACCAGTGTCAATTATCCAAGTATTAGAGCCAGGACCTGGAATAGAGTCAGAAACACGCAAATTGCAGAAGCAGCAGCAGCACCAACAATGGAATTATCACCCATGATTGTAGCAGAAACTCAACAAATCACGCAGGGTATACAACAGATCATAGCAGAGACACAAATATGGCAGATGCACGAAGACAACAGAGGCACAAACACAGGAGAGGCAGATGCACGAACACAGGAGAGGCACGCAGGTAAAGGCACGAACACGACAGAGCACAAGGCACAAACACAATAGAGGCAGATGCACGAACACAGTAGAGGCACAAACACGACAGAGCACACATCGGAACACGGCAAAGGCACAGACACAAGAACCCTAAAAGAAATTAGGGCACACAGGTAGAACACAGGAGAGGCACAAACACGGCAGAGCACACATCGGAACACGGCAAAGGCACAGACACAAGAACCCTAAAAGAAATTATGGCACACAGGAGAACACGGGTGGGCACAACACACACAGGTCACCAGAAAGTCGGCTCTAGATACCAAGTCAAACAATATGGGTAGAATATTTTCAGATATATTTCATTCTTCAAAAGGAGGTATTTATAATACAGGATGTAAACCCTAGTAGGATTAAACTAGGAAAATAAGTGGTATCCTAATTACATAATATCTATACAAAGAGAAATAAATAAAACAATATCCTAATAGAATAGGGATATCTCGCTAACACGTTGCACAACCAATGTAATGTCAAAATTGAAGGAAACCACGATTACCTTAATCCAATCAATCTGATCATTACTCTTAACATTTTGGTTCTCCAAGAGGAAGTCGAGAGAACACGACTAGGTTTCACGATCATTGTAGTGGATACATCTGCATTAAAACAAGGACAGTGATGAGCTTGGCAGTAGAATCACAAAACAAACTAGCCTTCTATTTCTTAGAAACTTACCCATGTTCAGAGACAGACCCCTTGGGTAGCTCTGAAAACTTGAGTGGAAACCACTGCAGCTTTGTACACCTCCTCCCAACTTTTTGAAGCTCTGATTGTTATGGAAGAAAGACTGTCGGACAAGGAGACAACCCCTGCAGACAAACAGAATATGATGCACCTAATAAAAAAGTGGACTGCCATAGGAAAGATACAACAGTGAAATACATACTGCTTTGCTGCATTCTGCCTTAGTATGATATCAAGTACCCTCACTGCTTCCTGAAAATGCTCCGAGTCCTGACCTCGTAACGCATTCACAATTGCTTGCATTGGGATTTTAGTAGCAAAGTTGATCTGCACCTTTAATGTTTTGGATTGATACTGCTTCTTAACTCTCTTCCTATCCCCTGCACTATCAGTTGGGTTGGAACTGCCTCCGGCGCTTGAAGTCCTCCTATAGGTGTGTGCAAATAGCCAATATCAAATATAAGAGCAAGGGATATTCATTATCAACCACATGATAGTACCTGATTGATGAGATGTCTTCCAATACGATCACGAAATCGAGTCTGTTACGAGGCAGAGAGCTAACTGTAAACAAGCTTTTTTCTCCATCATAAGCAAATTCTTTATGTCCCAGCTCCGAGCCATATGTTTCTTTAACTTTGTCAAGAACTTTTCGTCCAATGCCTTTCTCACCAACTGGGGTTCCATCCTCATAAAGCATATCAATCTGTATCATCATAATAACACCAATACAATGATACAAACATCACTATTCCTGCAAATGATAGGGCAAGAGAGAGAGAGTACAGGGAATTACACTATAATGGAAGAAGTATCCATCAGACTTGTTCACTCCCACTTTGAAATGGTTAGTTAGAAGTGGAATCCTTTGCCCTTTAGATCCAATACCGGGCCTTGCCATGGGAACACGTTTTGGATTTGATGCTTTCTTCAGTAGTTCGAGACGTTTGTCTTCGGATACAATGGGGACAACATTTGGAGGGATAATGGCCGGAGGAGGAGGAAGTGCAACTCCTTCTGGATTTGAAGACTCCATTTCCTAATACCTGCTCAACTACAGGAGTCATAAATAACGTCGTTAGTTAAAACTTTGCCAAACTTGGAAACAATAATCTCTAGCACACCAACTTTGCCAATCTCCACATTATGCTTTAGTCAGGGAGCAATAAACACTTAACATAAGATGATGCTATTAATACATCATAAGCTGCTTTTAAAGGGAAATGTAAGAAATGAAGGGAAAAACAAAAGGTTAGAGAACCAAGAAGTAGGCTATATCTGACCAACATTTCATAGCGGACACTACTAGAAACTTGAGTAGAAGCCACTGTTTTCTTAGTCACTGCATCTAAATGGTGGCCATTGCTGATGTAATAGCCACAATTACTGTACATCTGTGACACCAAACACATGGCCCCAGGGGACTGTAAAAATGCCAGAGTTGTAGTAGAGCCTAGTCAATTGTTAAATACAAATAGGATAACTGTTATAACAAAAATGGGTGCATGCAATTTTTTTATTTTTACACTAGCGATATTCTACTTTAATCTAACTACGGGGGAGGGGATTGGAATTCAGGTGCAAAGTGGGGAGCATATCCTCTCTAACCAACTTGGCTAAGTCCATATTTGCTGAGTACATGCAATTGTTAAATACAAGCCTTTAAAGAAACACCGGAAGCTATTTAATTTATTAAACAAAAATCAATGACATTGACAGGCTCAGTAGACTGCATATATAAAGGCTAAAAATGTTCTGCGGTCAAAACAGAGCATAAAGAACACGGAAAGGAAAAAGGAAATAACTCATCTAATCAAATTTAAGCCAAACCAAAAGTGCATCGTGCATTTTTAAAGAAAAAAAAAAGAAACATATATATTTGGGGCTTCTGAATCCAAAGAAACGGGATCTTTAGGGGAAAATCTATGGTATTAATTAAGATTTGGACGCTTTCAACTTAAATACTTTACACACAAAGTCACTCAGTTTTTTACTTCAAACAAAAACCCAAATCCCATATTTCATTTTCCCTTTAAAATCCCTTTTTTAGCCTTCTTTTATAGTCTTCTTTTTTTTTTTTTTTGCGCCATCACCTTTTTTTATAGTGTAAATTAATCTAATTTACGGGAAAGAGAATTCAAACTTGCTTGCAATTTACAAGGGAAAAGTTAAATTTTCTGAAAATACGAACCAGAAAACCTAGTAACAGCTGCTGCTGAGGAGCAACAAAAAACAATTGCATTATGAAGATCTTGAACGACACAGCTGCTTTCGGATGCCAAGAAAATAAAGCAAAACTACAAAAAAAATACAAATAGAAAAAAACAAAAACAAAGCCCAAGTTAAATAATTTTATTGAGGGACACCTTTTAGGGTTCCCTATGAATTTTTTTCAACGATCCAAATCATCTATTTTTTAAGCCTACATTCGTAGACCATCTTTGCAAAAATTTAGACAATTCGGAAACTGTTTGTGTCCTACAAAATCAATGAACATGGTGCTTTAAGAAAGTACTAAAATTTTAATAACTCAATTGAATGGTCAAATAATATCGGATTCAAGTAATTTTTTATAAATGTGATCTTTGAATGATTATCTGAAAAATAGACGGTTTGAATTAGCGAAATACAATTCGGTGAGCCCTAGCGAAATACTCTCAAATAAGCTTATTTGAAAACTTGATGAAAGATATATATTATATATATACACACATACAACACGCAAATATGATCTCTGTACACTCAGATCTAGTTGTCAGAAACCAAACAGGAAACCTAGATGCACAGACCAAGAAGGCAAAGGCAAACCGACCCACTAGTAACACCAGTGTCAGAGCTCTAAAACAATAGCGGTCGCAGAAGAAAAATTAAAAAAAGAGACCTGTGAGAGTTGTACAACCAAAACTGTGAAAACCCAAGACCCAGCGCCATTTGTCAGAAGTGAAAGACAAACCCACAAACACAGAACAGGAAAATCCAAGAAACCGAAGCAACTCACCAAAAAAGCAATGCCTGGCTAAGGCTTTCACGTATCAAGCATAGACAATAAAGACCTATGAGACTATAAAATAGTAACAATTACCACAAATGTATGAAAACCCAAAGAAATTTAGAAAAAAAAATGGTTTTTTTTTCCTTTAAAACAGAGAGAAGATAGTGATGACCATCACAAGTGTGAAAAAACTCAAAAGAAAATCCCATGCTCTAAACCAAAATCTTTTCTTTTTTTCTTATTTTTTGGGTAAGAAACCAAATATCTAAAACAATGGCTGGCTCTTTCATGTGTAGTAGACGGACTAACAAAATGAAAGAAAACAAATCGACCCATTACTCAAAACAAAGCATCAGAGCTTTTTCAAGTATGGTAAGCATATAATGATCAGAGGCCAAACCCAACAGAAAAAAAAAATGGAGAGAGAGAGAGACCTGTGAGGCTTTGAGAGCACAAAACAGCACCCAAAAGAGAAAACTCAAAAACTCAGAACACAAAAGCAAATCCCAGAACTCCAAAAGAGATATAATTTTCTTTCTTTTTCGGGTGTGAATTTGGTGAAGTCTTTTTGATTACGTGGTATTAAAAATGGAATCCCTACTACCTGCTCTTGTTGCATTTGCTCTTTCTCTCTCTAACTGTACGGACGCAAGGAAGGAAGGGCATGTCCAGTAGTGTAGTGACGCGTGTCGCGGTCCCCTCAGCTGCCCATCCCCTTAAATTCTAGTTTCCGGTCTTGACCGCTTTTCAATTATATTACCATTTTTGTCTGCTTAACGACGTTATGACGAGGTTCATCCTCATTTTTTGAGAAAAGGAACAAAATATTAAAACTTTTCTTTTTTCTTCTTGTTTTTTTGTTTTTTTTGGGGTAAATTTAATTTTATCATTTTTATTGGAAAATTGGAATACTAGATAAAGCATGTTTCAAACCAATATGTCAAATTACCATATAGACATAAAATGACAAAAATTGAAAGTTAAAGTTGCTCCAACTGAGTAGTCAAATTCTATATCGGATGTGAAGGCTAGAAGAGATATATCAATAATATATCAAAAAGCTTGATGTTAAATATTAATTTAATCTTTTTTTAGTCATGATTCTCACTATTATTTACTTTTTTTTACAACTTTATACATCATATGGGTCTCATTTGCTTTTAAAAATATAATAAAATAAAGAGAATGCTTAGTAACTTTCTCTCTAACCTTTTCTTTTGGATCTTTTCTCTTCTTCTCATGCCATATGTGTCACTAATGCATAATTTTTGCTTTCCAAGATTACCCTTAATAAATATATTGTCTTTCATATTAACTTTAATTTATCTAAATTTTTTTACAAATTGGAAAAATAAAAATAGAATTTAATAAAATAATATTTTGTTTTACCCACCAACCCCAGCCCATACGTACCCCATTTCCATCTCTCAAAATATGTTGCTTCTCTTGCCAGCCACCCGTCACTACGTAACATCTTCCTCCCGCCCCTTGTGGCAGGGTTGTTTTTTCAATGTTTTCGTACTTCCTTTTTAATGTTTTAATTATTAATATCCTAAAACTGATTTTTTTTAATTTTTTTAAATTGAACTTTGTATTTTTTTAAGGAACTGAGGGGGTATTTTATATCATTCAAATTTTGAAATGCTACCAAACTACAAAAGGGTTATCCACTAATGTTTCTGAAATTCAGATGGTCAAAATTTTGTGTTTGTTAAATGATTAGATTTTTTTTTAAATAACATTTATTTTTTTAATAGTAATTCAAAAGAAAGTTATAATACATTCAATAAAGGTAACTTTGGAAAACAAAAGCTATGCATTAATGACATTGTTTTAAGTGTAAAGAAAGTGACACATGACATGAGAAAAAGGGATAAGGTTAGTGAGAAGGTTGTTAGCATTCTCCATAAAATAATATGGTATTTGGCATTTCAGGTGGAGTTAAATTTTTTCCAAAAGTGTCAAATTGCCACATAAGCCATCAAATTCAAATTTAACATTTTGCATTTAACATCTCCCTTGGAAATGCTATTATAAGTTTTACATAAATTTGAATCTTTTCTTAAATTTCAAAGAGACAAATCAATAGCTCATTACTAATAACATCGATATTATACACACTTTAACCACCTACAAAGCTTAGTAGGTGTAAGGTTTTATTACAAAAGGTCACAATATTATTAGACTCGATCGGTGTTTTGTATTGATTTGGGTTTATTTGATTGTTTGATTTGGGTTGGCCCACCACTAGTAGCACCGATATTGTCCCCAACTTAACCACATGTTTAGTAGTTGTGAGATTTTATTTGAAAGGCCTCTATAATATTAAGAGTGGAACCATTCATTATATGTTGTAATTTATTTGATCAAGTTCTCAATATGGGAATTTATACTCTTCAACACTCTCCCTCACGTGGGACCACCATTGGCCACACATACAGCCACGTCTACATCGGAGTCAAACATTAAAGTCCAACTATGGTTGAATTTTGGACGGATCGAAATTAGGGGATTCCAATTCCGTTCCAAAAAATTTCAAAATTTCAACTTCCATTCCAATTTGGAAAACTCCGAATTTTTGGAAAACTTTGAAACTTACCTATTTCATATATATTTTTTGGAAAATTTAGGAAAATCATAGAAAATTTTAAACATAAAATAATTTTGACTAGATACTTTATCATCCATTTAGACAAGATATTACTAATAACAACATGTGATCAAAATCTGGTTTGTTCTTTTTGATCGGGAAGTGGTTTTTAAATTTTTTTTAAAAAAAGGTGCTTCTTATTATGAAATAAATATGAAAACCATAAAAGAAGGCATCACACAAATGTTTTATCAAACCAAAAATATGAAAACTGTGGGCGCTCCTGTCTACTTTTCTTTCAAACTCTCTTAGGGCTTGTTTGAGAGTGATTCTGGAAAAGTCAATAATCACTTTCATAGAGAATCACTTCTCCAAATAATTACTTTAAGTGATTTTATGAAGAAGCACATGGGAGGTGATGGCAATTTTCCCCGCGGGTAAGGGTCTTCGCGGGTATTCGACCCTAATGGGTCGGGTATGAAGGACAAAAAATGGGTATGAGGATGGGTACGGGGAATTTTTTGGGTATGGTGTTGGGGGAGGGGCGGGGATGGTATTTTAATCCCCAACCCGAACCCTCCCCGTTTAGAATATATATATATATATATATATATTAATTTTTTGATGAGTTATATATATTATAGTATATATAAATATGCTATTAAAGTAATTGTATCAACTAAGTTTTTTATTATTATATTATGTACTTATATAATTTATATAAATCTTAAGCCACACTACTTATTTATTTAGTTAACTTCCAGTACATATATAAACATTCTTATATTGTCTAATAAGTATATATTATATCTTGCCTTAGTACTTTTTTTTTTTCAACAAAGTAGTTATATATTGGTTTTTTCTTCGATAATGGGGCGAGTTGGGGAACCCATTCCTCAACGAATGTGGGGATGGAGAATCCCCGATATGAATATTGCGGGTATGAAGGCGGGGATGGGGAAAAGAGCTTAACGGGGATGGGAATGGGAATGGCATACCCACCCCCAATTGGACCCATTGCCATCCCTAGGGAGGTGTTTCTCTCCAAATAACTTAAAATCACTTTTAGTGATTTTTGTTTTTGTTTTTTAAATAAGTACGAGGGAGATGTTTTTTCTCAGAAGTGATTCTGACCTTTCTAGATTTTTTTTTTTTTGGACGAAGGCATATCTAGAATCACTCCCAAATAAGCCCTTAATCAATAGCTAACTTCGGACAATCTTTGAAAGACATTACACATGTGTTTTCTCACATTCGTTAGGTTTTTCTAATGTATTTTTTGGGCCACCATTGTCGAGTTTATTTGTGAGAATTGGCCCAACAAATTGGTGGTTTCATCGAGAGCCAATCATGCTCAAGAAAGAATCGTTTTTAACTATGATCAGCTCTACAACCACTTGATGGGAATCTATCAATTTTCATGTGAAAAATGAATTTTTTAGGTTTAATAAATAATATTTGTAATCAATGCTATTTGTCAAATAAAAAGTAATTTTCTATTTTATTACTGTGATGTGTAGAAATTGATCATGGGCTTAACTAGGAAACGGATCATCTCTGCGTATAATAATAGTGCACAAACCTATTTAATGTGTACACTAATCAAAACATGTATTAGGTTTTTCTATTGTACACTAATAAAAGGCTAGATAAAGAATTATTATGATACCAAGATACACATGTTGTGTGTTGAATTTTGGCATTAAGTCCTTGCGAAAATCATGAAGTTTGTGATCTTTGTTATGATTGAGTCTAATGGGTCAACTTAATATTATACTTACATGTGATATAAGAGGATAGTTGAGAACTCTCATGATTTTCCATTACGCATTATACAGTTCGATTTATTAAATTGATCGAACCATAAAAATTTTGATTTCTTGATTATGAATAATCGATAACATGTTTTCACTTCGGGTATTGATTGGTATACGTTACGTAGGCTCGGCAATGAAAAGATGTTATATAAGCCCTTATGATCATTCGTATTATTGCATCTTTTTTCGAATGCGGGAACTTTACAATAAGCCATCATTAGGACACCCCAGTATATCTTGCCCGTTACTCCACTGGGGAATGAGTAGCCATGAAGGGTTAAGTAGAGGAAGTGCATCCCTTTCGGGATGAATTGTTTCATTAACAAGTCAACGGCCCAAAATAAATTATTAATTAAATCCATGTATATATTATTCATCCATATTACTTATATATACAGGAAAACACAAAAGAGTAGCTACCAAATTAGTGGGATCATTTCCGGCGCAGCCTTCTTAATACATATGCCTTCCATGTATATGCATCCATATATACTATAATAATATTTTCTTGAAACCTACACTACGTATATAATACCAATAATATAATATCATATACAAACATCCCTTATATTTATATCAACCTAGTTACTCCATGCATGCATCACCAAGACTATAAATACCCTACAATGTTCAAGTTTTCTCCATCAACAACCTCTTCCTACAGCTTCTTCTCATTCCAACAACATTCAACTTCATTTGTTACCATCGACATCATCGTTTTATCTCTCTCTCTCTCTCTCTCTCTCTCTCTCAAAAGGAAAAGAAAAGGAGAAAATGGCTGAGGTTACAAGTTTTAGCAGCATAGCACTACTCATGATCCTATATATCTTACACCAATCATGTGTTGCTGAGAGTACATTAATTTACAATGTACTAAGCTTTGGAGCTAAACCTAATGGTGTAATAGATTCTACCCAAGCTTTTCTACATGCATGGACTGCAGCATGTGCCTCCTCCGATTCAACCACTATATATGTACCCAAATTTTTAGAATATATACTTTGCGCGACGAATAATTATATATTGGTCGCGCAAACTCGAAATTTTTTTATTATTTTAAAAATCCCATTTTTGGCGCCCGCCAAATTTTTAGAGTATACTTTGCGCGACGAATATTTATCCATTGGTCGCGCAAAAGTCGAATTTTTTTTTTTTTTAAAATTCCCATTTTTGGTACACGCCCAAATTTTGAGATTATACTTTGCGCGAAATACCAATTGGTCGCGCAAAGTCTGAAAAAAATATTTAAAGCTAGTAATAAATACATATACTATTCAATTTCTTAAGTGTTATACATACAAAATAAATAAATTTAAAGCTACTTAACGATCCAACCGTCAAACTTGTTTGTTTATACTTCGAGATCATATACACCAAAATTCAGAAAAAATAAACTTTAAGAGATCAATTAATTGGACAAAACATTTCGACGGTTATAAACGAAAAATCATGATTTAACGGTTATTTCAACCCTGATTTTGATGGTTTTTTACAGCTACACTCCTTGACCCTGTATGAATACAATGATTGCATTCGAATCGTCAATTTAAAATATTTACACTAGTAGATACCACAAAATCGTATGTTATATTTAATAAAAGTATAAATAAACTCTTATTTGTTAGTGAATATATTGTTTTCATGGCATACGCATTCTACGAAACTAGTTTCAACGATCCAACCATCAAATTTGTTTGTTTACACTTCGAGATCATATACACCAAAAATCGGAAAAAATAAACATTCAGAGATTAAGTAAGAGGACAAAACTTTTCGACGGTTATAAAAGAAAAATCACGATTTAACGGTTATTTCAACTCTGATTTTCATGATTTTTTACAGCTACACTCCTTGACCCTATATGAATACAATGTTTGCATTCGATCGTCAATTTAAAATATTTACACTAGTAAACACCACAAAATCTTATGTTATATTTAATAAAAGTATAAATAAACTCTTATTTGTTAGTGAATATATTGTTTTCATGGCATACGCATTCTACGAAACTAGTTTAAACGATCCAACCGTCAAATTTGTTTGTTTACACTTCGAGATCATATACGCCAAAAATCGGAAAAAAATAAACATTCAGAGATTAAGTAATAGGACAAAACTTTTCGACGGTTATAAAAGAAAAATCACGATTTAACGGTTATTTCAACTCTGATTTTCATGATTTTTTACAGCTACACTCCTTGACCCTATATGAATACAATGAACCACTTCGATCGTCAATTTAAAATATTTACACTACAAAATCTTATGTTATATTTAACAAAAGTATAAATAAACTCTTAATTGTTAGTGAATATATTGTTTTAATAGCATATGTATTCTATGAAACCAGTTTCAACGATCCAACCGCCAAACTTGTTTGTTTATACTTCAAGATCGTATACCCCAAAAATCGGAAAAAATAAACATTCAGAGATCACGTAATAGGACAAAACTTTTCAATGGTTATATACAAAAATCACGATTAAACGATTATTTTAACTCCGATTTTGATGATTTTTTACAGCTACATTCCTTGACCCTATATGAATACAATGAACCAATTTGATCGTCAATTTAAAATATATATTTTCTAACAAAAACCCAATCCGAACTACAATAATATATTTTTCTAACAAAATAATTCTTTTATTTTATTTATTTTTGTATAGACTTTGCGAGACGAAGATTATTATTTCGTCGCGCAAAGTCATCCAAAAATTTTTAAAAATAATTTTTTATTTATTTATTTTTGTAAATACTTTGCGAGATGAATCAATATTCGTCGCGCAAAACTCTGTGCACCGAATTCTATTATTCGTCGCGCAAAGTTACTTTTCGTGACGATTCTTTGTTGTCGCGCAAAGTCACTTTGCGCGACGATTTGTTTTTCGTTGCGCAAAATTGAGTCGCGTAAGACTTTGAGTGATGATGATTTATATTTGTCGCGCAAGGGGTTTTTTTAGTAGTGCCCAGTATATCTTGCCCGTTACTCCACTGGGGAATGAGTAGCCATGAAGGGTTAAGTAGAGGAAGTGCATCCCTTTCGGGATGAATTGTTTCATTAACAAGTCAACGGCCCAAAATAAATTATTAATTAAATCCATGTATATATTATTCATCCATATTACTTATATATACAGGAAAACACAAAAGAGTAGCTACCACATTAGTGGGATCATTTCCGGCGCAGCTTTCTTAATACATATGCTTTCCATGTATATGCATCCATATATACTATAAAAATATTTTCTTTAAATCTACACCATGTATATAATAATATAATATCATATTCAAACATCCCTTTTATTTATATCAACCTAGTTACTTACTGCATGAATGTATCATCAAGACTATAAATACCCTACAATGTTCAAGTTTTCTCCATCAACAACCTCTTAATTCCTGCAGCTTCTTCTCATTCCAACAACATTCAACTTCATTTGATACCATCGACATCATCGTTTTACCTCTCTCTCTCTCTCTCTCTCTCTCTCAAACAGAAAAAGAAAAGAAAAGGAGAAAATGGCTGAGGTTGCAAGTTGTTTTAGCAGCGTAGCACTACTCATGATCCTATATATCTTACACCAATCATGCGTTGCTGAGAGCACATTAATTTACAGTGTCCTAAGCTTTGGAGCTAAACCTAACGGTGTAATAGATTCTACCCAAGCTTTTCTAGATGCATGGACTGCAGCATGTGCCTCCTCCGATTCAACCACTATACATGTACCCAAAGGGAGGTATTTGCTTCGGAATGCTATGGTTTTTAAAGGCGATAACTGCAAAATCACAGATATTACTTTTCAGATTGATGGAACATTGATAGCTTCCTCGGACTACCAAATCCTTGGCCAAGCTAGCAACTGGCTAAGCTTCGAAGGAGTTACTGGTGTCTCCATAATCGGAGGTGCTCTTGATGCTAAAGGTACCGCCTTGTGGGCATGCAAGTTAGCTGGAAGTACCGATTGCCCCAGCGGAGGAGCCACGGTTAGTAATTTACGCTTTGTTGTCGATCGAGTGAAATCTTGTTTAAATTTGTTGTCTAACTTACCCTACCAGTCTCTTCATGTTTTATTGTTCCTAAATTCTGACATTTTTGTTCCCACCGATACGCAGAGTCTGAGTTTTACAAACTCCAAAAACATTAACATCAATGGACTAATGTCATTGAACAGCCAGATGTTCCACATTGTGATAAACGGCTGCCAAGATGTTCATATCCAAGGGGTCAAAGTCAATGCAGCAGGCAGTAGCCCAAACACTGATGGCATCCATGTCCAATTGTCAAGAAATGTTGCAATTTTCAACACATCCATCAAAACTGGAGATGACTGTCTCGATTGGCCCCGGAACAAAGAACTTGTGGATCGAGCAAATAACTTGTGGTCCTGGCCATGGCATTAGGTCAGATTTTATAGCTCTTGCATTGCATTGCAATGCTTATATATGAAGTTTACTATTAAAACTCTAACAGTTAATATTATAGTTGACTTATGAATACATGGGTGTGGTGAGTGCAGTATAGGGAGTTTGGCCAAAGACTTGGAAGAGGAAGGGGTCCAAAATGTAACAGTGAAAAATGCAATTTTCAAGGGTACTCAAAATGGTTTGAGGATTAAGTCTTGGGCGCGGCCGAGCAACGGGTTTGTCGAAGGTGTTCAATTCCTTGATGTCCTAATGTTTAACGTCCAAAATCCTATTGTAATAGACCAAAACTACTGCCCGCACAACATCAACTGCCCCGCTCAGGTAATAAATTTATAATCGCAATGAAGTAATTGAGCATGTACTTATCATAAAGATATGTCTTGACTAAATGTCTCATGCACATTTCATCTTGTTCCAATATTATAGGTGTCGGGTGTGAAAATCAGTGATGTCGTGTACCGGAACATTCAAGGAACATCAGCTTCAGCAGTAGCAATAAAATTTGATTGTAGCGCAACAAACCCGTGCAGTGGAATAAGACTCGAAAACGTGAGTTTAACCTTCAGGAATCAAAAGGTTCAGTCACATTGTGCCAATGCAAATGGAAAGATTATTGGCACTGCTCAAGCAAATAGTTGTTTGTAATACTGAGGCATGAAATACACGTACATATGCCCTACACACATAATGCTAGCGAGTATAGGTGCATTAATATTCTTTTTGTTGTATTTCTATTATAAAAAGCAGAAATGTTATGTACATAAATGTCATTCTTTTTATACATTAGTAAGTTAATAAGAAGTCAATTATATGTTTCTGAAATAAATTCAATACATTGGAAATCACTTCATTTTTTCCCCTGGCTTTTTCATATGGAAGGTTTAATTTACTTAGTTTAAACTTGTCTGCAAAATCTAGTAGACATTCCACAAAAATCCCCTCATCCAAGTCATAAAATGAAAACGGAAACCATAACCCAAAATCATTGTACAAGAAAACCAAAACCAACCTCCTTTGTAATAGAATTAATGATTTAGTCAGACCCTGATTCCAGGTTTCAAACAAACAATAGAGTTTGAGCCTGATTTCATATTCCATTCTTTCTAGTAAGTAGTTGTTTGCTTGCTTACATGGAATGGAAATTAAAACAATAGCTAAATTATTGCTTTCTAGTAAGTAGTTGTTGGTTACAAATATTACATTTTGGGGGTTAGAAATTAAAACAAAAAGCTTATTTAATAAGATTTCAAAAAACGCAAACTGCTATTTCATCTATCTTTGGTTTACTTCTTATCGATCCCTGAACTCAAGTTTGAAAAGCTCCAGCAGCACAAATCAAACCATCCAAAATGTCACCCCATGCACGCATGCAACTAAGAATCACATGAAGAGAAGCAACTTGGAATACAATTATATTACCTGAAGCGAAAGCTCTCTTGTGGGAATAATAACAAGTGCCTATAAAAGTCCTTTTGGAGCCAACTTTTTCTTCTTCATCCCCTTGTTCTTCAAGCATCGTCATAGGCTATTCTCCTTCCTCCAACAAGCATTGCAAAATGGGCAAACCAAAGGCTAGTTTCTTCCCAGACCCTGTTTCCACAGCACCAACAACATCCTGTCATATGAAACAATTATAATAACCATCAAACCTCCTGTCATATGAAACAATTATATAACCATCAAACCAAATATAATCATGACCTGTCCAAAGCCTTACATGAAAACCTTAATCAACCATCCCTCGATGAGGAGCAGCAGGCATACAAGCTTTATGGATTTGCGCAGCATAATATTCAACTTCACCAAACTAAGTTAACATTGTAAAACAGTTCTCTAATATCCACAATCATTAATACAGTTAATAAATATACATGAAGTGATGTTGGCAGTAACCTTGGATTCAAATTACCACCAATTCATCAACATATTGAGGGCCTATCCACTGATATGTTCATTTTTTTTGTTATATAATCATACCAACTCAGAGAATAATCTTAGCTCCATCATACAACCTCAGAGAGTGATAGATGAACTGTTCACTGCTCATGTATGACTGAATGGCAGCTCAGCCATAATTGTTTGGGCAACATACACATATACAAACTATTTGAAGCTTTCTAGCTCATCAGATTATCAACAACGTCACACCAAAAAATACAAGTCACCTAATTAATTGTGAAAGAAAATTCTGCCATCAAACAAATAACATATGATTAACTGTACACAGTATGCATTGCGGGACAATACCAAGAAATAAGGGTAATTTCTCAGCATGAAAAAGTAATTGAACAAAAATAAGAAAGCACTTCCAAACTTTTGACCCTCACTGATTCACTCGCTTTTGATATTGTGAAGTAGTTGCAGAGCAGCAATTGGAAAACATAACCTAAGAGCATTAGCAATACTATTTTGATGCCAATAGAAAAAGAATTCTCTTTACATATCTCCACTCATAGATCAATTAACCTCCAGAATAACTCTTTTCATTATCATAAGACTTCATTCAGACATTACAAATGGATTAAGAGTTTGGTTTCATCTGAGAAGCAAATGCATCTTCCATATCTTTGCTGTTGCAAAACCCTCAAATAGGAAACTTGCAGCTGTAGAAGGTGGTTTAGGGCAATGGGAATCGCAATGCACCATAATTGGCTTTTCTTTTCTATGTGCAGATACATTAGTGAATCTAATTTACCCTCATATTCACTTCTTAGCTCTCCTCTATTTACTTTAATATTGTCCTTAAATCATCAACGTCAGAGCAGCAAGAATCTTGCAGTAAATCATCCCAGTTCATATTGAACTTCTCTTAGAACTTCAATCAACTCCTGCCCATTTTTTAAATGCCTCAACATATTTAAGTCGTTTTCTTTGAGCTTCAGTTCTGGCCTCTGATGCCTTTAAATTCCTATAAAGATTCTTATGAAGTTTTGCAAACTCACTCCTGTACAACCACTTGTCAGTGTACATACCATGTTCCTTCATAAAGTCAATGACCTCCATCACTCTCTCAAAGTAGCCACCACGAAGAAAGTTCAGCAGTAAATACTCATAGAGATCTCTGCTTACCACCAAATTTCCACTCTCCATATTCCTCTTAATGTCCCCCCACAAGATTGTGACAGTACGAAACATTCCCAGAGAAGAATACCCATATAACAGATAGGTCAATGTTTGCTCAGTGGGTTGAATTTTCATCTCTTGCATTCTTCTGTACGTCTTCAAAGCATCATCCATCATTTTGGCCTTGCAGAAAAAGTTGATGGAAGAATTGAACTGGTAAACAACAGAAGGGATTTCCTTATGCTCATCTCTCATTTCCTGAACCAGAGCATTTGCCAAATCTGATTTACTAGTCGAGCTTGAAACATCTGTACACGTGGCACTTATATCTAGTATTGGTTGACATTTGGAGACAACCATCTTATCAGATAAATTCGGAAGCAAACCAGCCTTTCTTATTTGTTTAAGCAAAGCTTTTGCTTCCCAAAACATCTTTCCTCTGTAATAAGCTTCCAAGAGTGACATAAAGGTAGTAAGGCCCATGGGAGCCCCAGCTGCATCCATGTCATCCAAAAGGTCATGAGCAGTTTCTAGCCAACCTAAATGAATGCAAGCATCAATTACATCAGAACACAAATCAGATCCTCTTAATGAATATAACTCCTTTTGTATTTTAAGTAACAGTTCTGAAAGCTTGCAAGTATCCCCGCCCTTTTTGTATCCATTTATGAGCTTGGCCAGAGCCCTGTTACTAAGGACAAGTTTCCCATTCCAATAAAGAACAAACTCTTGTTTACCCTCTATTTTGAGGACAGAATTGTTCTGCAGCAGCTCAGGCAAAATCTGCATATTCAACCCAGACTTGAGATTATGAGATCCAATTGGAACAAGATAAGACCTCTGTGAAATATTTCTCTCTCTTTGAATAGAAAGAGACTCATGGTAGTCACACATTTGTAAGACAAGCTCAGTGGCCGCCTCAATGTCATTATACTTGAAATGGAAGCTCAACAAACTATCATAGAACTGCCGATAATGTCGCATCAATGGAGCTGAAACTTGATCAATGTGACTTTTATATTTCTTTATCTCGTCTCTCTGACCATTCAGCTCATGGATCTGGGCGATAATGATAATAGAGTGCGCATCAGCAACAACTCCTGTTTGAGGCATCAATTCCATTATCTGTTGGCCTTTGAATGATAATTTAAACCTCACACAAGCATCAAGGACAAGGTTAAAAATCATTGTATCTGGTTGCATCAGCTTTGCATGGTCGCTCTTGTTTACACTTGAGCGTTGGAAACAATGACAAATCTGAACTAAGAAATTGGATGCAAGTAGTGTCCCAACCTCAGTCTTTACCATATGCAGTACAACCAAGCACAATACATTCATGGCGGGCAAGTTCTATTTGTCCAGAAGTATTCTAAGAATCATTGTAGCAGGTTTAGGCATTTGACTTCGCGCTAAGGAGAGGGAGAGCTTTGCCAAGACATCAGACTGTAGTAAGTCTGATCGCTCTTTCAAAATTACCAAGACTATATCACATGCTTTTAGTAGCCAGTGAGGGTCAGACGAATAGCAAAGTTCAGTGATTAGCTTACGGATAAGAAAATCCTCAGGAAACCCATGCAACCTTTTAAAATCAATAAAGGACTCCCATGCTTCATTCACTTGGTGTTCCTTTAAGGCTTTTTCGAGCCTTTTCAACACAACTGCTTGAGAGGAACCTTCCCAGCATAGCCTTTCAGGCTGAACGCTAGCACAAAAATCTCGGGTAGATGAAATTTGATGCTGTTCATATCTTACAGTTGATACCACAGGCTTTTCATATCTTATACTCAGAACTGATTCTCTGTCATAATTTGATATTAAGGCTGTCCTCCGAATAGCTGAAGCCACACAAAAACACGAAGGACACCTCTTGATGAAGCGGTTATGCATTAGAACCTCTTTTGTCACTATTAGGGCCATAGATATATCATCATAACAATGAAAAAACACCAAGAAAAGATAATCACCATGACATACCACTGCTAAACTTTGGCCTAGGTGAAAAAACATGCAGCATACTCATTTATGTAAGCCATAAACAGTAACCGATATTTGCTAAGACAATTAATAATATGCCCACATGCCCAACTAATAATATCTGCCAACAGAACCTGACTGAATCAAATGCACAAAGTAACACACACACACATGAGAAAATAAACCGAAACCAAAGCCAGCCAGGTAATCATACCACAACGACTACAATCAATTGCGAACTGGGTCTCACAAAACCAGTTTAAGTCATACATCGGCCCCGTTTGTTACGTAGGACTGGCTTGGACAGGACTAACTATGAGAACTGTCTAGGATAGGCTTGGCTTGGACTAAGTTATGTCCTATGTTTGATGGGGCGCTGGGCTATGGGGGGCTAAGGGGCTGGATAGTCAAACACTATCCCGTGTTTGGAACAATTCAGGACAGGACTATAATTCTAAACAATGAAAAATAATCATTTCAAACATTTTTTTTTTTTTTTTTTGTTCTCAAATATGCATCATCAAAAATCACAAACTTAACTAAATAGTACAGCCATAAAAACTATATTTAGGCTTAAATGAATATTACAGCCAGTTTTTCAATTAAAACTTTATAAATATTATAAAGTTACCTCAGTAGACACTGTAATTCATGTCTAGTAAAGCCTCACTACATACATCAAACTAATGTAATTACACACAAGGAAATTTAAAAAAAAAGCAAACTGAAAATGTAAAATAAAAAATACATGTAACATAGGCAGAGTTCTTTGAAAGGAAAATCTAAGTTTGGAATTGACCCACATAATATAGATTACCACTAAGCCGAACTAAATTAGTACACCAAAACTATAAAAAATAAAAAATAAAAAAAAGCAGAAACCAGCCAGCAGATTTTGAAATTAACACTACAAGCAGTCTTGGCTGAAAAACCAATCTAGACAAAGAAAAGGGTACCTCAGATTTTGGCTGCCGCTCCTCTTCAGAGAACAAAAAAACACAAATTGGAAAACATTAAAAAGCAAAATCAGTGAAACAGAGAAACAAAGAGAAGTGGTTTTCGAGTGTTGGCTTACCATTGCACTTGGATTTGAACAAGAGTTCTGGAAGCTGTTCAAAGCTTGCGTTTTTCTTCTTTTCCCTCTCCTCTGAAAGATTTCCTAAATAATTCTAACTGGGTTTTTGTTTTGTAACACAACAAAGAGAGAATGAACAAAAGTTCTTAAGCTCCTGACATGGTGCTCACTGCACACAAAAATGTCATTTCCATTAGTGAGAATGTTAAGATAAAACAGGTCTTAAAAACCAAAACACTCTCTGGTCCAAGGATGCACACATATTTTGATGAATGTAAAAGGACAAGAATTCACAAACCACCAACCGCGCACAAGCCCCACACCCCCCCCCCCCCCCCCCCCTCCTCCTCCTCCTCCTCCTCCTCCTCCTCCTCCTCCTGTCTATAAGTAAAAGCTTTTTACTTGAATTAGAAGTAGAATTTAACAAACCAATGGCACATCAGCCCATGCATTATGCTCCCAAATGAAATTCAATTCTGTGTCGCTTCAAACAAGGAACATCTAAACATTATATAAAATAGAAAGTAACCTTGTTAACCAATATGTACATAATTATTCTACATCTTCTAATTGCATGCCTTTTCATGTCAACTTCATCAGCATGTCATAGAAAATGACAGGGCAAAAAACGCCAAGCACAAAACCAACAGTAATAATTCAAGACTCTACCAAGACAGATATTTTATCAGGAAGTTAGAGGCATCACATAGACCAACATCATGGCCGTTCTTCTTAATACAGCATCCAACAAGTGTTACAAAACTCAACACCAAATTAATACAACACTGGAAAAGTATAAAGACCACTCAACATTCCAAAGATATCATCTATCTATATTTTAAAAAAATAATAAGAATTATTCTGCTTAATGTTAGTACTCAATCAAAAACTGAAAACCTATGAATGAAAACAGGGACACTTAATTTTAGTTAGCTACAAAACAAGCTATTTCCCCCAAAATATAAAACAAAAAAAATAAAAAAATGTAAGGAGCTATGTGTTTAACCTCCTAATGTAGCAGCCCCAAATTAGCTCCAAAAAGAATAATTTTCCACGAGCAAATAAAGTTGCGAGGTGTGCTTATTTTCATTCATAATGTGCTGAATAACTACTCATTCGTATGGAACACAATTTATTCTGGTTATGCTATCTTTTAATATGTTCTTATCATTTCGTAAGTTTTTCTTTTTGGTTTTCAAGCTATTATGTTTTTCGAGTTCTATTCTCAGTAATGTTGTACAAATATAGTCTTTATATATGTAGGTAGATAGGTATGTATGAATATATGCTGTAGCAGTTTAGGTGGGATCGTAGGGAGATGAACCTCATGCAATGAACCCATTTGAGTGCCAAACAAACTGGAGACCTTGTTGTTTTGCTTAAATCCTTTTTAATTACTTGTTTCTGTTTTCTTTCATTTCACCCTTTCAATTACTTGGATAATTATAGTGGCGAGGCTGTTATTTTTGGGGTTCTCATAACTCATCCACAACTTTTGTATCAGTGATGTCTCTCCTTTCAATAATGATTTTGGGGTAGTCATGGCTGGTAATATATTATAGCCTCTTTTCATGTTCTATAGTTATTTTTATTATAAAGGTTTGATTATGGCTGCTTGTTTACTTATCATATTGTCTGGCTAGCTTCATATTGGTCTGTTTCCTGAGATTTATTTAGAATTGAGCTTTATATGGTTTTGGGTTTCTGGATTGTCAGAGAGCACCTTTGCTTCTATGAAATCTGTAGCTAGTAATTTCAACTTACACCCAAGTGGGGTTAATTTGTTTAGCTTTAATGCCAATGTAAATCTATTAAGTTATTTGGCTAGAAAGATATAATTATGTCAAACGAGAAATTAGGAACATAGAAAAGGTATAATGCGGATCTTATTGGTTAACAAAATTGGCGGGCTGGGTCTTCTTGCAAGGTCGCAACATCAAACTAAATCAAGGCAGCGAACCCAAAATTCACAAAAACCAAACAAACACATGTATCTAAAAATTAAAAATTGGAACCCACAACAAACAATACTCACAAACATATATAGCAAATCAGATAAAATAGAAAAACTAATAAAATTACCTTCTTCAAGCAGCTGGGGTCTGACTGAGGAAAGAGAGGAATTTGAAGGAGAACTGAGTTATGAAGATAGATGGGTGGTGAAATGGGTTTTCACAGGAGGGAGATGACTGGCGACGCTGGAGGGGCTGGGTCGCGAACAGAACAGACCTTTAAATCTTGGCTCTCAGACGATGGAAGTTTAAGGGGGAATGAGTGCGAGAGAGAAGAGAGCTCAGTGAGCCGGGTTCAGATTTAAAAATGAATTTTTTTGGAGGGAATAAAGGGTCATTTATATGGAGGGTAATTTAGTATTTTCATGTTGAAAAATGAGTATTTGCTCTGTCAGATTTCACCCTTCCTCTCTCTCTTCTATGAGACGGGATCCTGTCTTCATTTTCCATGCCCCTTCGTGTTTTTTTTATAATTTTTTGACACGTGTTCAACAATTTAACCCTAAACATAATACTGTTAACTTGAATAAATTAGAAAAATAAAAACTAAACATTAAAAGAATAAATATAACCAAACAGCCACCAGTCTGAGCGCCCACCACCTCACCCGCCACAGCCCCTTGTCCTCCTTACTGCAGACCAGCCCTCTACCCTGAGTCTCTCTCAATCTTCCCTCCTTCACGTGGCCATGAATTCCGGTTTAAGAGTTTAGAAAGTTCTTATCTCCCATACATAATTATATAATCAATAATTAATTACACTAGAGGAAAATTAGAAACCCTAAAACCTCCTTTTTCTCGAGATCAATAGTGAAAATTATGTCATCAAATACAATTTCTCCAATTCCACTCAAAATATCAAAGGAAAGAGTGGTGAATTTTTCGGACTTTAGAGAAGGTGGAAGGGTTGGGTGCAGAGTTGATTTGATAGACAAGTCCAATCTTTGTGATTTCTTTTAATAGCATCGGTGTTCAAGTGCTCTATCATCAGCTCCAACGAGCTTGACATAGGGGAGTGTTGAGGCCAAAAAAGTCACGAGAAGCCCAAAGACATTTAAAGCCCAATATAACATATAATGTTGATCTTGCGTTAATCCAAGTTGTATTTTGGGAATTAATTCATTAAATATAGAAATAGTGTGCATGCCATGCCAAGCCAATAATACAATTTTCGTATGTCAATCACCTATCAAGCTCACATGAACCCAAGTCATGTGGTTTACGGGGCTTGCATGAGGGATTGTGGTGTGGAAGGTTACGGAGGTCCACAAGGCCCACGAAAGCTCTTGGATAATGGAGACTTTGGGCTAGCTACTTGGAGCACCAAAGTCCAAGCCCATTACTTAGAGTTCTCCAATGTGGGTAAGCAAATGAGATATTTTCCAAGCATTTCCTTTTATCCATAGGAAATAGTCATTTTCCAAATGCCTAGCTTTACCCGTTGGAAATAAGCATTTTCCAGCACTCCCTACTACCAATTGGAAACAAGCCAATTCCGACACTTCCCTTTACCCGTTGGAAATAGTCATTTTCCAATGCTTAGCTTTACTCATTGGAAATAAGAATGTCCAAATGCTCCCTTTTACCCATAGGAAATAAACTAGCTCCAACACTTCCTTTCACCTATTGGAAACCAAAGAGAGCCTTCCCCCTCTATAAATTGGGAGGCATTTGCCCAGCCAAAACAAACCTCTCTTGGTTGTTGCATGCTTCTCAACAGCCATGAGAACTCATCTTCTTTTATCTTTTTGGCTGCTGCAAGCATTCCGCAGTCATCCCAGTCATCAACCTCCATATTTTGACTGTTGCAAGCATCCCCAGCAGCTGTCAACCAACATCTCTTGGTTGCTCAAGCCCCCAGCAACCATCGAACCACTTTCCTTTCTCCCTTTGGCTGCTACAAGCATTCCAGCAGCCATCTCAGCCATTCCTCAACCATTACAACCAAGATTTTCCTTCCTCCTCATACCCTTCCAAGCTATAAATACCATAGCCTTCAAGCCTCAAGCTTTTCCTCCCATCCTCCTCTTGAAACTCTTAAATCCCCATAGCCATAGCCATAGCCACAAATGACAAATCATCAACACCTCAAACTCAAGCATATCCAACACTAAGCCAAGCACATGCACTCTCATTTGCTAAACTTGTGAATCTTTAGCTCCCACACTCCAAGCTCTCATGCCAAGCTAATATAATCTCAGATCTACATCAGCAAGTCATCTTCAACTTTTCGTCAAGCTGCCAGAAACGTCAACATCAAACACGCAGCCGCTGGAAGAAGAACAGAGTACTCCCCTGGGACATGCTTTTCCCTCGGGATGCTTGGGCCTAGTCCTCGCTAACTCAGAAAAAGGGGCAACGAAGGCTTGATCCACCGCTCTATGGGGGTGCTAGAATCAACAAGCCCGAACGAGCCTTCCGACGGAAAAAGACCCAAACATAATTGGCGACTCTCCTGGGGACTAGGCCATTAGTCTTGTAGTGGCTCCTGAAAAATCACAAGCTTTGAAATCAGTATTCATGCAACTACACTACAAGAAAATTTGAAGATAAGAGCATTCTGTTTGATTTTGCTTTGTTAAGTTGTTCTAAAAACAAATATATGCAAAAGCATTTCTAATATTTTCTCTTATGTTGTAGACATACCTTCTCAGACAAAACATCTTGCAAAAGGCCTATGGAGGCTTAGGCAAATCTATCACAACGAACTACACATGCAAACTCCAAATGACTTGGGGGATTCATGCCAAGCAAAAGAGAGAGACAAGAAGCCATAAGTTACTGTAAATTTCAGTTTTCCTCCTGGAGGAAAGCAAACTATTTGTTACTTATCTGGAGGAAAAACGGGGCGTGTGTATCTCTTCCAGCAACTTGCTTCACTTCTTCCTTTTCATCTTTAATTTGCTTCTTCCAGAGATCTTTTTTAAAGCTAGTTGTAAAAAAAAATAGAAGCAAGCCTCTACTCAGTTTCTCGACCCAGAGTAAGCCAAAGAGAACATAACCCAACTCTGCAACCAATTGCTGACCCCAACAAGCTGACTTGGGGGCTTTATGCCAAGCAAATTCAAAGAAGGACACCATCCCATCCAAACAAGCAAACCCATCCACCCTTTTGCCATACAGTAGAAATCATCTCTTTAATTACAACAAGCCTAGACAATCATACATTATGATGATAAACAGTTTTCTATTTCCCCTTTTTGAGATAAGCCAAGTACTACCAACTCAACAAGCCATCTACCTCTAAGTTTCCACCAGAAATCAGCACGCCTAGCCTTTGTCAAAAATCAATTTTGCAATTCACTGGCAAACACTATGCCTTTTCGAGACCACAACCTCTTGGGGGGCTTACCCATGTTAAAACATGGTGCCATTCAGATTCATGCAACATGCCGAGAAGGAAATTACAACATGCCAAGCAAATCAATCAAGCCGAATTTACATGAAGAAAATTAAAAACTTGAGTGGAAGAAGATTGAGTTCAACATTCATTCACAGACTGGGGGCTTCAGCCAACATGGAAGCCGCTGACCACCATTGTCAACTATTGAGGCTAGCTCTCCGTTCACCTCTCCACCATGAAACATCATCAGCAAATCTGGCCATCGTCGTAAATCACCTTCGTGGCAGGCCTCACCTCATCGCCGTAAATCACCTTCGTGGCAGGCCTCACCTCTCTAGAGCTGTGCAAACACGATGAGAAAGGGAGGAGGAACACTTGCTCAATACTTTGAGCCTCATCTCTGCGAATTGCTTCAGCAAGATAAGATTTTTTTATCTTGCCTCATTGATCTCAATATAGCATATATATTGGTTTACTGTTATAATATATTCATAAAATATATGTTTCATTGAGTTGTCTTAAACATAGACAAAAGCACATGCATTTGGTCTGCCCAAGTCAAAAAGGTTGATTGATTAGTTGTACTCTGATGCATTATAGGGTGCGCTAGCTTGCATCATTTTATTTACTGATCCACTTCTATTATTTTACTTGCCACTTGCATTATTATATTGTATCATTATTTTGTTTAGTGTGTGAGTCAAATAGTCACATCACCTTTTTGACTAACACATTCTATTCTATTAGCCTACTTATGGCTATGTAGTATATTATTTATATGGAGCATGCTATTATCTGCTCCATAAAGTTACTTTTGTGGATCATGCCGTGTAGAAATTACACACTGCCAAAAACACATTATCGCTTGCTTTGGTTATTATTTTAATCAAGTCTTAATTATATATATCTTTTTTCAGAAACAACTTCATCTTTGCAATCCAAGCTTAATTCATTTGCACTATTAATCTGAATTAATATATCATTCAAGCATATTGATCTATCCTTCAAGTGGAGTGATCCATATTTAATATGTATTTCAATTTTGCATCTCCAGCAAACTTTCTCAGGGCCTTATTCCATGCACTATTCACTTATCTTATAATCCTTATCATTTTGTATTGATCCACCTTTGTGTTGATCATGGATGCCAACTATGCATGCTCAGTACTAAAGCAATACCTACTTGGCATGCTTATATAAATTATGTTAGTCATTTGCAAGCTACAATGCTTATATTATTTTTGTAATCATCATATGTTTTGGTCAGGCAGCATTATATCAGTCAAGTGCAAAGGACCCAAGCCTCCAAATAGCAAACAACATGTGCTCTTTACAAGGCTAGGCCCCACATCCACATGAAACAAGACTCGTGCCTCAGTCCTATGTCTACACAAGCAAGCTGCAACCGACAGAAACAAAATAAATAAATTCTCCAAGGAGGCAATGCACCCAACTCCTAATATCTCTTAGAGCAGCTTTTCCATGTTCCCTCAAGATTCCTTCAATACACTATATATCAATACAATTGCTTGTGGGTCAACCCACATATGCAAGCACAACATGCCATGCAAAATTGTCAAACCAACTGCCATTACAATAACAAGGGGCCTCCTATTTCAGTTATCTCCTACTTGGATAACAAATTAGCTGTTGGACATGATATTCATATCCACCAGCATGTGTGAAGACATAGAGGCTATTTCTTTTATGCTCTCATATACTGAATGTAGAGGAGGTGGTCTCAAGAGAAATCATGCAAGAAGAAACAATCCATCTCTAAAACCATGCAACTCAAGCATTTCGCTTGATACAATCATTTCAGGCAAACCAAATCAAATATCACAATATCAAGTTTTTCAAGCAATACAACCATAATAAAAAAATAAAAAATAAAAAAGACAATGTTAGGACTTGGAAGTTCTAGCTGCTGGAAGCACAGAGAAGAAGCCATGCTATCATCGTACCATGCCAAATTGCCACCATTGCAACAAAGGGATATCCTAAGTTCATCATGCCATGCAATGACCCAAACAAATACTAAGAAGACCACGTTGCAAGAGTTTTTGCAGCTCATACCAATCAAATCTTTTTCTTATGATTATGATGCACTTTAGGAGCTGAGAAGGGAATGCATTGCAATCACCACAAGCAACAATTCCAAAACCCCAAATGAGCTTAAAAATCCTTTATTACAAAAGCCACTGTTCCAAGACCAAAATCTCCTTGAAATTCCAATTATGTCACTATGGCCTCCAAATTTGCCACCACTTGCGAGAAGTCAAGCTGTTGTAACCCAACACATTTGCTGCAGTGACCACATGCAAAGCTCAAGTTTCAATAGCCAAGCCCAAGCCTTTGGTTTCTAAAACATGCTTACAGCAGCTACAACAAACAATACCTAAGTCGCCATAAGTTATATGCTCCAGCGCCTCAAGCACTTTCAAAGCCTTGACAATTCTAATGACCAAGTTTAAGAGTCAAACCAAAAGGCCATCGGGATGTCTCAATTGCCACAATTCCATTATCAAGCATCATCAAGCCTCAAGCCTTATTCAAGAAATCCAAGCACTATGCTTTACTCAAGAAGGAAAACATCTCAGTTCATGGAAAATAGAAGGAAAATACTATGAAGGTATTGCTATGTTACTACCGGAAGAACCTAAATGCTGTCAAGATGAAGTTTCTTTTACCAAGCAATCAAAATTTTTGAAGTGATGTCAAGCTACCAAGGAAAAGAGTAAAGTCACTATGCAACGCAACAACCAAAATATGCTTGCAGTAACCAAGATTCAAGCCAAGCAAAATATGGAAGATGATGATACGCTGGACGAGATGCTCCTGGAAGATAACGCAACCCCTATAGTCATGCTGCCGGAAGAGTGAACCATCATGCCACCAAATTTGAAAGAGGAGCCCCAGATCTGAGTAATGGAAGGCGGTGCAGTGGACTCCAAGACTAAGATCTAGTCCAAGCGACTTAAGGCCTCCATATTGCAATGCTTATTTGCCAAAAGCTACCGCAAACATTGTCATGCCCAAAGCCTTAAGCATCTTCCTCTATATTTTTCATCTTTTAATCTACCAAAGCCCTCATGCCAAACCAAGCTATATCTTAATTCAACTCAACCATTAAATTATCCACATCCTTATAGCAAGTCTAAGCTATACCATTCCAAGCCAAGTTACATTCTTCCAGCACCTACTCCATAAGCAATGAATTTCCAGCACATGCTCTATTTCAAACATCCTTCCAGCACATGCCCAATTTCAAAACATCTTGCCAGTTTCAAATCCTCCAGAAGCCTTCATATCGCAAGTCAAGGAGCAAGCAAAACTCACCTTCATGCTGTCAAATTCCTAGCAAATTAGTAAGAAGATGACACTTCTCATGCTTTGGAGCCTCTCAATCAAGTTCTGAAAAAGATACATTAGCCAAGAATCAACCGCCGGAAAGGGATGCTTATTTTATGAAGATGAATGCTTCATCAACCAAGCATTTGACAAATTCACATGGCATAAAAGCGATCCACGGGCCAAGAAATTTCATTACATTCAAGCATTCCAAGAAATTCAAGCATTTCAAGCAAATTGAAGAACTCATGCTCTTGCGACAAAACCATACAACATCATGCTCTCATGACAATATTGCTCAAGATCATGCTCTAGCAATGCCCAGATCAGCACTCAATGCCAAGAGAAAGGACATGCTAAATTCTCAAACAAAAGCAACATGCCAAGCAAAACTTATACACAAGCTTTCCGATTATTCTAGTTGGAACATCCCACCTTTGGAAAATCACTAGAAATCAAGCTTACAACCAACAACTTCCAAACTTTCTAGATTAGAAGTAGACATATCAAGCTTCATGTTCCCAAAATTTCGTTGCATTTAGACCTAGGAAAGCATGCCAAACAGATTCCCAAAACATGTCATGCAACAGAAATTGCACAATTCCAGCAATTTAGCCCTTTGAAATTGCACCAAAAATTCATTTTTCCTTCAAATGGCACGAGACTAGTTCCAACACAACCATTGAGAAGTCTATTTCCATCTTTCAAAACCTCCAACTCAGATTCCAAGAGAAACATTTTGAAAGTTCAGAGAACAGCCCACAAGCTCTATGAGACATTTTCACAAACACTTGGCATGCGTTACCCAAGTAAGCTTGTATGAATCTTGTTTATCACCAAGCTAGAATCCTAAATCGAAAGCTCAGCCTCAAAATTCAGTACCTAACTCACCAGTTTTGAGAAGTGCAATGGAATTCAATTTTCAAGCATAGAAAACAAGCATGCAACAAAGCATCAACATCAATTCATGAACATGCTTCAGAAAAATTAGGGTAGAGAACACTACAATGGTTAGATGATCCCCAATTTTGGGTAGGTTATCAACAACATAATTTCGAGCAAATTTTATGAAGCAAGCGCAATCATCCGAGCATCAGAAGTTAAAAACACAGGTAGAAGCAGAATCTGCAGAAACTCACCAGCTACGGACGAACACAGAAGTCGCAGACCCACTTTGAGGCATCAGAAAAATTCAAAAAATTCTACAAATTTTACAGGCTGTAGTACTCGAGCAGATGAACAACTTTCATCAAGGAAGTTTTCTAATCTGAGCTTCCGAAATATGACTTATGTACTGATGCACAGTACCCACGGGTTTGAATTTTGAAGAGAGAAGAAAGAGTCGAAGGAGAAGAAGAAAAATGAGGGGCACGGGTGCTGAGATAAAAATAAGGGAAAAAAAATGTGGGATCACCTCAAGCCCAACAACAACAACAAAAAAAAAAAAAAAAAAAGAAAGAAAAGACAACAGGCCAAGCGATATTGCCAAACTAACATGCCATCACCTCTTACTGAAGAATGAAGGGGTTATTGTCTTTCCCAAGACAGATCCAGAGAGCAAGCTTTATCTCTCACCTCTGAAACCTCTGCAATTTCGAGCCCCATCCTTCCATCTCTCCCCATTTTCCCTTTTGGTAAACTTTTCCAAAGTTTGGCAGAGTCTTCGTCGAGCTGCACACCCACTACTTCATCACTAGCTAAAACAACCACATCCAGAGAGCAAGCTTCCTCTCTCACCTGCAAAACCCAGCAAATTCGTGCTCTATTCATCATTTTCCCTCTTCTGGCAGACTGTTCTAACACTTGAACAGAGCCTCTGTCAAGCGCCTGGAAAAATACTCAAGTCACCCATTCCTCTCTTTTTCCCTTATTCTCAGCCAAACCTTCATGCATACCCTTCTTCTCTTACCTTAACACCCCATTTTCCCCTCAGGAATGCGTAGCTTTCTCTTCAGTGCTAAACTCATGACAATTTTGCTTCCATGCCACAAGCCTCTCATGCCAAGCTAAAAAATCTATCTGGAAGCTGTTGTTATTTTTGTTGGTGAAGGTAACCAAGGTGCTTCCCAAGGCTCAACTACCCTTTCAAAGCATTCTTGGGGTCTGATCTTGAACTCAGACACAAGGGGCAATTCCACACATTTAGCTCTTTACAGCAGCCCAGGCTTGTCAGGAGCTGCCTGGAACGAAAAATGCCTATTCCTAAATGCCAAAACCCAAACGCTCAAGCACATCCACCATGCTAAATAGCCCAAAAGCTATATTAAACCATGTCACCTTATCTTATACCAAGCATACAAGCCAATGCCAAGCATGCATGCCAATGCCAAGCGTACATGCCAATGCCAAGCGCACACGCCAATGCCAAGCATACAAGCCAATACCAAACATACAAGCAAATGCCAAGCGTACATGCCAATGCCAAGCGTACATGCCAATGTCAAGCATACATGCCAATGTCAAGCATACAAGCCAAAGCCAAGCGTAGAAGCCAATACCATGCATACAAGCCCAAAATCAAGCATACATGCAAATGCAAAGCATCCAAGCCAAATATCAAGAATACATGCCAACATCAAGCATACATGCCAATACCAAATATACACGTCAAAACCAAGCATGCAAGCAAATATCAAGCACACAAAACTAATGCAAACTCTTGCAAACCACAACCATGCCAAATCAAGCATCACCAGTCACTCAAGCACATCAATCATGCAAGCTAACTTATTTTGGGTTAAAATTCAACCAAGCTTTATCTCCTATGTCGTGCCACAAAATAAGCAAACTTTTGGTAACACCAGGTAAGTAAACTCCGATATTATAGTGTCTAGGAAAGTTCTTCAAGGCGACACCCTTGGTGTCTAAGGAGATTGGGTTTTAAGCGGGACCATTGCGACCCCTCCAACCTTCCCGGAAAAGACCTGGCTGTGATTTCGAAGACTCTTAACTGGTTATCCTTGAGTTGCTTATCGTTACGTTTAAACTCAAGCTAATAATTGCCAAAACCATGCTAATTTTCATGCTAAACAAAACGACTTCGGCCAAGCAAGCAAGCATGGATATTTCATGCATATTGAACAACCAACCATGCCATGCCACTACCAACTATTTTGGGCTGAAATTGATTATTTGGCCCATCTCGTTCCCACTTCATGGCCCCAATAATCAAGGGGGCTAATGTTGAGGCCCAAAAAAGTCACGAGAAGCCCAAAGACATTTAAAGCCCAATATAACATATAATGTTGATCTTGCGTTAATCCAAGTTGTATTTTGGGAATTAATTCATTAAATATAGAAATAGTGTGCATGCCATGCCAAGCCAATAATACAATTTTCGTATGTCAATCACCTATCAAGCTCACATGAACCCAAGTCATGTGGTTTACGGGGCTTGCATGAGGGATTGTGGTGTGGAAGATTACGGAGGTCCACAAGGCCCACGAAAGCTCTTGGATAATGGAGACTTTGGGCTAGCTACTTGGAGCACCAAAGTCCAAGCCTATTACTTAGAGTTCTCCAATGTGGGTAAGCAAATGAGATATTTTCCAAGCATTTCCTTTTATCCATAGGAAATAGTCATTTTCCAAATGCCTAGCTTTACCCGTTGGAAATAAGCATTTTCCAGCACTCCCTACTACCCATTGGAAACAAGCCAATTCCGACACTTCCCTTTACCCGTTGGAAATAGTCATTTTCCAATGCTTAGCTTTACTCATTGGAAATAAGAATGTCCAAATGCTCCCTTTTACCCATAGGAAATAAACTAGCTCCAACACTTCCTTTCACCTATTGGAAACCAAAGAGAGCCTTCCCCCTCTATAAATTGGGAGGCATTTGCCCAGCCAAAACAAACCTCTCTTGGTTGTTGCATGCTTCTCAACAGCCATGAGAACTCATCTTCTTTTATCTTTTTGGCTGCTGCAAGCATTCCAGCAGCCATCCCAGTCATCAACCTCCATATTTTGACTGTTGCAAGCATCCCGGGCTGTCAACCAACATCTCTTGGTTGCTCAAGCCCCCAGCAACCATCGAACCACTTTCCTTTCTCCCTTTGGCTGCTACAAGCATTCCAGCAGCCATCTCAGCCATTCCTCAACCATTACAACCAAGATTTTCCTTCCTCCTCATACCCTTCCAAGCTATAAATACCATAGCCTTCAAGCCTCAAGCTTTTCCTCCCATCCTCCTCTTGAAACTCTTAAATCCCCATAGCCATAGCCATAGCCACAAATGACAAATCATCAACACCTCAAACTCAAGCATATCCAACACCAAGCCAAGCACATGCACTCTCATTTGCTAAACTTGTGAATCTTTAGCTCCCACACTCCAAGCTCTCATGCCAAGCTAATATAATCTCAGATCTACATCAGCAAGTCATCTTCAACTTTTCGTCAAGCTGCCGGAAACGTCAACATCAAACACGCAGCCGCTGGAAGAAGAACAGAGTACTCCCCTGGGACATGCTTTTCCCTCGGGATGCTTTGGGCCTAGTCCTCGCTAACTCAGAAAAAGGGGCAACGAAGGCTTGATCCACCGCTCTATGGCGGTCCGAGAATCAACAAGCCCGAACGAGCCTTCAGACGGAAAAAGACCCCAGCAGGGAGGAGGAGGGGATAAGGTTGGCCGACAATGAGGAGGAGAGGCAAATGCCGTCGGTCGAGATGGATGTGGGTGGTTGTCAGGAGTTGGGTTGGCTGTTGAGATTAGCAGCTGCTAGGTTGTTTTTGTTTGTTTTGTTTTTTCATTTCAATATTAAGTTTTTATTTTTAAAATTTTATTCAAGTTAATAGTGTTATGTTGGGGTTAAGTATAGACACGTGTCAAAAAATTATACAAGGGACACAAAGGGACATGGAAAATGGGGACAGCGGATCCCGTCCCCTTTACTATGTAGCTCATGCTCTCTCTCTCTCTCGATGGTCGTGGTCTGGTTTGGTTCAGTTTCTACTTTACACCATAATTGGAATCGATACTATTCAACCCTTACGGTTTGGTTTGGTTTAGGTGAAAAAAATTTGAGATAACTATAAAGAAACCCATTTTTAGCTATAGAATCATAGAGAAACCCTACATTAAATTATAAACACACCCTATCCTACATGAAAGAGACTTTATAAATACACCATATTATTGCAAGCTATCTTCTTTTGGGTTTACTTAATATCTTTTCGATTTTACCCTTTGGTGTTGAATTCATATTGAAAAACTCAAAGCGAGCATATGACCTCTCTGACATGTTCTCTCCCCACCACCAACTCTCAACACTACACTCCTAAGTTCCCAACCCTCTCTTTGTGTCTCGTTTCAAGCCTCAAACCCTCAAAACCCCCAAATTGTCTGTGATTGACAAAACGAAAATGCAAGCATTTTCGGCACTGTCTTTGTCTATGAGCTTCAATTTGTACTATTCAAAGAAAGAATTTGAATACGCGCACCTCTCTGCAAATTTCAGCTCCAAGCTCAAAGTCGTTGGTTCCGGTGGCGATTTCGATTTCAATGACCCTAAAAATGTAGCTTTAGATAACGAGAAGGAGAAGCCATAAATGGAAGAGAACGAGGGTGTTCAAAACGCCAATGCTGGTGGTGATTGCGAGAAGAACGAAGATGAAGATGATTTCTCTTTCGCCTTAGCCAACCTTGACGGATCGCCAATTTTCGCAGATGATATATTCCAAAAGGCCAGATCCGTCCGATATTTCCTATTTTCAACCGAGATCTCTTGTTTGCCGATGTCGACGACGACGATTCTTCCAGAGAGCAGATGTTGCATACCGTACATCTCTGGAGACGTGTGCAAGGTACAAACCTTCAACCTCCAAACTCATTCTTAATCTAATTGTGCTCTCAAATGTCAAATTGGCTAGTTGAAACCGTATCGTCTTGATTTTCTATTGTTAGCCAATTTCTTGAATTGAATTGGAATTGATTTGTTCAAACATCTTCAACTACATTGCTTCTTAGAATTTCTTTTTTCTTCCTTTGCTCTAATTGTTGACTCTATCATAGCTTTTGGTTCCTCTTTTGAGCACTTACCGATATGAGGGAGAGGAGATCAGTGTGCCCTTGACAATGAAAGAGGCTAAGATACTTCATGAAAAAATCTCAAGCAAAGACTGTGATGATGTGGAGCTCATCAGGATCCTTTCTACCAGGAGTAAAGCACAACTGAATGCAACCTTGAATTACTACAACAATGAGTTTGGCAATGCCATTAACAAGGATTTGAAGGCTGATAAAGATGATGAGTTCCTCCAGTTCCTGAGGCAAACAATTACAAGCTTAACTGCCCCTGAAATTTTTTTGAGAATGTTCTGCACCTGGCTATCAACAAGCTTGTGTTATTTGTGTTTGGCTTGTGAATGTTTTAAATTCAACGATTTAGTTTGTATGGCTTAGGTTAGAGATCTAAACAGGTTAACTTTTATGTTGTGGTTTATGATCGTTTCAATATAGAAGGAAACTAATTTATTTGTTCTTCAGTCATCGTTAGATTTTTAGTTAAACGTTTGAGAATATTAGGGGTTCTTGATGTAGTTGTTCTCTTATGGCTTCAAAACACTGTAGCTTATGTGCTTATGGATCTCTTGGTTTTGATTTTTTTGGGTGAAAACCAAGGTATCCCTCGCGCGATTGCGGGGACTAACCCTCGAGGTACTGTAGGGCACAAAGCGGGGACCTCTCCCAACAAAGTCTGCTCTATTCACAAGCGCCTGGGATCGAACCCAAGACCTCTTGTTTAAAGGATCCAAGCCCCTTCCACTTGGACCAACTCCTGTTGGTGTTTTGATTTCACATTAGGGTTTTGATTAGTGCTTTGTGTTGCGTAGATTCAGCTGCACCAAAATGGGTTCAACTGCATCCTCAACTTGTGATACTCGCAAGTGCACGAACCGTTGGTAGTTTAGCGTATGTAAGTGCGAGGTCGATTCCACAGGGATTGGTGATTGAATGATCCTGTTCAGTTTTCCTACACAAAATAGAAATAAAAACAAAAGAAGCAAAAATGATTTTGTACAACATTTGAGAACATTGAGAGTTTTTGGAGAGAAAGAGAGAGGTGTTTGAGAACATGGGGAATTTGGAAGAGAAAGGAAAGTGTTTGGGAAGCTTGAGGATTTTGGAAGAGAAAGGAAGGTGTTTGGGAAGCTTGAGGATTTTGGAAGGGAAGAGAGAGGTGTTTGAGAACTTGGAGAATGTTTGTGAACTTGGAGAAATTGAGAACTTAGGGAAGGGAGAGAAAGGTGTTTGTGAAGTGTTTGAGACATGGAGACTTTTGGAAGAGAAGGGAAATGTGTTTGGGAAATTTGGAGAATTTGATGAAGGAATGGGAGAAGTGTTTGGGAACTTTGAGAATCTTGGAAGAGAGAGGGAATTGTATTTGGGAAATGTTTTAGAGCATGGAGAACTTTGAAAGAGAATAGACAAGTGTTTGGAGATTTAATAAAAAGAAAATTTAGTAGAAGGATCTTATTACAACTATTGAGAACTACAAAGGGAAACTAAGAGAATTTGAGGGAGAGAAGGGAAGGGAGCTCTAGAGAAGTGCTTGAGAGCTCCCCCCCCTTGGGGTGTTGTGATTACAAGCTTAGAGAACTTCCCTATTTATAGGCCTAAGGGAAGTGAAAATCTGAATTATACAATTGAATTATCTAAACACACTAACTTCACCTAATACACAACACCTAATTCACCAACTTAATCTAACACACAATTGCATTTGAAAACAATTCTTCTTGTCATTAAGCTTGGTGTTGCATCATCCACTTCAACTTCTTTTGGCTGCTGCAAAATTCCACTCAAAAATAGGTATTGAATATGCTTCACTAAACTTTCCCACAATCAACAACAATTCATCATGCTTATGTCATGCATGACAATGCATTGCAGCCAGCTTGTGGGCTCGTTTTGGGCTTGTGGCTTCAATCTGAAAAATCTGGAAAAATATGGATCTTGAAGCTCTTTGAATCATCTTTCCAAGCATATGCCGCCCAACTCAAGGAAAAATCGGGAAGGCCTTCAAATGTGATTTTTGGCCCAGTAACGCAGATGCTGCCGAATTTGACCTTAAGTTGCCAAAACATGTATAACTTTCTCTAGAAGACTCGGAATCATGAACCGTAAAATTCTACAGAAACTAGACTTCTGTATCTTTCCAATGGTGTATGGCTCATCATCTGGTTCTTCTTGAGCAAGTACAGTCCAATCCGTGAAGTTGACTGATTTGCAGACACCGTTTTGAGCTAACTTGTCTCCAAAATGCAATTAGTGAGTCCTTAAGCTTATTACACTGAAACAAACACAAAACTTATTAAAAGCACAAGTTTAACTCAAAAACATACCAAATAATAAGTTAGAAGGGTACAAAATGATATGTAAATATGCACCGATCACTTTGGGTATTTGTTTCATTTTAATGATAATGATAGTGATAATGAATGTCAATTGGGTATTTGAGTTTCTCATACTATCAGAAGTTTGCTATTCATGTTTGCCTATTAAAAGAGATGTGTTAAAACGTTTGTAAGTTGAATATAAGAAGGTTTATTTTTAATGTTTATGTCGCATGCATGCTTTTCAAATTTCTTTATAAATAGTCTTTAGTGTTCATGTCTCTTGCTGAATTGATATGGAAAAGCTATGTAGAGAATAAGTTTTTTTGATAATGTTTTTGTTTGAATTGAATTTCCTTTGGCTCATTATGTCATGCTCTGTTTGTAGGCTCTTGACAAGATTAGATTTGAGAGTTTGACTGACAAGAGCAAGCTCGATGATCAGCCAGAGCTCCTCATCCACTTCATCCCCGACAAAAACAACAATACATTGACTATTATTGACTGTGGTATTGGAATGACCAAAGCTGGTAAGTTGAAATTTGTAGTATACAATTTGTTATTTGTAAGTGGTATGAACAGTTATTAACTTCCATTAAGTGGTATGAACAGTTGTTATAATGTTCATACCCTGCAACTAAGTTGATGTCTATGACATAGTATTAATAGTGTACTTCTATGACATAGTATTAACAGATTTTTAGTAACAAAGCATGCTTTATATATAGTTGTGCACTTGAAGTTTTTTTTTTATTTTATCGAAAAGATACTTCATTAAGCCAAAAGGCAAGGCACAAACAAGGATACAACAAGAGAAGGAACACACCTAAGCTAAAACCAGCTTGGTGCAAAAAGAAGTTCCCAGACCTGGACTTAAAAAAGAAAACATGAAATTACATTGGTGGCCCAGGAAGGCCATCAGAAGTTAGAACTCGAACAATAGAAGGTGGTGGACAATCAGTCCAGTGTATCACACCCACCGTCTGGCAATCCAGTCTTCGCAGCCATGTGAGCTGGTTGATTTTGGATATGTGGGATCCATCGCCACTCCACAGAATCAAAGAGGGGTGATCTTCTCCCGATTTCCCTGATAAGTGGAAGGATGGTCCAAGCGCCGTTGCCCATATTGCCTTTAATACTATTGATCAAGATTTGGGAGTCAGATTCGAAAATGACTTTACGATCTCCCAAATCCTGTGCCATTGAAATACCAAGCAGGGCTCCTCTGCTTCAGTGCATAGAGCCGAGCATACATTTTTCTTTTCTGCAAGTCCTCCTCCAAAATGGCCATCAACAGTCTTTTTGATCACTCCAAGACCCGCAGAGCATGAGACAGCAAGCCAGGCTCCATCAAAACTTATTTTGGTGTGGTCTGTGATTGAAGACAGATTGATTCCAATGAAGTTATAGGGGGGAGTGATATGGGAATCATGCTAAGGGTAATTATTGGTGGCAGACTTAAAGTCCTGAGTGGCAGACTTAAAGTCCTGAGTGGCTGACTTAAAGTCCTAAGCGGCAAGTGACAGGCAGTGATAGTTCTGATAGGGTCCAAAGGTTTGTTTTCAAAAATGAAGCTGCAACGGGCCTTCCAAATTTCCCATAAAATGAAGCAAACCATAGACAAGAACCAAGCCGAGTTATTGAAAGAGCCACGATTTTCCAGTTAACTTTGGATCCATTTGTCAAAAGTGGTGATGCTCTGTTTGTTGATAACATAGTTTAAAGGGGAACCGAACCATACAGCTTGAGCCCAGGGGCATAATAAAATCATGTGCTCAATTGATTCATCTTCCAAGTCACATATTGGGCAGATTGGAAAGATTGAGATCCGTTTTATGTAAAGAGAAAGCTTAGTGGATATGGACTTGTTGAGAAGACGCCAGCAGAAGAATTTGATTTTTGGCAAGGTTTTAATCTTCCAAATCCCTTTCCACACCAAAGAGTGCACACGGTGGGAGGAGTTAGCTGGAAGGGTGGAGATAGCCATTGTCTCAGAGCAAGTCCGCAGTGGGGTTTGGACTGAGGCAAGGGGGAGTTTGGGAGAAAAAGGGCCTCCAACAGCAAGGTTTGGCCCGAGTTGGTGGTAGGGTCCATGAAGTTGGGCTGGCCCGAGGGAGAACCAGCCTCAGGTCCAAAACCGGGGGAGCTGATGTCATTGATGACGTCAGCACGTAGAACTTAAAATTTTTTACCGTTGGCGCATCCAAAGCATTAAAAATAAACAAACCACAACCAAAGCCTTAAACTAAAAAAACATAACACAAAATAAAACATAAACATAATAAATAAAACAAACTTGTTCACTTCACTTCATTAACCGTCATTGCCTTTCACCGCCCATAAATGCTCGATCAAGTCAACTTGACGTCGTTCATGAATATAAGACGATTGCATCTCCGTATTTTGATCAATCATACGGGTCATTACACCACCGTCTCTAACCAACGGTTCATGCTGCACTTGTTCTCCATTTGGCCCCATGAGTTTTTCATAAATTCGTGTCAAGGCCGTGTTCATTGGATCCGGTCCGTACACGTCTTCAGATGAATAATCATACTCATCCTCCACAATCATGTTATGGAGGATGATGCATGTCATCATTATGCTCCTCAGCACCTCCTCATCAAACATACGTGTTGCACCCCTAATAATAGCCCAAAGGGCTTGGAGGATACCAAAGCACCTCTCCACATCTTTTATGTACCCCTCTTGATATGTAGCAAAAAAATTTTGCTTCTGGGATCGGGGATGCGGAATTGACTTGACAAATGTGGTCCACTTCGGGTAGATGCCATCAGCTAGATAATACCCATTTTGGTACACGGTATTGTTGATTTGATAGGTGATATTTAGGGCTTCACCTCTCAAAACATCATTGAACACCGGGGATTGACCCAGGACGTTCAAGTCATTTTGAGATCCGGCAACTCCGAATAAAGCATGTCAAACCCACGTATCAAAACCGGCAACGGCTTCAAGGATGATGCTTTTTTGGCCTTTTCGATTCCCATAATCGCCTTGCCAAGCGGTCGGGCAATTCTTCCACTGCCAGTGCATGAGTCGATACTACCAATCATTCCTGGAAATCCTCTCTCTTCCGCCTTTTGTAGAAGCCGTTCAGGTCCCTGGGCGTAGGTCTGCGAAGGTAGTCCCTCTGTCCAGAGGTTCGACTGCATCACAAAATCTCACCAAGGTCTCCAAAATAGTGGACTTCCCCATCGGGCAATCTCATCCACTTGATCAGCAGATGAGCCATACGCCAATATTCGAATAACAGCTGTGAACTTTTGCTCGGAAGCAGTCCCAAATTTCCAGCAGCATTTCTCTTTTGAACAAAATATTTATCATAATTGCAAATATCATGCATGACTTTATTGAACAAATGAGGTTGCATTCTATATCTCCTTCGAAAATCAACATCAGAAGTACAGAGAAGTTGGGATAAAATAATCTCCCATAAGATTCTTATCCCGAGAATGTCTATGCCTGTCCACATTCGGTTTACGACCTTCTCGTGAACCACCGCGGCTCTGATTTTCTTCATCTTGCATAGCCACTGCTGCGACAATTTGCATAGCCACTCGCTGCGACAATTTGCATATCCAGTTCTCCTGCGCTCTTTTGCCTCCAGCTCGTCTACGCCTTCTTTCTCTAAATTCTTGGATTTGCCTCTCCAAGAGCTCGTTCATGTCTGCCATTGGAGTATGAATTCTAAAATTTGAGAAATGAAAATGAAGAGAAGATATGGTGTGAGAGGTATGAACTGAGGCTCTGGTTTTATAGAAAAATTTTGGCTGATAAGGATGACACGTGGCACAATTTTATAGGGTGAAAATCTTATCTGAAATTTATATGAAATTTGAAATTCATATGAAATTTCATTGAAATTTGAAATTTGAAATGTATTTGAAATTTGAAATTTGAAACCGAAAATCTTATCCGAAAATTTTATCCGATTATGAGATATGAATAGTATTGACACGTAGGAACTCAAAAATCTTATCCGAAAATATTATCTAAATTAATTATTTAAGTAAACAAATTTGTGAAAAAAAAAAAAAAAAAAAAAGAATAGTGTTTGCCCTAGACTAGGGCAACTGCTGGAAACGTAAATTGCTTTTTGCAAGGGCAGCCACTATTCACGTGAATAGTGGCTGCCCTAGCCCCCCTCCCCCCTTGCCATGGCTAAGTGAATAGTGGCTGCCCTAGCCCCCCCCTGCCATGGCTAAGGGCAACTGGTGGAATTGCTCTAGAGTGCAAGTAATGGTATCCAGATTCGACAGAATAGTGACCATCACTACTCCAAGGCCAAACGAAACGGTCGGCCGAAGATGTAGAACCAATTGGGAATTTTTTGATTGCCTCTAAAGTGTTTTGATCAACGAAGGGCCTAATGTCATCAAGGTTTCATGCACGATTGTGAGAATCCATGATATCACAAACCAACTGAGGAGTAGGATTGGGAATTTGGCTTGTAGGTATTTCCTTTTGCCTTTGTGATTGTTTCTAGTGAAACTATGGACAATTGGAACTTCAACAATTATAGGAACTTCGGTGTTGGTTTTTTTATATTTTTTGGTTGACTTTTTTGTGTTGTCTTGTTTTAAGTTAATCAGTGGCATTCATGTAATTTATAGGAACTTCAACACTTATTTCTTATGTAGTAAATGGTTTTTGGGTATGTTTCTAAAGTGCATTCCATTTGAGGTTTTTTTTTGTTTGTTTATTTATTTATATAATTTCAGCCCCTACTTTGGGTATATTACTAAAACTTCCAAAAAATTTATGAAATCATCATGTTCAATTTTAAGGGCTCTGGTGTGGTTTTCAATTTTTTCGGCTTTGCATTGGATTTTTTTATTATATATATTTTTAATTATTTATATATATAAATTTCAACTAAAATTTTATTTTTTGGGTTTTGAAAATTCACAAATGATTTAATTTCATACAAAGAGAGATGATTGGGCCTAGAAAAGAAATGTGCTTTGAAGTTGGGCTTGGGGAAATATTAGTTATGGGATTAGAAATTTGGCATTGGACTTAAATAATTTTTTTTTAAAAAAACACTCAGTCGGTTTGGTCCGGTATGGTTTTGAAAGGTGTGAAACTAGCATCGGTTTGAATCAATTTGCTTCGGTTTGGTGCGGGTTTGTTGACTTTTTAGTCAACACTGTATTTTTTCAGTTTTTTCATCTAGTGCGACTCGGTATTCTAATTTTTTGATCTGAATTCTCACCCCTACTCTTTTCTCCATAGCTCTCCCTTTGTCTCATCTCTATAGTTACCAACAATTTTTTTATTCCATTGCCTGTGTCTTTCTGTTTCTTTTGTTTGACAAAAGATTTCCTTAGGAACTGGCGGGGAGGAGGCTTCTTTGTTTGCAATGGACATATTCAAAATGTAAGTTTGCATCAATACTTGTAAATTCTTGTACGTTTTGATTATAACTTCTTTTTAGGAAGCTAGTGCAGCAATCTTAGGAGGAGCTGATGTTTATTGGAAATTTAAATTTGAGAGTAGGATTCACAGAGTTCAGGTTTTCTTCATGCCTGTTCAACGCATTACTTGGTAGTTGCCCTCAGAGTATTTCCAGCAGTTGCCTCTTGCCATGGCAAGGGGGAGGGGGGGCTAGGGCAGCCACTATTCACTTGAATAGTGGCTGTCCTTGCAAAAAGCAATGTTTGTTTCCAGCAGTTGCCCTAGTTTAGGGCAAACACAATTCATTTTTTTTTTCCACATATTTGTTTACCTAAACAATTAATTTGGACAATATTTTTTTAAAAGATTTTTGGTGTGGGAAGTGAAATATATGACTAAGTATTTAATTTTTAAAAAAATCTGATTTTTTTTTTTAAATTTATTTTTGTTGCTGACGTCAGCCCCCTCGTTTTGGATCTCAGGCTGAACCTACCCCTCGGGCCAGCCCTTCTTCGTGGCCCCCACCTCACCCTCGGGCGAGCCTTTGCCTGTTGGAGCCCGTTTTTCTCCCAAAACCCCCAAGCCCGAGTCCAAAACTAGCTGCTGGACTTGCTCTCAAAACGACCGACTCTTTCATTTTTGCAACATCATATTTAGTCATTTTTGCAACGTCAGATTTAGTCATTTTTAATCTTACCACCAATACACAACTTCAATTCAATCTTACTTTATGATGTTGGACACCTACTCATCAAAGTGACCATGTTTGGTCAGGGTTTATAAAGCATCAGTTTACCGTATGTTCTTTTGATGGATTGGCTCTTGTTTTGACACCTCCATATATATATATATATCTCAATGCAATTGCGATTGGGTTAGAGTTCATAAAAGTTACTGTTCACATATTTTCCAAATTAGGGTTTAGGGTTTACGAAATTTGTCCTAATTTACACGAGTAGATAGATAACAATTAAACATGGCCTAGGTTATAGATTAATCTTATAGGCATGTATTAAGAATTTAAAAGTGAAATTATCATAATTCCAAAAAAATATGTTAAGAAATCAGATTATTCATTAAACGAGGATAATATAGTAAATTAATATTTTTTATATTTAAAGCATTTAAAAAAACAACTAGATTCATTTTCTCTTTTTTAGTACTAAAATGAAGAAACTAATTTGACAGAAAATAATTGACTTTCTTTTTGAGTTACATTGGAGGAAAGAAAACCCCACTGGAGTTCGATCCTGGTGCCATGGGGAAGGGGGAATCCACCACCACTGTAGTAGTAACCCATTGTCATAATTGACTTCGATTATAAAGAAAGAACCCCACGCGAGACTTAAAAGGGAGACCTCCACGTAGAGAGAGAGCAGTAGGAAATGTTGCCTGCCACTTGCAATAGGACTCGTGAAATGATGGTGTGGACCGTGGTGGACAAAAGTTGAATGATTTTTAAACAATACGCAAGCGAGAGGTAAAATTCTTTCGGAAAAAAAGTGGAATTATTTGAACATGAAAAAGCTTGACCGTGAATCTCACCCACTATGTCAGACTATATTGTTTTTTTCTTTATTTGCTAGCTTTGAAAACCATGTGTTTTAATAACTCATTATTATTTTACCTACCATTTTAACTTGTGTTATTTAAGAGAGGGTATGAGAAATCAACATCTAGCTTATACATGTTTTACAGGGTGTCCTTTTTTTTAAAAAAAAAAAAATTATTTATTTTATAATTTTAATAAATTTATTTATAGATTTTTATTTACAGTCTTTGTTCTATCTAAACAAACATGGAGATAATATTATGAGGTTTTTTTTTTTTTTCATAGGGTTAGTTGGATTTTACCCCTTTGCAATGTCATACCTAATGTTATTCATTTGCTGCAATGGAAGACTTTCGTCAAACAATGTGCAAATTGTTTTATTCGTAAGATGATGCCGATGATGAATAAGGCTGCCTGAGGCACATGTGGCTTCTGGAGAGGATTGTGGTTGGGGTTGTGAGATATTGATGGGTAGGGGCGTTCCATTAATTTTAGAGGCCCTGGGTCGAAATAAAAATTGACGCCTTTTATATTCAACATTTACCTCATTTTAAACAAAAATTAAAATAATAAATTTCAAGCTTATGTGCTAGTTTATGTAAAATTGGCCATGAAAAATAATGAAAAAGGCCCTTTTTTATAATTTAAGAATGAAGCTCAAAAAGCATTTTATGCTTTATTTTTTTTTTTTTTTCTACTATAACTCTTGGCTAAAAAGTTTTAAAGAAAGCCCTATTTTTTTAGGGTCCCTACGTTGTTGGAAAGGAGGGGGGAACTTCTATGGTGCAGAATATCATTACAATAATTCACACATAAAAATAAAAAACCGACAAATGAAACTTCTAAGAGAAAATAGAAAAAAAACAATTTATATGCACATATATCTATCTATATATATAAAGCAAGGAAGAAGAACGGTGAAACATTCAAAATACCAGGAAAATGTCATTTGTTAATGCAAACATTAAGAATTAAAATTATTAATTAAATGAGGATAATATGGTAAATTCACACTTTTTTATATTAAAAAAATTAAAATTAAAAGAAAATTCAGATAATTGATCATATTTTTATGGAACACAACTACCAATTATCTTTTTTAATTCTAAAATAAATTTAATTTTTTAAACCAAAAAAAACTTCTCGTATGCGAAAGGGCGTGAGAGGAAGACTAGTCTACATAATTGAACGAAATCATAGATATTACCAAAGTTACATATATAAAACATGAAATAATTATTTCTCTGTACGTGTCTCACCACTAGGTTCTTGGATTTGTGCTGACTTTTAAAAACGTGGTTTGTGAAAAGATGTATTCTCTTCTAACAAAAAAACACAAAAACATAAAAACAAATATCTTTTTTTTTTTGGTCAAGGAAACATAAAAACAAATATCGAATTCGTCTTTTAGCTTATGAAGGCGATTGTCGTTTAGCGTATTGATGGACGTGACAATATAAAAATATAAATTGTCCTTCAATCTTTCAGGGTATTGGGTTTTCGCCACATGAACGAAAGCTCAGTCGAACAGTAGAGAGTCCCGCAAGTGTTGCAATCCGATTTGTGTTTCTCTTTCTTTCTTTGTCGTATCAAAACAGTTCCTTGTACGGCGTATTTTATTTCTTAAAATGGATTGGCTGTTTCATTGGATTTTGATTCAAATTCCACAAGTTATCTCATATTTAATTATGGTCACATTTTCCTCGCTGGCTTTTTTTGTCGACCGGCTTCAATGATTATGGTTTCTACTGACGCATGCAATGATGCCAATCACAAGGCAAAGCAGCCAAAGCCAAGTGAGAATTATTAACCATCAATAATATTTTGTGCTTTTCATGTGAGAACCCTGACGCGTAGAAAAACAAAAACCAGATAAATAAACCAGATTTCATCTCCTCAGTCATCCTCTGATCCAAACTCAAACCAGAAAATAAAAAAACAGAGCCCTTTTTGGGTTTCTGGGTTCAAAGCAAATCATCAAAACATGGCTGAGGAGAGCAGAGAGGCGCTGCTGAAGAAGGTTTACTATGAGAACTGCCCTGGCTGTAAGGTTGAACAGCGTAAAGAGTTACAAAGAGGGTTGCCCATTAAAATGCTTGTCTCTATATGGCTTGTTGTTCTTTCAGCTGGTAAGCCCTTCTGTGATTTTATATAATATAATGTTGATCTTGAGCAGAATCCAATTGGGTTGTCAGATTCTTGTTCACGGTGTTGTGTTCACTTCCATTGTTGATCTTTTGCATGCTGCAGCATGTACGTATGGATGAGTTTATAACTCATTGATTTGTGGGAGTTTCGATTACGAAAAGATGGATGCTCAGAAAGTTCACCACATTATTTGAAAGTAGTTTCAGTGTTTCATAGAAGAAACTAATCTTAGAATTGATGTTTCTAGATTAAAAACTTGAAAAAGAAATCAGGAATATGTTGTGTTTGTGTGAGTTTTAAGTGCCTGATGCATTCAGATTGCTGCCAAGAATATATCTGCGGTTTTACAATAAGTTACTGGAGAATTTAAAGAAACCTGGGTTTTTTTTATCCATTTCTAATGGACTATAGATTCAATACTTCATACAAGACTTTCTGAATTTAATTTATTCAGGGCTTTCAATTGTTCATATGTTGCCATATAAGAGGGTAGCTTGAAACTTGTATGCGGAATTGTGATCTGTTCTTATACTTTAATTGGTTTGTCATTTCTGTGAATTATTTATATCTCCACTGTAGAATAGTTGCTTTGTGAAGTTGGTATACCGTAGCACTGTCAGTCTTTTTTATGATTTTTCACTTTGCTATGTCTTCTAATCTAATTCAAATGTTTTAACCCTGATCTGTTGTTCTGTGGTAATTTTCAGCACTGCCGATATCGTCTCTCTTTCCATTTCTTTACTTTATGGTGAGTGTATACTTTCTCAAGAGTGTTGTTACTTTACTTGTATTTCTAATGAAATGGAAAGAGGATGAATATTGGTTGTCTGTTTAGATATAATAATTCATTCAAATGGCCTTATTTTATTGCAGAGGATTTATTTACTGTAAACACATTGACTGACTTGTCATATTTACTCCTCAGATTTAGATTTAATTGGTGGATGATTTGTTCCTCAGATTTAGATCTAATTACAGGATCTACGTTTGATGCTGCAGAATATTTAGGGGAACATAAAAACATTGACTGGACATGGCATATTTTTATCCTCCTGCCTGTTGGTCTCTCATGCATATATAACCTTTAGCCTTTAGGTTCCCTAAATTTCTACAATCATCATTGCTACCTTAATAAGATTCCTTTTTGTTTGTGTTTTTAAAAACTCTGGCCAATAACCTGCATAACCTCAGTTTTTAAAGGATTCATTTGTGTGATTCCCTAATGGGAAGAAATTAAGCATATGCTTAAGGAGATTTACAACAGATCGAAAGCCTTGCAAACTTTTTTAACTGCAAGAACTGATGAAGAAGTAGAATGCTTTGCCACCTACCAAGCACTTCTGTTAATATGACCGTGAACTTTGAAACAAACACAGTATAGAAATCGTCTCTGACGAACAACCTTCCCTGAAGTAGTGGTTCCATTTTTAATTCCAATCCCATCTGTACTAGAGTTTGAGTTACCCCTGATTTCATTTTCTTTGTTATGTTAAATGGAGCTTAGGTTACTATTCTCATTATTGTTAAACTTAGAGTATCTAACTCTAGACCAATTGACAATGAGTGGAGAGGCCAAGATACCGTATTGTTGTGCAAGGCTTCATATACTCAATTTTAGATTTAATAACCTCTGTTAGTCCCACATTGCATGGGGTACCGAACGATTGGAGAATGTAGTATATGAGCACATGGGCACTATGAGAAGAGGCCTGGGATGTTATACATTCTTGGCAAAGCTGGATATGCCTGATGTGAGATTTTATAATGTCATCAGTTATCTTTCACAATAAATTCATACTTGTCATGGGATATATGGGAATCTGATGCACTTAACTAAATGTTCTGTAAGAAAATAAAAAATGTCTTCCCTTTGTTCACTTGTTGTCCTGCTTTCGCCCTCTGAATTCTACTTGATATTTCAAGATTCCAATAGAGAAGTTGGATTGACTATTCTTTGCAGATCAGAGATTTGCATATTGCTAAAAGAGAGGAAGACATTGGCTACTATGCGGGTTATGTAGGTGAGTTCATTTTCAGTACTTACCTTTCTTAGAGATAGATTCAGTTATTCATCACATTATAGTTTCTTGGCAAGTGTTCTTTACAAACTTCCTTATATTGTGAAGGGGCTTCATTTATGATTGGCAGAGTTTTGACATCAATTTTTTGGGGAGTGGTGGCTGATCGCTACGGTCGCAAACCTGTCATAATAATAGGGATTGCTGCAGTGTTAGTAACTTTTATTCTGCAATTGAGTTTCAGTTTGATACTTTGGCAATGAAGGTTTTCTGTTTGCTTCAACATACTTATAAATTATTTTGAATATTTATTGGCTCAGGGTTATTTTCAACACGCTATTTGGACTCAGTGTAAATTTTTGGATGGCCATCTCTACACGCTTTCTTCTTGGATGTTTGAATGGTTTACTTGGACCGATAAAGGTATCATATTGTTCCATATATGATTATTAACCATGTATGTCAAGTCAAGTTTAGTTTACATGTATGATTTAACTGCACGACCAGGCATACGCAAGTGAAGCCTTAGAGAAGAACACCAAGCTTTAGGCATGTCAACGGTAAGCTCACATTGTCCTCTTGTCTTCTACAACTTCTTATAAGTGTACTACATCATTTGAGAGTTATCTGATTTCAGGTTAGTGTGGCCTGGGGTATCGGGTTGATCATTGGCCCAGCTTTGGGAGGTTTCTTGGCCCAGGTAATTCTACTTCTAGGAACTACACTTCAGAGAATCTCTCGATGAATGTTTATTTGTCTTGCTAATTGTTTACTATGTCCTTTCGTGTGTACAAATTTTGGTTCACTTGTTTTGTACTGAACATATTCCATGATGAAATCCGTTTAAGAAGTTGTTTACAGTGGAAAGTATTATCCTACATCAGAAAAGGAAGCTTTGGATTAGTAGTTTAATAGATCTTGGGCCTCTCCACCGATTGCCAATTGGTTTCGGGTTGGATGCTCACATTCTAAGATGGTCACAATCAAAATTACATATGTACAACAGATTCAATTCAATAGTAATAACATCTGCTGTATAGAAGGGTAAAAGAAAAATAGCAAAAATACATGTACAGTCCAGAAATCACATCAGTTTCAGATTTTGAGAAAAGGATTCAGAAACATAAATGAATACAAATCACAACTGAACCTGTTTTAATTCCACCTATTAGAACAATGACTCAGGTAGCAGAACCATGGAATCTTGGATTTGATAAAGAGGATATGCTTTTAGAAGTTTAAGGCGTATTAACCAAAAATAGAATCATCACTCGTCACAAGCTTATCCCACAGAACAAACAGAGTTATTTAACTTAAGAAGTGTAAAGAAGATTAAAACAAAACTTCTCCAAGAATCTCAGCACATTAGTGTTGGAAAACACTCTAAAATCTATGTAGCCTAATTTCTGTTTCGGTTTGTTTTCTGCTGACAGAACCTTGAGAAAGCCAAAACTTGAGAAATGAAACCTTTGTGTTGGGTGAAAAAAGAGAGGAGGATATATGATATCTCTCTAGAGTATGTGCTGCATACAAATATGAAGCTCCCACCTCCTGAGAAGGTGTGAGATGGTACCTAAGAGCATGAGGCGTCACTGACACTTAGGAAATAATTTTAAGGCTTTGAGCAAGCATGAGGTGGACTAAGATCTGGAATTAATTCTAAGGACTGTCCATTAACTAACAAGAAACAAATGAAGTTCTTGAAATTGACACCTACTGGGATTTGAACAGTTATCCCCAGTTTGCTTACTCACATTAGCAACAAGCCACATATTCTGTTCTGAATTAGTACAGGGGTTGGGGTTTTGGAAGGTTGGTTCTTGAAAGAGTAGGTTAAATTAAAGAGTACAAATTAATGAAAATCATGAGGTAGCAGATGATTTTAGTATTTTTGATCTCTCTGATCTCTCTCTCTCTCTCTCTCTCGTCCTTTTGTTTAATCAAATATTGTTTCTTTACAATGTTTTATGCAGCCAGCGGACAAGTATCCAAATATATTTTCCCAAAACTCCATATTTTGGAGGTAAGTTTGGCTAGTTGATTTAAGTATGCTGCAGTGAGATTGTCAAATTTCAGAATTTTTCTAATTATTTCTTTGTTGCACTATGATGTTCTAAAATCTGAAACTTTGATGTAGGTTTCCGTACTTCTTGCCTTGCCTTTGTATATCGCTTTTTGCATTTGGAGTGTGCATTGCTTCTTTCTGGCTTCCGGTACATATCTTAGTATATTCCTTTATGTTGATGAATCTCTTTTGAAATGTTAAATATTGACCCATGTATTTTTTTTTCTCATGGTTGTTTTTGTACCTTCTCAACCCTATTTTGTCATCACTTAACCTCCATGAAATTCAGAATGCAGGCCGCCCTTACAGTCCTCCATTACATCTAAAGGCAGTTACAAAATGAACAATATTTGTAATCCAATATCCTTGGAAAGGAATTTATCATTATAATCGTGTATCCTTGTAATCCTATATTTTATACTAGCTTTCTTAGCCTTAACTTTTTATTTTAATTTAACTTCTTGAGGCTCTCCCAAGAACAGAGAAATTAGTAACACTTGGGTCATCTTTAGCACATTGATACAATAAGGACCTTTTGAAACTCCAAGTATTAACAGAAAATTTCTATATCTGGTTGGTTGCAGGAAACTTTACACAAGCACAATGGAAATACTAGATTGCAAGATGATTCTTTTGAAGCTCTAGAAACTGCATCCTATGGGTCTTTTGCAAATGAAGGAAAACAAAAAACTGAAGAACAGATACCTAAAGAAAACCTCTTCAAGAATTGGCCCTTAATGTCAGCAATCATTGTTTATTGTGTTTACTCACTTCATGACATGGCTTATACAGAGGTAACTTCATACCTTTTACCTGTTGGAAAAGTATAGTATTGTTCACAGAATCAGTTTTTTTTCCTCTGCTCTCTTTCTTTGAAATGGTTCTTCTCATTGGTTTTGGTAGATTAAAAGTGCTTGAATGGTTTAAGACATTTTGTACAATGCATTTCTTACTCATTTATTCTTCTTCCCCTGTCCCCATTCTTATTGATCTCTAATTACCAAAGTGGCTATTAAGTGAGACTTTTTTCTTTTGCCCAAAAAATCAGATATTTTCATTATGGGCCGTGAGTCCTCGAAAGCTTGGGGGTTTGAGCTTTTCAACTGAGAATGTTGGTGAAGTTCTTGCAATTTCAGGTAATATTTGATATTTCCATCTGCTTCTACTCTTTCCTTCGTTTAAAGGACTCAATTTTTTTTAACATAAAACATGCATGTCAAGTCAAGATACAAAGAAATAAAGACAAATGGCACCTAAGATTCTAGGTCCGGGCATCTTTTTGGCCATTTTAAATTTAGATGAGTAGAGTTATCACTTCATAGTTTTGTTTCTGCAGTTCTTTTCAAAATTTTCTGAAATTGTCACTGGTATCAGGGGTGCAGTCCTCTTCTTTCTGATGCATACATATACGTACACATACATGATACGTCCACATATACTATACATATACATTAAGTTCACTCAAGGATAGAGCATTTGATACAGTTTCAATTTCTGATTTATGTAAATAACTCTACACATGCTCAATAATCGCTGACGATTTTATCAACTTGTAGGTTTTGGTCTTTTTGTGTTCCAAATCACCCTATACCCATTTGTGGAAAGGCTTCTTGGTCCTGTAATGATTGCTCTCATTGGAGGGGTAATTTTTCAGCTCCTGCTCTCTTTGCATTGTTGTAGCTTCTGCATGTTTTTTCTTCGTGATAAATGTCTTTCGACGTAATGCCAACTGACCTATACTGTTTTTTTACCTTTGTGGTCTTCTTTTGGCACATGATTCCCATATGCAGATTATCACAATACCTCTGCTGTCAAGTTACCCGTTTATAGCAATGTTATCAGGGTTCTCCCTCTACCTGATGTTAAATATTGCATCTGTGCTGAAGAATGTCTTATCTGTAAGTGCAGACATGACTTTATATCTCATTTCAACTAACACATTTGTATGGATCCTTGCGTTACAAAGACTCGGTGAACTACTAGTCCACCATCATCTTGATACAAATCTCATTAAAAACAAAACCAAACTACAACTCTGTCATCTTAACTGAAAAAAACGTAAAAAGAAAATAACTATATCTACTCCACAGCAGCTCACCGATTTGATAAAATAGGGGACCGATATGAATTGTCCTGATTATTTTGCTAGCGACCAATTTCTCATCTTGACAATTGACTGAATTATGTCTACAATTTTAAAAACAAGATATGCTACTTCCTTTAAGTAGACATAGGCATGGCTGATTCAAAGATCGCTTCTAAGAAACCACGTTATTTGAAAGTCAATGACAATGGCCAACTATGGGTCTGCAAGGCTGAACAACCACATAAGCGAAAACGATTTTCGTGCTGCCTGCTTACTTGTGTGTGTAGTAGGGTGCTCAAGAATCTTGTTTTCGTTTACTTTTTATGTTTTGTTACTAGATACTTAAGCATCTCAGGTTTTGTCCATTGTAAGGTGCTTCAACATTGAGCAATTGAAGTAGCTTACAAGAGTTTCTCTATGGATGGAAGCCTCTATAGTTGCTCTGCAGCTGCATTTGACAGTATATGCTTAACATTAGCTTTTTTGAGAATCTAGGACTCTTTTTTTTATGCGTTAGAAAGGCTTCATACAGTTAAAGGCTGTCTTTCTATGGTTTGTGCTCTAACTTTTGAAGTTTTTTTTTGTACAATCAGATCACAATTGTAACTGGAATGTTCATTCTCCAAAACAAAGCTGTGGTAATTTTATTCTCAGATTAACTACTTAAAAATTTTCCCCTTCTCTAAGTCATGATATTATTGCTCTTCAACTAGAGAATGTGCCATAACTTGACCATGATTTAACAACAGGACCAAAGACAAAGAGGTGCCGCGAATGGAATTTCTATGACGGCAATGTCTCTGTTCAAGGCAATCGGTCCAGCTGGTGGTGGTGCACTGTAAGTTTAGCTTATTCCAACTGGGAGCTGAAGTGATTTTGTTATATATATATATATATATATATATATGATGTTTCTTGTTTCTGAATTATTACACACAAAAAACTACAGATTTTGCGTTTCATATAGTTTCAAGATTACTACGGATGAATTTTGAATAAATCAGATAACACAAGCTTACAGCATTACTTTCTTACATTGATTTATGCTTTGAAAATCTATCAGATTTAAATTACGTGATCTTGTAGTAATACATTTATAAAAAAAAATCTTATCTTTTGCGAATTATGATTTCGGCTCAACAGGTTTTCTTGGGCGCAAACACGTCTGGATGCTGCCATCCTACCTGGTATCATACTCAACCAACTTTTCATCCTGGACTTTTGTTAGACAGTTTTGCTCACTTAGGCATTTGTTACAGTTTTATAAATTTTTACCATTATTACTTGGTGGCTCAAAAAGAGTAATAAATTAGGAGAAATCAAACACTTACAATTTAGTTAGTTCATAAATCTGTATATTTATATTTTAGATCGAAATGAAACGAAAAAGAAAGAAATTAAAAGAAAAGGGAAGATGGTTTTTAGATGATGATAGGCTAAGTACATGTTTTCTGAAACTGATATAATGCACAAGATGAAGAGCGGTAGCATCAGATATTTACCATTTCTAGGTCATAAACTGACCGAAGAAGAAAATAATAAAGTTAATGTAAGAGGGAAAAGAAAGAGTTCAAATTTCATTATTATTTTTTTCCAATAAAAATTCTTTATTTCTATATTTTTTTCTTCCAAAAATTGTATGTTTCATTCATTGATTATGCATGCGGATACGTTGGACTTCATTTAGTTCCTTTTCAATTTGCTTCAATATTTGTTTGGTATTTCATATTGTACCTTGTATCTCAAACTAAACCGATAATAATAGAATTATGCTTGGCTCCTGAAAGAGGAGGAGCAACTCCTCCTAAAATGAACGTGTGGCCTAATTGTGCATTATTTTTCATTGTTTGGACAAATGTCCATTTCCATTTAGCCACGTGTTCATTTGAGGAGGAATTCCTCGTCTTTCAGGAGTCTAGCTTTCCTCTAAATAATTGACCCTTCATACCAAATTGGTAATTTACAGCTTGTAATGTAAGGCTTAGAAAGTTTACCACTTCCATATCGTTTTGCAGGTAGCCAGATGATTTTCTTCATCTTGAATGTGGTGGAGGCAATCGCAGTTTTGATGACATTCAAGCCGTTTCTCACTCTACATCATGAACATAGATAAAGATGAAAATGCAACTATATAGCATATTACAAATACATCTGTAGCAACTCTATCCATTTATTAGGGAGATAATTTTCCTATTATTTCCCACTATTCAAAGGAAAGAAAGAAATATGGGCATTTTTGTTTTAGGGGATTGAATAGTCTTTTTAGGAAAACATTTAAAGCATATTACAAATTACAATTCAGGGAAAGTATCTGGTTGCAATTCAGGGATTGAAGGCTAAAGTGATGCATCGTTGTGTTGTGTTTTGAGCTTGACGATTGAGCTTAACTATGTTGGAGAAATTATTATATGGTACTAGAATACAGCTACGATTTTAATTGTGTGTTTACTAATCAGGAATTAAATTTCAGCTATGGAGGATTTCTGTATTTACTTCACATTAAGGAATTAAAAAGTAAGTGGGGCTCACACAAAATTAGAAATTGAATTCTTGATTTTGGATGAATTAAATTCTTAAGTGGAAGGTGGTATTCTAATTCCCGGAAAACTAACCTGTTAGGAATTCATCTTTTTTACCCATTATATCCTCACACAATTTTAAAATTTTAAAATTTGTTATTTACTTTAACCAAACAATGAGAACATTTTAGTAATTAGAACCACTCCTACCCCAATTTCATATGGTTTAGTAAACAACTTCAATATGAATTCAGAATCTAATTCTCTTCAATCCAACTCAATCCAACTCCTTCTCAATTTAATTTATCATCAATTCAATTCCTCATAATCTAATTACGAATTAGGAACATGCCATAAATGCGTTTAGGTTTGGACATTCTTTCAGACCAAGGATTGTGTGGATTTGGAATGTGGGCCTTATGTTGTTAATCGAAATACATGGATCAGGCATCAGGCTTTGCCTTTGTAGCTTTTCGGCCTTCGCCTTGGGCTGCTTCATTACAGTAATTTGTTGAGCCGGAAACCAAAAGTGATGACGTCCAGCATAAATTGCGGACCACCAAACAAAAGGTGTCGATAAATTGCGGACCCCATTCAGAAAGTTTTGATAAATTGAGGACCACCACGATATACAAAATGTTCTGATAAATTTTGGACCACCACATACAAAAAGATTTGATGTTGTTCAGTGAGGAAAAAGGAAATAAGAAGGTAAAAACACGGAAATGGGATAAGGAAGAAGAAGGAGGATGAAAGGCTGCAAGGTTGTGGTAGTGAGATTTTCAGGTGATGGGTGTGGGAACCGAATTAATTCATAACCTAGGTCAAATAATTCCTTCCATTTGGGGATTATTTGACCTAATTGGGAATTGTTCAATTTAATTGGGGATTACCCAATTAAATAGAATGTTACCTAATTAGGTTGAGGATTGATTTGATTCCTACGAATATTCTCAATTAATGGAGGAGTTACCTAATTAAATTAGGTATTGATTTGATTGCTACCCTGATTAGGGATTTGATTTAAACCAAATAAATCAAATCCCTAATTAGTCAAATCTCGCCAAATTGGAGAGGAATAATTCCCTTCCATCTACGGAATTATTCATCTGAAACCCTAGCTCCCGAGACCTCTATAAAAGGATGACCACACACAAGGGTTGAGGTACGTCAAAACTATTCCTGAAACTCTGGAGAATAATCTCTCAGAAACCCTAGCCTCCACTCTCTCTCCCTTCTACACAAGGCTCCGGCCACCACTCACGGCTCTGGCCACCCTTTCACCACTCATACATGTTACCGTACCCTATTTTAGCTATCGTTTCTTTATAGATCGATTGAACTGACTTAGGCATCGGGAGGACCTTTGGCCAACACCCTCCGGGTGTGGTCCTCTTATTGTTATTCATTTTGCAGGGAGAAGAGAGGCGGAAAAGACGAAGGGATCTTTCAACCGAATATTCTCGTGGGAGGATTTTTGCTCCCACAATGGGTGTGAAGTTAAAGAGAAACTAGAAAAATTTGTTATCATGTCTTGTACCTAATGAACTTCAAAGGAATGCAACAAAACTAAATTACAAATAAACGGAGGGACATAGAGGTTCAAGCTCAGTTCTAAGTACGGTCTTAAATATCGGTGGTTTGGAAATATCAATGGGTTAAAAATAAGGAAACAATGTGGCCTAGAAAATGTGTTCTAATTGATAAAAAGAGAATTAAACACATCATAATCTTTTATTTATAATGATTTACTAAGTTCTCAAGGATGATTACGTCTATTTCCCCCACTAGACATTGTACATGTTATTATATTATTTAATAATTGGAAAAAAATTAATTATGTAGACCAGATCAATTTTTGAAGGACAATAAGTAGTAAAGTATTTTTAAAATATAGCAGTAAAATTGGAGATTAAATAAGAGTACAAATAAAGTTACCTTAAGATAATAAGTAATTAATCAATAAAAAAATAAGCAACTAAAGATAATAATAAGTTAATAACAATTTTCTAGAGGATTAAAGAAGAACAAAAATAAAATTATCTAGTAGAAATAATTAATTCATCTACAATGAATACTAAAAAAATTAGACATAAACATTTCTTTGAGGGGGGTTGTGAATAATTCCAAAAACGTAATAGCATCTCATTCTGTAACAAAACATACATATACTGAACCAATGTGGTAAACTTGATCTACCAAGATCAAGCCACAGAGAGTTTCACGACCTTACTTGCATTATAATGATGAAAGAAGTCATCCTTGATACTCCTTATATAAATTAGTTACATTAGTTACCAACTCAACCAGTTCTCGTTAGCAACCTTTATATACTTTTATGTGTAATGGAAAGTGATTTTTTTTAAGTATCAATTACATGGATACCGTCCAAAAATAAAATTACATAGATACCTTTATTCACTGTTTATTCTTGTTTTCACCTCTATCCTCTCTCCTTTTACTTTCCACCGCCCATCCACAGTAACTCTTCAAACACGCGCGAGTCATGACAATCTCTTCAGAATTAGATCTACACACAGCACGCAACAACAGAAGAGAAAACCCAAAACTAAAAGCCCCTTCTTCTTCTTCTCTCTTCTCTCTTCTGCTGCTTCATGCAATTGAACTCAGTCCAATTACTCACCAATTAATGCCCCAAATTCAAGACCCTAATCTCCATCGCATTGGCAACTGCAAAATCCTAACTCCACCAATCATCAGCAGCAATGGAGCAGCTGAAGACCATAGGGCGAGAGCTTGCGATGGGTTCTCAAGGCGGCTTCGGCCAATCCAAGGAGTTCCTGGACCTCGTCAAGTCCATCGGCGAAGCTCGATCCAAGGCCGAAGAAGAGCGCATCGTGCTCCTTGAGATCGAAACCCTAAAACGACGTCTCTCCGAGCCTGAAATCCCCAAGCGCAAGATGAAGGAGTACATCATCCGCCTCGTCTACGTCGAAATGCTCGGCCACGACGGCTCCTTCGCCTACATCCACGCCGTCAAGATGACCCACGACGACAATCTCTTGCTTAAACGCACCGGTTACCTCGCCGTTTCGCTCTTCCTCAGCGACGATCACGATTTGATCATCTTGATCGTAAACACCATCCAGAAGGATCTCAAGTCTGACAATTACCTTGTCGTTTGTGCCGCCCTCAATGCCGTTTGCAAGCTCATCAACGACGAGACTGTGCCTGCCGTTTTGCCCCAGGTCGTGGACCTCCTCGCCCACCCCAAGGAGGCTGTCAGGAAGAAGGCCATCATGGCGCTTCACCGCTTTTATCAGAAATCGCCATCTTCTGTTTCGCATCTGGTCTCCAATTTCAGGAAGCGCCTTTGTGATAACGATCCGGGAGTCATGGGTGCCACACTCTGCCCGTTGTTTGACCTCATTACAATCGATGTGAATTCTTATAAGGATTTGGTGGTCAGCTTTGTCAGCATTCTCAAACAGGTCGCCGAGCGCAGGTTGCCCAAGACCTACGATTACCATCAGTTGCCGGCGCCCTTTATTCAGGTTTTACTTACTTTCAATGAAGTTGAGCTTATTATTAATGTGGGAAGTTTTTGGCATGATAGAGGAATTGAAATAATGATCTTTGTTTGTTTGTTGTAACGTAATGTAGTAACTGAATTAGTTTGATAATGCAGATTAGATTGTTGAAGATCTTGGCATTGTTGGGGAGTGGTGATAAGCAATCGAGTGAGAAGATGTATATGGTAGTCGGCGATATTTTTAGGAAGTGCGATTCTACCAGTAATATAGGAAATGCTGTCCTTTATGAGTGTATTTGTTGCGTTTCTGCCATATACCCAAATCCTAAGTTGTTAGAGCAGGCTGCTCAAGTCATCTCAAGATTTTTGAAGGTTTGAAGTTTTTGTATTTTTCAGTGTAATTTTCTGCAAATTATAGTCTGCATGTAGATTATTTGGAGAGTTAAACACCAATTCCTTCTTGTATATTTGGTCGACAGAGTGACAGTCATAATTTGAAATATATGGGCATCGATGCCCTTGGTCGACTAATAAAGATTAGTCCAGAGATAGCAGAGCAGCACCAACTAGCCGTCATTGATTGCTTAGAGGTGAAAGAATTCTGTTGGGTTTGATGGATTGGTTTCAAATCATGCTTTAAACTTTTAATTTAGATGAAGTTTGATGTGCATGATGCAGGACCCAGATGATACTCTGAAGCGAAAAACATTTGAACTATTGTACAAGATGACCAAGTCCTCCAATGTGGAAGTGATTGTGGATCGTATGATTGATTACATGATTAGCATTAATGATAACCATTACAAAACATATATAGCTTCTAGATGTGTGGAGCTTGCGGAGCAATTTGCACCAAGTAATCAATGGTTTATCCAGGTAAGAGTAATACATGTTGCCTTTTATATTCTAATTATCACGGGAGTATTTTGTTACTGCTTATTAAACACCGATGTTATCCATGCCTGATATTCCTTCTCTGCAGACCATGAATAAAGTCTTTGAACATGTGGGAGATTTGGTAAATGTTAAGGTGGCACATAACTTGATGAAGTTGATTGCTGAGGGATTTGGAGAGGATGATGATTCTGCAGATAGTCAGTTGAGATCATCTGCGGTATGTAACTTTAATTTTGCACCTTATGTTTATAACTGTTTTATTCAATGTCATTAAAAAGTTGCTATTTCAGTTATTATATGATTAAAAATGTTATCGCATGGCTCCTAAATTTTTGTGCGATTTCAAAGGTTCCTGTTGAACTTTTGATGAATGTCTCCCTTAAATTTTTGGACTCCTCAAATAGTCCCATCCATAACTTAGACCGTCAACAATTGATGGTAAAATCATGGACATATCATGTTAGGAGGATGAGTTGCCATGTCAAAGAATTTGACACATAACTTACAGGTGTCACTTGTTCTAGTTAGTTGTAAAATTTGTAAGTTACTCTCAAGCCATTTCATGCATATAACGTTTGAGACCTCAGAGGTGGATTTTTCCTAGGGTTTTGGTTTACCTCATTGCGAATAAAAGCATTTCTTATTACTGCTATGTTTGTTGTTTGTGATGAAAATCATTTTGATGTCGCAAAATTGCTAAGGCTTTTCATTCTTTTTGTCATTGAGTTCAACAGTCCCTGATAAATTCAGCATAGGAGATTTAATGCTGCATTCACCTTTTTATAGTACTGCTATTTGTGTAACATTTGAGGATTATATTCTAGTAGTATGTTTACAACATTTTGTGCATTGCTTGCTTCTGCACTATGTCTTAAACCATTTCCTTGCTTTCCCTGTTTCTGCATGTTAAAGAACTAAACTTCTTTACGTGCAGGTGGAGTCATATTTGCGTATAATTGGTGAGCCAAAGCTTCCATCTGTATTTCTTCAGGTACATTCTGTCCTCTCAGTTCTTTTCTTTATGTAGAAAATTTTGGAAGAATATTCCTGTTGATATCTGAATTTTAGTTGTGATCTCAGGTCATTTGTTGGGTTTTGGGGGAATATGGAACTGCTGATGGAAAATATTCTGCTTCCTATATCACTGGGAAGTTATGTGATGTGGCAGAGGCGTATTCAAATGATGAATCCGTCAAGGTATCCCTCAAACTCAGTTTTTTGTAACTAGAGTTTCATTATCTGCATTTGTAAATTTTTAGGGTTTGGTTTGAAGAAATTTTCCATGCTTCTTAAATTTGGTAATGAGGTCAGGGTATAATTGTATTAAACGAGATACAATTTAATTATATCTACTGTTAAAAATGCATATAAAGCTAGAATAAAAATAATGGGAGTGCAAAACATAATTTAAAAAAATGTTTTCTTAAGAATTGGAATTAAAAGGTAATTTGAAGTACAAATTTACTTTGATTAGAATAAGCAGGGTCCTTGTGTAGTTATAGAAACATGAGAGCTTTTGGAAAGAATAAAGAAGAGAGCGCAGGGCACACAATTTTTATTTTCCATTTGCTTAAGAAACAAACAACCACAAATTTTGTATTTTATGAGTATTTCATAGGTTTAAAATTTTATTCTCTCAATTTTATGTTTGGTTATCCATTCATAAAAAGAGCACCATTTGTATTTGTGTATATATTTGTATCTTGTTGAAACTGAAGTGAGTCTGTTCTTCTCATACAGGCTTATGCGGTTACAGGAATCATGAAAATATATGCCTTTGAAATTTCAGCTCAGAGAAAAGTGGATATCCTACCTGAGGTGCATATAATGAACTTTAATACTTTGACAACAATATCATTTTGCATGCATTAATCGTCTGCATATATTTGAACACCTTTCGATGGCAATCTTGCTTTTGTAGCATAATGTGGAATTTCAATTTATTTATTTTAATCTTGTCTTTATTATTTTTGGTTACCATTTTTTATTTTATTTTAGATTAAATAGGTCATATAGGATGATCCCATCTCTCTTTTCCCAAGTGATGGTTTGCTAATAGCAAGGTACAAACTAGTTTTCTGTAGCACAATACTTGGCTATCAAGGTGCCATCTTCTAGAACTTCGTTGCTGTAGGGGTTGTGAAAGCTATGGAAGTTACTGTTTTACCCTCACTGGGCTAGGGTGATAAAAAATTGCTCCATGTTTGTTCAATATAGTCCTAATTTTTGCATTTGTATCTGAGGTTGAATCAGTTGTTTTCCTACAAGTGGTTTTTTTCTTTTAGTTTCCTGCTAATAATTTTAAGAGTTCTACTGGTATTTATGCCATTTTATTTTGCTTTCCCTGAGAGAAGATAAGATTTGTTAACTTGCAGATCTTTGACTGAAAATTAAGTTGAAAGATTGAAAGTTCAAATCTCACCGTACAGTTTGCACACTAGATGGAACAGGCATCCCTTTATAGATTAGCATCAGTCATGACTGGAATGAATTTATTCTTTCCGAATGATGGAAATTGCATTGTCTGTAAATATGCTTTTAGTAGTGGGTTGAATTTCTCTAAAGAGCATAGCTAAATCTGAATAAGATGTTTAATCAAAAGATATAATGATTAACATGGATTCTGATAGATTAGTGGCAGTGCAGAATTCTCCTAGTAGTTTGGGAAATCGTTTAAGCTACTGTTCAATTCACTCAAGGTGGAATGAGTGTGTTTGCTATTTTTGCTTTTTCACCTGTTCAGAGCTTAGCTTTAGGGTTTAGGGTTAAGTTTTCCTGTTTGGTGGGCCTTCAAATCATCCATTTAGTGCTTAGGGTATTGGGTTTAGCTCTCAGGTTATCGGCTACCATTCACAATAGTTAAACCATAAACTCCAAAGCGCTAACAAGCGATTCTACATCCTAAAGTAACAAATTGTTTTGAAACAAAAATTAAAGATGTAAAATGAAAACAGAAAGGAGACTTGAAAACAAAACGGACTGAGCAGCTGCTCAAGCCGCTTTCACAAAATTCAACATCAGCTCTAGCAGAATGATGTTGCACTGTAGATGATCCGTTCTTGAATGGTTGACTATATGTATGTATGTATGCATGTAGTTTCCTAATCTTTTTATGATTGAAGGCTTAGTCAGCTAGAAGTTGAATCAGAGTTGAAATGTTCTTTTACGTGGTTGGTGGTGTGGCTCTTTTGAAATAGTTTCTATAAGAAAGAAGCATAGTACAATTTTACTTTATACAATGGTTAATGCTAGTTAAGGGAGAAATGTGCTTGATAACATTCAGATATTATGTGCAGGATTTGTAATGTGCATGTAAAACTGTGTGCATGTGTGTGTCAATGATCAGTGGCCCTAGCTTTGAGGTCCAGAGCTCTATAGTTGCATGATGAATGTTTAATGCTTTTTTTAAGTTGAAGTTTTCTGGACACCATTATAATGTTGACATTCATCTAATCAATGATTAGCTATAATGTTGTCATTTTCATTTTGTTTTGGCCTGTCATGGAAGTATATATCAATTGATAAAAATCTTTCTTCCCTTGCAGTGTCAATCTTTGGTGGAAGAATTGTCAGCTTCTCACTCAACAGATCTGCAGCAGCGTGCATATGAATTGCAAGCTGTCATTAGCTTAGATGCTCCTGCAGTTGAGAGTATTATGCCGTCAGATGCAAGTTGTGAAGACATTGAGGTCATATTTAAATGCATTCTCTACTCGTACCCTTCTTTTTTTTGCTTCTCCTTTAAAGTATTAAGAACTATAGTAGTTCTGCATTTCTCTTTTCCTTGTTATTTGGTGGTTGTTGGTTACTGTCTGAACCTCCTGTTTTCTAATGGTTGTTTAACCTTGTGATTGCATTAAGTTTGGTGACCTTTTATTGTTATATGCCAAACGATATACTGTAACTTTAATTTTCTCTGGTTTTTTATATTATAAAATGTATCTTTTGGAAAGCATGAGATATATCAAATAGAATCCTTGATGAATATAAATTAGGTATAAGGAAAGTGAACTAATGTATGTCTCATTAAAAAATGTAGTTGCCTTGCAAATTGTTCTAATAGGACGTACCACTTTTCCACACCGTGATAATGTAATTTCTCATATGGATACATTATCTTTGATACAACATAATTCAGTTTTTCAGATCATGATTGTGTTTGTGTTTCACAGATACGTTATTATGAATCATGACACAACATTAAATATTTTTAAAAGTGTATAGATCCAGAAGAAGATTTTCCAAAATAGAAATACTATGACAAAGGAACATGTATCCTGACCGACCGTGAATGCAGAAGGAATAGCTTTGCTTGCTTCCTTGTCAAATATGCCCTATCCATACTACTTATGGGATGAAGTTTGAGAAAAAGTAAGGGCCCATATCTGACAATTACAAGGGCATTAGTGATATTTTTTAAATACTGAACACTCAGCCCCTATAAATAGGCAAGCAAATCATTAAATGAAGGACTTTTTTTGGTCCAAAAGAAAAAGGCCATTGTAAATGTTGACTGAAAAATAATCTTACTAGATACCTTACTCTGTTTAAGTAGAAAGATGTCATTTATTGTTTGGTTAATGCTGTTCTTGACCTTCCAATATTTTATTTGGTAAATTTTGAAAATGTGCTATGAATGTATATTTGTATACAGTTATCAACTGCACAGGTTTTAATAGGGTCAGCAAATTATTGCTTTCGCTTCTTTTATCATTCTCGTGTATGTATGCATGTGTGGATCAATGTGAAGATAATAATCTTCAGGTCCCAATTGTGATAATGTCAATTATCATTATTAAATTGTACATGGGTTTCTGAAGCCTTATTATTGCTTGACACTTAGTATGTATGCTCGTGCTGGAGGCACTAATGTCAATTATCATTATTAAATTGTACATGGGTTTCTGAAGCCTTACTATTGCTTGACACTTAGTATGTATGCTCGTGCTGGTGGCACTAATTGTAGATTTCCTTGTAAAAAAATATACAGAGATTGCTTTATTGTATTGTTGGCTCATATAAACATGATGATATAGATCTTGTGGTTTAGATCAAGAAAAATTTGGAATCAGTTTATGAATGATTAAAATTGCTTATTTGACCAACATGCATCATATTATACTGGCGAAACTTAATTTATGTAGCTGCCGTTGGTTGGTATACCTGGATGTTAATCAAGTGATTCTAATTGGTATAACACGACATGCTTTAATTAGTTTCCCGACTTCTTCGTCCCTGGTCCTTGCATCTTATTTCTTCCCTTTAGTTATAAGTTGCTCTTTTCATGGATTTTGCAATTGTATTTCTCTAATATGTTTGAAAACCTTGATTTTGGATCATGCGGAAACCATTTATTTATTTATTTCTGGAATAAGATTATTTTGTGTAATATTAATATTCATCTTCTCTTGCAGATTGATAAAAGCCTTTCATTCCTCAATGGCTATGTCCAGCAAGCACTAGAGAAAGGTGCTCAGCCCTATATTCCTGAGAATGAGCGCTCTGGAATGTTAAATATCAGCAACTTCAGTAACCAAGATCAGCATGAAGCTTTAACCCACGGTCTTAGGTTTGAGGCATATGAGCTTCCAAAGCCAGCAGTGCCATCAAGAATTCCACCAGCTGCAGTTGCATCCTCAACCGAGCTTGTTCCAGTTCCTGAACCATCTTATGCTAGGGAGAACCGCCAGCCTGCATCATTACCACCTGTGTCAGATGCAGGATCATCGGAACTTAAGTTACGACTAGATGGTGTTCAAAGAAAATGGGGCAGGCCAACATATTCCTCCCCAGCATTGTCGATCTCAAATTCCTCTAGTTCTAGTTCCCAGAAATCAGCGAATGGGGTCACACAAATAGATAGCGTGGGCACTTCAAATTCAAAAACACGTGATACTTACGAGTCAAGGAGGCCCCAGGTTGAAATTTCTCCAGAAAAGCAGAAGCTTGCCAGTTCACTGTTTGGGGGATCATCAAAAACCGAGAGGAGGCCATCTTCTGCCAACCATAAGGTGTCTAAGGTGAATATCCATGCTTCAGAGAAGCCCCAGGTACCAAAGGCAGCAGCTGTACACACTGAAGTTAATCATGAACCTGCTCCAGACTTGCTCGATTTGGGTGATTCAACTAGTAGTACTGCTTCCACTGTAGATCCTTTCAAGCAGTTAGAAGGGCTTCTTGATCAAACTGAAGTTGCATTAACTGCAAATCATGGTGCAGCTGGTGCTGCTAAGACACCTGATATTGTGGGATTATATGCAGATACATCTCTCAGCGGGCTTAGTAGCAGTGTTGGCGACCCTTCGCCGACCAATAGGGATGAGTTTAATCTTGCATCTGAGTTATCAAATGCTACAAGAACTGCTCAAAGTGGGGTAACACAATTGAATAAGGGTCCTAACCCAAAAGACTCTTTGGAAAAAGATGCACTTGTAAGGCAGATGGGTGTGACCACAACAAGTCCGAATCCTAACTTGTTTAAAGATTTGCTTGGCTAAAACTGTTCAGAATGGCAAACTTTCGATCATGATTATTCGAGATTGTTTGCTTTGTGGTATGTGCATGGTCTTTCGGTGTGGCTGGCTATATGATAAGAAATACAACTCAATTCAAACAATTTTCAAGGCCACCATGCAGAGCTGTAAAGGCACCATACACCAAGAATGGTGGCAAAAATGAGGTATAGGCGTTTGTATTTGTTGGACGGTGGCTTATGTAGGAATATAACCAAGTTGGTGATGCTTGAATATGTTGGTTTGAGCCATTTCAATGCGGAGCTTTTTCTTTGCGGCAATGCGGAGCTTTTTCTTTGCGGCAATATGGGCAGTTTTGCAGCGCTCCACAGACACATGGTTTTGCCCTGCATATTTGCCTACATTTACACTGCTGTGTGCCTCTCTCTTGTTATAATAATGCTGTATGAAGTGAATTTCTGTTTGGGTTGTAGGGACATTTATTCCTGTTTGCCATAAGTTTTACTTGGTGTCAGTTCACATTGTAAGTTGTTATCTTTTTGACTATGAGATGCCCCTTGTAATGTTTGGTGGATAAAATTGGACATTAGACATCTATAGTAGCTATCCGGTCATGCAATGTCAATAATAATGCACTTTTGTGAACACAGAAAGAAATAATTCCAGGCGTCTTTTTCTTAGTTTCTAGAGCCATTGGGGATGTTAGCTCTACCAGAGCTGTTCAAACAGCAACTGGTATTCAAAGAACCAAAATTTATTCGCAAACTAGAGTTCGAAAACAACATAAGATGCATGACACTATCGCTGCTCATCTAGCTTTTCATTTCATGTCCTTGCAGGATTATCAAAAAGTCTTGAACAACTATAACAGCAACGTGAGTTGTAGCAACTTGACATGATTTAGACATGCTAGGATTCTTGTGCCTTGCCAATACCAGCAACATCACTAGTATAATGAGACACAATCTTTCAACAAAAATATGTTGGGCATATTTGGATCCCTGTTTACAATTAATGTCTGATTTTCAACAAACCTTGATTGGAAATTATGAAATAGATAAATCCATCCCCAACATACATCAATTCCAATGAATGAGATAGAAGAATCATAGACAAAGTCCAGCGTGCAACCAGTTTTGTTCATCCGTGGATAAATGCTGGATGCATCAATTGAGAAGAAAGGTATTGCCTTATGCAACTTAAAATGGAATCTCAGAAACTGCTGGCACCTCAACACACCTCTTGATTACCATACCATTGCCCGGAAATTTGGTTCGTTTCGACAGCTGAACTTGGGGCTCACATAAACCACTTTGGAACTTCATTACCTGAAAATTTAATAATGTAGCGTGATAAGAAGAAGGATTTAACCCAAAACAAAAAGAAAAGAAAAAAATTCACACCCTGAAAGCTACAACATATACCCAAGAGATGCACAACAAAATATTGCTAAATTTGAATTGAACACAAAATGCTGATTTAATGGATTTACATACTCCTCGTTAAGATCAGTGTGCCTCCTCTTTGGGTGATCCGCCTCTCCTCTTTGAGCTTCACGATCACCAACGTCGACGACGTTAGCACGATGATCATCATCAAGTGCCATGAAATCTGATAACCGAGGCCTCTTGCCAAGACTAGTCTCTGATGCTGAAGGCAAGGAAAGCAATTCGTTGTCTTGGTGTTGATCGTCATGAATATCATCGTCCGCTGCCATCGCATCAGGCAACAACCACTGCCTTTGCCCCCGATCAACTGTGACATCAGCAACCTGGTGGCCTAATAGGTGGACCCCACAGAGGATTTTAACGGGTGTGGAATGGGCATAGAGCTCAAATATAATTTGACACATATTACCCTGCTGCAACCGCGTCGGTTCTTTCCCCACATCAACTGTCTCATAAGTTCGATGTACCTTGCTCAGATTCAATAATGGAATACACTGAAGAGCCACTGAAGAGCCACATGGGTTTATATATGTCCATTGGACCTCTTTTCTATTGATATGAACAAATGACTTTCCTCCATAAACATATGCGTTTCCTTTATTAACAACACATAGAACCAATCTTAACGTCTCCCAATCTAAATTTGGAGGAATTTCAAAACAAACTTCACATCGAGCAACAACCTTAGAAGAGTATTCGTCGCCTGGAAGAGTAATTGTTTCTTTACAACAGGTGAACCACTTTGGTACTTCATCGCCTGGAAGAGTAATTGTTTCTTTACAACAGGTGAACCACTTTGGTACTTCATCGCCTGGAAGAGTAATATAAAATTCAGAATGCGGATGAGAAGATACCTACAATAGAATTGGTTACAACAATCATCAACTTAACCATATAACATAGAGGGGAGAGACAAAGAGAGACACAGAGAGAGAAGAGACAGAAACCTGATCCAGAATACTATTTTCTGTGATGTCATAGCCACGTAGTCTAGCGCAATTGGTCAAACCCAGATACTCAACCTTGGATGATAATGGCAGTTTTGGAATTTTCTCCAATGATGTGCAGTTATCCAGGTGTACCATACTTACTCTTGGTGGAAGCACTTCTTGTGGAATTTCTAGAAGACTCTTGCAATCACTCAAGTCAAGCCTGTACAAGCTCACAAATTTGCTAATGCATTCCGGAAGCGTGACAAAATTGATTCCAGCTAGATAAAGTTCTTGTAATGTGGACCAGCAATAAAGCAGCCATAATTCAAGCCCAGTAAGATTGAAGCATCCACTAAGATTCAATTTTTCAAGCCCAGTAAGATATGAAATTGATAGAGGCAATTCTCTTATGCCACTTTCTTGCATATCCAATCTTCGTAGTGATTCCATCTCGACTTCTATTTCTGGGAAACTCTCAAGCCTTTTACAACCTCTTAGAATAAGTGTTTCTAAGGATTTCAATCTAAGTCTTGTTCCAAACCTCGTAAGCTTAACGCATTCACTGAGATCCAATTTAACAAGTTTATCAAGGAGTCCAATAGAATCATCAACCTCAACCAAACTTGTACAACCACTTAGATTCAAGTCCTTTATGTATGGGATTCCGGATAAGTCTGGGATTTTTTCTAAGAATTGACAACCACTCAAATTCATATGTGTCAGGTTTGGCAAATGCTGTGAGACAAGAACACAAAAACAGGAAATAATTAATCACACGCTTCAAAAGACAAAAACTTAGAAAACAATTTTCATTTTTTTTCCTTCTGAAATTAACAACTGTATTTGAAATTATATATAATAGATGAAAATAATTTCAAATACATACCTTAAATCCCTCCAATTGTCTGATATGACTGTGAGGCATTTTGAACACAGCAAGAAGCTTTCCAAGGAAATTGGGTGGCAAAGATTGTAACTGATATCCATGCCAATCAATCCATCTTAACGTGTTGGGCAGATAGTTAATGTCCCCACATAGAGATGCATTATGGTTTATGAAAATTTGAAGATTCACCATATTACGGAAGCATTCTGGATTCAAAGTTATCTTAGCTGCTTTCGGAAGCTTCACCATGATGCCTTTAATATTTCTTGTTTCCTGATATGGAAAAGCATTAATTAGGAAACGAAGTCATTGTACAAACCAAAATGAAAGCACATTTTGTTAAGAAAATTAAAGTAGCATAAGGTTTTCTTTCTTGTCAAATTGAATATAGTAACACATGTGATACTTACTGTACTTTCCATTAGAACTTGTATGACATCCTCGTAAAACCACAATCTACTACGCTGGCCAGAATCATTGGGGGATTCTTTGTGAACTATATCCTTGCCCAGGTTTGCTAGCAAGTCGTGCATTAAAATCATTCTCCCTTCAATAGTTATCAATGCCTTATCAAGGAATTCTTCAATGAATATTTTGGGTACTATTCGTAGCACATAGTACTTATATTCACCATTGAAGAAACATGCAATGTCGAGAAAATATTCTTTTGCGCGATGATCCAAGGCATCATAACTTTTTTGAAGTATTCTTTCAATATGGGTATAAGGTTCTCCTTCGTAACCATTTAATGTATCTTGCCAAAGTCGTATATCTGTACCACGAAGATGAGAACCTAAAATTGTTAGAGCTAGTGGAAGGCCATCAGCAAAAGCTATTGCACGTTGTGCGAGTTCCAAATAATCTTTTGGAGGTTCACTTCTTCGGAATGCATGCCAACTGAAAAGCTCAAGAGCTTGGTTGCAATCTAACTTCTTCACCTCGTATATCAACTCAATTTCACGATTGTTTAGCAATCTCCTATTTTTTGCAGTAATGATTACTCTACTACCCTCACCGAACCCATCATCTCCAGCCAATTTTTCTAACTGCTCCAATTGGTCCACATCATCAAGAATTAATAGAATCTTTTTATGGCTCAGCCGTTCTTTTATAACACTGATTCCTTCATCAACACTCTGAATTTTCCATTTTTTGCCTAGAATCTTATAAAGAAGATTCTTCTGTAGCTGGATTAAGCTTCCTTCTCTAACATTTTCCAAGAAACAACTTCCTTCAAACTCATGGGCAATTGCATTCCGTATAGCTTTTGCAATTGTTGTCTTGCCTATTCCAGATGTCCCCCATATCCCAACCATGCGATGACCATTCCCACCAACATCTAAAAGCTTTTTCACATCTTATACATGAGACTGAATTCCAACTGGGTACTTGGCCACATTCCAATATGTGGGTACTCGGCTTAAGATTCCATCAACAATGTTGTTGATAAATGTAGCTTCATAACTGCCAGTTTAACCAAATTAGACACATTTAATGAATCAAATTTAAACATCCAACCACTAAAGTACCCAAGAAAATAAATCTTCTCCCTACAGTTGTATATTTTTACAAAATAATATTTTTCTTTAATGAGTAACAATTAAATGTAACCAAAGTACAAAAGAAAAAGAAATTAAGTTAACTTGAAAAAGATAGATAACCCTGAAATATAGAATCAAGACACTAAATTAAACATAATGCCCTACAGCTATCGAAAATATTAAATTAAAAAACAAGAAAAAAAAAAAAAAAAAGGATCTTCTCCCTACAATTTTATATTTTTACAAAATGATACTTTTCTTTAACAATGAGTAACAATTAATTGTGTAACTAGAGAAAGAAGAGAGAAAAAATTAAACATGAAAATGATAAAGATAGAAATATACGTACTCTCCATCCTTGAAAGGATAACCGGACAATTTTGCTGCTTTTTTCAGAGCTTCCCTCCATATGAGCACTTTCTCCTTGTCATTCTTGAATTTCCTTTCAATAAGGCCTTTAAATGCATCTCCAAATCTATTTGTTTGGTTTCCCACATCCGACGGATCCACCTTGTAAAAAATGGGCCAAATTATTTGTTGCTTTGATTGTTTACATCGAAGGATCTCAACAAGTTCATCCAAACACCACCTCGAAGATGCATAGTTTTCAGAGAATACAATGACAGAAATTCTTGAGTCTTCAATTGCTTTGACAAGGGCTGGCTTTATTTCTTCTCCTCGTTGAACCTCATCATCATCAATGAAGGTATGGATCCCTATACGAACCAGAGCATTGTGCAAATGATCTATAAAAGTGGTGCGTGTATCCGCGCCTCTAAAACTCAGAAAGACATCATATGGAGGAGAAGAAGAAGAAGAAGAAGAAGAAGGAGAAGAAGAGTCTGGTTGAGTGGTCATAGGAGGCAGATCTGAAGGAAGTTGAGGTTCCACCCCAGAATCAATTGAAGAATTGAAGAAGAAGCAGAGAGAATCTTATCTGATTTTGTATTGATTTTCTTTCTTAATAAAACGATACAGTAAGAACTAAGCTTATATACATGACATGACAAATAGCTTAAGGCTTAAACAAATTCAACAAACTCACGTGCTCTCCATGTGCCAAACTTAACTAACTTGTACATTCATCAAGATCAACGCGGACGTGATTAAGTTAAAGGCGTGAGGAACTTTCGTTTCAACTTCAATTCATCAAACGCTGAATTTTCTTTAATTTACTGACGCGGTCTTTAATTTACTGAAGCATATATAGTCGCAACTTACTGAAGGTGAGAGGCACCAAAAAGATGTTTCATTTCATTGTATGAAGAACTTTCGCTGCAAGTGCAACTACAAAGTTGCTTGTTTTTTCTTAAACTGGTGTTGACAACTCTATCTCTATGGTATTTAGTTATAGACTAGTCAGCCGAAGCAGTTTCTTTGTAATGCGACGGTACCTACAACGTGTTGAAGTGATGGATAAGGAACCTTCAGGGCAACTTCTCGTCTTTTTTCCAGATGAGCTTTCTTTCAAGCTTCCCTTTCCTTTTTCTTTTTGTCATGGAATTCGCATATTTCAGAGATTTTGGAATTGTAATGGGTCCTCCCCTTCCCACTTGTACAGTTCATCTGGTTGAGATAATAGTAGAGGCTACAATCGCATCATAACTTCTCATAATACTTCATAGGCCATATGTCAATGCATCATAAATTATTCCGCGTAATATGGTTGAAGATTCTTTCATCAAAAACGACATTCTACTGATAATACTTATATTTGATTTAATCATTTTCCTGTTGATATGGACTTCATAATTAATAACTTTGATTTATATAGTCTTCAGATTCGTCGCGCATCTTGGTTGAAACTTTTACTTCTTTAAAAAAATAAATAAATAAAAATATTCTGAGTATTTTTTTTGAGTATCTTCTTGACTATATAGTGTATTCGTCAATGATCTATATTTTCATTAGAGCATCTACAATGGCTGTTCAATAATTTAATACAATATTAGTTTAATAAATTGAACTATTTTGGCATCTATTAAATTGAACTGCAGTTTTTCTTGCAATGATACAGTTCAATAGCTTCAGTTTATTGGCATGTGGGTCTCATGGTTAACCTATTGCAATTCAATAGAGGGTTCATCACATAGCACCCTCTATTGCAATTGCATCTATTGCAATGAACTAAATCACACTATTGAAGTTGATGTAAACATTTTATTTGGAATTGATGAATGAATAGGTAAAAACAAAATCTAAGACCTGCATAGATGAAAACAAATGCAAATCTGGCAATTTTCATTTTATTCTAAGTACAATAAAGAATTCAGAAAACAGTAGTGAAACTATGAGATAACATAACAATGTTCACAAGTAGAAATGCTTTAGATTTTGAACTTTTATATTCAAGTTTGAATAGACATCATTTATTTATCTTGAATGTTAAACTTTTAGTTAAAGGAAATTTTTTTTAAAATGTAAGAGTAGGAAGAGGCCTAATTCTTTACTTTTGCCCTGGACCATAAAAAACTCAGGCCGGTCCTTCAAAACATTCTTCAGTTTTTACAAGCAAGTTTTTCGAAGTTTAAATCCTGATTTCTTTTTATTTTTATATTTCTAGTAATTTGAGAATTGTTTGTTCTTTGTTGCATAACAAACATTAGAATTCACTAGACAATTTTCTAAAGGAACAACTCTTCACAAAATGATCATGCATTAGAGCTGAAACAAATTTTCAAACGTTCACATTCATCACGATGTTGGCATATAAAATATATGGGTGACTGAAACAGTAAAAGTATTTGAACTTCCATAGTCATATTTCCAAATCTGAGTTCCATAACTCCACTCCTACTTGAATGAGGACAACAGAAACACATGAAGCTAGGAGAGAGGGAAAGAGAACATACGCGGGTGGGCAGCAGTGGACCCATGAATTTTTCAGCGGAGGTACAATTCTTAAAAGCTAAAAGCTATAAAAAAAAACTAAATATCCTTATAATTTAAACAATACTAATGTTATTCATAATTAATTGAAAAAAATAACATTACAATTAACCTACAATTGTTGCCGACGAGGTTTCATATATCATGAAAACGTCGCATTATATTTGCATTACTAATACAAGAAAAAACATCTTTCTCAATGTAAACAACCAAGCTATCACTCAACCATTGATTCCTTATAGTCTATAGGATTACGTATAGAAGCTAAACGACGACATTAACGTGTGAGAAACGTTGATGCTGATATGGAAAAATAATACATGTTGATATATGGAAAAATATATACATGAGAAAGATGTCTTTCTCAATGGTTGTTTCATATTTGGGTCCGCGTCATCAACTAAAAGTATATACATGTTGATATATGGAAAAATAATACAACTTACCTAGTGATTTACGACCATTTTGTAACTTTTCATTTTTCATTTTCAGTTTTTATATATATATTTTAAAGCGTACAGAGAAAATGTATTGGAGAAAGAAAGATATTCAGAAAGATGGACGAATGATGGTGCAAGAGAGGTAAAAGAAAATATGTTCATAGAGTACTACATATAATGAAAACACCAACCGAAATAACTTTTTATATTCCCGTAGAAAAAAAAAATTCTGCATAAATGGAGACAAAACTAATATATCGTGTACAAGTACTTGCCACACACGTCCTCATCCATTCAGTCATCATATCTCCATAGAATCTTAGTTTTTCTCTCATATTGAGTGGGACTAATGTTGAAACTCACAAGTCTTCATCACTAAGTCTTCACAATAATTTTACCAAAAAAAAAAGTCTTCACAATAAATTCACTAGTCTTTCATCACTAAGTTTCAGACTTTGAAAAGTCTTCCCAGTATTTTCTTTCATATATATCACTTTTCTTTTCTTGATTGCAAGACGGTTTGGGGAAGAAAGACTTTGGCGTTTTTCATGCACTTGAGTCAAGGTCTTTGTCTCTTATTGAAATTGGAATAATGAAATGAAATTGATAGAATTGAGAGATTTCTTGGATTCAGAGATAAGAAAATTCAGAGAAGGTTTTATTGTGTGCTTGAGTGTGATATATGTCCTACCTAATGCGTGTGGTTATCTTTTTGGTTGTTTATTGCTCGTTGTCCTTGATATGAGTATGGTGCAAGTTGGATTGAAAATTCCTATTATAGTCAATTTGAATTGAGGGGGTGCAAGTTGGATTGAAAATTCTTATTGCAGCCAATTTGGATCCAAAGGTTTTCAACTTATTGCAACCAATTTGGATTGAAAGGTTTTCAACTTTGGCACGTCCAAATTAAATCTGATGTCCAAAATTTCGAAAAGAATTGGATTGGAAGGAAAATGTATCTCAAAATTCTGAATATTCCAGACTCCAAAATATATTGGTGTTTCAAGTTTGGATTACTAAACTTTACGTTAAACTAAATATGACATACCATTTGAGACTGCTTCTATAAGAAGTATTTATGCTCATAACCACTTTTGTTCGAAGCACATTTATTAGAAGAATGTTGAAATTTTTATTAAAAATGCAAGTGCTTCTTAGAAAAACACTTTGACGGGTGCTTCTCTAGAAAGCGATGTTATAAACAATACGCAGTTTACATTTTTTTTGCCAAGAGCAGTAAAAAAATGCTTTTAGTTGTTAGAAATCGCTTTTATATCTTCCATAAACATTCCCAAATAGGACCATAATGACCAAAGACAAGTTGTTACACAAGAACAACATCTAAATACAAACATATCAATAAAACGAACTGGAAGCAACCCTTGGTCGAGTTGGAGTTAATTGATATAAAACATCTAGTTTTATTTTCTGGAAGGAAGAAAAAAACTATAAGAAATAGGCTTTCGATTTCCTTGTAAAATATGGAAAGATCATCAGAAGAAGATATTAGAAATGGACCGGCCGGTATAGGGAGACTTGGGTTCGTAATCAGTCCAAAAAACAAAGTCTTGGTCAGTCAACGGAGGGAAACAGAACTTATTGCCCCTACTTATAAATTTCACGAACTTGCCTAGTAACCCCCTACAACTTTTTTTTACTAGCAAAAGAACACTTTCGATTTAGTTTCTGCCTCACAGATCATCCTTATTTCTAGAAGGTTCTTCTTATCTTCTAATCTCTCTATTCACTCCTATCCCACATATAAAAAGGCTACTTATGGCTACACGGGCCGTGGGTGCAGCCTAGGACCTGACAAAGATGTCTTATTATTTTACATGCTCATGCGAAAATTTAAATAGCTCAACTCAGCTCAACTCAACTCAACAATCAATTTTGGAAACCAAAAGCAGCACGATCTTGAGAACGCCAATTTCAAGAACAACAACATACAAAAAAGAAAAAGAAATAAAAGTTAAACTTGTGTCAAGTAAGAAAAAGTATTTAATTATTTGGACGAAAGTAAATTATGTACCCATCTAAACAAAATCATAGATTGTTGTTTGAAGTGGATGGTTGCTCCCCTTGAATACCAATATCAATATGCCTCTGCTTTTGAAGGTTATCTTCATGATCAACGTCGTCGTTAGTAGTAGCCTGATAGTCCCTTTCTTTTTCTTTCTTGGTGATTCTTTTGGGAATGAAGTGGGAGAGAGGAAAAGGTCGGGTCAACACCAATGCCTCGATTGGATTTCTGGCTTGCGAGAGGGCTATTTCAATCTTCAGGCAAAATTGAAAGTTGGATCAAGTTGAGAAGAGCGGGCGCGCACCAGCTGCGCCCTGATGGCTTGATTCCTCTAGCCCTCTTTCATAGGTTTCGTAGGCGTGCCACTGTTGGGGATGAAACTAGCCCAATAGACCTGGTGTATGTAATTTAGAGTGCCTTATTTGATGGGTTTGCGCTTATTCTGGACTTATGATCAAGCCATTATGCTCCTAGGGGAGTATTGGCTCAGATGAGTTCTTTTCTATGCCTCAATTAAGAGGACTTCAATTTTCTTTCAATTGTGCGTTTATGGCTTGGTAAATGCGAGCAGTACTTAACCACACAAAAACCAATGTTAAGGTTAATGTTCCGTTGATTGGGCTCGCAAACCTAATTTAGGCCCACGGTAACCCCTATTGGGCTATTATTTAATTAATTAGGGACCGATGGTATAACTCGGGCCTGAATGAGCCCTTGTTTTCGGGCTAGGGAAGCCTTATTCTGACCTAAAACCCTTATTCTTGGCCTGTCCAATGAAAAATTCAAATATATAAAAGTGGGAAAGTAAATTACTACAAGAGAGGATATGAAGTAGGTAAATGACATGTATTTATAGTGCAACTAAAGTAAACTTCGGAAAGAAAAAGGTTCCAGATGTTGGTGATTTCTTTATCCAGCTCTAGTATGATAACAAATTGAAACAAAAGCCAAAGATTTCTCCATTTAGCTACTTTTAAAAAACAAATTACCATCTTGAAGAGATGGAAGATTTCTCTATCCAATCTACACATGTTTATGCTATTTAGAAGAACCTAAACTGATTGTTTAAACAAGAGTCATAACATGGAGATGACAGAGCAATGAAAGATAAACGCAAGAGTTGTCAATTGGTTATCTAGGTAGGAAGTTGACTATTTGGAAATCTTGAAGTTTTGTTCAAGTGTTTACAAGATGTTGCGTCTGATTTTGGAGGAGTCCCCTTGTGCTGCTGTTGAACCTCTATATGTATAGGCAGAAGATCTTTACAGTTGATGGTGAAGGCTAGAGGATGACATTTGAGTGTTGCCCAAAGTCGGCTGCCGATTTGCCCTCGTGAGTCGATTCATAGGTAGTAGAAGAGATATCTCAGATGGAACCATTGGTTTCAAGGGGTATTCTTTTGATTTGTCATCCTTTCGCAGCTGAAGATCCAGTCGGAAGACGGTTCCTCTTGGTTTTGCCGTCCATTATCTAGCGTGCTTTCTTGCTGAGAGAGAGACGCGATTAAGTCATTCTTAATGGCGAGAAACCATCTTCAGGCCGTCATTTGGGTCAACTAGTAATGCTTACTTACCTTCTTGACTTTAGTGGGGGTTAAAATGAGGCTTGTTGAGGTATGAGCTTCTAAAGGAATTTTGTCAATTCTCGGCCCAAATATGAGAAAAACATTTTCAGTTTGAAAGGAAGATATTGGGTCTAGGCTACATGCAGCTTTATTTAAAGAATAAACCAAATTTGGTCCATTTCCAAATATGATACAAACATAGCCATTGCTCCATGAGTAGTGGGGTTTATACAGAGGTGTAAGAAGGTGCAGTTGCACCTGCCCTTGCCAGAAAAAGCAATGGTGGTGGCTAGGTTTGCCCCTTTGATATGTGTTGAAGGTGCCCACCACCCGTTTTAGAGAATCCCTCAACAATGTCTTATATTTGGTGATCGGTGCATATTTACATATCATTTTGTACCCTTTTAACTTATGATTTGGTTATGTTTTTGAGTTAAACTTGTGCTTTTAATAAGTTTTGTGTTTGTTTCAGTGTAATAAGCTTAAGGACTCACTAATTGCATTTTGGAGACAAGTTAGCTCAAAACGGTGTCTGCAGATCAGTCAACTTCACGGATTGGACTGTACTTTCTCAAGAAGAACCAGATGATGAGCCATACACCATTGGAAAGATACGGAAGTATAGTTTCTGTAGAATTTTACGTTTCATGATTCCGAGTCTTCTAGAGAAAGTTATACATGTTTTGGCAACTTAAGGTCAAATTCGGCAGCATCTGCGTTACTGGGCCAAAAATCACATTTGAAGGCCTTCCCGATTTTTCCTTGAGTTGGGCTGCATATGCTTGGAAAGATAATTCAAAGCGCTTCAAGATCCATATTTTTCCAGATTTTTCAGATTGAAGCCACAAACCCAAAACGAGCCCACAAGCTGGCTGCAATGCATTGTCATGCATGACATATGCATGATAAAGTGTTGTTGATTGTGGGAACGTTTGGTGAAGCATATTCAATACCTATTTTTGAGTGGAATTTTGCAGCAGCCAAAAGATGATGAAGTGGGGCTGCAATACTAAGCCTAAAGACAAGAAGAATTGTTTTCAAATGCAATTGTGTGTTAGGTTAAGTTGGTGAATTAAGTGTTGTGTGTTAGGTGAAGTTAGTGTGTTTAGATAATTCAATTGTATAATTCAGATTTTCACTTCCCTTAGGCCTATAAATAGGGAAGTTCTCTAAGCTTGTAATCACACCCCAAGGGGGGGAGCTCTTAAGCACTTCTCTAGAGCTCCCTTCCCTTCTCTCCCTCAAATTCTCTTAGTTTCCCTTTGTAGTTCTCAATTGTTGTAATAAGATCATTCTACTAAATTTTCTTTGTACTAAATCTCAAACACCTTCCTGATCGGTTCATAATTGTATATTATTTCTTACCCTTCTAGCTTATGATTTGGTTATGTTTTTGAGTTAAACTTGTGCTTTTAATCCTTTTTGTGTTTATCTTTCAGTTAATTGAGCTTTAGGTAACAATGATGGCTTTGGAGAACATAATTCATGCAATTCAAACATGTTAAGGCCTAATTTGGATGAATTGATGAAGAGCTTAAAGACAAATTCATTTTGGCTACAGCCCCCTGCCAGTCCAGTTACGTAGGTCATATTGCAAGCTTTGTTTCAACAACCTACATAGCTCGAATGAGGCCACATTCTTCATGAAAGTTGTTCCAATGGGTGTGTACTATAACATATCCAAAATCCAGCCCCATTGGATAAATCTGGAGTCCGTTACCTAGCAAACACAGAACCATGCTCAGGATGGATCTTATCAGCGCGGAAAATGAATTAGCAATTTGTTTCGGCCTTAACTTCTTCCTCCGACCTTGGATTGGCCCAAATAGAATATGGCTGGAAAGAAGACATTCTGAACTTCAATTTCGAGTGCTTAAAGTCCTAAGTTGATTAAGAGAAGCCCAAGTTGTAAGCCCTTGAAGTTGCTGGTCATGCTGACCTCAGCATGTGCTGGTTGGATGCTTGGTCATGGTGAGCTAGGCATGAGCTATCATTTCTGGTTGGAAGCTTGGTCATGGTGACATAAAGATGAGCTAGGGCTGCTGGTGGGATTTAGTGGTGAAGTGCATCAACCAATTCAAGATTTTCTAATACAAGTGCATCACCCAATTTAGATTTTCTAATACAAGTGCATCAACCATTTCAGATTTTATAAAACAAGTGTTGTATGCATTAGCCATATTGAATTCAGATTTTCACTTCCCCTAGGCCTATAAATAGGGAAGTTCTCTAAGCTTGTAATAACACCCCAAGGGGGGGAGCTCTCAAGCACTTCTCTAGAGCTCCCTTCCCTTCTCTCCCTCAAATTCTTTTAGTTTCCCTTTGTAGTTCTCAATTGTTGTAATAAGATCATTCTACTAAATTTTCTTTCTTCTAAATTCTCCAAAAACTTCTCTATTCTCTTTCAAATTCTCCAAAAGTCTCCATATTCTCAAACACTTCCCAAACACTTTTCTCTCCATTCCCTAAGTTCTCAAATTCTCCAAGTTCACAAACATCCTCCAAGTTCTCAACCACTCTCTTCCAAAAGTCTCCATGTCTCAAACACTCTCTTCCAAAATCCACAAAGTTCCCAAACACCACTTTCCTTACCTTTCCAAAATTCTCTTCCAAAATTCTCCAAATCTCTCAAACACTTCTCCCCTCTCTAAAGTTCTCAAACACTTTCCTTCCTTCTTCAAATGCTCTCTTTAATGTTTTCTAAGTTGTAATTTATTTTTCTTGTAATGTACATTCTTTCTTCTTGTTTTGTTTCTTTTGTTTTCATTTTTGTTTTGTGTAGGAAAATTGAATTGGATCATTCAATCACCAATCCCTGTGGAATCGACCTCGCACTTACATATGCTAAACTACCAACGGTTCGTGCACTTGCGAGTATCACAAGTTGAGGATGCAGCTGAATCCATTTTGGTGCAGCTGAAATCTACGCAACACTTCCCTTTCTCTTCTTCTAAATTCTTCAAACACTTCCCAAACACTCATCCCTTCTCTTTCTCAAACACATCTCTCCTCTCTTCTCCAAAAGCCCCCATGTTCTTGAACACTTCGCAAACACTCCTCCCTTATCTTTCTCAAACACATCTCTCCTCTCTTCCAAAAGTCTCCATGTTTTCAAGTGTTGTACAAAACCCTTTTTGCTTCTTTTGTTTTCATTTCTATTTTGTGCAGGAAAACTGAACAGGATCATTCAATCACTAATCCCTGTGGAATCGACCTCGCACTTACATACGCTATACTACCGAACGGCTCGTGCACTTGCGAGTATCACATGTTGAGGATGCAACTGAATTCATTTTGGTGCAGCTGAAATCTACGCAACATTTGGCTGCTACACTGTTGTGCTTTGCAGGCGCAGCGCACTTAATTTTTTTAATTTAAAAACATGGCCAAAAAGCCTTAGTCTTTACTCCATGCCACGCCACAAAATTTGCAATCAAATTAATCCATGTTCGAATACAATAACATTCCAAGTTCAACGGCAGAGAGGGTTTAGAGCCAGTTTGGGATTGATGTTACTTTAAAAAAAGTTGCTTCTACTGTTCTTTGAAAATAATTATCTAAAGTAAAGCAGCTACATGTTTGGTAAACAATATTTTTAAAGTGTTGCTAGTACAAAAAACAATGTCAAAACTGTTTGGTAAATTTTAATATAAAAATGTTGTAACTATGAATAATGATTAAAATAGACTGTTGAAAGTGTTATGCACTAATCATGTGGTGGTAATAGTGGTGGTGGAGGTGGTGGTGGTGATGAAGGTGGAAGTGGTGGTTGTGGAGGTGGTGGTGGCAATGGCAAAGTGGTGGTGGTGGTGGAGTTGGTGGAGGTGGAGAAGGAGGTGGTGGTTGTGGTAGTGATGGTGGCGAAGATGGAGAGGGATGTGGTGGTGGTGGTGGTGGTGATGAAGGTTGAGGCAGTGGTTGTGATAGTGGTGGTAGGGATGATGGTTGTGGAGGTGATGGTGTTGAAGGTTGAGGATGAGATGGTGGTGGCGGCATGATGGTGTTGGTGGTGGAGGTGGAGGTGGTGGAGGTTGAGTTGGAGGTGGTGGTAATGGTGGTGGAGAAGGAAATGGTGGTGGCAGTGGCGGTCGGTGGTGGTGGAGATGGTGGAGTTGGATGTGGAGGTGGAGGTGGTGTCTTCAAAAAAAATTAATGATGGTATTTTTGGAATTGAAAAAAGTCATTAATTGCTCATCTCTACTTCTTTTGAAAGCAGCTTTGAAAGCAACTCATAACCTGCTTTTAAAAGCCTGTCAAAAGGCCACCGCTTTTAAAATAATCGGGATATTTTAGATTTACCAGATACCTTAAACTGCTTAACTTTAAAGTGAAGTAAGTTTTTGACGAAAAAAAGCAATCTCAAATGAGGCCTTAATCCTTGAGTGGAATTGCTTTTCTTGAAACTGGAAGATTTCTCTTTGCTTGCTGGTAGACCCACAAGGTGAACTCACTCCACTTTGCTTCTTAAATAAATAAATATATAAAATATTTTCTTATGGTTTTGTTCTAGGTTTTTTTATTTTTTTATTTTTATAATTCTTCAGTTGTTTATGTTATTTTATTTTCTATAATATGTTTTATAATAATAATTATTTTTTTAATGATTTGGCTCTCTATATATTCGTTTAATCATTAGCAAACTCAAAGAAGCTACGCAGTGCACAACTTGAGGTATGCATTTTGATTTGTTTCATGAATTGATACTTTGATATGCATATCGATTGGATTAAGTTATATTGATTTTCGTAAAATGAATTGATGATTCAATATGAATTTTGGTAGACTAATTATGTAATTGATATACTGTATAGACGCAGTCAATTAGTCATAGAGCTAAGACTCTTATTTGTTTTAATTATATAATTATGAAACGGTACTTTAAAAGAAAGTATCTAAATCTTTATTTGAATAATTATGGTAGTTCTTGTTTACACCATAATGAACGGCCAATTGGAGAAGAACACGTGGACGGTATCGAATCTGGTCAAAGTCGCCTTCGACGCCCAGAACCTGGTCAAGATTGCCTTCGGCATCCAGGATACCGATCCCTCCATTAGGGCAACGCCCACTCCAAGGACACGTGGCGCGCTCACAGTCGACGTCCACAGTCCCACATCGAAATTCTACTCAAGTGCACACCTCCCAAGGCCTATAAAATAGGCCAACTACCCCAAAATAGAGGGGATCAGAAGGTACGACATACAAGCCTATTGATCTCCAGTTGAACTTTCTAAATCCGAACTTACTTAAGCATCGGAGAGCCTTCGGACGGTACCACACCGGTGCCTTAGGTCTTACCGAGCGTTTGCTCATATTGCAGATTGCGCTCCCTACCAAGGCTTCAAGGATTCCGAAGGCATAAAATTACTAAGTTGACCCTCAAAGTCAGAAAACCACTTTTTGGCGCCGTCTGTGGGAAGTGATAAAATTGACACTTTGTCCCGAACATATGGGGACCACTGAAAAAACTATGTATGTTCGTCCTGCGGGTGGGGATACCGTTCGGTATGCCAAGCGGGGTTAGCCCAGCACCACCCCCATATACCCCGGCAACTAATCCACCCGTACTCCAACCCGCTGAAAACGCGAAGCTTTTAGCTCAAGTCGTGTCCCTTCGGCAAGACATGGCTAGGTTACAGGAACACAACAATTTCCTCTCGACCAGGGTGGACGAAACACGGCAACAGCTGCTGAACCAGCAGCAAACGCAGAACATCAGACCGATCAATCTTCAGAGAGCCTACAGACTCCCCATCGGCAGAGGAAGGGCAAGAGGCGGCAAAGGCAATGCCTGCGCCGTCTGAAACAGTTGGTAGTCCCGGCACCAAAGAATAAGACCCACGTGCCGAAGAAGGTCTATTCCAAATTGTCGCCATAGGCGCTGGACCGGGAAATCGAATGACAAACCGAACGGCAGGGATCATCAATGCACACCTAGACGATCCCCAACTGAGGGGTCTAGGAAGGAAGTCCCCAATACAAAGGATACTAGTTCTGGAGTCCACGGCAGAGTCTGACCAAGAGTACATCCCTTCCACAAATCGGTCATCGTCCTACCGTTCGGCAACGCCGACGAAGTTCTCTGAGGTTAACCCCTGCAGGTCCCAGGCAGCGATCGGTGCATCAGGTTGCGAAAGCAATACCGGGACAGGGACCCCGTCATTCGCCTTCTCCTTAAGAGGGTACAGAAGACGAAGAGCATAAGGCACTCACGGCAAGATAGAGACGTACAGCCCCTACGCATAACCACTTACACAGGAGTGGAGGACCCTTGACGCACCTTCACTCTTTCCAATCGGCCGTAGGATGCTGAGGGCTAAGCGACGAAGGACTGTGCCTGTTGTTCCCCTCTTCGCTCACAGAGGCGGCTCTGAATTGGTTCTACCGATTGGAACCAGGGACGTTGCATTCTTTCGACGAGCTGAAGCAAATCTTCCTGAACCATTTTATGATTCAAACGGATAGACTACTACTCTGCCGATGATCTGTATACCATCCGGGAGAGAGATGACGAAACATTGCGTGAGTATGCCGCACGGTTCGGCCATGAATACTCGAGATGTCCGGATACCGATGGCAGGGCAGCCTACGTCGCCTTCAAGAATGGCCTACGGTCATCACACTTTGTGGGGTTGTGAATCCCAGGCTTGCACACTTTGAATCTGGAATTGAATAGGTATTTATAGGGAGAGAGGAGTGATAAATCTGAATTCAATATGGCTAATGCATACAACACTTACAATTGAAAATCAGAATGTGGTTGCTGCACTTCACCAACTAATCCCACCAGCAACCATAGCTCATCCATGTCAGCATGACCAAGCAAGCAATGAGCTCATCTGCAAGTCAGCATGATGTGTATTTTGATGGGCTCACGGATTGGGCTTGGATTAATCAATTGATGAGCTTGAGCTATCCATCTTCTTCTTTCCAAGCACACGTGAATTGGCCCAATCCAAGCACAGATGAAAAAGATATGACCGAAATGAATTTGTAACTCAGTCTTCAGCTTTTACACATTGTTTTCACCATTTTACTTCAAAAGCCTCAAGTGATACCTAGAGCTCAATGAACTGAATGACAAACACAAAAGAGGTTAAAAGCACAAGGTTAACTAAAAAACATAACGAAATCATAAGCTAGAAGGGTACAAAATGATATACAATTGTGAACCGAACAATACATAGCCAGGTCAACCGACAACTCTCGCATCTCCTTAGCTTTTCGGGAGATTTGGTCCAGCCAATCGGGATAGATGACAGCCAGGTCAACGGACAACTCTCGCCTTTCCTTAACTTTTCGGGAGATTTGGTCCAGCCAATCGGCAGTGTCAGCTTGCCAATCGCCTTTGGCTTGGCCCCACGGAGGACTATGGTCTACGACCAGTTCCTTGTGGTGGACTGTCCTACGGCTTATAACGTCATAGTGGCCGAACGGCACTTACGGCAATAAAGGCCCACTTCTCCCCCCACATGCTACTCATGAAGTTCCCAACTTGCTACGGCACGGGGCAGTGGGGGGCGACCGGCTAAGCGCTCGGAACTGCCTACGCCACGGCGTTGAAATTGGCAGCCCCTCAGAAGCAAAAGGAGACATTCACGATCGTAGGCTTGCCGAACGGCAATGAACCAGTGAATGATCCAAGGGAGGAAACGCCCACTCCAGTGGCACAACCTACCGAGGATCTCGAAACGGTGGCGCTGGACAAGAGTCAACGGGATTGGTGCGTGAGGATCGGTACCATGCTGAACGCCACCCTCCGGTGCCGAATTCATCCAGTTCCTTCGGCAGAACTCGGAAGTCTTTGCCTTGTCTTACAATGACATGTCGGGCATATCCCCCGATGTCATCAACCACAAGCTGAGCATCTCACCAGCCTACAAACCCGTCAGGCAAAAGCGACGATCCTATGATGCCGAACAGTATGAAGCTATGAAGAATGAGGTGGACAAACTCATGACCATAGGATTCATCCGGAGGAGGCAGTATATGGGACTGGCTGGCAAACTCTGTCATGGTTCGGAAGGCGAAGGCGGATGACGAATGTGCCAAGACTATACCGATCTGAACAAGGCTTTCCCGAAGGACGGCTTCTGTTGCCACGCATCGATCAGCTGAGTTGACGCCACTGCAGGCCACGAGCTGCTCAGCTTCATGGATGCATATTCGGGATACAACCAGATCTTCATGCACCGTGCCGACAGCGAACACACGACATTCATAACAGACAAAGGCCTATACTGTTATAACGTCATGTCGTTCAGCCTGAAGATACGGGGGCAACCTACCAGAGACTGGTCAACCGAATCTTCGCTGAGCAGATCGGCAGGACAATGGAGGTATATGTGGATGACATGCTAGTAAAGAGCCGAACGGCAGGTGAACATCTTGCGAACCTATCCCTTATGTTCGGCATCTTGAAGGATTACCGAATGAGACTCAACCGAACGAAGTGCGCCTTCGGCGTATCTTCGGGACATGGAGGTGCCGAAGATGCAGAAGGACATCCAGAGCCTTACCGGACCAGTGGTAGCCCTCACTCGCTTCATCTCCAAGGCCACAGAAAGTGTGCACCGTTCTTCAAAGCCTTGAAAGGGGGCAAACACCACATAGAGTGGACCGCTGAATGCGATAAGGCGTTTCAAGACTTGAAGGACTACATGGGCAGAGCCCCGCTCCTGTCAAAACCCCTCACAGGGGAAATTCTCTCTCTGTACCTATCGGTATCCAACACTGTCGCGAGCTCTGGACTGAGACGGATACCACAGAAGGCAGAGCTACCGATTTCTGTGTCAGGCAAAGCCCTTCAGGGGGAGAGTCGGTACCCCCACTCGAGCAGCTGGCTCTAGCTCTGTCGTTTTTGCCCGACGATTGCGACCATATTTTCAGGCCCATACCATCATCGTCCTAACCAACCAGCCTCTTCGGCAGGTTTTTCAAAACCAGAGACGTCCGGCAGGCTGGTAAAATGGGCGATCGAGCTGGGAGAGTTTGACGTGCAGTTCAAACCAAGACCTGCCCAGAAGGGACAAGCCGTAGCAAATTTCATCGTTGAACTGACACCTTTGGAGACATCGGAACCCTGAAAAAACCTCTCCACTGGAAAGCCTGCCGAACGGCAGCCGTCTAGACCAGTCCACCCCTGCCCGGATCCTGCACGTGGACGGCTGGCAAACCAGCATGGGTGAGGAGCTGGCCTGGTACTCACTGCCCCCGATGGAGCCAAGATGGAATATGCCATCAGATTTGGTTTCCGAACGTCCAATAACGAGGCAGATATGAAACCCCCAGCCGGCCTTCGGCTAGCAAAGAGCATGGGGGCCAGGCAGGTTAGCATCCACAACGATTCACAACTCATCGTCAACCAAGTCACTGCCGATTTCGCTGCAAAGAATGCGTCTATGACAGCCTACTTATAATCAGCACATCTCACCCGCTCGGAAAATTTCAGGCCTACGAAATCAGCCATGCCGACGGTATCCTCCCTGAGGACAAGGCACAAGCAATGAGGCTACGTTACCGATCGGCAAGGTACATTATCATCAATGACGTCCTATACAAGCGCGGCTACATGACCCCTACATGAAATGCATCACCAAAGATCAGGGCGAGTATGTCCTTCGGGAGATCACAGTGGTGTCTGTGGCGACCATTCAGTTCCAGACCCCTGGCCCATAAAGCCTTCCGGCAAGGCTACTATTGGCCATCTATGCATCGGGACGCAATTGCAATCGTAAAGAGGTGCGAAAAGTGTCAGCGGTTCGGCAATGTCCCACACCTACCTACCGAACTTCTTACGCCGATCGTGAGCCCATGGCCATTCGCCCAGTGGGGACTTGACTTAATCAGGCGAATGCTGCAAGGCAAGGGACATGTCAAATATGCAATCGTTGCCGTGGACTATTTCACGAAATGGGTCGAAGCCGAAGCCCTAGCCACCATAACAGCGGCAAGAGTCAAGGAGTTTGTCTGGACGAACATCTGTTGCCGCTTCGGCATCCCCTACGCCATCATCACTGATAACGGCAGACATTTTGATTCAGAACTCTTCAGGGAGTTCTCACTCGCCTCAAAATCAACCTGTCTTCGCCTCCCCAGCTCACCCTCAGTCGAACGGCCAGGTAGAAGCCGTGAACAAAATTATCAAGAAGCTCTTGAAACGGAAACTCAGCAGTGCCAAGGGCGCCTGGCCGGAGAGCTTCCCGAAGCTCTGTGGGCCATCCGAACGTCCTGACCGGACCTCAACAGGGGAGACTCCCTTCAGCCTTGCATTCGGCTTAGAAGCCACTGTCCCAGGAGAGATCGGCGAGTCATCTTACTGAACGGAAGGTTTCGAGCCGAAGGCGAACGAGGCCGCGCTTGCATTAGGCCTAGACTTAATCGAAGAACGCGCGAACGGTAGCCAACCTTCGGAACGAAGCATACAAACAACGCGTCTCTCGGTATTACGACTCAAGGGTCAGGCCTCACTCCTTCAGGATCGGAGACTGGGTGATGCGCAAGGTTTCGCTTGCAACCAAAAACCCAACGAAAGGAACCATCGGACCTTCCTGGGAAGGACCCTATGAAGTTATCGGCATCCTTCGGTCCGGTACCTACAGGCTCGGAGGCACAGATGGGAAGACCCTCGGTCACCCATGGAACGTGGAGCATCTCAAGAGTTATTTCAAGTAAAGCCCCCTAGCCAACGACAGGGTGGAATTTATATTTTTGCCTACGGTACCTGTATATAAAATGAGATTATCCAGAGTTACACATGTTTGGAACGTTATAGCCTATCGGCAATTTTCAAAACAAAAATGTTCCGGGAGGGCTCATTATATACGAGCCAATATTGCCTACGGCAGTTGAAAGCAACACTCTATGTGTTCACTACCGATTCCAAGATGCCTTCCATTTTAAATTTTCTTGGCAGCAGGCATCGAGTACGAGCCAACGGCAGGTACCAAGCTCTGGAATTACCTACGGTATTCTTATCACACATATATTACTTGACCCAAGTACGGTACCCTAAGATTTTCCCACGGCATATTTATAGAGAAAGGGCTCCTGGAACTTGATACCTACCGTGTACGAGCCAACGGCGGTACCACGACAACTTTGGGTTTGTCTCATGAAGGTAGAGACACTTTGCTAATCCAAAGCAAACAAACTCTTAAGTGGCCAACGGCCCAATCGGTAATTATCCTAAGCAGTTATCAGCCTACGGAGGAACAAGCATGGATAGAATTCAAACAGAAAATAAGCAAAAACGCACAAGTTTGAAGAGAAAAATTACTTAAAATAAAAATGCCCTCGGCATCAATGTGTTCGGGATCCGTGCCAACAGCAAATAAACACTTATACAAAATCATTAAAGAAAAGCTCAGGCTTCGGCAGTCTCGGCGTTGGCACCAGGAGGCAGCATCTGGAGCCTCCTCGGCATTAGGACCATCAGCGTCTTCTGGGGCGTCCTCCCTTCGTACTCCTCGATCATTTCCTCTGTAATGCCTTCTGGGTAGGAGGAGGAGGATCGGCATCCAAATTCAGGTTCGGCTTCTGCCCGGGGTTGAACCGTTTGAAGCGATAGATTAGGTCCGCCATCTTGGAAGCCACCTCATTGTCCAGCAGAGAAGTGAACTCCGCGGAGGAACGGTAGCTCCTAATCGCTTCGTTAACGGCAGCCTCAACCTCCGCCGCCTTCTTCCGCTCGGACGCCCCAATGCCGTTAGTGCGGCCTCTTTGGCCTCCTTGACATCCTTAGCCGCCCGCTCTGCTCCATCCAGAGCCTCGCGCATCTCGGCAAGCAACGCCTCGTGCGCCTGGATCCGCCGTCGGCAGCGTGCATATCCTGCATGAGATTTGCGTGGTCCTAGAGGGCCTTCGTTGGGTCGGCAACCTTGGAGCGGCCTTCTTCGTACAACCTTTTGGCGCGTTCGACAGCTGTAATAGCCCTTTTCATGCACAGCCACATGTCCATCGACGCCTGAAAGTGAAGCCACAGATTAGTGCCGAAAAAAAAAAGAGAGGGAACAACGGGAGGGAAAAGTTACCGTGGCTTGGAGATAGAAGGCACGCCCCGCCTCGGCAGCTCGTCTATCTAGACAAGTCCATCTGTGAACCCACGATGGCCCTCGGTGGAAGGACACGCAAGCCTGATCGTCCTCGGCAGCGAAGATGGCCCTCGGTGGGTCAGCAAGCCGCACTCTTTTGGGAGTGGAGGAGGCATCCAGGTCTACCGTCATTGGCCGCTTCCCGGACGCCTTGGAAGAAGCGGCATCGGCACCATGGCCCGGGCTGAGTACCGGCTCGTAACCGGCACCCTTCTTTCCCGGACGCCACCTGGTAGTGCCGCTTCGAGGTCTCGGACATCTTCTTAGCCTCGGCAGTCTCCTGGCCTCAGACACTACATGAACGAAACACGAGTTAGCCGAGGGAACTGAAGTGAAAACAAAGAAAAAGTCAAGTGAGCTTACTCTCGGCAGGGTTAGCAAGGCGGGCTCTGATGAGGTTCTCGGTGAAGAGGAACTGTGGGTATTCCCTGTCAACGGCAGGAACTTTCAACCTCACCCCGTCTATCCGCGAATCTCTGATGGGGTTGCCTGTGGGCTGCTTCAATTTGCCTGCAAAAATAACAAAGTCAGATTAGTCCACTGAACAAAAACAAGTGACCTACCGATTGGCATGGTAAAGACCTACCGGCAACTCTGGAAGGTGGTAGGGATGTGGAAGCGCACGGGCACTCCCGAGGGCGATTCCCAATTGCCAGGAAGTAGCACCCGCCGATTCCTCCAGGACTTTTGAGAAGTCGGCACGGCATTCAGAAAATGGCCTCTTTTTGAAGCCCTGAGGCAGTTCGCCTGAACCCAGCCTCCATGATCGGTACTCTTGGACTTGGTGATGCTATATAGGTGAGAGAACTACTCGTAAGAAGGCCCCTCCTCATCGGCAAGTCCGAATGCCGTGACAACACCCATCAGGATGGCCCAGAAGTTCGGGTTGAACTGCCCAGGGGCATACCCAATTTGAGCTAGAATCCTTTGAACCTGGAGGCTGCAATGGCAGCCTAACGCCCTGCCGAAGGACAGCGGTGAAAAACGCAACCTCGCCGTCCTTACGGTTGCTCAGGGATCCTTATCCCTACCGAATGGGGGATCATGTATTCTGCCCTGATCTTTGCCAGCTCACGGTAGGTCAACTTATTGGGCGGCAGGTAATCTACATCGAACAGCTGCTCCCTCGCTACCCCATAGGTACCCTTGGGTTCCCGCTGTTCACTATCGTCACCCTCGGCAGAGTAAATGGCTCGGAAGACTCTCCACGACCAGAGGTGGAGGCCTCCGGACGGTGGCTAGAAGATGCCTCCGGCACCTGAGCGTCCTCCTCACCTGAGGCTCGGGACGCAGGCCCAAGCCAACTGCCGACCGTCACTATACACGATTGTCAACGGTAGGGGCTGACTAGTCATAAGCCCCTTACCGATCCCATGGGTGGGCGAGGTCTAAACCTCTCGCCAACCCCTTCCACCTCGGAACCACTATCGCTCTCGGTATCCCTGGCCCAACTCCTCACTCTCGGTATCCTGTTGTCTGCCAGGAGACTCTCCAACATAAGCGTTGGGCTCGCTCTCGAACCCAGACTCGGATCAGACATCTACAAAAAGCAGGAGAAGAAACTAAGGGCGATTCCGAGGACTATCCTACCGATGCCTACGTCTCTACCTATGGCAACTAGACTACCGAACCACACCCCACTTGCATAAAGCTCTAATTCTAGTTCAAACCAAGGAAGGATGTACGCATAATGAAAGGAAAGGAAAGTATAAAGATTACCGAACGGTACCTTATGAGAACTGAAGTGTAAGGACGAAAATCGCTTCGCCTTCATAATGATCTCGCCGGAAATCGCCTTGGTTACCGATGCTCTCGCCCGAAATCACCTTGGTTACCGTTTGATCTCGTCGGAAATCGCCTGGACAGAGCTCTCGCCTCACTCACAAACACAAAATAAATTCCGCCTCAGAGACTACACTTATATATAGGGCAAAAGTCGCGATGGTATACCTAGAAAAACCAAACGGCGCATTAATGGCGCCACCCTGCGTAATTTGACACACCACGTGTCGCACAGTGAGCGGAATCTCTCGCAGCACGCTGGGTACAGAAGACGAAGCGTCACTCTGTCCCATCACTCCCCCTCCCAGGAAGTGGATCTCGAAGAAATGACCAAACTTGCCCAAGTTAACAAACAATAGGCGCTGAAGCTACCGAACGCCAGAAGCGCTCAGAACCCTTCGACGCGCCAGAAGCTACCGAACGGTAGTCCTCACAATGGCGATTCTTGAGCTCCTAGGCAAATTCCTGGGCGAATCAGCACTGGGACAAAGACCCAGCGCGCCCCCCCTTGACAAGCTACCGAACGGTAGAGCAACCTTAGCGTCCACCGAAGAACAAACAAGTCCCCAACCGAGAAATCTCGCTTAAGAACTTGGGGGACTCCTGTTTACACTATAATGAACGGCCAATTGGAGAAGAACACGTGGACAGGATCGAATCTGGTCAAAGTCGCATTCGGCACCCAGAACCTGGTCAAGATTGCCTTCGGCATCCAGGATATCGATCCCTCCATTAGGGCAGCGCCCACTCCAAGGACACGTGGCGCGCTCATAGTCGACGTCCACAGTCCCACATCAAAATTCTACATCAAGTGCACACCTCCCAAGGCCTATAAAAGAGGCCAACTACCCCAAAATAGAGGGGATCAGAAGGTACGGCATACAAGCCTATTGATCTCAGTTGAACTTTCTAAATCTGAACTTACTTAAGCATCGGAGAGCCTTCGGCCGGTACCACACCGGTGCCTTAGGTCTTACCGAGCGTTTGCTCATATTGCAGATTGCGCTCCCTACCGAGGCTTCAAGGATTCCGAAGGCATAAAATTACTAAGTTGACCCTCAAAGTCAGAAAACCACTTTTTGGCGTCAACAGTTCTAATCCTCCTTAAAATAATCGGACAGGCTTTTAAAATTGCCTCTTTTTTGAGAAAGTCCTAAATCCGCAGGCCTTTTTGAGTACTTTTGGGTCCCAAGGATGAGGAAAGATCAATATTGACATTGTTATCATCATCAACTGCCATGACAGCTGGCGAGGGTTCATGATCATCCACAATACTATCATCGCCACCATCACCATCCTGATCGTACACTAGGTGGACCCTACAACTTAGGATTTTGAGCTTATCGGGCAAAGCAAATGTGAATGTCACTTGACATATCCCTCCATCCAGCTGTCCCCAGGATATATCCCACAGGTAATAATCATTGCTGTGCGCGCGTAGTTTGTGGGAATTAGCCAAGTCTAGATACTGAAGCTTCGGTAACTGATCATGTTCAAATATACTTTATAGTGTTTAAATATTTTCCAGTGATTTGCAATTAAAAAGAAGGAGATCTTTAAGATAATAAATAATGGATGATATAGTTGTAAGGTTCTCACAATCATGTGCGTTTAAATCTTCAATAATTATTTGGGGGGCCAGCTCTCCTCAGTATTTCAAATGTCAATGATGGCTCAAAATGGTAATTGTCTGGTTCGGAATGTCATCTGTAGGTGCTGTTGATTGAAACATGTGGAAACAAAACAAAGATCTTCCATCATATGGTATTGTGGGATCGTGAGTTCCATGATAGGTAGGAAGTTTTTATTAGGGTAATTTCTGGAATTGATATCTTCTTTGGTTTTCATTATCTTTCCTTGAGAGTACTAATGGGTTTTCAGTGTCTTTTATTTGATTTAGACCATCCGTTTGTTTTTATTGAATCATGTTAGCGAGATATCCCTATTCTATTAGGATATTATTTTTATTTCCTTTTGTATAGATATTATGTAATTAGGATACCACTTCTTTTCCTAGTTTAACCCTACTATGGTTTACAACCTTGTATTATAAATATCTCCTTTCGGAGAATGAAATATATCTGAAAATATTCTACCCATATTGTTTGACTTGGTATCAGAGCCTAGTTTCTGGTGACCTGTGTGTGTTGGGCCCACCTGTGTTTTACTGTGTGCCCTAATTTCTTTTAGGGTTCTTGTGCCTGTGCCTTTGCTGTGTTCCGCTGTGTCCTCTGTTGTGTTCGTGCCTCTCCTGTGTTCATGCTTGTCTTCGTGCATCTGCCGTATTTGTGTCTGTGCTGTGTTCTGTTGTATGCTCTGCGTGCTTTGTTGAGTTTCTGCTACAATCATGGGTGATAACTCCATTGTTGTTGCTGCTGCTGCTTATGCAAACTTGCGTGTTTCTGACTCTATTCCAGGTCCTGGCTCCAATACTTGGATAATTGACACTGGTGCTTCTGATCATATGACTTATGATGCTAAATTTTTTGATGAGTTGTCTAGTAACACCCGTGACCCATACATAACTAGTGCTAATGGCTTGCCCTCTCCAATTACTCCAACTCTGTCCTTGTCTCGTGCATTATTAGTTCCCAATATCCATTGTAACTTGTTATCTGTTGGTCGATTACTTGATACACTTAATGCTTCTGCTACTTTCTATCCTACCCATTGCTCTTTTCAGGATCTCAAGACTCACGAGGTGATTGGACATGGTAAACGGATATGGGGGGTTATATTATTTGAAATTGCCTTCTGCACCAGTTCGTGATCGTGTCGTTAATCCTGTTCAAGTTGCAGTGTCAAAGACAAACAACAAATTTGGTTATGGCATCATTGCTTGGGACACCCGTCATTTGGCTACCTTAAGCGTCCCGTTTCCATCTTTATTTCGCTCCTGATGAGTCCAGTTTTAAGTGTGAGACATGTGTAATGGCCAAGAGCCACCGTACTGTTTTTCCCTTAAGTAATAATAAAGCTGCTTTGCCTTTTGAGTTAGTACATTCTAATGTCTGGGTCCTGCTCGTGTGACTTCTCATGGTTTCCGTTGGTTTGTGACGTTTATTGATGACTTGCACTCGCTTAACATGGGTGTATTTGATGAAGAATAAACATGATGTTGCCTCTATTCTTCCTCACTTTTGTGCCATGGTGTCTACTCAGTTCCATGCTCGTGTTAAAGTATTTCGCCCTGACACCGGCGGTGAATATGTGAATCATACATTGGCCCAATTCTTTCATGATCAAGGTATCATTCACCAAACTACCACTCCATTCACACCTCAACAGAATGGTGTGTCTGAAAGGAAGAATCGTCAGTTACTTGAAGTTGCTCGCTCTCTGATGTTGGATATGTCCGTTCCCCATCATCTTTGGGGACATGGTGTCTTGGCCGCCGCCTACTTGATTAACCGTACTCCCAGTCGGGTTCTTGATTTCAAGACACCACTTGATGTGTTGTGTGCTCTTACTTCTCTGGTTTCGGTCTCTAAGTTACCTCCGAAGGTGTTTGGGTGTGTTGCGTATGTTCATGTCTACTCCCACCAATGGAGTAAACTTGATCCTTGTGCTCTCCGCTGCGTCTTCATTGGTTATTCTACTACTCATAAGGGTTATAAGTGTTATCACCCGCCTACTCAGAAGGTACATGTCACTTTGGATGTCACATTTCATGAAGAAGTGCCCTATTATGTTTCTCCCTCCTCTTCAATTCAGGGGAGAGGGGGAGTGAATTGAAGAGTTTAGAAGTGGAAAATATGGAAGATTTTGGACTTGAAGAACAAATTTCTGGCGACAGGAAGCGACCGGTCGCAAACGAATCTGTGATGAACACGACCGGTCACACATAGGAAGCGACCGGTCGCTCGCATAGACCAGCGCGACGCAGTACCGATACGAGTGACGCGATCGGTCGCCAGGAAAGCCACGACCGGTCGCAGACGAAATTTTTGGTGTTTTCGAGCCTCTCTAGAAGGACATAACAGTGATATTGGTGACTCTCGTACAGCTGAAATTGATAATAGACCCCCTTCTGCCCCTGCCATTGCCTCAATCAAGTTGTGATAATGAGGTACTTTCTAGTGATGTGCCTACCTATTCTTTGCCCCACGTACTACCCGTGGGAAACCTAAAGTGTAATATTCTCCTGATATACATGCCAAGTCTAAATATCTCATTAACCATTATATGTCAACTCATCGTTTATCTAAGTCATATGCATCATATTTGTGTCAATTATCTAGTGTATGTGTGCCAACTAAGTTGCAGGATGCTCTATCTGATCAAAAACTGGGTAGATGCAATGCATGTTGAGATGGAAGCCTTGAATAAAAATGCTACTTGGGAGTTAGTTCCTTTACCAAAAGGAAAAAGGCAGTTGGGTGCAGATGGGTGTTTACTTTGAAGCACAAGGCTGATGGTTCCATTTACCGTTACAAGGGAAGATTGGTAGCAAAAGGGTATACTCAGACATATGGAGTGGATTACACAGAGACTTTTGCTCCAGTAGCTAAGCTCAACACTTACGCATACTCTTATCCTCAGCTGCTAACCGTGACTGGCCGCTGCTACAATTTGATGTCAAAAATGCATTCCTCCATGGTGACCTCAAGGAAGAAATATTTATGGATCCTCCGGGGGGTATCCCTGTGACCTCTAAGAAGGGTGTGGTGTGCAAGCTACGGAAGTCTTTGTATGGATTAAAGCAGTCTCCAAGAGCGTGGTTTGGAAGATTTGCTGCATCCATGAAAAAGTTTGGGTATGTGCAAAGTAACTCTGATCATACTTTGTTTTTGAAGCGTCATAAAGGTAAATTGACGGCTTTAATTATTTATGTTGATGATATGATTGTGACTGGAGATGATCATGTAGAAAATAGAGTCTTCAGAAGTATTTGGCTTTTGAGTTCGAGATAAAATCATTAGGTGATTTAAAGTACTTTCTTGGGATTGAAGTTTCCAGGTCTAAACATGGTATTTTTCTATCCCAAAGAAAGTATGTTTTGGATTTACTTGCAGAAACTGGAATGTTGGATTGTAAACCGATTGATACCCCAAGTGAGCATAATCATAAGTTAGGGTTATATCCCGATCAAGTTCCAGACTGATAAAGAACGTTATCAAAGGCTTGTGGGGAAGTTGATTTATTTATCTCATACCCGTCTGGACATTGCATATGCTGGTAAGTATGGTGAGTCAGTTATGCACTCTCCTAGTGTGGATCATATGAGGGATGTGACTCGTAATATGAGGTATCTGAAAGTAACTCCTGGCAAAGGGTTAATTTTCTCCAAGTATGGTCATACAAATGTGGAAGGATACACAGATGCTGATTGGGCAGGTTCAGCTGCTAGATAGGCGTTCGACATCTGGGTATTTTATGTTTGTTGGTGGTAATCTTGTTACATGGAGGAGCAAGAAACAAAAGGTGGTGTCTCGATCTAGTGCTGAGGCCGAGTATCGAGGAATGGCCCATGGTGTATCTGAGTTACTATGGTTGAGAAGATTGTTGAGAGACCTTGGTTTTGGGCCTAATAAACCCATGGATTTATATTGTGACAATATGGCTGCGATTGCACTTGCTCATAACCCTGGACAACATGACTGTACAAAGCATGTGGAGGTTGATCGAAATTTCATTAAAGAAAAGTTGGATGCGGAGATTGTGTCTTTTCCCTTCATCCGTTCTGAGTATCAGTTAGCTGATGTTCTTACGAAAGCTTTTTCTACAAGTATCTTTCTCAACTCGCTTGACAAGTTGGGCATGCGTGACGTCTTTGCTCCAAGTTGAGGGGGAGTGTTAGCGAGATATCCCTGTTGATATGGGGAGTGTAAGTATGGGGAGTGTTAGACAAGTTAGGAGTGTTTCTGCATGTTAAAGAATTAAACTTCTTTATGTGCAGGTGGAGTCATATTTGCGTATAATTAGTGAGCCAAAGCTTCCATCCGTATTTCTTCAGGTACATTTAGTCCTCTCAGTTCTTTTCTTTATGTAGAAATTTTTGGAAGAATATTCCTGTTGATATCTGAATTTTAGTTGTGATCTCAGGTCATTTGTTGGGTTTTGGGGGAATATGGAACTGCTGATGGAAAATATTATGCTTCCTTTATCACTTGGAAGTTATGTGATGTGGCAGAGACATATTCAAATGATGAATGCGTCAAGGTATCCCTCAAACTCAGTTTCTTGTAACTAGAGGTTCATTATCTGCATTTGTAATTTTTTAGGGTTTGATTTGAAGAAATTTTCCATGCTTCTTAAATTTGGTAATGAGGTCAGGGTATAATTGTATTAAACGAGATACAATTTAATTATATTTACTGTTAAAAATGCATATAAAGCTAGAATCCGAATAAAAATAATGGGAGTGCAAATCATAATTTTAAAAAAATATTTTCTTAAGAATTGGGATTAAAAGGTAATTTGAAGTACAAATTTACTTTGATTAGAATAAGCAGGGTTTCTGTGTAGTTATAGAAACATGAGAGCTTTTGGAAAGAATAAAGAAGAGAATGCAGGGCACACAATTTTTATTTTCCATTTGCTTAAGAAGTAAACAACCATAAGGTTCAAGGAGTGGGTATTCTCTCCTTCTTTGGGAAGGTCTGGTGGCATAGCAGTTTTGTGGAATTCCCAATCCGTTTCAGTAATTGATTCTATGGTTGGCGAATTTTCTGTATCTATTAGAATTGTTGAGAGTATTGGGATGGAATGGTGGTTGTCCGGGATTTATGGCCCATGCAGACAAAGGGAAAGAAATCATTTCTTGGAAGAATTGGAGGATCTGTACGGGTATTGCGGCGATAAATGGTGTCTTGGAGGTGACTTTAATGTGGTCCGCTTCGCAGCTGAAAAGTCAAATGAAGGAAGAGAGACTAGAAGCATGAGAGATTTTAATGATTTTATCCAAGAGACAAACTTACGGGATCCCAATCTCCTCAACGCTTCTTTTACTTGGTCTAATCTAAGAGAAAACGCTGTTTGTAGAAGACTGGACAGATTTTTGGTGTCGGGTAGCTGGGAAGATGATTTCCCTCATTACTGCCACAAAGCCTTGCCGCGAATCAGATCGGATCATTGCCCTATAGAGCTGGACACCTCTAGGGTAAAGTGGGGTCCTTCACCCTTCCGGTTCGAAAACATGTGGTTGAGTCACCCGGACTTTAAGAGGAATATCAAGCAGTGGTGGGGTGAGGATCAGATATCGGGTTGGGAGGGATACAAATTCATGATGAGGCTAAAAATGCTAAAACAGAAATTGAAAGTATGGAGCGAGGAGATATTCGGGGAAGTTGAGCCAGATATACAGGAGGCAGAAGCGAGATTGCTGGTTTTGGATCAACGTGAAGGTACAGAAGGATTGGACCACCTTTTGAGGTCTAAGAGAGAAAATCTTCTCATAAAGCTTGGAGATTTGGCCCAGAAGGAGGAAGTCAAATGGCGCCAAAGAGGAAAGATAAAATGGGCAAGAGAAGGGGATGGGAATACCAAATTTTTTCACAGAGTGGCAAATGGAGCAAGGAAAAGAAACTACATAGACAAATTAGAAGTGGAGAACTTGGGCGTTATAGAAGATGATGCAAACATAGAAAGGGAGGTGATTAGTTTCTTTAAAGGGCTTTATAGCAGCAATAGAGATGCAGGCTGGGGTGTTGAAGGCCTAAATTGGTGTCCCATTAGCCAATTGGATGCTGATTGGCTTGAACGACCTTTTGAATTGAAGGAAGTTCATAAAGAAGTTTTTGATTGTGGCAAGGATAAATCCCCGGGGACCGGATGGTTTTTCTATGAGTTTTTTCCAATCTTGCTGGGAGGTGGTTAAGGGAGATCTCATGAAGGTAATGCAAGATTTTTTTCATAGTGGAATTGTAAATGGGATCACGAATGAAACTTTCATTTGTCTCATTCCTAAAAAGGCGAATTCCGTGAAGGTTACTGATTATAGACCGATTAGTCTGGTTACAAGTCTTTATAAAGTGATATCCAAGGTTTTGGCCTCAAGATTGAGGGAGGTTCTTGGAAATACTATCTCCCAATCTCAAGGGAGCCTTTGTTCAAAAGAGACAGATTCTAGACGCTGTGTTAGTCGCAAATGAAGTTGTAGAGGAAGTCAGAAAATAGAAAAGAAAAGGCTGGTGTTCAAAATAGATTTCGAGAAAGCTTATGATCATGTGGAGTGGAATTTTTTAGATGACGTGCAGGAAAGGAAAGGCTTTGGTGTCAAATGGAGAAGTTGGATTAAAGGCTGTTTGGAATCTGTCAACTTTTCCATTTTGATTAATGGAAAACCAAGAGGAAAGTTCAGGGTTTCTAGGGGAATTAGGCAAGGGGACCCACTATCACCATTCTTATTTACCTTGGTCAGCGATGTTTTAAGCAGAACAATTGAAAGAGCTCAAGCTGCTAACCTAGTTCATGGAATTGTTTCAGGACACGATAAAGTGGAAGTTTCTCACCTTCAATTTGCAGATGATACCATTTTCCTTCTGGATGGCAAGGAAGAGTATTGGTTAAATCTGCTAGAGTTGCTGAAGCTGTTTTGTGATGTTTCTGGAATTAAGATTAACAAGGCTAAAAGTTGCCTCTTTGGGATCAATTTTAGTATCGAAGCTTTGAATAACATGGCGGGCAGTTGGGGATGCGAGGTTGGTTGTTGGCCGATGTTATACTTGGGTCTTCCTCTCGGGGGAAACCCAAGGGCTCTTAATTTCTGGAATCTAGTAAAGGATAAGGTGGAAAAACGACTTCAAAAATGGAAGAGGGCTTGTTTATCCAAAGGGGGAAGGTTAACGCTAATCCAAGCTGTTTTGAGTAGCATCCCTTCTTACTATATGTCATTGTTTATCATGCCTTTAGGAGTGGTTGCCAAAATTGAACAGCTTATGCGTAACTTTTTATGGGAAGGACTAGAAGAAGGGAAGAAAAACCACTTGGTCAGGTGGGAAAGGGTGACTAGAACGAAAGAGGAAGGTGGTCTTGGAATTGGCTCCTTAAGAGAAAGAAATGAAGCCCTGAGAGCTAAATGGTTGTGGAGATTTCCACTAGAAACCAACTCACTATGGCACAGGATCATTAAGAGCAAGTATGGAACCGACTCAAATGGGTGGGATACTAAACAGTTAGTTAATGTGTCTTGCAGGAATCCTTGGCGAGAAATTTCAAAAGGGTATAACTCTTTCCTTCAATGTTGCAGATTTTCTGTTGGAAATGGAGAGAAAATTAGATTTTGGGAGGACCTTTGGCTAAAAGAAGGGATACTAAAAAATTTGTTTCCTAGACTCTTTTCTTTATCAAGGAGAAAAAATCAAACTATATCCCGTTTTGCTGACACTCAAGAGGTGACTCTTAATTGGGATTTTGATTTTAGAAGGAATTTGTATGAGGCTGAAATTGCGGAAGTGGTAATTCTTTTGGATATATTGGGGAAGGTGAGAATAAATAGTTCTAGATTGGATCGGAGATCATGGGAGATTGAGGAGCACGGCTCGTTTTCCTGCAAGTCTTTCAGGTCTTTTCGTCTCTCTACCACCACAGATGTTTTCTCCCCTTTCAGCTCAATCTGGAAGGCGAAGACACCTCCGAAAATCCAATTTTTCGTGTGGTTGGTAGCAAATGGCAAAATTATTACTTGCGATAGCATTCAAAGGAGGCAACCAAAGATGTGCTTATCCCCTTCTTGGTGTGTTCTTTGCAAAGAGAATGCAGAAAGTATTGATCACTTGTTCATTCACTGTTCTTACTCCCTCAAATTATGGTGGAGGATGTTGGGTGCTCTCGGAGCGGAGTGGGTCATTCCTAAAGGGTGTTTTGAGCTCCTTAGGATCAATTTGAGGGCGTCGGGGAAGGGAAGAGAGCTGGAACCCTTCGAGATTGTCTAGTTCATGCTATATTCTGGAATATATGGATGGAGCATAATCGAAGAATTTTTCAGGGTCATACAGGAGTAAGGGTTGAGGAATTATGGGATATAATTAAATTTTGGGCATCTTTTTGGGCTTCGGTTTCGGGACAATTTAAGGATTATCACTACTCTATCATCTTGAGAGATATGACGGCTGTCTTAAGATGATGTTACTTATGTTTTTGTGTTTTTAATTACAGAATCTTTCTGTCTTAGTTGGTCAGATACTCTTCATTATAGGTTTTGTTGCTTGATCGAGGTTTTCCCTCTTGATTATCAATACAATGTTTCTATTCAAAAAAAAAAAAATTCAAATTTTATGAGTATTTCATAGATTTAAAATTTTCTTCTCTCATTTTTATATTTGGTTATCTATTCATAAAAAAATGCACCATTTGTATTTGTGTGTATATTTGTATATTACTTGTTGAAACTGAAGTGAGTCTGTTCTTCTCACAGCAATCATGAAAATATATGCCTTTGAAATTTCAGCTCAGAGAAAAGTGGATATCCTACCTGAGGTGCATATAATGAACTCTAATACAATGTTTACTTTGACAACAATATCAATTTGCATGCATTAATCGTCTGCATAGATTTGAACACCTTTCGATAGCAATCTTGCTTTTGTAGCATAATGTGGAATTTCAATTTATTTATTTTAATCTTGTGTTCATTATTTTTTGTTACCATTTTTTATTTTATTTTAGATTAAATAGGTCATATAGGATGATCCCATCTCCCTTTTCCCAAGTGATAGTTTGCTAATAGCGAGGTACAAACTAGTTTTCTCTAGCACAGTACTTGGCTATCAAGGTGCCATCTTCTAGAACTTTGCTGCTGTAGGGGTTGTTAAAGGCATGGAAGTTACTGTTTTACCCTCACTGGGCTAGGGTGATACAAAAATTCTCCATGTTTGTTCAGTATAGTCCTAATTCTTGCATTTGTATATGAGGTTGAATCAGTTGTTTTCCTACGAGTGGTTTTTTTCTTTTAGTCTCCTGCTAAAAATAATGCATTATGATTAGTAATTATGCTCATAATTGTAAGAGTTCTACTGGTATTTATGCCATTTTATTTTGCTTTCCTTGAGAGAATATATGATTTGTTAACTTGCAGATCTTTGACTGAAAATTAAGTTGAAAGATTGAAAGTTCAAATCTCACCGTACAGTTTGCACACTAGATTGAACAGGCATCTCTTTATGGATTAGCATCAGTCATGACTGGAATGAATTTATTCTTCCCGAATGATGGAAATTGCATTGTATGTAAATATGCATTTAGTAGTGGGTTGAATTTCTCTAAAGAGCAGAGCTAAATCTGAATAAGATGTTTAATCAAAAGATGTAATGATTAACATGGATTTTGATAGATGAGTGGCAGTGCAGAATTCTCCTAGTAGTTTGGGAAAAAAGGACTTGTATACATTTAGAATCTGGTTTAGTAGTGGACATCTGCATTGCGGATGTCATCAAATCTACATTCGTTTAAGCTTCTGTTCAATTCACTCAAGGTGGAATGAGCGTGTTTGCTATTTTTGCTTTTTCACCTGTTCAGAGATCAGCTTTAGGGTTTAGGGTTTAGGGTTAAGTTTTCCTGTTTGGTGGGCCTTCTTTTCATCCATGTCGTGCTTAGGGTATCCGGTTTAGCTCTCAGGTTGTCGGCTACCATTCACAATAGTTAAACCATACACTCTAAAGCGCTAACAAGCGATTCTACACCATATGTAACAAATTGTTTTGAAACAAAAATTAATGATGTGAAATGAAAACAGAAAGGAGACTTGAAAACAAAACGGACTGAGCAGCTGCTCAAGCCGCTTTCACAAAATTCAACATCAGCTCTAGCAGAATGACGTGTGCACTGTAGATCATCCGCTCTTGAATGGTTGACTATATGTATGTATGTATGCATGCATGTAGTTTCCTAATCTTTTAATGATTGAAGGCTTAGTCAGCAAGAAGTGGAAATGTTCTTTTATAATCAATGTTCTTTTTTTGTTATAATATTTTTTTTACCATGGGGTACTCTATTTGTTTTAAGAATTTTGATCTGATGGCTGGACCAGGAAAATTTTTAAGATGAATTGTCAAGATGTTTTAGGATTGTATTGATTTTTGAATTGTTGGACATAGCTGAATGTGTATGATATAATTGTTGCTAGAAATAACATATGTTTACATATTTAGTGAGTGGTTGGTGGTGGGGCTCTCTTGAAATAGTTTCTATAAGAAAGGAACATAGTACAATTTTACTTTATACAATGGTTAATGCTAGTTAAGGGAGAAATATGATTGATAACATTCAGATATTATGTGCAGGATTTGAAATGTGTACGTAAAAATGATCAGTGGCCCTTGCCTTCAGGTCCAGAGCTCTATAGTTGCATGATGAATGTTTAATGCTTTTTGTAAGTTAAAATTTTCTGGACACCATTATAATGTTGACATTCATCTAATCAATGATTAGCTATAATGTTGTCATTTTCACTTTGTTTTGGCCTGTCATGGAAGTATATATCGGTTGATAAAAATATTTCTTCCCTTGCAGTGTCAATCTTTGGTGGAAGAATTGTCAGCTTCTCACTCAACAGATCTGCAGCAGCGTGCATATGAATTGCAAGTTGTCATTAGCTTAGATGCTCCTGCAGTCGAGAGTATTATGCCGTCGGATGCAAGTTTTGAAGACGTTGAGGTCATATTTAATTGCATTACTCATACCCTTCGTGTTTTTTGCTTCTCCTTTAAAGTATTAAGAACTATAGTAGTTCTGCATTTCTCTTTTCCTTGTTATTTGCTGGTTGTTGGCTTACTGTCTGAACCTCCTGTTTTCTAATGGTAAAGTCTAATGGTTGTTTAACCTTGTGATTGCATTAAGTTTGGTGACCCTCTTATTGTTATATGCCAAACGATATACTGTAACTTTAATTTTCTCTGTTTTTTTTTAAAGAAAATGAATCTTTTGGTAAGCATTTGTTGAGATATATCAAATAGAATCCTTGAAGAATATAAATTAGGTATAAGGAAAGGGAACTAATGTATGTCTCATTAAAAAATGTAGTTGCCTTGTAAATTGTTCTAATAGGACGTACCACTTTTCCACATCGTGATAATGTACCTTTCTCATATGGATACATTATCTTGATGCAACATAATTCATGATTGTGTTTGTGTTTCACAGATACGTTATTATGAATCATGGCACAACATTAAATATTTTTAAAACTGTATAGATCCAGAAGAATATTTTCCAAAATAGTTATCCTAACTGGCCGTGAATGTGGAAGGAATAGCTTTGCTTGCTTCCTTGTCAAATATGCCCTATCCGTACTACAATGGGATTGAGGCTTTAAAGTTACACAGCATGAAGCTTTACCCCATGGTCTTAGGTTTGAGGCATATGAGCTTCCAAAGCCAGCAGTGCCATCAAGAATTCCTCCAGCTGCAGTTGCAACCTCAACCGAGCTTGTTCCAGTTCCTGAACCATGAGATCCGCCAGTCTGCATCATTGCCACCTGTGCAGATGCAGGATCATCGGAACTTAAGTGGTGTTCAAAGAAAATGGGGTAGGCCAACATACTCCTCTCAAGCGTTGTCGATCTCAAATTCCTCTAGTTCTAGTTCCCAGAAATCAGCGAATGGGGTCACACAAGGAGATAGCGTGAGCACTTCAAATTCAAAAGCACGTGATACTCATGAGTCAAGGAGGCCCCAGGTTGAAATTTCTCCAGAAAAGCAGAAGCTTGCCAGTTCACTGTTTGGGGGTTCATCAAAAACCGAGAGGAGGCCATCTTCTGCCAACCATAAGGTGTCTAAGGCAAATATCCTTGCTTCAGAGAAGCCCCAGGTACCAAAGGAAAGGCAGCAGCTGTACACACTGAAGTTAATCATGAACCTGCTCCAGACTTGCTCGATTTGGGTGACTCAACTAGTAGTACTGCTCCCACTGTATATCCTTTCAAGCAGTTAGAAGGGCTTCTTGATCAAACTGAAGTTGCATTAACTGCAAATCATGGTGCAGCTGGTGCTGCTAAGACACCTGATATTATGGGATTATATGCAGCTATATCTCTCAGCGGGTTCAGTAGCAGTGTTGGCGACCCTTTGCCGATCAGCAGGGATGAGTTTAATCTTGCATCTGAGTTATCAAATGCTACAAGAACTTCTCAAAGTGGGGTAACACAATTGAATAAGGGTCCTAACCCTAAAGATTCCTTGGAAAAGGATGCACTTGTAAGGCAGATGGGTGTGACCCCTGTTGGTATACAAACACTTGATACCAAACTTCTTTGACTGGGTGATTAGTTTACAAACTATATCACACTCACACACGTTCAAAGACAATAATAAAGAAAGAGTATTTGGGGAATGGTTGTTATTCTCTTATAATTCCTTATTATTCTCTGTCGAAAACAACACATTGACAACTCTCTTTATAGAGTTTACAAACTGACATTGTGGTCCAACAAGATCCACACATTATTATTAAACTAAAAACACTATAGAAAGCAACCAAAATAAAATACGCATTATCATCTATTGTTGGCAACTTGGCTGCTAACTATCATTGTGCCCTAAGCACTTTGGTTTATTTACTCTGACACTATCATAGTGCATGAGGCACTTGATTTGTATATTCCAACATTCACCTCCTCAAATCAAGAGTCCTTCATCCCAAGCATTCCACGTAGCTCTCTGAAGGAATCAAATGGAAGTGGTTTCGTGAAGATATCTGCCACCTGCTCCATGGTGTGACAAAATTCAAGTTCAATTGTCTTCTTCTTCACGTGCTCTCTTAGAAAATGGAACCTTGCAAGCTTGATTGCAGACTTGTTGTCCACATGAATCACAGTAGATTCTTCTTGTGAGTGATTCAAAGACTTCAACAAATTTCTCAATCACAGTAGATTCTTCTTCTTCACGTGCCCTCGCATACAGTTGAAGAAAGTGCCACGTACTCGGCTTCACATGATGACAAAGCTACAATTGCCTGCTTCTTGGATGTCCAAGAGAAAGCTGTTGAACCAAGATAGAACACATACCCTGTAGTGCTTTTTCCTCCATCTCGATCACCTTCCCAGTCACTCTGAGTAGCCAACTAGATTTGCATCTTCTCCATAAGCATAAAAAAAGGCCAAAATTAAGAGAACCTTTAATATACCTTAGTATTCTTTTAGCAGCTAACCAGTGAGATTCTCTTGGTGTCTCCATGTAATGACTTACAAGTCCAACTCCATAAACAATGTTAGGTCTTGTCATTGTTAAGTACCTCAAACTTCCAACTAGACTTTTGTATAAAGTAGAGTTAACAATTTTCCCTTCTCCCTCTTTTGTTAACTTGAGACCTGGAGCAACTGGAGTGTTGACAGAATTACAACTGTTCATCTGGAATTTCTCCAAGATCTCTCTCATGTATTTTTTCTGAGAGATGAATATTCCACCATTTTCTTGCTTGACTTCTATCCCAAGAAAAAAGGACATTAATCCATTGTCTGTCATCTCGAACTCCTTGAACATGGACTGTTTGAACTCAGCAAACATACTTTCACTACCACCAGTAAAAATTAGATCATCCACATAAAGACAAAGGATAAGAAATTCACCTTCACCACCATTCTTCATGTAAACAGAATGTTCATATGAACATTGAACAAATCCATTTTCTTGAAGATAACTGTCGATACGTGAATTCCAAGCTCTTGGGGCTTGCTTTAGACCGTACAAGGCCTTCTTCAAACGATACACCTTATGTTCTTCACCTTTTATTTTGAATCCTTCAGGTTGTTCAACATAAACTTCCTCATCAAGAACACCATTGAGAAAAGCTGACTTGACATCAAGTTGGTAAATCTTCCAATTGTGATGTGCTGCAAGTGAGATCAACAACCTCACGGTATCAAGTCGAGCAACAGGTGCAAAGACTTCTTCATAGTCTATTCCATATTTTTGTTTATAGCCTTTAGCTACAAGCCTTGCCTTGTACCGATTAACACAACCATCTGCAGTGCGCTTGATCTTGTACACCCATTTGACACCAATAGCCTTCTGTTGTGGTGGCAAATTTGTTAGCTTCCATGTATCATTCTTCTGAATTGCATGGATTTCTTCTTCCATTGCTGATTTCCAACAATCTTCTTGTACAGCTTCCTGAAATGATAATGGCTCATGATTTGCATACAAACAAAACAAGTTTGTATTACCTTCTTCATGCTCATAGATGTCTGTGAGATCTCTCATTTTGATGGGAGTCAGAGAGCTGCGCTGCGCCTCGACTAGATGATGTAGCAGATCTGTGAGTTGAGGAGGGAAGACTTGGTGGAGTTGCTGAGAGCTCAGAGTTCTATCGAGCACTCAGTGGGGTCGGTGTGTGTTCGGTGGACTGTAAAGGGCTTGGTGGAGCTTGGTGAGTGATTGGTGTTGCAACTTCTGGGAGTTGCCCAGGTTCATCCGCCACCAGAATTTCAGTGTTCTTTTTGCTGCTATAATTCCATGTTTCTTCTTCACTGAAAATAACATCTCTACTGATCACCAACTTATTTGTTAATGGATTGTAGAGTTTGTAGGCTTTTGACTCCTCACTATATCCTACAAAGATACATTTTTCTCCACGATCATCAAGCTTCCTCCTTTTGGCTTCAGGTACTTGAGCATATGCAACACATCCAAAAATACGTAGATGTGCAACATTGGGTTTGTAGCCACTCCAAGCCTCTTGAGGTGTCTTGTTCTTGACACTCTTGGTTGGACATCTATTCAGCAAATATACTGAACATTGAACAGCTTCTGCCCAGAATTGCTTCGGCAAACTTTTCTCTTTTAGCATGGACCTTGTCATTTCAAGGATAGTGCGATTTTTTCGTTCGGCTATCCCATTTTGCTGTGGGGTATAGGCAACCATCAGCTGATGCTTTATCCCCTGTTCTCTGCAAATTTCTTGAAATTCATTTGAAGTGTACTCACCCCTCGATCAGATCTAAGAGTCACCAATTTACACTTACTTTCTACTTAATGCGAGCCTTAAAATTCTTGAATCCAGTAAAGGCTGAAGATTTTTCTTTAAGAAAGTAAACCCACGCCTTTCTACTGAAATCATCTATGAAAGTAATAAAATACTTATTACCTCCAAATGAAATAGGCTCCAATGGTCCACAAATATCCGTGTGTACCAATTGTAGTGGCTCCTTTGCTCTCCATGCCGTGCCTCTAGAAAAAGAAGTTCTTGATTGCTTTCCTAGTACACACCTTTCCCAAACATGGTTCGGTGCCTCATTTTGTGGTAGACCATGCACCATTCCTCCCGTTGACAAAAGCTTTAGGCCATTGAAATGAAGATGGCCAAATCGGAAATGCCACTTCCATGACTCTTTCTCCATGAGACCAAGGAAGCATTTTTCCTTCTTGGTATTTAGGTTCAACGGGAACATGCGATTCTTCGTCATTGGAACTTTTGCAATTAATCTTCCACTTGCATCTTTGAGGAAAGGAGAATTATTTTCCATGAGAACAACGTACCCCTTTTGGAGTAATTGTCCAATGCTGAGAATATTGCTTTTCATACTTGGAATATAGTAAACATCAAAGATGTATTCTTCTTTGCCATTTTTCTGGAAGATTTTTATTCTTCCCTTTCCTTCAACAGATAACTTTGAAGAATCTCCAAGGCTCACATCTCCACGAACTTCTTCGTTGAGTTCAACAAAGAACTCTCTTCTTCCACACATATGGTTGCTTGCACCAGAGTCAAGGTACCAAACATCACCTTGACCACCAGCTTCATTGTGTACTAACAAAAGAGTAGGTTCATTACTCTCATTATTAGTTGCTTCTGAAAAGTTGACTTGGTCCTTTTTCTCTTTTGAACACTCTGAGGCATAATGTCCAAGCTGGTTGCAATTGTAACACTTGATCTTCTTTTTCTTTTCCTCACGACTTTCTGCGTTGCCACGCCCTCGTCCTTGGCCTCGACCTCTTCCATGAGAACCTCCGCGTCGTGAACTTGATGCACCACTACTTCCTCGTGATTTATCAAGATTTAGCTTTGACTCCAAAGCTTGGTTAGGTGGTGTGGATGTCACATGCTTCTGCATACGTTGCTCATGAACTCAGAGAGATCCTAGCAGCTCCTCTCGAGTTATCTTCGCCAAGTCTTTTGATTCTTCAATCGCTGTCACCACATGCTCAAAGCTGTGTGTGAGAGACCGGAGAATTTTCTCCATGACTCTAACATTATCAACTTTCTCACCATTTCTATTCATTTGATTCACAATCGAAACCAATCGTGAATAATAGTCGGAGACATTTTCTCCTTCATTCATATGGGCGGATTCGAAGTCGGCCCTTAATGATTGAAGGCGTATTCTCATAACACGATCAACACCTTTGAAAATGGTTTTGAGAATATCCCACGCTTGCTTGCTCGTCGTCGCTTCGGCGATCTTCTCGAATGTTGAATCTTCTACTCCTTGATAGATTAGAAACAGCGCCTTCTTGTCTTTTTTCCTTTGTTCTCGTAGAGTAGTTTTTTGATCAGCGGTGTAGGCGGCCTCCTCCTCTGCAGTGGGTTCAGGTATACCCATTACAGATCACATCCCAAAGGTCTTGGGATCCAAAGAGAGCTTTGAACTGAATACACCATTTTTCATAGTTCTCCTTCTTCAATCCAGGGACTTGCATCTGCGCCATACTAGAAGCCATGCAAAACTGAATTGAACAGAGAGCTCTGATACCAATTTGTTGGTATACAAACACTTGATACCAAACTTCTTTGACTGGGTGATTAGTTTACAAACTATATCACACTCACACTTGTTCAAAGACAAGAATAAAGAAAGAGTATTTGGAGAATGATTGTTATTCTCTTATAATTCCTTATTATTCTCTGTCGAAAACAACACACTGACAACTCTCTTTATAGAGTTTACAAACTGACATTGTGGTCCAACAAGATCCACACATTATTATTAAACTAAAAACACTATAGAAAGCAACCAAAATAAAATACGCATTATCATCTATTGTTGGCAACTTGGCTGCTAACTATCATTGTGCCCTAAGCACTTTGGTTTATTTACTCTGACACTATCACAGTGCATGAGGCACTTGATTTGTATATTCCAACAACCCCAACAAGTCAGAATCCCAACTTGTTTAAAGATTTGCTTGGCTAAAACTGTTCAGAATGGCAAACTTTCGATCATGATTGTTCGAGATTATTTGCTTTGTGGTATGTGCATGGTCTTTCTGTGTGGCTGGCTGTATGATAGGAAATACAACTCAATTCAAACAAGTTTCAAGGCCACCATGCAGAGCTGTAAAGGCACCATTGACCAAGAATGGTGGCAAAAATGAGGTATAGGCTTTTGTATTTGTTGGACAGTGGCTTATGTAGGAATATAACCAAGTTGGTGATGCTTGAATATGTTGGTTTGAGCCAATTCAATGCGGAGCTTTTTCTTTGCGGCAATGTGGGTGGTTTTGCAGCACTCCACGGACACATGGTTCTGCTGTGTGCCGCTCTCTTGGTATAATAATGAGTCAATTTTTGTTTTTGTGTTGTTGGGACATTTATTCCTGTTTGTCATTAGTTTTACTTGGTGTCAATTCACATTGTAAGTTGTAGTTATATTTTTGACTATGAGATGCCCCTTGTAATTTTTGGTGGATAAAATTGAACATTCGATATCTACAGTAGCTATCCGGTCATGCAATGACAATAATAATGCGGTTTCGTGAACGAAGAAAGAAGTTATAATTCCTGGCGTCCTTTTCCTAGTTTCTAAAGCCAAATTCTTTTTGGGTAATTGGAGCCATTGGAGATGTTAGCTCTACCAAGGCTGTTCAAACAGCAACTGGTATTCGAAGATGGAACAACTATACCAGCAACATGAGTTGCATCAACTTGACATGATTTAGACATGCTGGGATTCTTGTTAACTTGCCAATACCAGCAACATCACTAGTATAATGAGACACAATCTTTCAACAGAAATATGTTGGGCATATTTGGATGCCTGTTTACAATTTATGTCTGATTTTCAACAAACCTTGATTGGAAATTATGAAATAGATAAATATGTTGCATTTCGTCCTCAACATACATCAATTCCAATGAATGAGATAGAAGAATCATAGACAAAGTATATGCGTGGAATAAAAGGATTAGATAAATCAGTGTTTGTTCATCCGAGGATAAATGCTGGATGCATCAATTGAGAAGAAAGGCATTGCCTTATGGAACTTAAAATGGAATCTCAGAAACTGCTGGCACCTCAACACACCTCTTGATTACCAAACCATTGCCCGGAAATTTAGTTCGTTTCGACAGCGCCTGGGGCTCACATAAACCACTTTGGAACTTCATTGCCTGAAAATTTAATATCGAATGTAGAGCGCTAAGAAAAAGGATTTAACCCAAAACAAAAAGAAAAAGAAAAAGAAAATTTCACACTGAAAACTACAACATATACCCCGGAGATGCACAGCAAAATTTGAATTGAACACAAAACGCAGATATATGACCAGAAAATGCAAAGATATCATTCAACATTTAATGGATTTACATACTTTGGCTCCTCGTTAAGATCAGTGTGCCTCCTCTTTGAGCTTCATGATCACCAACGTCGACGACGTTAGCACGATGATCATCATCAAGTGCCATGAAGTTTGATAACCGAGGCCTCTTGCCAAGACTAGTCTCTGATGCTGAAGGCAAGGAAAGCAATTCGTTGTCTTGGTGTTGATCATCATGAATATCATCGTCCACTGCCATCGCATCAGGCAACAACCACTGCCTTTGCCCACGATCAACTGTGACATCAGCAACCTGGTGGCCTAATAGGTGGACCCCACAGAGGATTTTAACGGGTATGGGCATGTCATAGAACTTAAATATAATTTGACACATATTACCCTGCTGCAACCGCGTCAGTTCTTCCCCCACACGTAATGGAATAAAGTGACGAGCCTCATGATTTTGTACCTTGCTCAGATTCAATGTGTCGATTGGACCATTTTTCTATAAACATATACGTTTGTCGTGCCTCTATCAACATATGACTTTCCTTTATTAACAACACATAGAACCAATCTTAACGTCTCCCGATCTAAATTTGGAGGAATTTCAAAACAAACTTCACATCGAGCAACCGTAGAAGAGTAATTGCTTCTTTACAACAGCTGAACCACTTTGGTACTTCATCGCCTGGAAGAGTAATTTCAAATTGAGAATGCGGATGAGAAGATACCTACAATAGAATTGGTTACAACAATCATCATCTTAACCATATAACATAGAGGGAGAGACAAAGAGAGACACAGAGAGAGAAGAGACAGAAACCTGATCCAGAATACTATTTTCTGTGATTTCATAGCCACGTAGTCTAGCGCAATTGGTCAAACGCAGATACGTATGCTCAAACTCCGATGATAGTGGCAGTTTTGGAATTTTCTCTAATGATGTCCAGGAATACCATACTTACACTTGGTGGAAGCACTTCTTGTGGAATTTCTAGAAGACTCTTGCAATCACTCAAGTCAAGCACGGACAAGCTCACAAATTTGCTAATGCATTCCGGAAGCGTGACAAAATTGATTCCAGCTAGATTAAGTACTATTAATGTGGACCAGCAATAAAGCAGCAGTAAGATTGAAGCATCCACTAAGATCCAATGATTGAAGCCCAATAAGATATGAAATTGATAGAGGCAATTCTCTTATGCCACTTTTTTGCATATCCAATATTCGTAGTGATTCCATCTCGACTTCTATTTCTGGGAAACTCTCAAGCCTTTTACAACCGCGTAGAATAAGTGTTTCTAAGGATTTCAATCTAAGTCTTGTTCCAAACCTCGTAAGCCATCCAAAAAGATCCAATTTAACAAGTTTATCAAGGAGTCCAACAGAATCATCAACCTCAACCAAACTTGTACAATCACTTAGATTCAAGTCCTTTATGTTTGGGATTCCGGATAAGTCTGGAATTTTTTCTAACGATTGACAATGACTTAAATTCATATATGTCAGGTTTGGCAAATGCTGTGAGACAAGAACACAAAAACAGGAAATAATTAATCACACGCTTCAAAAGACAAAAACTTAGAAAACAATTTTCATTTTTTTTCCTTCTGAAATTAACAACTGTATTTGAAATTATATATAATAGATGAAAATAATTTCAAATACATACCTTAAATCCCTCAAATTGTCTGATATGACTGCGAGACATTTTGAACTTAACAAGATGATTTCCTTGAAAATTGGGTGGCAAAGATTGTAACTGATATCCATCCCAATCAATCCATCTTAACACGTTGGGCAGATAGTTAATGTGCCTACATAGAGATGCATTATGGTTTATGAAAATTTGAAGATTTACCATATTACGGAAGCATTCTGGATTTAAAATTATCTCAGCTGGTTTTGGAAGCTTCACCATGATGCCTTTAATATTTCTTGTTCCCTAAGATGGAAAAGCATTAATTAGGAAACAAAGTCATTGTACAAACCAAAATGCAAGCACATTTTGTTAAGAAAATTAAGGTAACATAAGGTATTCTTTCTTGTCAAATTGAATATAATAACATATGTGATACTTACTGTACTTTCCATTAGAACTTGTTTGACATCCTCGTAAAACCACAATCTACTACACTGGCCAGGATCATTGGGGGATTCTTTGTGAACAATATCCTTGCCCAGGTTTGCTAGCAAGTCGTGCATTAAAATCACTCCATTCAATAGTTATCAATGCCTTATCAACGAATTCTTTAATGAATTTTTTGGGTACAAATTGTAGCACACAGTCCTCATATTCACCCTTGAAGAAACATGCAATGTCGAGAAAATATTCTTTTGCACGTTGATCCAAGGCATCATAACTTTTTTGAAGTATTCTTTCAATATGGGTATAAGGTTCTCCTTCGTAATTATCTAATATATCTTTCCAATCTTGTATATATATACCACAAAGATGAGAACCTAAAATTGTTAGAGCTAGTGGAAGGCCATCAGCAAAAGCTATTGCACGTTGTGCGAGTTCCAAATAATCTTCTGGACGTTCACTTCTTCGAAATGCATGCCAACTGAAAAGCTCAAGAGCTTGGTTGTAATCTAACTTCTTCACCTCATATATCAACTCAATTTCACAATTCTTAAGCAATCTCCTATTTTTTTGTAGTAATGATTACTCTACTACCCTCACCAAACCAATCATCTCCAGCCAATTTTTCCAACTGCTCCAATTGGTCCACATCGTCAAGAATTAAGAGAATCTTTTTATGCCTCAGCCGTTCTTTTATAACACCAATTCCTTCATCAACACTCTGAATTTTCCAATTTTTGCCTAGAATCTTATCAAGAAGAGTCTTCTGTAGCTGGACTAAGCTTCCTTCTCTAACATTTGGCAAGAAACAACCTCCTTCAAACTCATGGGCAATTGCATTCCATATAGCTTTTGCAATTGTTGTCTTGCCTATTCCAGATGATCCCCATATCCCAACCATGCGACAACCATTCCCACCACCATTTAAAAGCTTTTTCACATTTTGTACATGAGACTGGATTCCAACTAGGTGGTTGGCCACATTCCAATATGTGCATCTCAGTACTCGGCTCAAGATTCCATCAATAATGCTGTTGATAAATGTAGCTTCATAACTGCCAGTTTAACCAAATTAGACACATTTAATGAATCAAATTTAAACATCCAACCACTAAAGTACCCAAGAAAATAAACCTTCTCCCTACAGTTGTATATTTTTACAAAATAATATTTTTCTTTAATGAGTAACAATTAAATGTAACCAAAGTACAAAAGAAAAAGAAATTAAGTTAACTTGAAAAAGATAGATAACCCTGAAATATAGAATCAAGACACTAAATTAAACATAATGCCCTACCACTACTACAAAAAACACTTTGCGCGACGAATAATTTTTGGTCGCGCAAATTTGTCGCGCAAAACTCGTCAAGAAAGTGTTTGCGCGACGCAAAATTCTTCGTCGCACAAAGCCACTTTGCGCGACGAAGAATAACAACTTGCGCGACGAATCATGACGACTTTGCGCGACGAAAATAACAACTTTGCGCGACGAATATTAGTTACTTTGCGCGACGGAAAATAACAACTTTGCGCGACGAACATTAATTACTTTACGCGACGAATACTTTGCGCGACGAAAGTTAATGTCGCGCAAGTGTACTTTGCGCGACGAATGTTAACGTCGCTCAAAGGTTTGCGCGACAAAAGTTCATTTTTTTTTTGTTGAAAATTTTAAACAAAAATAAACTAATTTAATAGTTTGCGACGAAATATTTTGTCGCGCAAGTTTTTTGACATTTTTTATTATTATTTCTCTTATATCAATTTCATTATATTAATTTTTTAAAATTTAATTTAATTGTATGATTTTATTTTTCTTAATTACTTTAATTTAAATTGACATATTCAAAATAAAATTACATAAGAAAAATAGTGGTCAAATTATCCAATATACATAATATTCAAAATGTACACTTAAATTAACAAAGTACAATAATAAAATCTACAAGCATCTTATATCAAATCCTCAACTTTAGCCATTGCCATCAAAGCCTCAACAATTCCCTACAAAAAAAAAATATTGTCAAATAACAAAACAATAACATAAAATAATAACAAATAATTGGCATAAACTCAAAACTAACTCCAAAAACACATATTAATGAAAAAAAATTAAAATTTACAGAGAAGTGAGTGTGAGAGAATTAGAGAAGATAGTGAGAGTGAGTGAGAGTGAGAGATGATGAAAAGATAGATGAGAGAGTGAGTGAGAGAGAGAGAGAGAGAGAGATAGTGAAGAGAGAGATGAGAGATTAAGTGAGAGGAGTGAGTGTGAGAGAAATGGCAGGATTTGGGGAGTGGGAAAGAGAGAGAAATGGTAGGATTTAGAAGACATTGAGAAAATGGTGGAGGAGTTATTTTGCTTTTAAAGAACGTATCACTTTGCGCGACGAATCAATATATTGGTCGCGCAAAGTGTTCAAAAAAAATTTAAAAAAAAATTCCCATTTTTCGGTGCCCGCCAAATTTTTTCAGTTTTGCGCGACGAATTTTTCGTCGCCCAAACTTTTGCGCGACCAAAATATTCCCGCTTCCCATTTTTGGCGTCCGCCAAAATTTTAGAGTATACTTTGCGCGACGAATATTTATATATTGGTCGCAAAGTTCGAAATTTTAATTTTTTTTATAAAAAATCCCATTTTTGGTGCCCGCCAAATTTTTAGAGTATACTTTGCGCGACGAATATATATTGGTCGCGCAAAGTCGAATTTTAATTTTTTTTATAAAAAATCCCATTTTTGGTGCCCGCCAAATTTTTAGAGTATACTTTGCGCGACGAATATATATTGGTCGCGCAAAAGTCGAAATTTTATTTTATTTTTATAAAAAATCCCATTTTTGGTGCCCGCCAAAATTTTAGAGTATACTTTGCGCGACGAATATATATTGGTCGCGCAAAGTCGAAATTTTTTTTTTTATAAAAAATCTCATTTTTGGTGCCCGCCAAATTTTTAGAGTATACTTTGCGCGACGTATATATATTGGTCGCTCAAAGTCGAAATTTTTTTTTATATACTATTCAATTTCTTAAGTGTTATACGTACAAAATAAATAAATTTAAAGCTACTCAACGATCCAACCGTCAAACTTGTTTGTTTATACTTCAGAGATCATATACGCCAAAAATCGGAAAAAATAAACATTCAGAGATTAAGTAATTGGACAAAACTTTTCGACGGTTATAAACGAAAAATCATGATTTAACGGTTATTTCAACTCTGATTTTGATGATTTTTTACAGCTACACTCCTTGACCCTATATGAATACAATGATTGCATTCGATCGTCAATTTAAAATATTTACACTAGTAGATACCACAAAATCTTATGTTATATTTAATAAAAGTATAAATAAACTCTTCTTTGTTAGTGAATATATTGTTTTCATGGCATACGCATTCTACAAAACTAGTTTCAACGATCCAACTGTCAAATTTGTTTGTTTACACTTTGAGATCATATACGCCAAAAATCGGAAAAAATAAACATTCAGAGATTAAGAAATAGGACAAAACTTTTCGACGGTTATAAACGAAAAATCACGATTTAACGATTATTTCAACTCTGATTTTGATGATTTTTCACAGCTACACTCCTTGACCCTATATGAATACAATGATTGCATTCGATCATCAATTTAAAATATTTACACTAGTGGATACCACAAAATCTTATGTTATATTTAATAAAAGTATAAATAAACTCTTATTTGTTAGTGAATATATTGTTTCATGGAATACGCATTCTACAAAACTAGTTTCAACGATCCAACCGTCAAATTTGTTTGTTTACACTTTGAGATCATATACGCCAAAAATCGGATAAAATAAACATTCAGAGATTAAGAAATAGGATAAAACTTTTCGACGGTTACAAAAGAAAAATCACGATTTAACGGTTATTTCAACTCTGATTTTGATGATTTTTTACAGCTACACTCCTTGACCCTATATGAATACAATGAACCACTTCGATCGTCAATTTAAAATATTTACACTAGTGGATACCACAAAATCTTATGTTATATTTAACAAAAGTATAAATAAACTCTTAATTGTTAGTGAATATATTGTTTTGATGGCATACGCATTCTATCGAAACTAGTTTCAACGATCCAACCGTCAAACTTGTTTGTTTACACTTCGAGATCATATACGCCAAAAATCAGAAAAAATAAATATTTAGAGATTAAGTAATTGGACAAAACTTTTCGACGGTTATAAACGAAAAATCACGATTTCACGGTTATTTCAACTCTGATTTTGATGATTTTTTTACAGCTACACTCCTTGACCCTATATGAATACAATGAACCACTTCGATCGTCAATTTCAAATATTTACACTAGTGGATACCACAAAATCTTATGTTATATTTAACAAAAGTATAAATAAACTCTTAATTGTTAGTGAATATATTGTTTTGATGGCATACGCATTCTACGAAACTAGTTTCAACGATCCAACCGTCAAACTTGTTTGTTTATACTTCGAGATCATATACACAAAAAATCGGAAAAAATAAACATTCAGAGATCAAGTAATAGGACAAAACTTTTCGACGGTTATAAACGAAAAATCACGATTTAACGGTCATTTCAATTTCGATTTTGATGATTTTTTACAGCTACATTCCTTGACCCTATATGAATACAATGAACCAATTCGATCGTCAATTTAAAATATATATTTTCTAACAAAAACCCAATCCGAACTACAATAATATATTTTTCTAACAAAATAATTTTTTTATTTTATTTGTTTTCGTCGCGCAAAGTCATCCAAATATTTTTAAATTTTTTTTTTATAAATTTTAGTAAAGACTTTGCGAGACGAAGATTATTATTTCGTCGCGCAAAGGCATCCAAAATTTTTTTAAAATAATTTTTTATTTATTTATTTTTGTAAATACTTTGCGAGACGAATAACTATTCGTCGCGCAAAACTCGTGCACTGAATTCTAAATTCGTCGCGCAAAGTTACTTTTCGCGACGATGAGTTGTCGTCGCGCAAAGTTTTGTCGCGCAAAGTGACTTTGTGCGACGATATATTTTCCGTTGCGCAAAATTGAGTCGCTTAAGACTTTGAGCGACGATGATTAATATTTGTCGCGCAAAGTGACTTTGCGCGACGAATTTTGTTTGGTCGCGCAAGGGGTTTTTTGTAGTAGTGTACAGCTATCGAAAATATTAAATTAAAAAAAAAAAAAAAAAGGATCTTCTCCCTACAATTTTATATTTTTACAAAATGATACTTTTCTTTAATAATGAGTAACAATTAAATGTGTAACTAGAGAAAGAAGAGAGGCAAAAAATTAAACTTGAAAATGATAAAGATAGAAACAGACGCTCCCTCCTCGAAATGCCATCCAGACAAATTTGCTGCTTCCGTAAGAGCTTTCCTCCATCCTTGAATTTGCTTGTCATCCTTGAATTTGCTTTGAATAAGGCCTTTAAATGCATCTCCAAAACTATTTGTTTGCTTTCGTACATCCGCCGGATCCACCTTGCAAAAAATGGGCAAAACTATTTGTTGCTTTGATTCTTTACATTGAAGGATCTTGACAAGTTCATCTAAGCACCACCTGGAAGATGCATAGTTTTCAGAGAATACAATGAGAGAAATTCTTGATTCTTCAATTGCTTTGACAAGGGCTGGCGATATTTCTTCTCCTCTCACAAGCTCTCGATCAATGAAGGTGTAGATGCCCTTATCACACAAGGCCTTGTACAAATGATCTGTAAAATTGGTGCGTGTATCCTCACCTCTAAAACTCAAAAACACATCATATGTCCATGAGGAATCATGAGTGAAAGAAGAAGAAGGAGAAGAAAGAGAAGAAGAGATTGGTTGAGTGGTCATAGATAGGAGGCAGATAATTAAAAGTAAAGAGAAGCTCAAGGAATTGGGTACGGCAGTGGCGCTTTGGTTAGATTTATGAGGGCTTGACGAAGCAGTTTCCTACAACCTTCATTGTGGACGTGATTAAGTTAAAAGTGTGAGGAACTTTCATTTCAACTTCAAGTCATTAAACGCTGAATTTCTTTTCTTACTGACGCGGTCTTTAATTTACTGAAGCATCTTCGCTGAATAAATTGCTTTAAGATAGTGCACATGGCCAGTATTGCTAAATAGCAGAAATGGGCCTACATTGACAGCTACAAAAGTGGTCAAACGGTGATATTTCTTTTTCTTAACTAAGGCTGGTTTGTGTCTCTTTTTCTTTCAGTACATGGTACCTTCAATGGAAAATGTATTCTCTCTCACAATGGGGCTCTATCTCCGGGAATTTATATTTAAGGCTCTAAATTTTTTATGTTGTAATTTAGTTTACGTGTTAATGTTCTTTTTTATTCTTTTATTAAGTTATTTACACTAATACTTATTGAGTTTTTTGGCCCTTTCACAAAACTCTATGGAGTTTCGTACATAAATTACACACACACCCCTCAAGATTTTAAATTTTTTTCACAAAACTCATATTCGTCCTTAAAGCATGTTTGTCCTTGCACTCTCAATTTTAACAATAATATACCCTAATCTTTTTTATTTTTAGCAATCCGGTTTTGACCGTCAACATTTCCCTTAATTGTCTACGTGGCACACATGGGTCCCACCTTTCCGATGCTTTCAATGTCAATGGAAGGGAATTTTCGATCAATTGGTGTCTTCTGCGAGTGCTTTTGTTAAAAAAAAAACTATGACACATTTTTTTGCAAGTTTGAGCTGGAAGGCACCAATGCCGCAAGTACTTTTGTCAAAATTAACCCTTAATCTACATTACTAAAATTAAGTCATTGTGGTTTTTGTAAGTGGCACAAAAATTCAAAGAAAACCCCGAGGCTGACAAGTCTCTTCCAAGTGCATGTCCTAGGGTGGTCTGTGTGGGTTTGGTATGTTTCAATTTTTTTTTTTTTGCCGGATTTTTAGTCCCACCTTTTACAATTATTTGCAATTGATATAAACTGCTATATAAAAAATAATAATTACAGAGTTTCTTTCATGTCACGTGGGTTCTAACCCATGAGAGGGTGCATGTGCTTTATTTGGACCTTCATATGTGTTTTCTGAGTTGTTTATATTTGCAACAGAAAAAATCATATTATCTCAGCAACATTAACACAGTCCCCAAGTGGGATCTCACTTTTTCCTAGCCTGTTTCCGCCTTCAAGGGTACGAACCTTCAAGGTAACTTTTTATTTTTAAGAGTGACTCACGTTTTTTCACTACATGATAAATAGGTATTTTGTTTAAGATTTTGAACCTCTTCATAATAATCATGTATTTATCTGCATTTTGTTACATTTAAATCGTTCTAATAATATAAGGATCTATAATATGACATGTCAAACTCCAAATAAATATTATTTTCTCTTAACATTGTTAAGTCCAAATAATATTTTAAAAATAACAACGCTTGTCATGGATTTTAACCCTTGCCAAATACAAACTAGACTGTACCTTTGCTGCACCATGTTTATTTAAAGCTGCTTCACATTATAAAATGTTAAAATAAATCTGATCACAGGTAGGAGTATTTTCATACGATCAAAACCAAAAGGGCCATAAGTACCAAAGTCTACTAAGTGCATGTGAGAGGCATAATAGTAAAGGGTAAGGAAAGGAACCTTCAACGCTGTCTTTGATAGTAGGGGTGGGCATTAGAACCGCGAAACCGCAAAACCAAACCAAACCAATCCGAAAAAAACCGTCAAAAACCGTGTTGACCGTAAAAGTCAAAAATCGAGTCCGATCCAAACTAAAGGGTTCAAACCAATTCGGTTTCAGTTTTTCACCCTTAGGAACCGGTCCAATCCGAACCGGTCCAAAAAAATTAATATATATATATATATATATATTTATATTTATATTAGAAATTATATAAATATTTTCTTGAGTGTGTACGCTGTTACGATGGGCACACATACAGAGAGGATCAAAAAAAAAAAAAAAAAAAAAAAAAAAAGACGCTGAATGACCTAGGTATTTTTCTCTTCGTTCGTTTCCCTCTTCTCCATTTCGTTTCTTCTTCGTTCCTTCATACACAGCCGCCCTCTGCCAAAACCTCTCCCATTCGCTCCTAGCTTCCAGCAATCACAGCTTCCACCTATTCATCTGGTATAGCTCTCTCTATCTCTCTCTCAGGTCCTGTTCCTCTCTCCCATCTGTCTCTCTGTCTCTATCTCACATCTCCTATTTGATTCTGTGGTTTTGCATATGTTTAGGTATTTAAGTTTTGATTGTGTGTGCATCTATTTGGCTATATTTACAGAAAAAAAAACAGTGTGAGAGTTGAGATCAGCCTCTCTTCAAACGCCGCTGTCACGCAGGTTTGATTCTCTGTCTCTCTTTTTTTTTCTTTTTTTCCCAAATTGATTTTCTGACTACCCCTCTCTGTCCTCCAGCAAAATCAGAGATCCCATTAGCTCCTAGCTTCCAGCAATCACGGCTTCCACCTATTCATCTGGTATAGCTCTCTCTATCTCTCTCTAAGGTCCTGTTCCTCTCTGCCCTATCTGTCTCTCTGTCTCTATCTCACATCTCCTATTTGATTATGTGGTTTTGCATCTGTTTAGGTATTTAAGTTTTGATTGTGTGTGCATCTATTTGGCTATATTGACAGAAAAAAAAAGTGTGAGAGTTGAGATCATAGCGATTGTGTTCTTGGTTTTCTTTAATTTTATTTTCCCCTCATCTCTGCAAATTCGTTGGGATAAATACATTTTCGTTGTTCTTGGGTTTGAAATATCGTGCTTGATTGCCACCACTTGCTTGCTGTAGTGATCTGTTCAACTGATATTCTTGGTAGGAACAAAAATTCAATTTGTTTGCTTTTTCTCATATATATAAGGATCAGCCTCTGTCTTTGATCATGAAAATGGTCTAATTTTCTGATATTTTTCTTTTGTTGTTGCATTTCTTGATCCATTTTCACTTCTAGGTTTCCGGAGTTTTGTTTTTATTTTCTACAAATTCAGGTTATTGATGGCAATACGTGGATCTCTAAGTTCACTTGGTGTACTCAGTGTTCTAGATGCGGCAACAAAAGAACAAAAGAATGGAGTTATACTTTTAAATTTGACTGTAATTTAATTTGTTTTATTATGTGTATTTTCTTGTTGGTTGTAATTTTAAATTTAATATTGGATTGTTTTATTATTTTTGTCAAAGAATAGTGGCTGTTTCAATATGGGAATTGGGCCAATTGTGATGTTTAAGGCCCAAAATTTTTAAAAATGAGATGGTCTTGAAGCTTAAATACACAAAAAAACTAAACTGGGCTTTACAGCAAGCCCAAACCGTGAGAACCGGAAACCGAACCGAAAATAGGCAGGTTTGGGTTGGTTCGGATTTTGATATAGATTTTAAGCAAAATCGGTCCAAACTGAACCGGTCTGTATTTTCAATTCAGGTTCCATTTTTTAACTAAAACCAGTCCAAACCGGACCGTGCCCACGCCTATTTGATAGTGATACTTCCTTTCTTTCTGACGCGCAAAAGTTTTTTTCATCATTTCATGATGATGTTTTTTTTTCTTTTTGACTAACATTTCATCAGTTCATGATTATGTTTTTTTTCTTTTTGACTAACATCTCTTCACAATTGTTTAGCCTTTATTGACTAGATTTTTTTTTTCTTTAATTTCACCTCATGAAGAGAAATTAAGTTTGCACCTTCAAGCGTAAGCGGGTAACTTTTTGTCTTTGACGGTGACATGCTTTTTACTACATGATAAATAGGTACATTATGAAAAAGTAGATACTCGAAAACAAACAAAAAAATATGATAAATGATTTTTCCACTCTCCTTTTATCCATCTATGCTCCTTTTTATTTAGAGAAATAGAGTGCAAGTCAATGAAAAGAGAGTGAGAAAATCGATACCTAAATATATATACATTTATATATGGAGGTGTCTTTGTAAGAGAGAAATAGGTACATTATTCCTATATTATAACTTCGTTTTCAAGAAGTAAAGAATCATTTACATCAAAAGAAAAAGGGCAACTCAGTACTCTTTCATAAGTCAATTACTTTTCTTTTCAACTATCCGTTTTTTCCAAGAAAAAAGAAAACAAATACCACCCTGCCAAGAAATGATGTGAAAATTCACATGACAATATACACACCGAATTCACACGGAGGAAAAATGTTGAAAAAATTCTTTGTAAAGGCCCTTATGATAAAAACATAAAATTTTAAAAAAAGGACAGAAAATTAGCTTTGCGTTTAGATTGCACGAGTTTTGATGAAGAAATTTCATTGTAACTGCAAGTGATCAAACGGTGATATTTCCTTTACTTTTCAAGATGCCAGCATTACCTTTACTTCTTCTTTTTTGTTACAGATGAAACGAAGGGCATTAAAATGTTTCACAACTCGGTAGTGAAAAGAAAAGAGACAACCACCGGGACAACAAATAATGTGAAAGGACAGAGAAAGTTTACGAGGGGATTGCCTCAAATAACCACTTTTGCAATATAATCACTTTACAAATTTTAATCTGATATAATCACTTTACAAATTTTAATCTGATATAATCACTTGGGCACTTGAAATACCAAATTACCCTTCATATAAATAGATACTTCTTGCCCACTGATTGCCCTCACTGTTCGCTCTCTCTCTCTCTCAGTTCTCTCTTCCTCTCTCAGCGCTTTCTCTCTCCATCATTGCTCCACGACCACCACCCCCTTGTTTCTCCCCCTCTCGCGAAACCCACCTCTGTGTCAATTTCCCAAAAAAAAAAAAAAAAATTCAATCTTTGTCCTCTGTAATCAGAACAGAGGATTTCTAAGTGCATATTTGAGGCTTTTATTGTTTTTATGCAGTTTGAGAGTATTTTGGCTTTGCTGGGATTGTTGAGATTGCCATTCTTCTTCCAATAAATTATCTGGGGAGCCAGCTCTCCTTCAGTATTTCAAATGTCAATGATGGCTCAAAATGGTAATTGTCTGATTCTGATTCGGAATGTCATATGTAGGTGCTGTTGATTGAAACTTGTGGAAACAAAACAAAGATCTTCCATCATCTGGTATTGTGGGATCGTGAGTGTTAAAAGTTGTTAAGTTTAATTAGTTTTAATTAAATAAAGCTGACATGGCCATGAAGAGACCAAGTCAAGCTGGAGTCCTAGAATATAGAAGTTGTGGTTTAGTCTGTTTACCACGTTCAAATTTGCTTCCGTTGCTTAAGGTAGTTGAACTCCACAAAATCTGCTGTTGTTGTGTTAGTGGTTATTGTGGAGATCGTTATTTTTGTAAGCTTTGTTTTTCATATATATAAGAGAGAGGAAAACTGCAGTATCTTTAACATTGGGAAATACTCTGTTCAAGCATCCTTTACGTTTAAGTTAATTTCAGTTTTTAACATTTGGTATCAGAGCCCCTTCTGGGTCTGAACAAACTTTGAAAAAAAAAGGTGAAAGATTGTGTCTTGCAGCAGCAAGAAACAATGGCAACTGACAAAGCCACTGAGAGTTATGTTCAACCAGCGATTCCACAATTTGATGGTTATTACAACCATTGGAGCATGCTGATGGAGAATTTTCTCAGGTCAAAGGAGTACTGGAATCTTGTGGAATCAGGAATTGACGCCCAGCAGAGGGAGTTGTGTTGACTGAACAACAACAAAAGAGGGTTGCTGAACAGAAGCTGAAGGACTTGAAGGTGAAAAATTACCTTTTTCAGGCACTTGATCGATCTATCCTGGAGACTATACTCGAGAAGGAGACCTCCAAACAAATATGGGATTCTTTGAAGAAGAAATATGAAGGGTCAGATAGGGTGAAGCGTGCAGTGCTTCAAACTCTAACAAGAGATTTTGAAACTCTACAAATGAAATCAGGAGAGTCCATCACTGATTTCTTTGCTAGAACCCTGGGAATAGCAAGCAAGATGAGATCCAATGGTGGCACCATGGAAGAAGTCAAAGTTGTGGAGAAAATTATGAGATCATTGACTCCAAAATTTGACTACATTGTCTGTTCAATTGAGGAGGCAAAGAATGTTGCTGAGTTACGAGTTGATGAACTACAAAGCTCTTTGTTAGTGCATGAACAAAGACTTAACCGCACTCCTGCCAGTGAAGAACAAACAGCTCTAAAAGCTTCCACTTTTTATGAGCCCTCAAGTTCTAGAGGAGGAAGAGGTCGTGGAAGAGGTGGACATAGTAGAGGAAGAAGTGGTCGTGGTCATCGAGGTGGTGGACGGTCTGGACATAGAGATGACAGCAAGTCATCTCATGGTTTCAAAAGAGATGATGACTCTGAAGAAAAAGGAGCATATCACTTTGATAAGTCAAAAGTGGAGTGCTACAGATGTGGAAATTTTGGGCACTACAAAAATGAGTGCTATACGAAGTTACCAAAAGAAAAAGGAGAAAAGTCACACTTTGTGGAGAAAAAGAAAGAGGAAGAGACACTTTTGATGGCTTTTCATGCACTGACAGAAACTGATCAGGAGACATGGTATGTGGACACAGGCTGCAGCAATCACATGAGTGGATGTAAGTCTTCCTTTATTAATTTGGATGAAAGCTTTTACACGGTAGTAAGTTTTGGTGACAAATCAACAGTGAAAGTGATGGGTAAGGGAGATATTCAAATCAGAACCAAAAATGACTTTATTGAAACTATCTCAAATGTTTTTTATATTCCTGATTTGAAGACAAATTTGCTGAGTGCTGGTCAGCTACAAGATAAAGGTTACAGGATTACAATCTATAAAGGAGAGTGTGAAGTATACGATCCAAAAAGGGGTTCCATTGCTGTTGTAAAAATATCTTCCAACAGATTGTTTCCCTCTGAAAATCAAAGACTGTGCAGGCTTGCTTGTTTGCCAAAGAAGATGACCCGTGGAGATGGCACTACAGATATGGCCATTTGAATTTTAATGGCTTGAGAACACTTCACCAAAAAGGGATGGTCACTGGCTTACCTGAGATAACTCCTCCATCAAAGGTGTGTGAAGAATGCATCACTGGGAAGCACAAAAGAGACTCTTTTCCTAGTGGCAAGGCAGCAAGGGCTCAATCAATCCTGGAGATGGTTCACTCTGATTTATGTGGACCAATAAATCCCATCTCAAATGGTAACAAGAAATATTTCATCTCCTTTACTGATGATTTTAGTAGAAAGACTTGGATCTATTTCTTGCAGGAAAAATCAGAAGCATTTGAAGCATTCAAAAGCTTCAAAGCTCTAGTTGAAAATGAATCAGAAAAGAAGATTAAAGCACTAAGAACTGACCGTGGGGGAGAGTATTGTTCGAAGGAGTTTGAGGCATTTTGCAAAGAGAAAGGCATCAAGAGACAGTTGACCACTGCCTATACACCACAACAAAATGGTGTAAGTGAGAGGAAAAATCGCACCATTCTCAACATGGTTCGAAGTCTGCAAGTCAAGGGAAGAATTCCCAAGAATTTTTGGCCTGAAGCTGTGCTATGGTCAGTTCATATCTTAAATAGAAGTCCCACATTTTCTGTTAAGAATATGACTCCTCAAGAAGCTTGGAGTGGATTGAAGCCTGCTGTTGATCACTTTAGGGTGTTTGGGTGCATAGCATATGCACACATCCCTAATGAGAAAAGAAAGAAGTTGGATGACAAAAGTGAAAAATGTGTTTTTCTTGGTGTAAGTGAAGTCTCAAAAGCATATAAACTGTACAATCCAGTTACAAAGAAGATAGTGGTAAGAAGGGATGTGATATTTGATGAAGATACTATGTGGAATTGGTCTAAGAACAGATCGGTTCAACAACAAATTCCAGTCAATGATGATTCATATAATGAAGAGGTAGCAGCAGCTCCTGACACTCAAGCCCAGCAGCCACCTCAACCTGAAGATCAGTCATCTCAACAGTTTGAAGAATAGAGATACAATCTGAGAGATGAAAACTCAAGGAAGAGGCCAGCATGGATGATGGACTATGATGTAAGTTATTCAAGTTCTGATGATGAAAATGCTCACTTTGCATTACTTGTAGACAGTGATCCAATTACATATACTGAGGCTGTTAAAGATGAGAAATGGAGGGAAGCAATGGACAATGAAATCAAGTCCATTGAGAAGAATCAAACTTGGGAGTTAACTGATCTTCCAAAGGGAAAGAAAACCATTGGTGTTAAATGGGTATTTAGAACAAAGTTGAACGAAAAAGGTGAAGTTGACAAGCACAAAGCTCGTTTGGTAGCTAAGGGCTACAAGCAGAAGCATGGCATTGATTACAAAGCGGTGTTTGCCCCAGTTGCGAGGCATGACACGATCAGGTTAGTGATCTCTCTTGCATCCCAAAATTCCTGGTCAATTTTTCAATTAGACGTGAAGTCCGCATTCTTGCATGGAAACCTGCAAGAGGAGGTATATATTGATCAACCACCTGGTTATGAGAGAAAAGGAGAAGAAGAGAAGGTGTTCAAACTGAGGAAAGCACTCTATGGACTGAAACAAGCACCTCGAGCTTGGTACAGTCGCATAGATGCTCACTTTGCTAAGCTTGGATTTCACAAATGTCCTTTTGAGCACACGCTTTATGTTAAGACTGAGGAAGGAGGTAAAATACTCATGGTATGCTTGTATGTTGATGACTTGATATTCACTGGAAATGATGCTAATATGTTTGATGAATTCAAGAAGTCTATGATGATGGAGTTTGAAATGACTGATCTGGGATTAATGCACTATTTTCTTGGATTGGAAGTCATTCAAACTACGGCTGGTAATTTCATCTACCAGAAAAAATATGCGCAGGACATTCTTAAAAGGTTTCAGATGGATGACTGCAAGCCATTTGGAACTCCAGCTGAACACGGCTTAAAGCTATGCAAAGACAAAGGTGGAAAGGAGGTTGACAACACTTTCTATAAACAGATAATTGGGAGTCTAATGTACTTAACATACATGAGGCCTGACATCATGTATGCAGTGAGTCTTATGAGCCGATATATGGAAAAGCCAACTGAAATGCATCTTAAATACCCATCACTTTCACTGTTGATTTGTCACCAAAACTTACTACCGTGTAAAAGCTTTCATCCAAATTAATAAAGGAAGACTTGCATCCACTCATGTGATTGCTGCAGCCTGTGTCCACATACCATGTCTCCTGATCAGTTTCTCTCAGTGCATGAAAAGCCATCAAAAGTGTCTCTTCCTCTTTCTTTTTCTCCACAAAGTGTGACTTTTCTCCTTTTTCTTTTGGTAACTTCGTATAGCACTCATTTTTGTAGTGCCCAAAATTTCCACATCTGTAGCACTCCACTTTTGACTTATCAAAGTGATATGCTCCTTTTTCTTCAGAGTCATCATCTCTTTTGAAACCATGAGATGACTTGCTGTCATCTCTATGTCCAGACCGTCCACCACCTCGATGACCACGACCACTTCTTCCTCTACTATGTCCACCTCTTCCACGACCTCTTCCTCCTCTAGAACTTGAGGGCTCATAAAAAGTGGAAGCTTTTAGAGCTGTTTGTTCTTCACTGGCAGTAGTGCGGTTAAGTCTTTGTTCATGCACTAACAAAGAGCTTTGTAGTTCATCAACTCGTAACTCAGCAACATTCTTTGCCTCCTCAATTGAACAGACAATGTAGTCAAATTTTGGAGTCAATGATCTCATAATTTTCTCCACAACTTTGACTTCTTCCATGGTGCCACCATTGGATCTCATCTTGCTTGCTATTCCCAGGGTTCTAGCAAAGAAATCAGTGATGGACTCTCCTGATTTCATTTGTAGAGTTTCAAAATCTCTTGTTAGAGTTTGAAGCACTGCACGCTTCACCCTATCTGACCCTTCATATTTCTTCTTCAAAGAATCCCATATTTGTTTGGAGGTCTCCTTCTCGAGTATAGTCTCCAGGATAGATCGATCAAGTGCCTGAAAAAGGTAATTTTTCACCTTCAAGTCCTTCAGCTTCTGTTCAGCAACCCTCTTTTGTTGTTGTTCAGTCAACACAACTCCCTCTCCTGGGGCGTCAATTCCTGATTCCACAAGATTCCAGGTACTCCTTTGACCTGAGAAAATTCTCCATCAGCATGCTCCAATGGTTGTAATAACCATCAAATTGTGGAATCGCTGGTTGAACATAACTCTCAGTGGCTTTGTCAGTTGCCATTGTTTCTTGCTGCTGCAAGACACAATCTTTCACCTTTTTTTTTCAAAGTTTGTTCAGACCCGAGAAGGGCTCTGATACCAAATGTTAAAAACTGAAATTAACTTAAACGTAAAGGATGCTTGAACAGAGTATTTCCCAGTGTTAAAGATACTGCAGTTTTCCTCTCTTATATATATGAAAAACAAAGCTTACAAAAATAACGATCTCCACAATAACCACTAACACAACAACAGCAGATTTTGTGGAGTTCAACTACCTTAAGCAACGGAAGCAAATTTGAACGTGGTAAACAGACTAAACCACAACTTCTATATTCTAGGACTCCAGCTTGACTTGGTCTCTTCATGGCCATGTCAGCTTTATTTAATTAAAACTAATTAAACTTAACAACTTTTAACACCCTCCCTTAAACTGATTTTTACGAAAAACAGTTTAGGAAAAACAATTCAGGATTTCTCCACCATCACATAATCATCTTCCTGTTCAATGCTTTGAAGTGAACAAACTCCCAACATGCTTCTCAACTTCTCAAATGCAGGCTGCTTCAAAGGCTTAGTTAAGATGTCTGCAACCTGCTCCCCACTCTTACAATATTCAAGTACAATCTTCCCATCACTGCACAGATCACGCAGAAAATGAAAACGGACATCAATGTGTTTACTCCTCCCGTGCATGACTGGATTCCTTGATAGCTTCCATGATAGGTAGAAGGAAGTTTTTTATTAGGGTAATTGCTGGAATTGATATCTTCTTTGGTTTTAATTTTATTTCCTTGAGAATACTAATGGGTTTCAGTATCTTTTATTTGATTTAGATAATCCATTTGTTTTGATTGAATCAGCCAACATCTCTGGTTAGTATAATTCGTGCTTTGTGATTTTTACAATTACTTTTTTTATCCCTTTTAGATTGCTGTTGATTGCCTAAGAAGAACTGTGTCAGATGTATCTTTTTTTCAGCAAGCTCAAATCCAGAAATCCTTGGAGCGCATCCTTTACACATGGCTAAATACAATACCTGTCCCTTTTTTTGGATGTCTTATGTGTTCATGTCAGGAACAGAGAAATATTCAAACACACACACATTTCAAAGAAGGAAGATAAAATTTGATGTTTATCAAAACAGATAGTTACAAGCGTGAGTAATTTAATTGTGTTTCAATTCTGTTAAACGTGCAATGTTGTCTCCCTAGGCTAGGTTCCTTCTATATATGGACATTAAGCTTAGAAGATCTGGTGATTTCGTGATTGCTCACTCGCAAAAGTTACCTGGATATACTCCACCTGTAAGTCCTTGCCTAATACACTTGTATCATTTAAGTTTTTCAGTGTTTCTTGTGAGTTGTTTCTACAAACTTGAATAATCCTCTGAGTTTAATTTTTAGTTTCCAAATAATCCAATACAAGTTTTAAGTAATCACCATTTGCAACAGCTCCAGGAAAGAGAAGGGCTTTTACAACAGGAACAGGAAAGATCACTTGCAATCAAGGGAAGAAGTGGCATGCAATGGTGTGGTACACATGCCAGATATGCATGGAACTCTGTAACAATGAAGGAAAAAGAAGAAACATTAAGCCAAATACACGATTTTTACATTTACCTTTTCCTTAATATATATATTTCCATAAAACACAACCACTAACAGATGTATAACACGAATATTAAACTTGAGCTCATTCACAAGATATACCAACTACATCTAACTTCAGAAGCTACCCCTGCAAATAATGAACAATTAAGAAAGGCACATCCATGTCAATACTTGGTAATATACCTCACTTTGAAGGGAAATCAAAGTTTTTCCTCAAAGGTTTATCATGAGTTTTATGATACATATAGACTACAACCCACAAACGCAAAGCAAAACATGAAAAATTAAAAAAATAAAAAATAAAAGAAGAATCCCAGAAAGCTAAGAGAAGCGAACCTGAGGTATTAAGTTGCAATTGGTTGAGATCTTGAGGGGCAGAGCAGGTAGCCTCTTGAATACTACCCCTGGTCTCAAACCCTTCCACATCCTACACTCTTCTATATCTCCACTCACAGGTTCTAACAAACAGAGTTTACAAAATACTAACAATAACAATAAGATGACAAGCATCAAATATGCCTTCTAAACCAAGAGATAACCTAGTTCAAATATTAGTCTTGTTATAGTGCAAAAAAACATGCAAGGAGACAGTTTGTTTATCACTAATGCAATATTAAGTTTCTTTACTTGAGCATCCCAATGGGACGCAGTGTGAGCAGAGAATTATAAAACTGATAATATTAATCCATGTAGTAGGCATGACTAATCTATTTATGACCTATGTGATGAAACTTGTTTCTATGAAGATTGATCATTTACTACATTACGATAATCGAAACTGAACCAGTTACCTGATTGGAGTTCCAGAAGTGTAGAGCGGGTTCTTCACACATATTCCACATACAAGTTGTAAATGTACTTCAAAGATTCACGCACAAGTCGCCGGTCCTGGGATGAGTAACCAAGATAATCTGCAGTGCACACACAAACACAAAACAAAGAGTAAGAAAGCAGCAGCGCATTAAGAATGAATCTAATTGTATGACAATTTGGCATACAAAAACACAACCACAAATGTCCAAATTTCTAATCTAAGCACAAATTCAAGTTCAAGGATGTAATTGAGTGAGAGGAGAGGCCTTTCTTTCCGATCCTAAATCGCTAGATCTAATACTAGAAAATTGCCAACAGAAGCAGCAAATATTTCATATTCATATTCAATCAAACCATGATTCTTAATTTCAAGATCTGAAAATAAAAATAAAAAAAATAAAAAATAAAAAATAAAAGAAGTAGAAAACTGAAAAAGCTAACCTTAATGCCAGAAGGGGATTCCATGAAAGTAAGCTTGTAGGTATTGGTGCGGAAGCTGTGGAAGGAATAGCCTTGGCCGGGCAGCTGAGGGACGCAGAGATTGGCCTACAAGAACCCCCTCAACAAACCCTAACATCGACTGCAGAGAGAGAGAGATGCTTAGGTTTTCTCGACAGAGGGAGAAAGAGAGGGGTGTTGGTCATGGAGCGACAATGGAGAGAGAAAGCGCTGAGAGAGGAAGAGAGCGCGAAGAGAGAGCTGCGGGGGAGGGAGAAGAGTGAGGGCAATCAGTGGGCAATAAGTATCCATTTAGATGAAGGGTAGCTTGGTACTTTCAAGTATCAAAGTGATTATGGACCTGTTTGGGAGTGCTTCTGGAAGTGCTAAAAGCGCTTTCTGATAACTAAAAACGCTTCTGACAGCGTCAGAAGCGCTTCCTGAGAGAAGCACCTACCATGTGCTTCTTCAGGAAGCACTCCCAAATGCTTTTCCACGAAGCACTTTAATTTTTTATGAAAATTCAAGATTTGTATAATAAAAGCGCTTTGATTAGAAGCGCTTATGAGCAGAAGTACTTCCTAGAGAAGCAGTCCCAAACGAGCCCTATATTAGACTAAAAGTTTGTAAAGTGATTATATGAGAATAGGGCTTTGCCAAGTGACTATATGAGCCAATTTCCCTTTTTTCTTTTAGTTTCCTGCTAAAAATAATGCATTATTATTAGTAATTATGCTCATAATTGTAAGAAGTCTACTGCCATTTATGCCACTTTATTTTGCTTTCAATGAGAGAAGATAAGATTTATTAACTTACAGATCTTTAATTGAAAATTAAGTTGAAAGATTGAATGTTAAAATTTCATCACACCGTTCGCACACTAGATTGAAGAGGCATCTCTTTATAGATTATCATGTGTCATTACTGGTATGAATTTTGCATTTTATGTATATACGCTTTTAGTTGTGGGTTTAATTTCTCTGAAGACCAGAGCTAAATTTGAATAAGATGTTTAATCAAAATATGTAATGATTAACATGGATTTTGATAGATCAGTGGCAGTGCAGAATTTATGTTGAAATCCCTAGTAGCATGGGAAAAAGGACTTGTAGCATTTAGAATCTGGTTTAGTACTGGACATCTGCATTGCGGATGTCATCGAATCTACATTCGTTTAAGCGGCTGTTTAATTCACTCAAGTTGGAATGTGCGTGGAGTTCGTTTGTGAATGTATTAGAGTGATAGCTTCTCTTTAGCTGAAAACCTGGTTGCATTATTTTGATGATAATAGATATTGCATTGTTGTTTGCCTGATGCTCCTGTCTCTTTCTAAAATTTGCCTAAGGGCATCAGGATAGGGCCTTAATAGGTTCATGCTTTCCCATTTTTTCTCCTTGACGCAATTTAGCACTGAGAGGAAATATGTCAAAGATGCCATTTTAGTTGTGTATATGAATTATAATTGATTGGCTCAGGTTGGTGCCCTTTATGCCCCAGCTTTCTCATTGAATTACTGTTTTTTACATAGTAAGTATATGTACACTTATCAGATATTATTTTAGAATTCTCGTAAAATTACAAAAAAAAGGTGCTAGGTTTGTATATGATGGAATGAACGGTGCGATCATTAGCAATGTGCATGTGCTGGCAGGTTGTTATGAGTGTGTAGAGTAATTGTTTGGTGTTTGGGTGTGCTAGTTTTTTTTGGTGTGAGAAATGGTACTGTTATCAATTTTATATTTATATACATTGTGTGATACGTTATGTTTTCAGCATTTCTGACATTGCCTATTCCATTGTCAATGATGATGTTTCACTCCCAGCTGCGAAAATGTCCTGAAATAGAATACATTAATTTCAGTAGGATGACCAAATAACATGTCTTGAAATGTTGCAAACAAAATTTTAGTTTAAACCAGTTCCTGGTTGTTAGGTTATTTCTAAACCAATATCATGTGCATTCTTTCAACATCAACTTAGGGGAATATGTGTATATAGTAGATTAAGTGAAGAATACATAGAGAAGTCATAAGAGAGATTTCTGTTTCAATAAGATTAACCTTCTAGTTAATTATGGATGCCTAAGTAAACTTTGCTAGTGTAAGTATGAAAAAACTTGATGAGAAATGCATATACATAAAAATACTAACTAGGAGAACCGCTTTGATATTCTTCATTGTTAAAAAACTTCAAGCTCACCATGCTCCTGCAGATTCAAAAAGACACCTAATAGATCATTTGATGTGTCCTTGTGTGTAGTCTCGGCTTCCTCCTTGCGGGCTTTATGCTCTTTGGCAATGTGGTCAAGTATCATGTCAATTTTCCTATTTTGCAAGGTCCTTATGTGATTCAAATTGTTGAAAATCTTACTAGTTGCAGTAATGTAGTTTTTGGTTTTTAATTGTTTTGGGATGTTGTTTACTAGGTGTTGCATTGCATTTCATAATTTGATTTTTTTGATTTTATTGGTTTTGGTTTTGCATTGCATTGCATTTTATAATTTCCTTGGCCTTCAACCTCACCAATTTGAAGAGTAGAGGCTACCCAGATGAGGAATTGGGTGGGCAAGAGAAGAGTAGAACTAGCCAAGAGCAAGGGGACTCAAAATTGGACTTTTGGAAGCTGCATTGCAATTTTTGTCATTTAATTAGAATTGGATTTTCTCTTTCCTTGGCCTTCAACCTCACCAATTTGAAGAGTAAAGGCCACTGTTGCGTAGATTCAGCTGCACCAAAATGGGTTCAACTGCATCCTCAACTTGTGATACTCGCAAATGCACGAGCCGCTCGGTAGTATAACATATGTAAGTGCGAGGTCGATTCCACAGGGATTGGTGATTGAATGATCCAATTCAATTTTCCTACACAAAACAAAAGAAACAAAACAAGAAGAAAGAATGTACATTATTTGAGAACTTGAGAATTTGGAAGAGAAGGTGTTTGGGAAGCTTTGAGGATTTTGGAAGATAAAGGAAAGTGCTTGGGAAGCTTGAGAATTTGGACGAGAGTGGTTGAGAACTTGGAGGATGTTTGTAAACTTGGAGAATTTGAGAACTTATGGAAGGGAGAGAAAGGTGTTTGTGAAGTGTTTGAGACATTGAGACTTTTGGAAGAGACGAGAGATGTGTTTGAGAACATTGAGAATTTGATGAAGGAATGGGAGAAGTGTTTGGGAAGTGTTTGAGAAGATGGAGACTTTTGGAGAAGAAAGGAAAGTGGTGTTTTGGGAACTTTGTGGATTTTGGAAGAGAAAGTGTTTGAGGACTTTGAGAATTTTGGAAGAGAGTGTTTGAGAACATGTTTGAGAGCATGGAGAACTTTGAAAGAGAATAGAGAAGTATTTGGAGAATTTAGAAGAAGAGAAAGAGAAGGTGTTTGAGATTTAGTACAAAGAAAATTTAGTAGAATGATCTTATTACAACAATTGAGAACTACAAAGGGAAACTAAGAGAATTTGAGGGAGAGATGGGAAGGGAGCTCTAGAGAAGTGCTTGAGAGCTCCCCCCCTTGGGGTGTTATTACAAGCTTGGGAAACCTCACTATATATAGGCCTAAGGAAGCTGAAAATCTGAATTCAATAAGACTAATACATACAACACTTGTATTATAAAATCTGAAATGGTTGATGCACTTGTATTAGAAAATCTGAATTGGATGATGCACTTGTATTAGAAAATCTTGAATTGGTTGATGCACTTCACCACTAAATCCCACCAGCAGCCCTAGCTCATCTTCATGTCACCATGACCAAGCTTCCAACCAGAAATGATAGCTCATGCCTAGCTCACCATGACCAAGCATCCAACCAGCACATGCTGAGGTCAGCATGACCAGCAACTTCAAGGGCTTACAACTTGGGCTTCTCTTAATCAAATGAGGACTTTAAGCACTCAAAATTGAAGTTCAGAATGTCTTCTTTCCAACCATATGTTATTTGGGCCAATCCAAGGTCGGAGGAAGAAGTTAAGACCGAAACAAATTGCTAACTCATTTTCCGCGCTGATAAGATCCATCCTGAGCATGGTTCTGTGTTTGCTAGGTAACGGACTCCAGATTTATCCAATGGGGCTGAATTTTGGATATGTTATAGTACACACCCATTGGAACAACTTTCATGAAGAATGTGGCCTCATTCGAGCTATGTAGGTTGCTGAAACAAAGCTTGCAATGTGACCTACGGAACTGGACTGGCAGGGGTCTGTAGCCAAAATGAGTTTGTCTTTAAGCTCTTCATCCATTCATCCAAATTAGGCCTTAACATGCTTGAATTGCATGAATTATGCTCTCCAAAGCCATCATTATTACCTAAAGCTCAATTAACTGAAAGATAAACACAAAAATGATTAAAAGCACAAGTTTAACTCAAAAACATAACCAAATCATAAGCTAGAAGGGTAAGAAATAATATACAATTATGAACCGATCAAATACCCCCAAACCTAGATTTTGCTAGTCCTCGAGCAAAACAAAAAGGAAAACACAGATAAAAAAAACAAAACAAGAAGTTAACTAGACCACTTTCGTTGGTAACTCGATTGCATTTAGCATATGCAACAAGCCTTTAAACCTCTAGGCATCCCTAGTAGGAGGAGTTGTGTCTCCTGAGGGTTTAACAGATCAATACCCACAAACGTTTTTCTAACTCTACAAAACAAAATGGTTAGAAAACTTAAAAGATTGTTAGTCTTTAAGCAAAACCAAAACCAAAAACAAAAACAAACATAATTACATTAACAAAAACGAAAAAAAAACACAAAAAAAAAAAACAATTACAAAAATAAAAAGAACTCAAAACAATCTTTCCGAACATTTTCTGAAGAGAAATGACTCATGCACATGACTTAAACGTTTTAACAATAAAAGCTCAATTTTTAGACATTATTTACAAAGCGGCAAAGTTCTAAACACAATATGCTCAAAGTGTAGTAGTGTGATAGCCAAATGCAACAAATTCTCCAATCTTAGTTTTCACACAATTTCAAAAATTATACAAAGCACAAGTTCAACTTCAAATCTCACCAAAGTTGTCCTCTCACAAATGAATCACTCAGAAGAGGGCTATAATGCAACACTCAGTTATAAACATGAGATTAGAGTTAAACCATAAGGACTTAACTCGAAATAGAAAGATGAAGAACTTGCATTAATATGATCTCAAGAAGGATGCCAAACACTTAAAAGTAAGAAAATGGATTCAATTCAACTACATGACATTTAAGATCAATTTAGGTCTTTAGTAAAGGTTGTAATTGGGCCAAGGGTGTAAGGTGAGTAAGAAATGAAAGGTATGGATAATACAAAGTCCAAGGAACTCGCAATGTAAGAGCATAAAATAATTGTTTACAAGACTTCGAATCATCACGATTAGATTTTTTCTTTTACATGATCAAAACTCCTTATACCTTCATTTACATTGATTGATACTCCTTTCCTTTAATTCAACAAACACCAATTTATTTTGAAGGCCCAAAAATGAAATTTCATTCAACCACCACTTAACTTTTCTCTTTTCTTTCACCAATTGTGTGAATTTTTTTCTTTTTTTTTTTTTTTTTTTCAAAATGTAACACCTCTTCCCAAACTTAGTATGAAAAACACATCTCAATTAAAGCTCATGAGTTCCTTAGAAAGGTAAATATTTGTTTTTCAGGCTAAGGCGAGGAAATATAATTGGTTAAATGAAAGAAAAGGTTTACATGTAGGCTCAAAATGGTTAACAATGGAAAATCATGCTTAAGCATGCATAAGGTTAGCTTGAAAGGCACAAACGATCCAAAGAAGGCCTTAATATCATTTCTTTAAATGTCATGAAATCAAATTGCATAAGAATGAATGACTTTTAAGTGTTCAACCAAATCAATGAATAATGAGATCAAACAACAACTTAGATGACAAGAAATTAAGAGTATGTGTATATAACACTCATGAAATGAAGTACAAGGCTCAAAAGCTCACTTTATATGGTTGGTTATATAAGTCTAATTTGTGCTTCATACAATTCTTTAGATCATGCAAATCCTTTAATTGGAAAATTATGAAACAAATGGCAAGTGCAAAGAAGGTTTCAAACATATCATGCTAGAACAATGCCAAATTTAAATTATTATTATTATTATTATTATTTTTAAAACTTTTTTTTAATAAAATAAAATAAAATGAAATCCAATTTTTATTTAAGTCATGCAAACATTTATCACAATCTCATCAAATGTGTTCGGAAAGTGACTAAAAAAAACAAAACAAAACAAAACAAGACTCAAATAGAAGAAAAACAAGCAAAAAAAAAAAAAAATATATATATATATATATTTTAATTTTTTAAGAAAAACCAAATTTACTTGCTAAATTCTAATACCCCCAAACCTAGAAATGAACATTGTCCTCAATGTTTAAAAATTAGTCACAAACAATGTCATAACAACAGATGAAAGGTATTAATAAAAATTACAAAACACACAAAAATAAAATAAAATAATTATAAAATAAAAATTACAAAACAAACAAACAAACAAAAAGGAAAACAGTTAAACACTCAAAACAGTAAGCCCTAAACATACAGTCTTACGCAAACTTAAACCCAAACAATTGAAAGCCCAACCCAAAATGAAATTAACCCAACAACGGTAAAACCCGACCCAACATGAAATCTGAAGCCCACACGTTTAAATTTAATTTTTTCTTAAATAGATAAAACGTGAATTATGAGCGCAAAGCGGGATTTCTAAAAAGAGGGAATGTGGTCCCTGATGTCGTCTCATAGATAGTCACGGGCAGAAAGCAGGAGCCACGTGTCGACGCATAGAGGCGCCGCAGATCCACAATCGAAAATTACGGGGCCATGGAAAGGCGCGACGACTTTGCTGAACGCGTCCGTTCAGACAAAGCAAGTCGTGACAAATGAGTTGGAAACGGTTGTAAAGTGAGAAGGTTGTGAGACTCGAGGAACGCTTGGGGATTTAGAAAATGCTTAGACGCTGCAATGGTCAGGGTTTGTCAAAGACTACATCTATAAGAAAGAAAAAGAAGGGGAAAAACACAAACGCAAAAACACACAAAAGAGAAAACAAGCAAGAAAAAGAAAAGTGAGAAATCTATGGCTTCTTCCTACCCCTTTTCGTTGGATCTCAACCTAGCTCCACCGACTCAACATGGGGCCAAGCAGCGGCACCAGTGTGGATGCCCTACTTTGCCTCCTCACGGGGGCCTGTGACTGTCAATGACTCAATACTCCTAGACAACGATGTTGCCATTGGAGTTGCTAGAAATTTAGTGACTCCTAGAGACATACGTGTGCTAGGGACAAAGGATGACAACCGGGTCACGAGTGATGCCCTGGCACTGAGCGTGCAGAGTACAGCATGTGTTGCAAGTTTGGGTCATCGCCTACTGCGAAGTCCCATGAGGTAGAGATTCTTAAAGCTCAGTGGCGGCGGAGCGAAGCATGGTTGAAGAGTGTCAGAGTGCTATAAAAAGCGTGAAAAGGGAAAGGTCAAGGATAGTGGAGGTGAATCGACACCAGTTAGAAGTATTGCGGGACGAGAATAAAAACCTATCAAAAATGGTAGAGTTGTATTCTCGCGACATGTGAAAGCAGCTGGAGGACCTAGACCGACCGGGTAAACGCAATAGAGCAGATCGCGAGAGTAGTTACGCTCAAGCTAAGATTGCGATCTTTGGTAGCTCAAGTGATGAGCCCCAAGAGGTTGTGCATGAAGCCCCGGAAGAGGACAGCCAGAGGGCCAAACTCAAAGCTCCTATGGTCGAGACACCGAGCACCAAGAAGAAATGATTTCAGTTTTTATTTTTTTTATTTTTATTTTTAAAGTGTATGTGTTTTTGTTTTTTTTTTATAAATTGGGAAATAAAAAAAATGTTATGCTATTTCAAAGAGACAAATGACCCTAAATTTAAAGAATGACGATCAAACAAAAACATGAAAACCCAAACATGCATTTTTATTTTTAGTTAAGTAAACACACAAGTAATTGCTTTTCTTTTAAGAGAAAAACTAAAGGATGACCAGTTAAGGGCCTCAGAAAAACACAGCCAGGGGATCGGGAAGGTTGGAGGGGTCACAATGGTCCCGCTTAAAACCCTAACTTTTTAGACACCGAATGTGTCGCCTTAAAGAACTCCTAGACACTGTATAGACTGCGGTTGCTCACTGGAGTTACCAAAAGTTTAGCTCCTTCAAAGAATATCCTATGAGTTTTAAATTATACTACATAATTAAATAAAAACAAAATAAATAAATAAAAACTGAAATAAACACACAATTCAAACAAGAATTTAAAAGAAGAGATGGGATTCTTGCACCAGGTGTCCAAGACGCATATTTAATTTTGTCTCTTCTTCCAACTAAATTCTTGAGAAACCTGACAAACAAGAAGAAAACAATTGAGAAAAAAAAAAAAAAAAAAAAAAATAACAACTGAAAAAGCAAAAACACAAACATCAAAAAAACAGGGAGGCAAAAGTAAGTGAAAGTGTAGACATGCTCCCTTTTAAAAAAAACGTGCTCGCAATTTGTGCCTGAAATGAAGGGATCCAAGAGAAAGGAGCACAGGATAGCACCCTCGAGATCCGAAGTGCTTTCGGCTCCCTTATTTGTATAAGTCTATTTAAACTCGTTTTGGTGAAGTAGAAGAGCACCTCGCATTTCTTCCTGCAAATTAAGAGGAAAACATCAAAAAATCCAAAAACAAAACAATGACATCCTCATGCACTTACCTTGATGATCTAAACCTTGAATTGTCCCTTGCGCCACCGAATGCGCAGATAAAGGCTCCTATAAACCATGTCTTTCCAAACTCCACATATCATCACGGTACGGCCTCAAATTTTGCTGAGGCAATACCGAACTTTTCTGAGGCAGTGTCGAAAGAGAGCAGTGCTGCTGGGAGGCATGATTAGCAGGAAGCTCACTGCAGACAGATCATCTGCATGTGGCACAGAGGTCTGACAAGGCAGCGGTGGAGGAGTCCCACAATTTAACTGTGCTACATGCGGTCTCGGCTACCAATTTGGGCATGCGATTACTGGCGAGGACACGGGAGTGTGCCGCGCTGAGCGAGGAAGTAGCTTCCTTGAAGGCTATGGTGGCGGACTCCAGAAACGGCTTTACTGTGCTAATCAACATATGGAAGCACTGCAGAGAAAAAATGAGGACCATGTCGAGCTGCTGCAGATTCTGCAAGTAAGAGAGAATAGGGGCATGCCATGATGATGATGATGATGAAGATGAAGAAGAAGAAGAATAATAAGTTGTTGGTGTTTTTTTTTTTTATTATTATTTTTATTTTACTTTTTATTTTATACTTTTTTCTTTGTTTGTAATGCAGTGTTTGAGTGAAATAAAAATGTGTTTTTAACACTTAGAAATAAACTAACTAACTAACCACACCACATAAATAAATAAATAAACCTAACAAAACAAAAACAATAATAATAAAAGAAAACAAAGAAGTTCCAAATTGAAATTTTAAATTTTTGTTATTTTTGTTATTATTATTTACAACTAACTGACCACACCAAAAAAAAAAAACAACAAAGAAGTTCCAAATTGCAATTTACAAGGAAAATAATAATAAAATAAAAAAAAACCCAAATTTCAATTTTTTTTTTTAAAAACACAAAAATATACAAGCAACTCATGGATGACCAGTTAAGGGCCTCAGAAAACACAGCCAGGGGATCCGGGAAGGTTGGAGGGGTCACAAAGGTCCCACTTAAAACCCAAACTTCTTAGACACCGAAGGTGTCGCCTAAAGAACTCCTAGACACTATTTATTGACGGAGACGCTCACTGGAGTTACCACGAGTCAGCTAATATAAAAAATCTTTTTAATTTTTTTTTAATAAAAGAAATAGAAAATTAAAATTACTGAAATAACAACTAAAGAGAAAGGATTGGAATACTCCCCCTTGAAGCGATTAGGTCGAGCGTGATGCACTTGGAGGTCGCGACTTCTCCTCACTGCTCCACACTTCCTATCTTTATGATTGAAGTTGTCATCTCTCTCCATTTTTATTGAGCTATTTACAAATTGCTAAAACAAGCACAGAAAACTTGAAACAGAATTAAAGGATTATGAAATAAAAACTAAAATGAAAAGGAAAATCAACACATGTCCAATTTCATGCTTCAAAGTAACAAGCAATAAAGTAAATCAAACTAGTTTATGAAGTTCGTTCTCTCTCAAATATGATTATCCATATGGTGTGTGGTTTTAATCAAGTATTCAGAAAAAGCATTTAGCTATGGTGTTTAGTCTAAACACAAATTCCGAACCCATTAAGAACAAGAAGAACAATAAAGAACCAAGTAGAATTTAAACATGGTGTTTGTCTTCAATATCTACCCATTCATTCACTAATCAGTCCAAGAGTCATATGGTGTTTATGTAAACTTGAACAAGATATTTAATTAAGAGCAAGTGAATGAAACCATAAACTAGAAATAATCAACATGCTACTTGAACCTTTTTTGTGTTGTGTAAGCCGGGACTCAAACCCAGTTCTCTTGCTTGTCAGGCAATTGTCCTTGTCCGTTGGACTACAAACACAACTTGTCAATTAACGTCATTAACTTTAAAACATGAAACTGTCTAGTTAAAAAAAATATAAAAATAAATAAAAAGTAGGAAAACCAAATAGAATCAAACAATGTTACCAATCCCCGGCAACGGCGCCAAAAACTTGTTGCGTAGATTCAGCTGCACCAAAATGGGTTCAACTGCATCCTCAACTTGTGATACTCGCAAGTGCACGAGCCGCTCGGTAGTATAACATATGTAAGTGCGAGGTCGATTCCACCGGGATTGGTGATTGAATGATCCAATTCAATTTTCCTACACAAAACAAAAATGAAAACAAAAGAAACAAAACAAGAAGAAAGAATGTACATTATTTGAGAACTTGAGAATTTGGAAGAGAAGGTGTTTGGGAAGCTTTGAGGATTTTGGAAGATAAAGGAAAGTGCTTGGGAAGCTTGAGAATTTGGACGAGAGTGGTTGAGAACTTGGAGGATGTTTGTGAACTTGGCGAATTTGAGAACTTAGGGAAGGGAGAGAAAGGTGTTTGTGAAGTGTTTGAGACATGGAGACTTTTGGAAGAGAGGAGAGATGTGTTTGAGAACATTGAGAATTTGATGAAGGAATGGGAGAAGTGTTTGGGAAGTGTTTGAGAAGATGGAGACTTTTGGAGAAGAAAGGAAAGTGGCGTTTTGGGAACTTTGTGGATTTTGGAAGAGAAAGTGTTTGAGGACTTTGAGAATTTTGGAAGAGAGTGTTTGAGAACATGTTTGAGAGCATGGAGAACTTTGAAAGAGAATAGAGAAGTATTTGGAGAATTTAGAAGAAGAGAAAGAGAAGGTGTTTGAGATTTAGTACAAAGAAAATTTAGTAGAATGATCTTATTACAACAATTGAGAACTACAAAGGGAAACTAAGAGAATTTGAGGGAGAGAAGGGAAGGGAGCTCTAGAGAAGTGCTTGAGAGCTCCCCCCCTTGGGGTGTTATTACAAGCTTGGGAAACCTCACTATATATAGGCCTAAGGAAGCTGAAAATCTGAATTCAATAAGACTAATGCATACAACACTTGTATTATAAAATCTGAAATGGTTGATGCACTTGTATTAGAAAATCTGAATTGGATGATGCACTTGTATTAGAAAATCTTGAATTGGTTGATGCACTTCACCACTAAATCACACCAGCAGCCCTAGCTCATCTTCATGTCACCATGACCAAGCTTCCAACCAGAAATGATAGCTCATGCCTAGCTCACCATGACCAAGCATCCAACCAGCACATGCTGAGGTCAGCATGACCAGCAACTTCAAGGGCTTACAACTTGGGCTTCTCTTAATCCAATTAGGACTTTAAGCACTCGAAATTGAAGTTCAGAATGTCTTCTTTCCAACCATATGTTATTTGGGCCAATCCAAGGTCGGAGGAAGAAGTTAAGACCGAAACAAATTGCTAACTCATTTTCCGCGCTGATAAGATCCATCCTGAGCATGGTTCTGTGTTTGCTAGGTAACGGACTCCAGATTTATCCAATGGGGCTGAATTTTGGATATGTTATAGTACACACCCATTGGAACAACTGGCATGAAGAATGTGGCCTCATTCGAGCTATGTAGGTTGCTGAAACAAAGCTTGCAATGTGACCTACGGAACTGGACTGGCAGGGGGCTGTAGCCAAAATGAGTTTGTCTTTAAGCTCTTCATCCATTCATCCAAATTAGGCCTTAACATGCTTGAATTGCATGAATTATGCTCTCCAAAGCCATCATTATTACCTAAAGCTCAATTAACTGAAAGATAAACACAAAAAGGATTAAAAGCACAAGTTTAACTCAAAAACATAACCAAATCATAAGCTAGAAGGGTAAGAAATAATATACAATTATGAACCGATCAGCCACCCAAATGAGGAATTGGGTGGGCAAGAGAAAAGTAGAACTACCCAAGAGTAAGGGAACTCAAAATTGGACTTGTGGAAACTGCATTGCAGTTTTCATTTAATTACAATTGGATTTTTTCTCTTTCCTTGGCCTTCAACCTCACCAATTTGAAGAGTAAAGGCTACCCAGATGAGGAATTGGGTGGGCAAGAGAAGAGTAGAACTACCCAAGAGCAAGGGAACTCAAAATTGGACTTTCAGAAACTGCATTATAGGTTTCATTTAATTACAGTTGGATGTTTGCTCTTTCCTTGGCCTTCAACATCATCCTTGTAAGTTTTTGCTCCTCTCTCTCTCTCTCTCTCTCTCTCTCTCTCTCTCTCTCTCTTATTCATTCTCTATAGATTGGTTGTTGAGAAATTAGTAGAGAAGGAAATGATGCATAATTTGGTATGTATATTCTTGATCAAATTCTTATTTGAATTTTCTGGTTATTTTTTGCTTTTTATAAGTTGACTTTTCAACTCTTTGATGTAATTTTTATTCTTTACTTTGGCTTTTTTATATATATATTTTTTTATTACATTTGAGTTTGAGGTGCTATTTGGTTAGAGATTTTTGTATAATTACTTTCATCATGGTTTTGACTTTTACTTCCTCACTTATTAGTAGGTGCATTTGTGCCCCGACTCCGCAGTTTCCCATACTTTGCAATGCAATTTTTGCTTCTATAAAATTAATTTTTGTTTTTGTTGCTAGTTTCTTTTTTGTTTTTGTTTTTTTAACATAATTGATGTCTACATTGTATTTTTTGCTGCAGTTTCTGTTTTTATTTGTAGTTTTTGCGTGCATATGTGTTGAAATGATTATTTTATTTTATTTTAAAAACTATTGATTGTTTATATAAATATTGTATAACTGAATAAATATTACAAAATCAAGTTTGGTATAGTGGTTTGTGAGTGAGCCATCCTCCTTTGAGGGGTCAAGGTTCGAGTCCCTTCAATGACACAAAATCTTTTTTTTAAAAGGTGAATAAAGGGCAATGGAGTTGGTCCCCTGGAGACGGTGGATGGGCGGTGGTGTCCCTGGCGGTCGGCGGTGACGGTTGGCTGGATGTGGACATGTGACATAGTATGCTTGCCTTAGAAGGAGTGGCATTGTGTGTAATTTTGATATTTTTTAATGATATTTTTGTAAAATTAGATACTACATTTTGGTCTTTGGCCTTAAGCTAATTAGATGAAATTGTATTACTATCTTCCAAATTAGTAAACTATATTGTTTTTTTAAAACTAAAGCTCCCTAGTATTATATTGCCCATATATAAATATATATTTTCACTCTTTTTTTTGTCATGGTAAAATTTTGAAAACCTTGTGAGGGATTGTTGGAATTTTTAAAAAGGTTTTAAAAATTAACCGTTTTATTTATTTAATTATTTTGGCTGTTTTATTTTATTTATTGTGGGGGTTACAAATATTTAATTTTTAGATTTTATTTCTATTTTGAATGCCTTAATTTTCTAGTTTAATATGGTGAAGGTTTCATGTTATTGGATGCCTATAAAAGACACTCCTCTTTCACATTTGAAAACACAACACTATCATAATATCACATACCACAATCACCACCACAATTTGATTATCTCATATTCTATTTTTATATACTTTCTCCACTAATATTATTATTTTGGGTAATGGTTATGTGACTTGGATACCTATATCTGTCTATGAATGTGCTCATAGCTGATCTTGAGTTTGTGTTCAAGAGGTCGTATCTTTTAGTCTTGTAGACCGCCAGTATCTGCATGTAGGGAGGCTACAAAGGCTTTAGGACAACGTATTTGACGTGCTTCATCGGACCAAACTCACATTTTTATTTATTATTTATTTTGCTTTCACTTATCTATTAATTTATTTTTCTTCAATTTCATTGTACCTTTCCAATTTATTTATATGTTATTTATAAGATAAATTTTTTTGAATTTGGCTTTATGAAAAGGAAAATTATAATTTTTATGAAAAGGAGATCAATGAACTTGAGAATGATAGCCAAACGCGGATTTCATTTGGACACCGATGAACTATTTGACCAATTTCACTTTTACTGATGAAAAGGAAATTTCCTACAGAAGATAACATGAGCTCACCATGTTGTAACAATACTAAAAATAGGACACCTTATGTCATAAAATTGTTACATTAACGCGGTAAATTGTAGCGCATATCTCTTTTTCATTTTTATTTTAGTGGCCCACTTTTGCCAAATTAGCTTTCATTGATTGGATTCACCTCATCAAGAGAAATTTCGTTTGCACTTTCAAGGTTAAGGAATCGGTAACTTCTTGTCTTTGATCGTAATGAGCTTTCTTTTTCTACATGATAAATAGGTTATATGAAAAGGTAGGTACTCGAAAAAAAAAATTATATATAGGTACATTTACTTTTCAAGATGAAGTAAATTTCACTGCAAAGTAAGTGATACACCTTTACTTTTCAAGATGCCTTACTTTTTCTTTTGACAAGCATTACTTTTACTTTTTCTTTTGACCGGCATTACCTTTATATCTTTCACAACTCGTAGTGAAAAGAAAAGAGAACCACCGTGCCAACAAATAATGTGAAAGGACAGAGGAAATTTCTAATGGAGACTGGATTGCTGGGTTTGCCGTAAACTTGGGGAAAGGGCAGGTCCTGGAGGCTGAATTGTGGGGTTTATTCTTTGGCATTAAATTTGCTGCTCAGAAAGGGCTTTCTCATCTCATCATTGATTATTTCAAACATTGATTAATTTCCTTACTTTGTACTCCTCTTCAATATCAATATGCCTCCGCTTTGGATGATCCGCTGGTTCTGAAGATGAGCAAAGCGATTGCTCTTGATGATCATGATCATCAACTGCGGTGATATCTGATCCACGAGGCCTCTTTCCAACACAACTCGTTGATTCATTCATCGTTATATCGTCGTCAAAAGCCATGGCACTCCCACTAACATCAGCAACCTGGTGGCCTAATAGGTGTACCCCACAGCTTATAACCGGTATCGGTCCTGCGCCTTGCAAGTGAAATATAACTTGACACATATTACCCGGCTGCAAATGCGTCGGTTCTTCTCCCACACGTAACTTCTGCGGATCCAATAATGGAACACACTTGAGCCACGCATGAGTATGCTCTATCTCCGTTGCACACGTATCCCCAATCCATACCTCATTGACGAGTTTTCCATTGATAAGAATCTTGGCATCGTCAAAATAAGGGTAATGATAGCTAACACATAGAACCAATCTTGACGTCTCCCATTCTAAATTTGGAGGAATTTCAAAAGAAAATTCACATCCACCAACGTATTCCTCTTTATCTTCGACATCAGGATATCTACATACTGTTGCATTTTTACAACAGCTGACCCACTTTGGAAATGCATTGCCTGGAAGTATAATTTCGAATACAGAATGAGGTACCTACAATAGAATACAGTTACAACAATCACCATCTTAACGATATAATATAGAGGAAGAGAGAGAGAGAAGAGACAGAAACCTTATTCAGAAGAATATTTTCTGTGATGTCATAGCCACCTAGTCTATGACAACTGACCAAATCCAGCCACCGAACCCCTGGGGAAGTTTTGGAAATTTGTCCAATGATGTGCAATTAGGCAGGAGTACCCGATCTACACTCGGTCGAAGCAATTCTGGAATTTCCTGAAGCCCCTTGCAACCATTTAATCTAAGAAACCATAAGTTCGTAAATTTACAAATGCATCCGGAACCTCGAAAACATTGTTTCCCGATAGATCAAGAAATGTAAACGAGAACCAGCAGTTTAGAGGCAGGACGAAATTACTTTATGATAAATTGCATCCATGGAGATTAAAGAAAACTAGCTTGGGAAGCTGTTTCCCTCTTTTCGGCCGAGTAGGCCGATGGAAGGAGTTTTTGGTCCTTCTTCTCTTGAGATGCGTAGGCGTGCCACCACCAAGCCACTTGATGGCTTGGATGGAAAGGTCGTGTGAGTGTGTTTGCGCTTTTGACTTTTAATCGGACGACTGATCGGCCAAGCAAGGAACCTCCTCTTGGCCTAGGTTCTTTTTCTTCCTTGAGATCAAGGGTGATTGAGCTTTGTATGACTATTTTTGGGATTTTTGTGATAAGTGTAATGAATTTAAATGCGGTAAACGAAATGACAGAAATCTAAGTGCGAGAAATGTAAATGCAGTAAACGAAATGACATAAATATAAATGCGATAAAATAAATTAAAGCGATAACGACTTGACTTAAACTTGAATGTAAAGACAATTAAAATTAAATTGCAAGAAAGTAAGCTTACACTAGGAAAATGAAGAACCTGGATAATCTGAAGAACTTGAAAGATACAATCCTAGACTATGAATTGAAAAGTACAGGATAAAGGGATAGATTTTGTGTGTTCAGTTGGCGGTCCTCTTCTCTTCTTCTGCTGACCTATTTATAGAGCTTCCTTCAGTACATGGGTTTGGCTATGCAACTAACTCTGTCTTGAAAATCCTCCCGATGTTAATGCCTTCCAGAGCTCTAGGCATGAACAACCCGATGTCTTGGAAATCTTCCCAATATTAATGCCTTCCGGAGCTCTAGGCATGAACCATTCGATATCTTGGAAATCTTCCCAATATTAATGTCTTCATTTCTTTAAACTCCGCCACTTGCAATCTGTTAATTTAATAACAAACTCTTCAACCCGCTCCAGCCGCACCTTGGCCGCACTTGCATTGTTTCTTTTTTGCAAAACTCCAATGCCTCCAGCCGCACCTTTCTAGCCAACTCTCCTTCAGCCAACTTATCTTCAACCAACTTATTATATATACATATATAAAAGCATGCAATGAAGAAGGTTGAATTCCAGCTTGGTTACACGTTCACATCTTCAGCCAACTTATTTTTATATATATATATAAAGCAAACCATATAATGATGGCTTTGAATTTGGTTCCCACGTTTTGCTTTCACTTTGTAATAATATATATATAGCAAACCATATAATGATGGCTTTGAATTTGGTTCCCACGATTTGCTTTCACTTTGTAATATATATATATATATATATATATATTTTCACATATTAATTTACACATGTGGGACCCTTGGTTATTGAAGTTGGCCGCACCAAGCATGAATTTTTACATGCATGAACATTAGTGTATTTGTGGCTGGCCAGCAACTTGGGTTTTATAATCCATATATATGTATATAATATATATATTAGACTTTAACTTTGAAACCCTCCAACCTGACTTGCACTACACCTACAGACTTCAGCCGCATAGTTCTAATATTCCAAAAAACCTCGGCCGCAACTATTTCATTTGAAACCTGGCCGCATTTTTAACACAACCTGGCCTAGCTTTCCAGCCGCCAACCAACCAAAAATCCTGCCCAAGAAATCATAGCTTCCGGCCGCAACTCCCATTCGAAAATCCGGCCGAGATTTTCCAAGATCTCCTCCAGCTATCTCGGCCGTAACAAACTTTGAGCTCGGCCATATTTCTCAGTTCCTAGCCCCGGTCGCATTCCAACAAAACCCGGCCGCTCAAGCTCTTCAAATCTCGGCGGCCTTTCTGCAAGACTCCAGCCCGGCCAAAATTCTATTCTCAAAGCCCGGCCGACACCCCAAGAGTCTAGCTGCCCGGGTCAATTTTCAACAGCCCCAAACATTGCCCCCCGATTTGTTTAGCTCGGAATTGGTGTAGAGGTAAGCAAATTGAAACCCAAAGCCTTTCAATTTCTGAAATTTGAGATTTTTCTTTTTTGCTTGCCTTGCACGTTTATTAAATTTTGAATCGGGTAGGAATTTAGGAAGACACTAATTAAATTGGAGGGACTTTTGAACTTCCTATCCGTTAAAAACCCCAGATATTACAAATATCCAAGAGTTTCTCCTTCATTTTCACACAAACACTTCCACCATTGCTATAGGCTTTTAGAAGGTTTCCTCTCAAAACCCATATTCTTTTCCTTCAAATTCATCAATTCGCACACCGCATTCACCCGAATCAACATCAAACTTGAGATTTACAAGCTTCTAGGTACGTTGCACTAATTCTTGGTTGATTTTGGCATGATTTTGATGCATTTGTAGCTTTCAAAAGTTTAGAGTTGAAACTTTGAAGTACGAATAGTGCCATGATGTTCTTCGTGTTCTTGTTTCGAATCTTGCTTGCTTCACCATACTTTTCTTTGATTCGATTTTGCCTCATGTTTGTAGGATGGAATCCATTCCAAGTGATTGCGCCCAATTTTTTTGAAGACATGAAAGTGGCTATGGAAACCGATTTGGGCAAGCAAATATTCGCCTACTACCTCAATGCTTTTCCGAATTCCGCCCAATACATTCTCGGCCCATTTTTCTCCGCCTATCCGGAGGAGGTGACAAGGGTATGGGTGACGTAGCCGAGGAATAGCCCAATTTATTTCTCAGACTTCACATGGGCAACCGTTTGGGAGAGCACCAAGCCATTCAAAGGTTGGCCGACGGGAACCCCTCTCAAACCGGATCCCACCGCAACTAAAGAGGCCCCATCAAAGAAAGCATCATCCGCCGCGGGAAGCCGGACCACTCAAGCTCGGCGGATGGAAAGTTTGATTGGTATCATTGGTTCAAGGCATTGGAACCAAAATTGAAGGGTCATTGGAAGAAAATTGGAATATATGATACATTACTCCTATGTGCGGGGAGCCCCTTTCCTTGCGACCGGTCTCTCATCATCGCGGCCCTATGCTTTTGGTCTTCCTCAACCAATTGCATGAGGCTCCGTTTTGGGATGATGACGCCCAACTTGCTAGACTTGGCCGCTATCACCGGCCTTCGCCCTCATGGAGATGATTTCTCGGCCGCCAACTTTCCGGAATCCAAGGCGGGCTTAGATTTCCACAAGTCAAGCAAGACCTTTGGGAGTTGGGTGAAGACATATCTTGGTCATGGCGGAGAGCCCACCGATCCTCCTTCCATCAATGGCGTCTCCTACATTGAGCATGTAGCTTTCCTTGTCATGTGGCTATGCAAGTTCTTGGCGTGCCCAAAATCTGGCGGGATTACTAAGGAGTTCCAAGCCTTGGCGGATGTACTTGTGGATGGCCATCAAGTGGCCATGGGCCCAATTTTTCTTGCCTATCTTTATAGAGGGCTCCGCGAGGTAATTACTAAACCCATGGATCACCATGCTTCTGGCCCAATATGGATTTTTCAATTGTGGCTCCAGCTCTATTTTCCGGAACTAAGTCTCGCCATCGTTCGCCCCAATAATAAAGCTCTGCTGGTCCGCCCTTGCTCAACGCCCCACGCCGGAAGCATTATGTTGAGGATTGCTTTCGATTTTTCTATGAGTGCCAGGAGAGGACCACGGAGCATCTCTCCATTTGCTTAGATCACCGTTTCCCGGATTTTCTAGCCATGAATCTTTCCTCATATCCTACGAGAGAGACAAAGGAGGAGAGGCATAATTTGTGGGCGAGCATCCTCATCAGCCGAGATCTTCCATACGGCCTAATGGTGAACAAAGGTGGCAATTATCATTGCGGTGGTGAACTTTATTATCCCGCTGCCGCCGGCTACCAATTGGGCTTCATTCAGAGCATCCCGATTCCGCCCATGGATTCCGTCAACCTACTTTCATCTTGGCGGGCGGAATTTAAGGATGCAAAAGAAGTCACCACCTTGACGAGTTTCAACCAAGACTTGGTGAAATCCTTCAGCATTCCGATTAGAGATCCCCGATTTGGTGACTCCGATATTTTCGTCTATTGGTGGAAAAAGATGTCGGCCAATTGGTTTTCTAAGCCATGCTCGGAGATTGAAGATAAGATCTTCAAACATTGCCCGTGCTCATTGGCCTACCAACAAGAGAAAGAGAAAAAGAAGGCCCAAGCAAAAGGTAAAATACTTATATATTTACTTATTTTGGAGTTGTGACATTCTTCCTTTTTCTAACTCTTCAAACTTCATAGTCGACACGGCCGAGAAAAACGATCCCCCCGCCGACCCCATTGAAAGGGAGGACTCCGCCAATCTCATCGATGCTAATTCTGGGCGGGGCGTGAAAAGGCCCAACGTCCCCATCCAAGGTGGGCAATCTCCATGATTTTTTATTTCTAAATATCTGCACTTTCGGCTTTCTGAATTTCTAATGGGCACCTCTAAAAGTTTAAACTTTCAACTTTTTAGGAGATACCCCCGCCGAGAATATTGTGCCCTCACAAACATTCCTTCGGCCTAGAAAAGTTCCGCGGAACCTCTTACCTCAAGGTTTGGCCGTGCACCCTTTTTATTTATTCATATATATATATATATATATATATATATATATTATTATTATTATTATTATTATTATTTTTTATAAACGAAACTTGTTGCAGTTCCCAAAGGCCGCGGAGCAACCTTCTCCTTCTCGTTTGATTGAGGTCAATTCTATTGGACACCTAGAAGAGGTTTCCACAGGGTCACACGAGATTATTCCCATGCCCGAGGATCACGCCCTGGAGCACGTGACCGAGCTCGCAGAGGAAGACTTCCCACGTGTTCCAAACTCCCAGGTTCATTGAAATTTCTTATTTCCAAAATTTCTTCTATATTTGCCCGCAACTTCTTATTTTCAATGCTCAAACATGTCAGCGGCCCATTTTTGGCCCTGAACTTTCTTCGGCCGACACCGCGGCCACTGAGGTCGAAATCTCAGCCCATTTTTCCCACCAACGGAAGTGCACCACCTGAGCCCATCTTTATGCTAACCTCGGTAGCTCCTGCTACTCCGTCCCGAACTCCAACTCGAGGTGAGCCTCGACACTCTCATGCTTATTTCAAATATATGTGCCATTATTTTAGCCCTCATACCCTTTTTCTAGGTTGGAGAATCTTCATCCTTTACTCCCGCCGAGATTACCATGAATCCATCGGTGGTGGATAGTGGAAGCTTGGCCATGGTCCCTCACGAAGAAGCACCTCAATCATCCCCTGAATCAGGTATGAAATCAAGAAATGCATACATATATACATATGCAACTCACTTTCCCTACTTGAAAATATAATGCCCATTTTCCTCGCAGCCCTCTGGCGACATTTTTGACTTCCTGGATCGATGGGATGCATCTATATCTTCGGCGGAGGCTTCTACTCGCCTTGCCACTTCTTCCACTACGACCGGGGCCCTACCAAATTCAGGGGCGGAGGCCCTACTTCGGTCATACAGAGATAGGGACCTCATGTCCCTAGAGGACAAGGATGAGAGGGACAAGCTCAAGACTGCCATTGAGACCTTGGCGAACTCCGGCTTCTTTTTAGACCCATGCTCAGCTGCTATGATCACATATCTCTTTGGTCGGGTGGGAGAAGTTTGTCCCCCGTCGCCGTTCTCTCCTGGAGGAGCAAAGTGTACGCCAAGACCTGGAGCAGCGGATTTCCTCGCGTAATGCAACCATGAGGAAGGAGATCGAGATTGCCCGCAGATGCAACAGGAGGTCGCGGATATTGATGAGCAGGTGAGGCAGCTTCAAGAGAAAAAGGCCGCCATTATTTCCAAAGTCTCCGAGATTGTTCGAAGCAATAAGCCTCTCGAGGCTCAACTTCGACAGGATGCGGCAGCCGTGGAAGCGTACCGAGAGAATAAGCTGACCCTCCAGTCTACCTTGTCGATCGGAGATACTGCAATGAAGAGCTTCAAGACTACCCTCCAGTTTTCCCTGATGCTTAGGTTCATATTTGGCCATTGGATGGCCCATTTTGTAGTAGACTTTTGTGTATCTTTTGGAAAGAATCTTTTTATGAGGCCCGTTCTTCCAATAAAATTCATTGCTTTATTATGAGATGTTTCTTTGCGGCGGGCTATCTCTCCATCATTTCCCAAGCCGTTGGGTAGTATTTCTTCAAAAAACGGCCATTAATAGGTGAATCATGGAGACGACCACTCTCATAACTCAACCTATATGCTCCTTTTCCTAAAACTTAGTTGATGAGGAAAGGTCCTTCCCAGGTTGGAGACCATTTACCAAAACTACGATCTTTCGTTCCTAATGGGAGAATAGTTTTCCATACTAAATCTCCAACTCCGAAACTCTTGGCTTTAGTTTTCTTATCATACGCCCTGGCCACCTTTTCTTTTTGGGCTTTTAAATTATCCAAAGCCTCAAGTCGAACTTCATCGAGATCATCCAGCTCTTGAGTCATCGCCTGATTATACTCATCTTCACTCCATTCAGCGTGGCGAGCCACCCTTAAAGATTTTACCTAAATCTCGAGAGGTAAGACGGCGTCATGGCCTTATGTGAGTGCGAATGGCGTCGTCCCCGTGCCAGACCTTTTAGAGGTCCTGGACGCCCAAAGGGTGTTGGAGAGGAGAGAGTACCATTCTTTAGGATTTTTCTCAATCATTTTTTCCAAAATACCTTTAATCACTTTGTTACTGGCCTCAGCTTGACCATTTGATTGAGGATTGTATGAGGTGGACTGAACCATCCTAACTCCCCAATTTTCGCGGCTGCCTTGATAGCCTCTCCCACAAAAGCTGTTCCTCGGTCAGTCATGATAGACTCTGGTAATCCGAATCGATGGATGATGAATTTCTCAATAAACTCTATCATTGATCGGTTCATAATTGTATATTATTTCTTACCCTTCTAGCTTATGATTTGGTTATGTTTTTGAGTTAAACTTGTGCTTTTAATCCTTTTTGTGTTTATCTTTCAGTTAATTGAGCTTTAGGTAATAATGATGGCTTTGGAGAGCATAATTCATGCAATTCAAGCATGTTAAGGCCTAATTTGGATGAATGGATGAAGAGCTTAAAGACAAACTCATTTTGGCTACAGCCCCCTGCCACTCCAGTTCCGTAGGTCACATTGCAAGCTTTGTTTCAGCAACCTACATAGCTCGAATGAGGCCACATTCTTCATGAACGTTGTTCCAATGGGTGTTTACTATAACATATCCAAAATTCAGCCCCATTGGATAAATATGGAGTCCGTTACCTAGCAAACACAGAACCATGCTCAGGATGGATCTTATCAGCGCGGAAAATGAGTTAGCAATTTGTTTCGGTCTTAACTTCTTCCTCCGACCTTGGATTGGCCCAAATAACATATGGCTGGAAATAAGACATTCTGAACTTCAATTTCGAGTGCTTAAAGTCCTAATTTGATTAAGAGAAGCCCAAGTTGTAAGCCCTTGAAGTTGCTGGTCATGCTGACCTCAGCATGTGCTGGTTGGATGCTTGGTCATGGTGAGCTAGGCATGAGCTATCATTTCTGGTTGGAAGCTTGGTCATGGTGACATGAAGATGAGCTAGGGCTGCTGGTGGGATTTAGTGGTGAAGTGCATCAACCAATTCAAGATTTTCTAATACAAGTGCATCATCCAATTCAGATTTTCTAATACAAGTGCATCAACCATTTCAGATTTTATAATACAAGTGTTGTATGCATTAGTCTTATTGAATTCAGATTTTCAGCTTCCTTAGGCCTATATATAGTGAGGTTTCCCAAGCTTGTAATAACACCCCAAGGGGGGGAGCTCTCAAGCACTTATCTAGAGCTCCCTTCCCTTCTCTCTTTCAAATTCTCTTAGTTTCCCTTTGTAGTTTTCAATTGTTGTAATAAGATCATTCTACTAAATTTTCTTTCTTTTAAATTCTCCAAACACTTCTCTATTCTCTTTCAAATTCTCTAAAGTCTCCATGTCTCAAACACTTCCCAAACACTTCTCCCATTTCCTTCATCAAATTTCAAAGTTCTCAAACACATGCTCTTCCAAAGTCCACAAAGTTCTCAAACACCACTTTCCTTTCTTCTCCAAAAGTCTCCATATTCTCAAACACTTCCCAAACACTTCTCCCATTCTTTCATCAAATTCTCAATGTTCTCAAACACTACTCCCTTCTCTTTCTCAAACACATCTCTCCTCTCTTCCAAAAGTCTCCAAATCTCTCAAACACTTCTCCCTTCTCTAAAGCTCCCAAACACTTCTCAAACACTTTCTTCTCCCTCCTCAAAGTTCTCAAACACTTCCTTTCTCCCTCAAAGTTCTTTTAGTTTCCTTAATGTTTTCTTAGTTGTAATTTATTTTTCTTGTAATGTACATTCTTTCTTCTTGTTTTGTTTCTTTTGTTTTCATTTTTGTTTTGTGTAGGAAAATTGAATTGGATCATTCAATCACCAATCCCTGTGGAATCGACCTCGCACTTACATATGCTATACTACCGAACGGCTCGTGCACTTGCAAGTATCACAAGTTGAGGATGCAGTTGAACCCATTTTGGTGCAGCTGAATCTACGCAACAATCACCTCAACTTTGGTAACTTGCTTGAGTGGTACGGCCTCTACCCATTTTGTAAAAAAGTCGGTGGCCACTAAAATGAACTTGTGACCCTTGGATGATTTCGGGTGGATCTGGCCAATCACATCCATCGCCCAACCCTTGAAAGGCCAAGCCTTCACAATAGGATTCATGGGCTCGGACGGGACATGCTGAACTGGGCCATGCCTTTGACATCCTTGGCATCCTTTGGCGTAATCAATGCAATCCTTTAGGATGGTTGGCCAATCATACCCATGCCTCCTTAGCAACCATCTCATCTTGATGCATGCTTGATGAGCTCCGCATATTCCTTCATGAACCTCAGTCATAACCACCATCTGATCAATCTTTCCCAGACATTTCATGAGTAAGTCGTCAGAGCCAATACGAAAAAGTTCATCATCCCTGAGCACATAACTTATGGCCCTTTGCCGAACCTGCGGCAATGCGGATCACTTGGACATTTCAGATACTCCACGATGTCGTGTCTTCAGTCATCTGAAGTTACAGTCAATGCCATCACCTCCATTGGTATTCCTCTGCGAAAACTGAGGGCAACGATCGTTTTTCAACTTTGAATAACTCTTCAGAAAGCCCTTCAGAGATCTGAACTCCAGAGGCCAATTAGGCCATTGCATTGGCCTGAGTTGTGCTCCCTTGGTAAGTGAGCGAGTCTCACTTCATCAAAACCTTCTATTAGTTGGCTGGCCAAGGCATGATAGCCGAGCAATGCTTGGCTGGTTACCTTATAGTCGCCGGATAGTTGTTTCAGAACCAACATCGAATCCCCCATGATTGACACATTATTTATTCCAAGCTTGTTAAGCTCATAATTTCATACATATACATGCCCTATTTACTTACTTCTTTTGCTTAGTTTCCTAGATTTCTAAGTTATTTGCCTCACTTTGTGTGTTTTGTAGGCCAATAGAGCAAGAGAGCATAATTCATGCAATTCAAGCATGTTAAGGCCTAATTTGGATGAATGGATGAAAAGCTTAAAGACAAACTCATTTTGGCTACATCCCCCTGCCAGTCCAGTTCCGTAGGTCACATTGAAAGCCTTGTTTCAGCCACCTACACAGCTCGGATGAGGCAGAATTCTTCATTAACGTTGTTCCAATGGGTGTGTACTATAACATATCCAAAATTCAGCCTCATTGGATAAATCTGGAGTCCGTGAGCTAGCAAACACAGAACCATGCTCAGGATGGATTTTGTCAGCGAGCAAAATGAGTTAGCAATTTGTGTTGGCCTTAACTTCTTCATCCGAGCTTGGATTGGGCCAATACTTGTGGGGTTGGATCAGACACATTCTGAAATTCAATTTGGAGTGCTTAAAGTCATCATTTGCTTAAGAGAAGCCCAAGTTGTAAACACACCCCAAGGGGGGGAGCTCTCAAACACTTCTCTAGAGCTCCCTTCCCTTCTCTCCCTCAAATTCTCTTAGTTTCATTTTCTAGTTTTCAATTGTTGTAATGAAATATTTGTGCTGAAATTCTTCTTAAGTTTTCTTAGTTCCACTTTACTTTTCATTATGTAAATTCTTTTCTTTAGTTTCAAGTTTGATTAGTTTCCAAGTTTCAATTATGGTTCATGTTCTTATTCATTATGCTTATAAGTTAATATGCTAGTTTGAATGATTGATCACCATTTAGGCTTGCATGTTAGCTATCTTGGTTTGAATTAAGAGTATACACCATGCTTTAATTCGAATTGAACTATGAATAGGAAGAGTATGTATGGACATTCGACAACAGGGATTAGATACATGCTTGGTTGTTTAAATTGTTCTTCTATGCTTAATGGGTTCCTAATGCTTAATTTTAGGCTAGACAACAAATGATCAAATTAGGGAATTAGGAACACAAGGTTATGACCAAACACCATGGCTTAATCATACATTAGCTAGAATCAATCTGTTAATCTAATTGAACTTGGGAACTTATCTGCTTGAGTTAGTTATTTCTTTCTTCCTTGTTTTATTCATTTCCTTTCTTTTTCATTTCTGTTTTGTGTAGGGAAAATGAATTGGATCATTCAATCACCAATCCTCGTCGGATTGACCTCGCACTTACATATACTATACTACCAAACGGCTCGTGCACTTGCGAGTATCATAAGTTGAGGATGCAACTGAATCCATTTTGGTGAAAGCTATATCTACGCAACAAAGCTCTCTCAAAATCTCCAACCCAATGATCAAAGCCTCATATTCGGCCTGATTGTCGGTACAATCAAAGTCTAATTGAAATGAATAACGAGTTCGGAATCCTTGGGGTGATTCAATGATGACACCTGCTCCCCCCATATTTGATGTTCGAGATCCGTCGAAATAGAGACGCCATGGGAATAAACTTATCATGTCGACTTTGAAGAAGTCCATATCTTCTATTTCAACACAAGGGTGAGAGGCCAAGAAATCAGCCAAAGCTTGCCCCTTGACGGCCTACGAGGTACGTATCGGAAAGTGAATTCTGCCAACGCCATCGTCCATTTTCCAATCCGCCCTCTAATGATTGGCCGAGTGAGCATGTACTTGATCAAATCAGTCTTGGCGATTATATGCACCACGGAAGGCAACATATAGTGCCTTAACTTGGTCGCGGTGAAGTATAAGGCTAAACAAAGTTTCTCCACCGGTGAATATTTTCTCTCGTGGCCGTTAGAATTCGGCTTAGGTAATACACTGCTTGCTCCTTTTTCTCATCGTTGTCTTGGGCCAAAAGACTTCCGATGGAATTTTCTGCGGCCGAAATATATAACTTCAAAGGTCGACCTCGTTTTGGCGGAATTAGCACCAGTGGCTTGGTCAAATACTCTTTAATGGAATCAAATGCTTTTTGGTGAACTTCCTCCCACCGAAATTTCTCCTCATCCTTGAGTTTTAGCAAAGATGAAAAAGGCTCGACTTTCCCGGCGGAATTAGCTATAAACCTCCGAAGGAAGTTTATTTGGCCTAGCAAACTTTGCAATCCTTTCTTGTTTTTCGGGGGCGGCGCCTCAATGATGGCTTTAACCTTATTTTTATCAATTTCGATCCCCCTCTGATGTACCAAAAATCCTAGGAAATTCCCGCGAAAACCCCAAAGGCACATTTCTTTGGATTCATCTTCAATTGATGCTTTCGCATTCTCTCGAAGGCTAACCGAAGGTCATCCAAATGACATGGTCTCGATTCCGACTTCACAACCACATCGTCGATATAAACTTCTAAGTTTCGACCGATCATGTCATGGAAGATGGCATTCATTGCCCGTTGATATGTGGCTCCGGCATTCTTTAGGCCGAAAGGCATCACGACATACTCAAAGGTTCCAATGGAACCAGGACATCTAAAGGTTGTCTTGTGAATATCTTCTTCGGCTATGAAAATTTGGTTATAGCCAGAGTGTCCATCCATGAAGGATAAAATTTCATGCTTGGCCGCCCCATCAACTAAGAGGTCCGCCATAGGCATGGGATATTCATCTTTGGGAGTTGCGAAATTAAGGTTACGAAAATCAACACAAATTTTTATTGCTCCCGTTTTCTTCTTTACATGTACAATATTAGAAAGCCACTCCACATATCTTGCTGGCCTAATAAATTTGGCTTTAACAAGCCTTACAATTTCTTCCTTGACCTGTAATTCTACTTCCGCCGACATTCGGCGAGGTGGCTGCTTGAAGGGCTTGAAATCCTCCGTTGTTGGCAGACGTGCTCGACCAAGTCACGACTTAGTCCAGGCATCTCGAGTGTAATCCCAAGCAAAGCAATCCTTGAACTCTCTTAAAAGTTCTTCCATCTTGGCCCGAAGTTCTGGCTCCATCAGGACCACTGATGTAGATTGGCCGACGATTGTCTTCCGTCCCAAGTTGATTTCCAACAAAGGGTCTTGGACTTCCGCCTTCGAATCATCCATCTGAGTTGGTGCCAACTCCACTTCCTCAATTTCAAGTGCATCATCTTCAGGGCCTTCGTGGAGGAATTCCACCAAATGAGCGGTAGACCCGTGCTCGGCCGCTCTCTCGGCCCAAAAACCACATAGCCGTCTCAAGGTGTCTTCCACCGCGGCTCTATTCTCTTCTTTCGTGGTTGTATCAATCATTAAGAGAGAAAAAATCAGACGTCGTGGGGCGCTCCCCATCTGCTTGGGCATCGTGTGCCCCCAAGTCTATCAACTTCTTGGCCGAGACTCCCGTAGGTCGGCCTGTCACATCTGACCCCTGGAAATAAAGAGGACCAAGATCATCCTCGTAAAACCTGGCCTCCACCGCGTTGGCTGAAGCCATGAAAGGCCGTGAGTCGGCCTGAACCAATTCCACGCTCCCATCCTCATGCCAAAACTGTAGAGTTTGATGGAGCGAGGAAGGGGCACACATATTTCCATGAATCCAATCTCGACCTAACAACGCGGTAAAGTGAGCCGTTGTTTCCACCACAAAGAAAGCTGTCGCCCTAACCTTTTCTCCTACTCTGACTTGGAGTGGGATGATTCCTTTTGATATTGTTGTGTCTCCCACAAAGCCACTGACGTTGTCTCAGTTGGAATTAGTTCTTTTGAGCTTTTCTTCAATTTCCTCATCACTTGAAGCTTGGAGGATATTCACGTGGCTCCCGTATCAACTAGAACTCTGCTCACTGGAACCCCATCAAAGTGAGCATTTACGTATAAAGGTTTAAGATGGGAAGACATCTTCTTGGTATGCATTTCAAAGCACACTTTCTCTGGCATTTTCTTCTCCGCACTCGGCAACACAATTTGAGGTTGAGCCACCTCTGCCTTCGGAGTCTCCGAATTACCTCGATTTCCTTTGGTTCTCCCATCTGAACCATGGACTCGACTTCGTCAAAAACATCTCCATCCATGGAGTTTGGTTGACCTGGCTGAGCTTCGAAAAATAGTGGAAGTGTGACCACCATAGCGTCGACCTCGTCGAAGTCCCCAAACCTCACCTTGGTCTTACTTGTCTTCAATTCACTTTCCAATTTAGTAATCTCTTCCCTACACTCATTAGCTAGTTGCTCCATAGCTTCTTCTGGGAGGTCTTCAAAATACTCGTCATCACCATACTCTTCATTCTCCCCATAAAGTTCTTCATCATTGGCCAAAGCGCCCCCTAGGTTTTCTGAAGTCTCTTCGGTCTCTATGTCGGCCGTTGGTTCGGCCTTTTCTTCCTCTACGGATGTTTGGACATCGACCATGACTTGGTCTTCCTCCGCCGTCAGCTTATCTTCTGTCGTTTGGGGTTTTCCTCTGACATCCTCGACCATTTCATGGTTATTTTCTTTTTTCTCCTCGACCACGGGTGGTGATACCACTTTAATCGGTATTTGCCTCATGGAGGTGGAAGGATTGGCCTTGGGCTGATTCTTTTTAAACCTCTTAACTTTTGATGGCCCATCGTCCAACACCTTCATTGGCTTGCTAGATTCCGCCTTGAGATTGTTTGCTTCAAAAGCTCCGGTCAAATGAGCCTCCAACTCCAACATCGGCTCATCTAAGGCTGTCACCACGACTTGACCATTCACCAATTGTCGATGTATTTTCATCCCCTTGGCCGCTGCTGCCTCTAACGAAGCCACGGCATCAGCTTTGGCGAACTCCAACTCTTCCAGTCGAAGCTTCTCTCGAAGGTCGACCAATCGGTTAAGTTGGGCTTGCCTCTCATCCGCCCACTCAAACTCCGCTTTACAAGTGGCAGCATATTGTCTTTGAGCCCTTCTTGTCTGAGTTTTGCTCAAGGGTATTGGAGGCAACTTCGAACCTCTACTCATATACCATTGTCCTACCTTGGTGTTTGGCATCTTGAAAGTTGGGACACCACTACCATCAGATGGGCGAGGTCTTGACACATAAGCCACATCTCGATTCTTTCCTTCTCCCACCGAAACCCACATGCTTCTATTTTTATCTTGGCTTGGGTTTAGCGGATCAACATCTTCATACTTTAGTGGCATCTGATGATTTCCTCTCTTAGGTCGATATCGTGGCTTCTCGTACCTATCTTGGTACTCATGTAATGGCCGTTTGTTCGGCCTAGTCTCCATCATGCCCCTTGGGCTATATGGACCATAATTCCCGGCCGAACTTTTAATCATATTTTTCCCAGCACTTTTTGGTCTACCCTGCCGGGCTTGATCCTTGATCATCTCCTTAGTTGGTTCCCTGGCTGACTCCTTGGATTTTGGTAGAACTACCTCCACTGAGACTTCACATTGACATCGGCTGCATAGCACAATAGCATTGGGAGGTTCTTCCATAATTGCCATTTTCTCATCTAGAGCCTTTGTCACTTCTGGGTACATTTTGGCCTTACCCTTCACCTTAGGATCCATCAAGTTCTCCCTTGCTCTTCTCTCAGCTGCTGCCTTTCCGGAGCCACCCAAGTCTAACCTTGGTCGAGGTTGATCTGGCCTTGGGAAGTTGGCATTCACCATGTTGGCCTGAGCATTTGGGAATTGATTCTGATCAACACCCATTGTAGCTTTCTCTGGAAATTTCAAGATCTTCCGATCAATGAGATCTGGCACGACATTCCGAAAAACAAGGCAATTGTTAGTCGCTTGAGACCATACATTATGCCATTTGCAAAAAGTCTTGTTTCTAAGTTCATTAGCCGATGGAATATCATGACCATTTGGCAATTTTATCATCTTTTCTTTTAAAAGTTGGTCGAAGATTAGTTCGGCCTTCGAAATGTCAAAGGTATAGGACTTGGTTCCGACTCCCTTTTGAGAAGTTCCGCTAAACTTAGAAATTTGGACCGTTGTCGGCCTCTGATCTTTGGAGGCTTTGGACAAAGCCTTGCATACGCGTGGTTCGCTGGCAACAATTTCAGCCAAGTTTACCCCGGTCGATTCTTCTTCCTCTTCTAGGAAGACTTCATCGTCCGCCTCATTCGAGTCCACATTTCGACCTCCACCGCGTGGACAGTCGTGGTTCTAGATGTGGAAGGTTTTGGTAGATCTCTATAGAAAGTCGGTCGAGATATCGGCCGATTCTTTTGTTGTTCCTCCTTTAAAAGAGCTTCGTATTGGATCCACCCGAAGTAGGAGGTCATAAATATCGCGGAATTCAATACCCTCGAACTTCATCCGGAGGTCAAGCAACAACCCACCTTGAGCCAACTTTGCAAACTCATGTTCAGGCATGTTGACCGTACATCTAGCCCTTGCTTCTCTGAATTTGCCCAAGTATTCTTGGACTGACTCGTTTGGTCCTTGGCGCATCTTGGCCAAGTCGGCTATTGACACATCCTGGCTCTGCCGATAAAATTGTTCGTGGAAGATTTGCTCCATGGTCTGCCAATTTGGAACAGAGTTCTGAGGAAGTTTGACATACCATGAAAAAACAGCCCCCTGAGGGTACTTAGGATTAGCCTTAATTTCAAGACCTCGCGATGTCCGATTTCGGCACATTGAGCAGTGAATCGACCAATATGCTCCACGGTCGACTGGAGTCCATCTCCTGAAAATAATGCAAAATCCGGAACTTTGAATCCTCGTGGAAATTCCTCTTGATCAAAATGCTCCGGATATGGCCTCCTGGAGACGGGTCTACCAATTCTTCTAGCATGGGGCACCATATCTTGGATCATCTGCTCAACCGCTCCTCCGGTCGATTGCTTGATTTCCTAGTAATGGATTATTCCCACCAGGATTATTCCATCCACCGACTCCAGTGAATTGGTTTATATGAGGCCCAAAGAAATTGACCCCTGCCCCCGGTGAACTTGTGGGCGGAATTGGTTGAACCTGGGAGTCCTTGGAATTGATTGGCCGCCGCATACGGGTTATTACCCATCGATAGAACATTGACCACTTGGGGCTGGGTTGCCCCCAGCCGGTGCATTTGGTTGAGGTGGAATCGCCCCAAAGATGTTTGGTTGAGCCTCCGCTTGAACCCTTGCCACTGGCACTCCATTTGCCGCCTGATTTCCATTTTGGCCATTTTGTTGGCCTAGCAATCGGTTAAACCTCTCATTGATCTGAGCATTTTGAGTGGCCATGGTTTGAGCCATGATTTCTATCGTACGAGAGAGTTGCTGGAGTTCCAAAGATGTGGCCAAACTTGGCCTCAAGATTGGTCCGTCGGCGGCTTCCATAACATCTTCGACCACCACGTGGTCAAGGTCGACGGCCGCACTTCGGCCAAGGCCATTTTGGCCTTGCTGATTGTTCGGAATATCTTGTGGCTGAGAACTCGTAGGAAGTGAACCAGCCATGCTTGACTCTAATTCCGAATGAAGTCTAGACTCTTCAAATTCTTGATCTCTTCTAGGATTCCTCCTAGTGTTTACAACCATACAATTCTTTTGTAGTCCCACCGGGCGTGCCAAATTATGTTTCCCTCTTTCGGCCGGGTAGGCCGATGGAAGGAGTTTTTGGTCCTTCTTCTCTTGAGATGCGTAGGCGTGCCACCACCAAGCCACTTGATGGCTTGGATGGAAAGGTTGTGTGAGTGTGTTTGCGCTTCTGACTTTTAATCGGACGCTGATCGGCCAAGCAAGGAACCTCCTCTTGGCCTAGGTTCTTTTTCTTCCTTGAGATCAAGGGTGATTGAGCTTTGTATGACTATTTTTGGGATTTTTGTGATAAGTGTAATGAATTTAAATGCGGTAAACGAAATGACAGAAATCTAAGTGCGAGAAATGTAAATGCAGTAAACGAAATGACATAAATATAAATGCGATAAAATAAATTAAAGCGATAACGACTTGAATTAAACTTGAATGTAAAGACAATTAAAATTAAATTGCAAGAAAGTAAGCTTACACTAGGAAAATGAAGAACCTGGATAATCTGAAGAACTTGAAAGATACAATCCTAGACTATGAATTGAAAAGTACAGGATAAAGGGATAGATTTTGTGTGTTCAGTTGGCGGTCCTCTTCTCTTCTTCTGCTGACCTATTTATAGAGCTTCCTTCAGTACATGGGTTTGGCTATGCAACTAACTCTGTCTTGAAAATCCTCCTGATGTTAATGCCTTCCAGAGCTCTAGGCATGAACAACCCGATGTCTTGGAAATCTTCCCAATATTAATGCCTTCCGGAGCTCTAGGCATGAACCATTCGATATCTTGGAAATCTTCCCAATATTAATGTCTTCCTTTCTTTAAACTCCGCCACTTGCAATCTGTTAATTTAATAACAAACTCTTCAACCCGCTCCAGCCGCACCTTGGCCGCACTTGCATTGTTTCTTTTTTGCAAAACTCCAATGCCTCCAGCCGCACCTTTCTAGCCAACTCTCCTTCAGCCAACTTATCTTCAACCAACTTATTATATATACATATATAAAAGCATGCAATGAAGAAGGTTGAATTCCAGCTTGGTTACACGTTCCCATCTTCAGCCAACTTATTTATATATATATATATAAAGCAAACCATATAATGATGGCTTTGAATTTGGTTCCCACGTTTGCTTTCACTTTGTAATAATATATATATAGCAAACCATATAATGATGGCTTTGAATTTGGTTCCCACGATTTGCTTTCACTTTGTAATATATATATATATTTTCACATATTAATTTACACATGTGGGACCCTTGGTTATTGAAGTTGGCCGCACCAAGCATGAATTTTTACATGCATGAACATTAGTGTATATATCCGCATAGTTCTAATATTCCAAAAAACCTCGGCCGCAACTATTTCATTTGAAACCTGGCCGCATTTTTAACACAACCTGGCCTAGCTTTCCAGCCGCCAACCAACCAAAAATCCTGCCCAAGAAATCATAGCTTCCGGCCGCAACTCCCATTCGAAAATCAGGCCGAGATTTTCCAAGATCTCCTCCAGCTATCTCGGCCGTAACAAACTTTGAGCTCGGCCATATTTCTCAGTTCCTAGCCCTGGTCGCATTCCAACAAAACTCGGCCGCTCAAGCTCTTCAAATCTCGGCGGCCTTTCTGCAAGACTCCAGCCCGGCCAAAATTCTATTCTCAAAGCCCGGCCGACACCCCAAGAGTCTAGCTGCCCGGGTCAATTTTCAACAGCCCCAAACAGAAGCGCTAATGAGATGTTTGAGTCAGAGTTCACCTTATCGCCAAATGTAGTGAGACGTTGCAATCCATATATACTACGCAATGACGTAAATGTAACGTTGTCACAATAACCAGCACTCATATGCATAATCCCAGTAAGATATGCAACTGATGATGGCAATCCTCTTATGCCACTTTCTCCGATATTCAAAATCACCAGGGATTCCAACTTGTCCTCTATTTCCGGGAAGCTCTCAAGCCTTCCACAATTACGTAGACAAAGCCTTTCCAGGGATTTCAATCTAAGTGTTGTTGCAAACCTCGTAAGCTTAAAGCATCCATCAAGATTCAATTCAACGAGTTTATCAAGGAGTCCAACAGAATCATCAACCTCTACCAAACTTGTACACTTACTTAGATTCAGCCACTTTATATTTGGGACTCCGGATAAGTCAGAGATTTTTTTTAAGAATTGACAACCACTTAAATTCAAAGATGTCAGCTTTGGCATAAACTGTGAGACAAAAACATAAATTGGTAAATTATCAAATCCCTTTAAAAAAACTTCGAATATATATATTTTTTATTCCAAAAACAAGAACTCTATTTGAAATAGTAATAAATAAGAATAATTTCAATTGTTACCTTAAAAATTTCCAACTTTCTCATACTACCACAAGGCATATTGAACACAGCAAGATGCATTGCATAAAACTTGGATGGCAAAGAACGCAACTGGCATCGACCCCAATCAAGGAACCTCAACTCGTTGGGTAGATATTGAATGTGTCCAGATAGAATTGCATCACGATTTATGAAAATTTCAAGATTGTCCATCCCAGAGAAGCTTGCTGCATTCAATGTTATCACATTTGGCTTGGGAAACTCCACCATGATGCCTTTAATTTTTCCTGTGCCCTAAAATGGAAAATAATTAGTGTTAAGACTTTTCAAACCAAAATACAAGTACATTTTGTTAAGAAATTTCTAGGTTACATAAGGTACTGGTTCTTTTCAAATGGAATATAAGAACCTATATTATACTTACTGTATTTTCAGTTAGAACATGGTAGACATCCTCATGAAACCATAATCTACTACGCTTGCCAGGCTCAATGGGGTACTCTTCGTGAACTATATCCTTTCCCATTTTTTCTAGCAAGTCATGCATCCAAATCCAATTACATTCAATAGTTATGATTGCCTTCTCAATGAGTACTTCTATACAATCTTGGGAGACCTTCTGCTTACAACTTCTTAGTACTTGTATCACATAGTCCTTATCTTCACCCTTGAAGAAGCATGCAATGTCAAGAAAAACTTGTTGCATTGAATTTTCCAATGCATCATAACTTTTTCGAAGTATTTTCTGAATACCTAAATAAGGTTCTCCTTCGTAACCATCTAATATAGCTTGCCAACGATGTATACCTTTATTACGAAGATGGGAACCTAAAAGTGTTATAGCTAGTGGAAGGCCTTGAGCATAGGCTATTGCTCGTTGTGCGAGTTCCAAATAATCATTTGGAGGTTCATTAATTCCGAAGACATTCAAACTGAAAAGTTCAAGAGCTTGGTAGTCAAATAACTTTTGGACCTCGTATATCAGCTCAATTCCATGACATTTTAGCAATCCGCTATCTTGTGTAGTTATGATGACTCTACTACCCTCACCAAACCAACCAACTCCAGCCAAGTTGTCTAATTGCTCCAACTGATTCACATCATCAAGAATTAAGAGAATCTTTTTATGCCTCAATAGTTTATGTATAATAGAGATACCTTTATCAGCATTGACAATTTTCAACTTTTTACCTCCAAGAATCTCTTGAAGGAGAGTCTCCTGTTGTTGGATTAAGCCTCCATATTGTGGCATTGAATTTTCTCTCACATTTGGCAAGAAACAACTTCCTTCAAACTTATGGGCAATTTCATTCCATAGAGCTTTTGCAATTGTTGTCTTGCCTATTCCAGATGCCCCCCATATCCCAACCATGAAGCAACCATTCCCACCTGTTGATGCTCTTTTTGGGAGAGGATCTACTTAGAGAAGGGGATTGTCTTTCGCAGGATAGGTGGCTAGGACCTTCGGTGGAACAAATGGGGCTGGGACCTTGCGCAGCCGAGTATCCTGCAGAAGACAAAGTAGGAGAGGCAGTCGTTAAGCTTCAGACACCGGTGTGGTGCTGGCCGAAGACTCTCCGATGCCTAAGTCAGCTATCAGTGGTAATTTTAGCAGAGTAACAGTAGGGGTGAGAAATTAGTCCCCTTTTACCAGGGGACTATTCCCTATTTATAGAGAAGTGAAAGTGGGAAGTTTGTGTAGATTTCCGATGTGGGACTTGCACAAGTCGCTGTGGTGGTGACACGTGTCGTGGAGGTTATGTTTGGCAATTGGGAGCTTCAGGTTCGGATGCTTCGGCAGTGTGTCTGGCACACAGGAAGGGTGTCTTCCTTCGGCAGGGAGGAGGCATGTCTGCCTTGGTGTTAGGCCTTTTGAGGTTGGACATGCTCGGTTGATTATGGTGTAAACACCACCAACATCCAAAAGCATTTCCACATTTTGTACATGAGACTGAATTCCAACTGGGTACTTGGCCACATTCCAAAATGTGCGGTTCAATACTACAACTAAGGCCTCTTCAACGATGAGGTTGATAAATGTAGCTTCAGACCTACCATTTAAAAAAATTTGACACATTTAAGGAATAAAATTTAAACATGCAAGCACGCAAAGAATACCATATTTAGGTACATAATATATTCAGCCGGCTGCCCTACTCCCCGAGTTTGATTGTATAGTTCGCTAAAGTAAGTTTCCGTTTCGATGGATCATGGAGGGATTGAAAAGAAGGGATGTGGATTTGAGAATAACTAGATGTAGTGCATTTTAAATAGATATTGAATGTACTTGGAACAACTAGACATAGTGCATTTGAAATAGATTTGAAGTGACTACATGTAAGGAATCATTTGAAATCCATTTATCTTCTTCATCTCTCTCTTGGCCAAATCTTGACCTACATGAATTTCACTAGTCTAAACAAACAAGATTACCTTATTATGTAATACAAATCCATAATTTGGAATCCTTCCATCGAAATGGAGCCTAAGTTCCTAACCACAAACAATATTGACTTGTTTTTTTTAAGTATACAATGATATGTATCATTTATACTAGTCCGGCTAATATATGGGTTTTGAATCTTCTCCCTACACTTTTCAATTTTTCTCAAAACAATACTTTTTTTAATGAGTAACAATTAAATATAACCAAAGGAAAAAGGAGAGAAACCATTAAACTTGAAAAAGATAGAAGACCCTGAAAATAGAATCAAGTCACTAAATTAACCATATATGTGTGCACAACAGAGGGTAGAAATATACTCTCCCGCCTTGCAAGTATATCCTTTCAAACTTGCTGCTTGTCTAAGAGCGCTTCTCCATCTTTGCACCTTCTCCGTGCTATCCTTAAATCTGCAGTTAATGTCAGCGAATGCATCACCAAAACTATTTGTTTGGTTTCGTACATGCGACGGATCCACTTTGTAAAAAATGGGCCAAACTATTTGTTTCGTTGATGTTTTGCATCGAAGGATCTCAACGAGTTCGTTCAAGCACCATCTTGAGGATGCATAGTTTTCAGAGAATACAATGAGAGAAATCCGTGACTCTTCAATTGCTTTGAGAAGTGCTGGTGAGATTTTTTCACCTCCTATAATCTCACGATCAATGAAGGTGTAGATCCCCTTATCGGACAAGGCCTTGTACAAATGATCTGTAAAATTGGTGCGTGTATCCTTACCTCTAAAACTCACAAACACATCATATGTCCATGGATCATGAGTGAAAGAAGAAGAAGAAGAATGTCCTTGTTGGTTGGCCATAGGAGCCATACTCAGATCAAAGACTACGTTGTTGGTTGCAGTTGTGAATGCGATGAAGTTTAAATATTTTTGAGAAAAAGGGGAAATTCACTTCTGGTGTGTGTGAACATACCACCTACGTTAAATATTTCTAAGGACACCTAACTTTGAAATTCACTTCTGGGAAATTCACTCCTTTTACTGTACTTAAACGCATATCTTTAGATTATGTCATCTTTACAACGACTCTTTGACTCAGTGGATGCATGTATTGATATGATTTACAGGTGTTGGTGCCTAGTCCCATCCGCTACAGAAAACCAATAATGTTTAACATTCAGTTCTGAGATGAGATCTGTAGCTTTGTGATTAATCAGTGATAGGATTCTCACGGTTAATATGGTATTTTTGTATGATAGCTGAGCTGGCAAGGTTTTGTTAGGCAATTGGTTAGTTAGCTGGCAATTTGTTTTGTTAGTTAACAGCTGTTATTTGCTTAACTGGGAAGCGATTATATTAGTGGGCTTTTGCTCATTCTAGGGCATGTAATTGTATCCTCACCTCTAAAACTCAAAAACACATCATATGTCCATGATGAATCATGAGTGAAAGAAGAAGAAGAAGAAGAAGGAGAAGAAGAGACTGGTTGAGTGGTCATAGATAGGAGGCACATAATTAAAAGTAAAGAGAAGCTCAAAGAATTGGGTATGGCAGTGGCGCTCTGGTTAGATTTACGATGGTTTGACGAAGCAGTTTCCTACCACCTTCCATGTGGAGTTGCTATTGTTTCAACTTCAAGTCATCAGACGCTGATTTTTCTTTTCTTACTGACGCGGTCTTTAATTTACTGAAGCATATATAGTTGCAACTTACTTTGCTGATTAAATTGCTTTAATATAGTGCACATGGCAAGTATAGCACAAATGGGCCTATGGCAGCTACAAAAGTGGTCAAACGATGATATTGCTTTTCCACTGACGCGCTTTCTTCCAAATGATGGTCTTTCTATCTAAAGATTTTGTATTTTTGGTCTGAAAATAAAAAACTGAAAGATTACTAGAACGAATTTTATGGTTTGATTTTTTCTTGAAATGGTCTAATAGCAATGTTGACGACTCTATCTCTATGATATTTAGTTATAGACTAGTCAGCCGAAGAGTTTCTTTGTAATGAGACGGTACCTTCAAGGCTACTTTTCATCTTTTTTCAAAATGAGCTTTTTTCTCAATACATGATGGAACGTTGCTAATTTTCCTTTTTATTCTGTTATTTTCTGTGTATTTGAGGGAGAAGAAATGTGGCCGGTATTTTGTAAGAAAAAATGGGTTGAAAAAATGAAATAAATAAATAAATCAAGAAGCGTTGAGCTAAAAAAAAAAAAAACCCCCACAAAAACACAGCCGTTGGATCTGCTGTAAATAAAAGGGAAAGAATTGTTTTTTATAAAAAAAACCTAAAGTTAATTACCGTTTCAAAATGAAAAGAAAAATACCATAACATGATGAAACTGAGAATTGGATGGTCTTTAATTCAGCGAAGAATATAATATTGTATAATTGAAACTTTTTCTTCTTCAGCAGCACTTCCGTTTTCTTTCCTTTTTTTTTTGCTTTTTGTCATGGAATTTGTTTGTATCCCTCCGGACCCTTAAAAATTCAGACCAGTCAGTCCTACCATCATTCTTCAGTTTTTACAAGCAGGTTTTTCAAAGTCTAAATCCTGATATCTTTTTATTTATTTTTATTTCTAGTAATTTGAGAAATTTTTGTTGCATAACAAACATTAGAATTCACTAGATAATTTTCTAATGGAACAACAACGCTACTACTCTTCAGAAAATGATCATGCATTAGAGCTGAATTTTTTTTTCAAACGTTCACATTCATCACGATGTCTGCATGTATGTTGCGTAGATACAGCTGCACCAAAATGGATTTAGTTGCATCCTCAACTTGTGATACTCGCAAGTGCACGAACCGTTGGTAGTATAGCATATGTAAGTGCGAGGTCGATTCCACAGGGATTGGTGATTGAATGATCCAATTCAATTTTCCTACATAAAACAAAAATAAAAACAAAAGAAACAAAACAAGAAGAAAGAATGTACATTACAAGAAAAATAAATTACAACTAAACAATTGAGAACATTAAGGAAAAGCTTAGAGAATTTGAGGAAGGAAGGAAAGTGTTTGAGAGCTTTAGAGAGGGGAGAAGTGTTTGGGAATTGTTTGGGAACATGGAGAAGGGAGAAGAAAATGTGCTTGAGAGCTTTGAGGACTTAGGGAAGGGAGAGAAAGGTGTTTGAGAACTTGAAGAATGTTTGTGAACTTGGAGAATGTTTATGAACTTGGAGAATTTGAGAACTTAGGGAAGGGAGAGAAGGGTGTTTGTGAAGTGTTTGAGACATGGAGACTTTAGAGAATTTGAAAGAGAATATAGAAGTGTTTGGGAAGTGTTTGAAGATTTAGTAAAAGGATCATATTACAACAATTGAGAACTACAAAGGGAAACTAAGAGAATTTGAGGTTGAAAAGGGAAGGGAGCTCTAGAGAAGTGCTTGAGAGCTCCCCCCCTTTGGGGTGTTATTAAAAACTTAGAGAACTTCCCTATTTATAGGCCTAGGGGAAGTGAAAATCTGAATTCAATAAGACTAATGCATACAACACTTGAATTATAAAATCTGAAATGGTTGATGCACTTGTATTAGAAAATCTAAATTGGGTGATGCACTTGTATTAGAAAATCTTGAATTGGTTGATGCACTTGTCCAATAAATCCCACCAGCAGCCCTAACTCATCTTCATGTCACCATGACCAAGCTTCCAACCAGAAATGATAGCTCATGCCTAGCTCACCATGACCAAGCATCCAACCAGCACATGCTGAGGTCAGCATGACCAGAAACTTCAAGGGCTTACAACTTGGGCTTCTCTTAATCAAATTAGGACTTTAAGCACTCGAAATTGAAGTTCAGAATGTCTGCTTTCCAGCCATATGTTATTTGGGCCAATCCAAGGTCGGAGGAAGAAGTTAAGGCCGAAACAAATTGCTAACTCATTTTCCGCGCTGATAAGATCCATCCTGAGCATGGTTCTGTGTTTGCTAGGTAACGGACTCCATATTTATCCAATGGGGCTGAATTTTGGATATGTTATAGTACACACCCATTGGAACAACCTTCATGAAGCATGTGGCCTCATTCGAGCTATGTAGGTTGCTGAAACAAAGCTTGCAATATGACCTACGGAACTGGACTGGCAGGGGGCTGTAGCCAAAATGAGTTTGTTTTTAAGCTCTTCATTCATTCATCCAAATTAGGCCTTAACATGCATGGATTGCATCATTTCCTATCCAAAGCCATCATTATTACCTAAAGCTCAATGAACTGAAAGATAAACACAAAAAGGATTAAAAGCACAAGTTTAACTCAAAAACATAACCAAATCATAAATTAGAAGGGTATAAATGATATGTAATTATGCACCGATCAATGTATAATATATGTGCTTGAAACAGTAAAAATATTTGAACTTCCATAGACATATTTCCAGATCTGAGTTCCATAAATCCACTCCTACTTGAATGAGGACAACAGAAACGCAAGAAGCTACGAGAGAGGGAAAGAGAACGTACGCGGGTGGGTGCAGCCTAGGACCTGACAAAGATGTCTTATTATTTTACAAGCTCATGCGAAAATTTAAACAACTCAACTCAACTCAACAATCAATTTTGGAAACCAAAAGCAGCACGATCTTGAGAACGCCAATTTCTAGAACAACAACATACACACAAAAAAAGAAGAAAGAAATAGAAGTTAAACTTGTGTCGAGAAAGAAAAAGTATTTAATTACTTGGATGAAAGTAAATTACGTACCCATCTAAACAAATCATAGATTGGCGCGTGTGTCCTTACATCTAAAACTCAATCCATGGATCATGAGTGAAAAATGTAGTAGTAGAAGAAGAAAAAGGAGAATGTACTTTTTGGTTGGCCATAGGAGCCATACTCAGATCAAAGAATAAGTTGTTATAAGCAAGGTCTTAAATATCGGTTGTATCGGAAATATCGGTAGGCCAAAAATACGGAAATTTGAATGAAAATATCGGGATATTATTCAGATATTGAATAAAAATTGAATAAAAACCACGAAAAATTGTAAGAAAAACTTGGAAATTTTTATTGAAACTTTGTAGGATGTTTATTTAGGCAATTATCTATTAGTTTATCATAAAAAGTTGGAAGGAAATGCATTACATGATGGATTTAACTGATTTAAGTTGATTATATAGTGAGCTGGCAAACACTATGAGTGTAGAAAATATATAGTAATTAATGAAAAAAGATTAAACACACCATAATCATTTATATATAATGAATTACTACAATATTTTACAATTTATCCTATATAATAAATATGGTGGTTAAAGTGTTCAATGAGTAAAATGGGAGGGGTTCGAATCCCCTTGGTGTCTTTTTTTATTTAGAAATTTATCATATATAATAAATAGGGAGTTTCACTAAAATACCCAAAATGGGGGCTGAAATTATAAAAATACCCAACACCCAAAACACTTTATAAATATACCCAAAACTCATCATTACACACACTCAAAACTCATTTATAAACATACCCAAAACTCATCATTACACACATACCCAAAATCCATTTTGGGTATGTTTCTATGTTTAAATAGTGCTTGGGTATTTTTATAAATACATGTCTAGGATTGGGTATTTTTATAAATATCTATAATAAATATTAGCTTACAGACATTTGAAAGACGTTATAAATATTACAAGCCGAAAATATAATCACAAACATGTACGCAGTTGAGTTGGATAAGGTGCTGGGCTGTTTCTCACAGAGGCAAGGTTCGAATCCCTCCATGCGCAACAAGATAATTTTCAGCATTTTCCAAGTTTTTTTGGGTCAACATATCGCGAGAAAATACTAGCACAAATAAAAGAAAATAAAAACTAACAGAAATAAGATAGAAATAGAAGATAAAAAACAATAAAGGAAAAGGACAAGAACACACCAGTTGTAAGTTGGAAGTGGTTCACCTGGAGATTATTGAAATGTTGGGCATGAGCCCACTTGGTGTTGTCGCCAGGAAAAGCCAAAGATGACTATTGAAGCTTGTGCAATTGTTGGGTGCAGTGTGAAGTGACGCCACACTTGAGCAATTGGTGACTTGTTGGAAATTCACGCATTCCTCCTGTCAATTTCTCTCAAATTTCAAGCCTTCTCTCTTTTCTTGTTTTCAACCCGGTGCCTCTCTCTCTTTTGTCAAAACACAAAACGCTCCATTCTCTTCGCGAAACTCAACACACCAGCAGATCGTTGCTCAAACCATAAGCAGCCTTTCTTTGAAACTTCAATCCGTGAGTCTCCAAATCCGATCTGGTCATTTTTGTTTTCTTTTTTGTTCCGGATTCCTATCTCGCACACTGGGAGAGGTCTCTTTCCTTTTCCTCACGGATCTGCTCCTTGAGCAACTTTTCTCCTCAGATCTATCAGATGCCCATCAAAATTCTCAGATAATATCGAGATATTCAAACGGTTTTGTATTAAAGTTGCTCAATAATATCGAGCTCGATAAATCGTCGACAATTTCGGCGACAAAATCAATATTCGGATGAAATCTGTTTGGTTTGTTCCCAGATTATCGGCAGGTGAAAAAAACGAAATTATCGCCGATATTTCGCGATAATTTCGATATTTAAGACACTGGTTATAAGAAGGTACCTATTTTCTAATTTGCTCTGTTGTGAATGTGATGAAGTTTTTGATGAAGTTTAAGAGCGAGGTTCCAGTAATTAATGCAATTTCCGGTCTTCAACTTCCTTTGGTTTTCTGACGCGTATACTTCGGACTTTTGCTCACCAGCTCAATAATATTAAGACTAATGGTTTGTCTTTTTCAGTGTTTGTAAACTTAGTGGGCCTCACCTTTCTTCTACCTATGCAAGGATGTGGTTTAATTTTTATTTATTTAAAAAGAGCGTAAATTTGCGCAAATACTATCTAGAAAAAGGAGTTATGTGCAATTATCACCCAAAGAAGATATACGGAGTGCCTGCTATTTACCCCCGTTGTCTTATTTCTCCACCCACCTTATCTTCCCACCCATAATGTAAATTTGAAAAAATACAATCATATCTTTCCACCCACCATTATTCCTAAAAGGTTTATTGTTACGACCTTATTTGAAAATAAGGAATATTCCCCGAATCATGGTGTGAGTCATAATCATAAGAATAAAATCCTACAACCATGATATGATGAGAAATAGAGCCACAAATACTACAAATTTACTTAACGCCTGTGAGTCATAGTCATAAGAATAAAATCCTACAACCATGATATGATGAGAAATAGAGCCACAAATACTACAAATTTACTTAACGCCAATTTCTAGAACAACAACATACACACAAAAAAGGAAGAAAGAAATAAAAGTTAAACTTGTGTCGAGAAAGAAAAATTATTTAATGATTTGGAAGAAAGTAAATTACGTACGCATCAAAACAAATCATAGATTGTCGTCTGAAGTGGATGGTTGCTCGCTCCCCTTGAATACCAATATCAATATGCATATGCTTTTCGAAGGTTATCTTCATGATCAACGTCGTCGTTACTAGTAGCCCTGTTGGTCCCTCCTATTTTTTCTTGGTGATTCTTTTGGGAATGAAGCGGGAGAGAGGAAAAGGTCGGGTCAATCCCAATGCCCAGATTGGATTTCTAGCTTGCGAGAGGGCTCTTTCAATCATTAGGCAAAATTGAAAGTTGGATCAAGTTGAGAAGAGGCAGTAAGCAAAGGGCTGGGCCTTGGTGGCTTGCTTCCTCTCTCCCTCTTTCGTAGGTTTCGGAGGCGTGCCACTATTGGGGATGAAACTAGCCCAATAGACCTGGTGTATGTAATGTAGAGTGCTATATTTGATGGGTTTGCGCTTATTCTAGACTTCTGATCAAACCATTATGCTCCAATGGGATACTAGCTCAGATAAGTTCTTTTCTATGCCTCAATTAAGAGGACTTCAATTGTAACATCCCACATCTACCAACGGAGAGGGGTGATGTGCCTTATATGTAAATGCCCACCTCCATATAGTACAAGGCCTTTTGGGGCTTTGGATTCCATGGGAACTCAGAAGTTAAGCGAGTTTGGGCTAGAGCAATTCCAAGATAGCCTAAATCTTGTTTGCAAGCTGTGTAAATCGATTTATGGCCTCAAACAAACATCTAGATAGTGGTATATAACGTTTACTGAAGTGGTTAAGCTATACGGTTTCACAAAAAATATATTGGATGAATGCATTTACATGAAAAGGAGTAGCAGTCATTTCATAATCCTAGTTCTCTATGTTGATGACATATTGTTAGCCTGCACTAATATGTCAATGTTATACGACTGCAAGGCAATCCTTGCTAAGCATGTTGACATGATTGATTTGGGAGAAGCCTCTTATGTATTGGGAATTGAGATAAGCAGAAATAGAAGCAAAGCTCTACTAGGACTTTCACAAAAAGCTTATATATAAAAGATACTCAACAGGTTTAATATGCAAGACTGTGCAGGCACAAATGTGCCTATTTCGAAGGGAGACAAATTCAATAGAGACCAGGCACCTAAAACCAAGGGCGGTCTTATCCTAAGGGCAGGGTAGGTAGCCGCTTACTCCATTTTTTGCCAAACAATAAATTACCCAATACCCAATACAACTAAATTTCTTTTCCCTACTCAAACCCAGCCCACTCAAATTTTTCCCTTTAACAAAAACAAGCCCAGCCCACTCAAACTCTCTCCTTAAACCAAAACAATAAAAGGCAATATTAGCTCATATGCTCCAGCCGACATTCCCCAACCCAATGGGCCATGCCCACTTACATTATACTTCAAAAAAACAAAAGGAGCAAAGTGAACCCTATTGCTATCAAGTGATGGTCCCCACCTATTCTCCCTTTGAACAAATTGGTAGGTTGCAAACCGACAGTCCCCACCTCTTCTCTACTTGGTAGCAAGATCTTCTCAGTAGCTTCTTCTCCTTTCTTGGCAACAAGTATTTCTCATTCTCTCGTCTTTAATTATCTTCTCTTTTTGGGATTTTCCTAAAATACATGTATGCATCTTAATTTTAATTTGAAATTGAGGATTCTAGTATTTAATTAGAGATTAATTAAAATTTGGTGATTTTGATGAAATTAATTAGGCATTTGAAATTGAGTATTGTCTCGTCTTTGTTGAGATGTTTGATTTGATGTTGGTATTATTGAGATGTTTGATTTGTTGTTGGTATGTTAATGTTTGATTAAAGACAATGATGTTATTATGAGAATTTGTTTGATTTTTGATTGTGACGTTAGATTAAATAGGTTCTCTTTTATTATGTCGGATCACAATTGGAACCCTAAGAAAACAAAGAATTTGTTCTCCTTTTTTAAGAAAAAGAATGATGGGTCATCATCTAGTACAATGCCTCCCCTATACGATCAGCAAAATCTTCCCGACTCTCCCATCGTCAAGCCTCATGACAGGACCTGCCCGAAATTCGTCGGAACCCGAGACGAATCCTGTGAAAATTCCAACATCTTACCGATGTTGTCGGGCCCACTTACTAAAAATTTAGACTTTCTGCCGAAATTTCGGGGCAGAGTCTCCCTTGTAAATTGAACATTCCCCAACTTTCAACCTGCACAAAATTCACATTTTAATATCCCAACAGGCAGCATGCACAAATTATCAACATGCAAATACTAAAAGGCCTCCAGTCTTCAATTAATTGAAAACGGAATCAGCAATGCTCTTAAGTTGAACAATACACAAACCAAACGATTAAATGTCTCAAACTTTACAATCACCACTGAAATCATCAAACAGGATTCAAATCCAAGAATCACATCAAAACCCATTCACATACTTAGAATTGTTCAAACCTTTTTAACGCAATAATATTTCGCGGCTGCACCTAGGTGAGACCCCAGGCTGCCTACGTACCCTTGGACAAGGGATCAAGCCACACGTAGCTCTCATCAATGGTCACAACTCCAATAATAGACAATTATTACAACCGAACCAACTATACATTTCAGATCTATCACAATTCTAAATCCAATACAAACACATTGAAACATTAACACTTCCTTCCCAAGGCATCGTATTAAAATAAACATCTGAAAGGCTTGGACAAACTCCACGGCTTGGGCAAAATAAATGTAAAATAAACATCCGAAAGGCTTGGACAAACTCCGACGGGCCTGGGCAAAATAAATGCAAAATCAACATCCGAAAGGCTTGGACAAACTACGACGGGCCTGGGCAAAATAAATGTAAAATCAACATCCGAAAGGCTGGACAAACTCCGACGGGCCTGGGCAAAATAAATGCAAAATCAACATCCGAAAGGCTTGGACAAACTCCGACGGGTTGGGCAAAATAAATGTAAAATCAACATCCGAAGGCTTGGACAAACTCCGACGGGCCTGGGCAAAATAAATGTAAAATCAACATCCGAAAGGCTTGGACAAACTCCGACGGGCCTGGGCAAAATAAATGTAAAATCAACATCCGAAAGGCTTGAACAAACTCCGACGGGCCTGGGCAAAATAAATCTCCGAAGGGCCTGGGCAAACTCCGACGGGCCTGGGCAAAATAAATCAATCTCCAAGGGCTGAGCAAACTCCGACGGGCCTGGTCAAATAAATGTATCTCCGAAAGGCCTGGGCAAACTCCGACGGGCCTGGGCAAAATAAATAAATCTCCGAAGGGCCTGGACAAACTCCGACGGGCCTGGAAAAATAAAATCTCAAACATAAAATCCATAACCGGGGAGGTACCTAAGGAGTGCTAATAACACTCAAATTAACATTTTAAGTACCCTATACAAAATCAACAAAGATAGCACTTTCTTAATTATTGTAAATCTACACTCAAGATATTCGAATATATCCAAACTCAAATATACAACACAAATACTTCATAGTATATCAAATTCATTAATCAAATATATAATTTATTTCAAATGAATTATTAAAACAATATACATTAACTTTCCACACTTGGTCAACTGGGGCCTGCGGGCCCACGACCTCCATTTTACGATCCGAAAGTTCCTATGGGTTCCTCAAGGTTTAGGAAACATGTCCTGCAAGTTTAGTCCGAATTGGACGGTTAGATCGCTCGCGATCGCACGATTTGGACGGTTATCATAAAACACAAACTTTAACTATTTAAATCGAACATCCGGGGCTCTTATTCACGACCTGCGAATTCCTACACGATCCTAGAAATACCTAAATCAATACATATTACATTGGAAGCGATCCAACGGTTCTAACATATCGAACCCGGAAATCACACAATATGTAAAATCCGTTCGGGTTCAAACGTTATCGAATTGAGATCCGTAAAATTCTTCGCGCTCGTGACAACCAGGAGATCATTTTAGGATAAAAATGTCTCCCTGCTACAGTGCCCATGCCACACGCGCGGGCAGCGCGTGGGTGTCCAAAGCGATAACCACTCGCCGGAAAAACTTGACATCTTGACTCCAAACTCCTACCCTAGGTAATACACCTAATTTGGAGTCACTTTTGTTCTTGGACATACCCCAAAAAGTGACCGGAAGTGGCTGAAAATGGAGGTCGAAACCGGCATATTTTTCAATCGCTTAATTAACTACCATAACACAGAAATTTCACAATTCCTACCCAACCATCAGCTAGAGCACGTCAAGAGGTTAGAAAAACATACCAAGATCGCAAGATTTGGTGCCTGGAACCACCCGAACGAGCTCCGTGAAGTTTTGGGTAAACGGCGACATTTCTCGATATTCCGGCGAGCGCAAGAGGCGGTGGCGGCTGAGAAGGGTCGGGATGGGTAGTCAACGTCGCGCTGGTTCTTTTGTTACCGGTATCACCCAAAATGGTGGCCGGATGCGACGGTGGTGGCCCAAAACCGCTCGGATGAAACAGTGCCAGGGGAGGGGGTCGCGCGGAGAGGGAGAGGGGAGGAAGAAGAAAAAAAAAAAGAAAAAATAAAAATTAGCAGCACTGTTGCTACAGTAACAATTTCAAATAAAATTTCAAATACGTCCCTTTCGCTTTTCAGACTTTTCCTCCTTCGTTACAAGTCGGAATTGGGCATGCCACATGTCTACGAACTCGTATCGACGAGCTCTCGCAACGGTACCACTCATTTTCCCAAAATCATTCCGGATTAAAAAGTGACCAAAATACCCCTATCCCCAAGGGTAAAATTATCATTTCTTAATCTAATTAATTGGATATAAAAATTAGGGTCGGGGTGTTACACCTCAAGTTGAAAGAGTTGAGACCCAAAGAGTTGGTAGTGGTCAAGATTTTAATATCAATTATCTTGAGTGTGATCCAGGATTATGTCGTCAAATATGCCAATATTCGGTGAATGGACAAGATAATGTGCAAAAAGGCTATATTATTTTAGGGCCATGTCAATTGGAGTTAGAAGATTATCCAAGCCATTTAGAAGGGTGAGACGTCGATTTAATAAAACGTGGTTTAGTAAATTCCCTTGGCTTACGTATTCAATTGCTAAAGATATGGCATTTTGTTTTTCCTTACTTCCTATTTGACATGAATCACTCACATGCAACCTTTAGTATTCATGGATTTCAAAATTGGAAGAGAATTGGTGGCAATCAATGTGTGTATTTCAATGTCATGTAGGCAAGCTAAATTCACCACATCATCTTGCTATGCAAAAGTGGGTTAGCTTAAAAAACCCATCTCTTCATATTGAAACAGTGGTAGATAAGCAATCAAAGCAACAAGTGATGGGCAATCGGTTTAACTTACTACTAAAATAGAGGGCATTATATATCTAGTAAATCAAGCATTGGCTTTTCAGGTCACGATGAATCTGTTGACTCATCTAACTTGGGAAATTTCATTGAAATCTTAAAGTCTTTTGCAAGAATGAAAATAGAAGTTGAGAAGTTGTCCTCAATAAGGCTTCTCATAATGCCCTTTATATTGCTCATGACATACAAAAACTGATCTTGTGTATTTTTGATGAATATGTAGCCAACTTGGGAAGAACAAATGGCTACTATTCTAAGATTTATTGATTGTGATGGATTTATTCGTGAATGCTTTTTTGATATTGTGAGTGTTGTAGACACTAATGCCTTGACTCTTAAACTAGAGATATGCAAAGTGCTTGATAATAACGGTATTCTAGTTGAAAACATGTGTGGCCAAGGGTATAATGATGTAGTAATATGCGTGGTTCATGGAATTGTAACATCTCAACCCAAAAATAATAATGTTTTTGAATTAAATTAAATTTAATGTGAAATTACAATTTTACCCCCAGGGTAGGAGTAATTTGGTCACTTTTTGATCTGGAAGGTTTTTGGAGCAGTGAATTGCTCCAAATGTTGTTCCCCCGGTGTGAAACTAGTTGGTTTCGTAGTTTTAAAATTCTGCTGATCCCAAGTACTCCATCTCCATCAGTGCATATGGGAAGATAGAAAGTAAAGAGGAAAAGGTAGGACCAGAAGAATTGTGTGAAATAAGTGAATTTATCCAGTTGAGGCATTCTTGATTGAGAAAAAAATGATTCCCTCTAAAAAAAGTGGTTCTTACCTTCCTATACGAGTAATGAAGAACTATAGAGAGCTATGGCTGGTTGTTGACCAATGGAAAGCATAGGAGAAAGAAGTTTACATAGGTAGTATAGAGACGAGTCTGGAGACACACGGAGGCTGAATCGAAGTTGTAACGAGAAGTTAAGATTGAAAAACACCCAAGTGACATAACTGTAAATTTTTCAAAGTTGGATTTTTGAAACTCTCTCTCTCTCTCTCTCTCTCTCTCTCTCTCTCCCCACGAACAGGACTTTCCCCCTCCCGCTTGGACCAGGAATTGTAGCAGCCATCATCGGCTGCCACCGGACTGTTGACTATCGAACTAATATACGCCTATTGTGAGTTATCCGGGTTCGATATGTTTGGACCGTTGGATCGGTCCAAATTAATATATGTTGATCTAGGCACTTCTAGGATCGTTTAGGATTTTGCGGATCTTGAATCTGAGCCCCAAATGTTCCAATTTGATAACTTGAAGTTTGCATTTTGCGATAACCGTGCGATCATGCAATCGTGAGCGATCTGACCTTTCGAATTCGGACCAAACTTGCAGGACGTGTTTCCTAAACATAGTGGAACCCGTAGGAACTGTCGGATTGTGAAATGTAGGGAGTGGGTCCTGTGGACTCAGTTGACCCGATTTGGGAAGTTTGACCGCCCAGTTGACCAAATGTCTTACGAGGCTTTATGATACAGATCATGTGGTTTTAGATCAAGAAAAATTCAGAATCAGTTTATGAATGATTAGAATTGCTTATTTGACCGAGATGCATCGTATTATACTGGCGAAACTTAATTTATGTAGTTGCCTTTGATTGGTAATACCTGGATGTTAATCAATTTATTCTAATTGGTATTACATGACATGCTTTAATTAATTTCCCGACTTCTTCGTCCCTAGTCCTTGCATCTTATTTCTTCCCTTTAGTTATAAGTTGCTCTTTTCATGGATTTTGCAATTGTATTTCTCTAATATGCTTGAAAACCTTGATTTTGGATCATGCGGAAGCCATTTATTTATATATTTCTTGAATAAGATTATTTTGTGTAATATTAATATTCATCTTCTCTTGCAGAATCGATAAAAGCCTTTCATTCCTCAATGTCTATGTCCAGCAAGCACTAGAAAAAGGTGTTCAGCCCTATATTCCTAAGAATAAGCGCTCTGGAATGTTAAATATTAGCAACTTCAGGAACCAAGATCAGCATGAAGCTTTAATCCATGGTCTTAGGTTTGAGGCATATCCCCCATAACGCATTCCTTTGAAAAATGCGTTGGCATAGTAATCTCTAGACAAATCAGATATAAATGTCTTTATTTTTTAACTCCCAACAATCACCAACTCGTCCATTGCTACTTTAAACTCTTCCTCTGTAACATCATATGCGCATCTACTAAATAGATTGATAACGCGGTCTTGGAGCAGTTTCCCCTAACCTGACTTGGGGGTACTTCAATATCAAATTCTATTTGAGGTGATAGTAACAGTAAGAATGAGGCCATCCAGGAAACACAACCCCCATTGCATTTAACAAACCTTGATTGCGGTCCGAGAAAAAGGTCACCACTCTCCCCATTAGTAGCAATATAACAGCCAAATGTTGAAGAAACCAAGTCCAATTCTCCTCTGTCTCGAGAATCAACAACTCCAAAAGCTAGAGGATAAAACCCTGCAAAACAAAACCAAAAGTACAAGTATAAGCAACAAACTGAAAACTCGCAGTGCAGTTTATGAAAACAAATCTGCTCAAATTTGAAAGGAAACCAAAAGGCAAAATCCATGATCAAAGCAGTAAAATTAAGTTCAAAACACATTTAAGTTCATGAGGCGTTGCAACATTCCCATAGACTTGCAAAAATTATTAAGAAATCGAATTATGAAGTTTATGCTAAAAAACTGCAACAAATGGAATATGCAGTGAAGTTTATGAATGCCCAAAGAACAATTGACAACATACAAGGAATATTACACAAAACAATAAACATAAACTGCAATGCAGCGTGCACAAAATAACAGCAATATTACACAAAATAGTAATGCAGATTACACAAAAATCCAATATGAACAGTAACCCTACCTTGATTCCCATTCTTTCCCGAAGCACAAAGAAGCTGCCCCTGGACTTGCTCTTCAAAAACGTAGCATCAATGAACAACAAGGGTATGCAATATTGAAATCCAATAATGCAACCGCCAAATCTACACAAAAAACCGTCTAACGCGATTAATTCCAGCTTCACATTCAAGCTCACACATAGAACCACTGTCAGTTTCCTTTATCGGAATCCGCATACCACACTAACTCATTAAAGGACTTCAACTCATCACCGTGAACGTCCAATTTAGCTAGCTCTTTGCCAAACCATGCATGGTAGTATGAAATGTCTATACCACAATAGTCTTTGAACTAGTGTATAATCTCAACTGGCTTTAGATCTGGTTTTTTGCACGAATTCTGTCCACAAAGAGAGAGGACACCACACGAGACCTCATCATCTTACTCTTTGATTCCTGGATACGACCCCACACATGTATGCACATTATTCAACGTCCCAATTACGAAACAGCCATTGGATTCACAACGAGACGCATAAACACGCCAACTACAACCCTCCTGTTTGTGCCTAATAAATCACGGCCATGAATTGACCGAAGGAGCCCCTTTCGCGGCCCTAGTACTTGCTCACGAGACTAAACGCGGCGTTTCGCCAAGATGTTTTGGCCCTTCTGAAAACAAATGGGAAATTGCTAAGGCATGATTATCTCGGCCTCGACCACAGGCCAGGCCCGAGGCCGAAACAAATCACGGCCGAAGGTAGTAAGTCAGATCATCACGTGAGGAGGGTCCCATGCTTGATTTAATGAAGTAATGCCTCTGTTTATTGCAGCAAACCCACTGACCACGAATAAACATTTAATGCACGAGGGAATGTGGGAAATGACTTGGAGTCAGAATTTGGTAATGGAATCAGAATGATTGGACGTAGACATTCTCACAAGAATTCTTACAGCTTGAGAGAGTAGGTCACCGGCCATAAGAACAATAAATGCGTCTCCACGGCCAAAAGCGCAGAACCCACGACTCAGGGGCGCCGAGATTTACCAAGATTTATGGAGTCGCACCACCATGCTTCACGATCCCAAATGTTGATTGGACTACCCACTTGCTCTGATTAGGCTCCACCATGCAGGTTTTCGCCTCCACTACTCCTCGAAGCCCTTCCTATAAATACAAGGCTCAAACTACGTTCAAAGGAAGTTCAAACACCAAACAAAAGCCTCCCATCGGAGCAAATTATATTTTCCTATACTGCACTTTCAATACCTTTACTTGCTTTCCTAGGAGTAGCGTTAGATTGTAAGGAAAATCCATTCATCAATATATCATACGACCCTTGATTTTCAAGGCGCGGAGCACCATATTTGTTCCTTTTCGTCCACCCATATATCATACGACGTCGCTCCTTGAGCAGCGCGGAGACCGCCCAAAACCCACCACCAACACCACCATTAAACGGCCTTGTAGCTGAGGCCGTGAACCTCGGGCGAGAACCGTTCCCCTCTTCCTACAATCACTTGATTAGAAGTTGAGTCCAAACAGGCGCACCACTCCAACACTCTATCCACACCAACATCTCGACGCACGGTAGACCGTCCTGGCACGCCCCGCACAACCGCACTGCATCCAAAAGCAGGAAGCCACGTGTTAACGCACATCCCCTCGGCCAGGAACACCAGGCCGTGAGATTTGCGCAGCCAACACCTCCAACTTCTTATCGAACAAACAGCAATCACCCCACTTCTTGTCATTGCCGCATATGAAAAATTAAATCCTCCTTTAAGAGTGTAATTGCACAATTTCAACCGGAACTCCTCTGCACCACCATCAAACTTCTGCCCTACACTGATGTATGTACATCTCCCGTCTCATTTGACAACAAAGGCTTAGCACTTGCTCTTTTTGACCTGCCCAAAAATTCATTGTTGTCTTCACAGGACTAGAATACGATGACTCACCCTTTTCACATGCTATCTACTCCTTATTTCCACAAAAATCACCACTATATTCACTGCTCCCGCATAAATCTTTAACTGAAATATCCACACTCTTCGCATTTGATATCGACAAATATGTCATCATTATGTCTAAATCACCATCCATTTCTAGTAAACAACTTGAATAACCGGACAACGAAATACGTAACGTGAAACTACCAAACTGCAAACCCCTAAACCTTAGACACAAAGTCTTCTAAACATCAACCATGGATGACTTTTTTAAACTGAAAACATAATGGTTTCCGACTTATATGTGCACTTGGCTATGACACGAACCTCCATTAGCCTAGAAAATGCAAACAAAACAACAAACAAAAATAGAAAACAATTCAAATCAGTAAATAATGTAGATAAACAGTTGTAACGCTCCCATAGACTTGCAAATATTAGTCTGAAATCTAATTATGAAACAAGAAACTGCACTAGCTTCTAGTCAAAAACCTCGATAAAACGGAAATATAGTGCACTTTATGAGAAAACACATGCTCAAATTTGAATAGAAACCAAAAGAAAGCCATGTTCAAAGTACTAAAACTAATATAAAAAAAAATTCAACTCTATTGATCAATTGTAACATTGCCATACACTTCCAATACAGTTTATGAAACCTTATGCAACAAGCAGATCCAGTTTATGACATAAAATCAAAACAAATTCAAGTCCATAAGCAGTTGTAATATTGCCATACACTTCCAATGAAGTTTATGAAACTGAAACAAACATATGCAGTTTATGATAGAAAATCAAAAAACTTCCAATAGAAACCAAAAAGAAACCAAGATCAAAGTCAATATAAATGAAAACAAGTTCTAAAGTACTCATACCTCAACACCTAGGACTGCCAAAAATCACTCCAAACTAAACAACAGCTAAAATCAAATCTGATCACAAAACGAAGAAGATAGGGTTTAGCATTGAACTCCACAAGATCGCACCACAAAATGGCGCCACAAAGCTGAACTCCAAATACCCCGAACTAAGGAGAACATAAATCACCCAAATTGAACCGTCATTTCGCATGCAAATCGAACGAAAACGTGGCAAAAAAAATAAAACAGAAAACGAAGAAAATCGAAGGAAAACCTTCTAGAAAATTAAAGCTCCAATGGCAGAACAAGAACCAGAATTCAAAACCTTCACGCCGCAGGAAAACAGAGAGAGAGAGAGAGAGAGAGAGACCAAATCGCTCGTAGTTTAAACAGCTAGAGATAAAAGTGTCATTTAATTTGTAAGGTTTAAAGATGGGCCAAGCTTTTTTTGAAGAAGGGTAGCATTGTCTTTTCAGCTTTTATTTTTAAGCCAAAGTTACTTATGTCTAAAACCTAATTTTTTTTATTTTTTTTACCATGCTGGACTCTATTTGTTTTAGAAATTTTGATCTAAATGGCTGGGACCAGGATAAGTTATAAGATGAATTGTCAAAAGATGTTTTAGGGTTGTATTGATTTTTGAATTGTTGGACTTAGCTGAATGTGTATGATATAATTGTTGGTTGAAATAACATAGGTTTACATATTTAGTGGCCAAGCGGAGAGATAGCAGTTAGTGGTTGGTGGTGGGGCTCTTTTGAAATAGTTTCTATAAGAAAGGAACATAGCACAATTTTACTATATACAATGGTTAATTGTTGATTCTATTCCTAACAACTAAAATGAGTTATTAAAAATAGCAACTTCAATTCGCAAGTGCACGAACCGTTTATAGTATAACTTATGTAAATACTGAGGTTTGATCCATTGCAGAATGGTAACATGGTTACAAGTTAAACTACTTAGAATGATGGAAAAACAGAAAACAAAGAAACAAAGAAACTAACAAATGGCAAGGTCTAGGACAGAATCCTAGCACCACACATGCACTCGAAAATGGGGGGGTTTTGTTGTTGAAATGGAAACAAGAGAATGAAATGGAAGTGCTGGAAAGTAACAATGGCAGCAATCAACAAGTTGTGAAACAATGATTGAGAAATGTTAGAGCCTTGGAATCTACCACTAGTGTCCTATCCAAGTTATGAATGCATAGAAATTGACTCAAGCTCATCAACAATAGATAATCGCATACAAGCCTATGGTATCTAGGTGCAGGATGCATGATTCTTTAAGGCATGTGATTGTGCATGGTATCTACACAACACGTGGTATCTCCAATATGCAACCTAAGCATGGTATCTACTTAGAATAAAGCATACAAGAGTCATTAAGTTCATTGAGAATATGATAATCACAAAAGTCCTAGAACATGGCATCTGTCCCAGTCAACCTATGGTTATTAACCCTTGAATCGATTCTTAGGCCATTCACGTGTTGCTTGTGAAAGGAGAGTAGAATTGGTGAATCTAAACTCCTTCCCAACCTGTGCTAGATGCATAAAATCCTGGTCAGCTACTCCAAGAAAACATACATCAAGCGCACAATAAGTTGGAGATTAACAACTTGGCAATGAAAGCAAGGAAATCAATTAACTATGAAATCATCCATAACATTGAATATTCATGACTAGGGCTTCATCCTAAGCCCTAACTAAAATGGATTAGTTAAACATAACTATGAATACAGAAAATAAGAAATACATAGATAGAATAAAGAGAATAGAAGAACTAGTGGTGGCACAAGGTAGTTCCCAGGATAGCTTCAAGCTCTCCCCTCCTTTGCAGCTAGCTCTCTTCTCTCTTTGTGGTGAATCTGAATGTGTGTATGGGAGTAATGGATGAAGTGAATGTGTCCTTTGAATGTGGAATGTAAGTGGCATTTATAGGGAGAGAGGAGTGATAAATCTGAATTCAATATGGCTAATGCATACAACACTTGTATTTAGATAATCAGGAATTGGTTGCTGGACTTCACCAATAAATCCCACCACCAGCCATAGCTCATCTTCATGTCAGGATGACCCAAGTTTCCATCAAAACCAATAGCTCATGCCTAGCTCACCATGACCAAGCATCCATCAGCTTATCCTCATGTGAGCATGATGTGTATTTTCATGGGCTACGAATTGGGCTTGGCTCAATCAAAAGATGACTTTAAGATGTCCATTTTGAAGTTCAGAATGTCCTGATCCAACCACACAAGCATTGGCCCAATTCAAGCTTCTATGAAAAGATAAGTCCGAAATGAATTTCTAACTCACCTTCTAGCCTTTGCACGTTTTTTGCACTATTTTGTTTCAAATGCCTCAAGTGGTACCTAGAGCTCAATGAAAATTATGAACTGATCATGTCTCCTCATCCGAGTTGTGACGTTGCTGAAATGAGGCTTGGAGATGACCTTTTAAATTGGACGTCTAACAAGGAGTGTGGCCCAAATCGGGTCCTGTCTTTAAGCTTATATTTCCTCTTGTGCCAATCAGCCCTTAACATGCATGGATTGTATCAAATGTGATCTCTCGCTGCCTTAACCTAGAGCACACAAACATAAGTAAGTGACTCGAAATAAAGAGAAACTAAACAAAATTACTAAGTAACGAAGGCATGCAAATGTGTGAAATTATAACTTATCAATACCCCCAAACTTAGATTTTGCTAGTCCTTAACAAACAAAATAAAACTACAACTAAAAACAGAAATAAGCACCTAGCCTTCCAAACCTCAAAGAATCACGAAAGTATATGGTTCCAAAGAAACACAACAATCACAATCTAAGTTCAACACATTATTCAAGAGTGTGCTAAAGCTTACAATGACATCCTTAAGTGTAGTGTGTTAATGCCAAATCAGGAAATACACCTAACTAAAGTAGAAGGACATGCGCACACAATTAGAGCACAATCAAGAATTTTGAGCCCATAAAGTCATTACTAAGTCAGCCTTTCAGAGGAATACCACACATTACCAAGGATCAAAAGGACTTTACAAGGGTTGTAATGAGGCTTAGGGTAGTGGTTGAATGAAAGAGGAGACATGGAGATATAACAACATTTTGAGCACAACTAAAGCGTAGGTAAAAGCATGAGAGATTACTGAACTTTGTAACAAGCAAGGAACACATACATGAGCAGATTTTCAACATAATTTTAGCACCTTCAAATGTGTTTATTTGGCCTAATTTTGTGGCTCTTTACCCCAGATCACCATGATCTCTCCCTATAACACCCTAGGGTCGTGACTACATTGGCCACACTTCATTAACTCTTTTGATTAGTTACCATACCCCTAAACGTATTTCTTTTCAACACTTGGGTTATGGCACTAATGAATCACTTTTGCTCTCCAAAAACCTTGCATTCTTTAATGACTCTCTTTTGAATATAGCTTTAATTGCTCAAAGAATAGGTAAATATAAGAAACAGAGATTTATTATGGTAGGGTTCGGACCACTTTGTAAAACCCAAGGGAGGTGTCGCTATAGCAATGTAGCTCAAAAGTCCAGTGTCTATCCACAGAGAGCGGTGTAAAGATAACATAGCTGAAAAGGAACAATTATGATTGAAAAGTAGATTTATGCAATATTTCATTTCAAGAAAATTCAATTTATTAAAACACTTAAGGCATTGGGTTTCCACTTTTAACATAAGCATGCAACTCTTAAGAATTTGATCCACAAAATATTTTCCATTGTAGTTGTTCAAATAATTAAAGCTCTTTTTAATTTCCTTCAGTAGTATTCCTAGCATAACTGTACCATTGGCAACAAACTATCAAAAAAATAATCTTCATCAAAATTCTTATTAATCTTTAGTAATTCTCTTCTTTTAAAAGCATGAAAGTTTTTACTACACAATGGGAAAAACATGATTGAACCCATGAAATAGATTATCAAACATTCATCAATTAATTAAAAGAAAACTACAAATTCCATTTGAACAAAAACTACAAATTCACATTAAAGCATAAGTTTGGATCAAACTAATAACAATTACACACTTATATTAAAAGCTTTCCCCCTAGCCTTAGCTAGGGAGTTAGTTTCCCATAAAAACTAAAACATAAATTAAGACTATAAAAGAAATGGAGGAAGGAGAGAGCTCATAGAGTTTGAAGGAGCTTCCTCTAATGCCTTGGAGGATCCTCGACTTATAGGAGAAGTCATGTTGCAACCTTGGCAGATGTTCTTCTGTAATGAATTATTATCCCATCATGCCATTCCCGCAGCTTTCTTCTTCTTTAATTCTTCAATCGATGCTCCACTTCCATTGTTTATTGCCATCATTATTCCATTTCCTTATCCCTTTCCTTTTATTCCCTTCACTTCTTCTCATCTCTTTATATTTCCTTTTGGTTGGCTGGGCAATAACCCTAATTTTCCTTTGCTATTCTTTTCCTTTGGTGGCCAACCATCTTTCTCTTTGCACTTCCTTTGGGATGTGCAAACCTCCAAAGGTAGCCTTTTCATCTGTTGCCAACCCACGTAAATGCCCATGACATGTTTATTGTCCAAGTTGAGAAGCCGTCCTTGTAACAACAACACCACATGTGACATACCCATTATCAAAGCAATTAGTCCAAAATTAAACAAATAAGATACTAACAAATATCATTTAAGGGATATTACATGTAATAATGATGTGCTCATAAAAGGAGGAAAGCTCTACACAAAGAAAGGCTTAACGAGGCTCATGGTTAGAAAAACTCAGTCCACTTTAAACATGGCCTAAATCACTTCCTAAGCATCAAGATGGCATAACTTATCTCAAGAGGTATTCAAATAAGTTCTAGAGTATTGTAAAACCAAGATCATGAAATAAGTAGAATTTCATAACGTTCCAGCAAGAAATTGGACTAACTTGGCAAAGTGCTCAATAAGTGCAAGGATGGCATGCAAGACAAAGTTAAACTCTAGAACCACATAAAGGCCTTAACAATGACTATCAATTTCTGAAAAACCATATTAAAGTTAAATCCAAAGCGATCATATGTTTGAAAGGATGGCAAAGCAACTCACAAAAATCTTGCGCTTTAAGACACTAGACAACGTCAAAATTTAAAATTTTGACAATTTGAAACAACATAACTAAATCCTTCCCCCAAACTTAAATGAAACATTGTCCTCAATGTTTATAGTATTCGAACAAGTAATGCCTCATAAATGAAAGGAAAGAAGATAAAAAGGAAAAGACATAACCAAATGGAAGAATTAGAAATATCTCTCCCTTCTTGAAAGTGATTAGGCCACAAGCACCTTGCACTTTCTATCTTCTCCTCAATCAACTCTTGGGGTTGCCTCCCAAGAAGCTCTAAGTTTTATGTCTTCAGCCGGACGCCTGAAACTTTGGTGAGCTTCAAGAAAGTGGTGGAGGCTCCTTGAGTGTTTGAATACTCAATATTGGCATCAAAGTTGGCATCAAAGTAAGGTTTCAACCGGTTTTGGTCACCTTGAATGTGCTACCATCTTTAATGTTTTGAATCTCCATTCGTCATGATTAAGAACATCTAACAAAGGGCTATTTATCTAGATTTAAAGTTACCCTGAAAAGGAAAATGACTGAAATCAATAATCTGCCCTTCTCAACGTCTTCCTGAGAATTTTCTTGTCACTGAAATAGCTTTGTTTTCTCTCTCCTGAAGCTTAGCCGTCATATGCTTCATGTCGGGACTCTCTCCAGCTCATTGAGCTCAAGCTCCTCTTCTTACCAGCTTGGCTTTCATATCAAAATTGCAAGGCCTTGATTGCCCAATAAGCCCCTAACTCAAGCTCCACTTGGGAAGTGACAAGGTTTACCGAAAACAAACTCGATATGGAGACATACCTATAGGGGTCTTATAAGCAGTCATATATGCCCACAATGCATCATCAAACGCATGGGACTGAATCTTCCTTGTGATGTTCACCGTCTTTCTAAGACTGTGCTTAATCTCCCTACATCTCTAATTTGAAACTGTCCACTAGTTTAAGGATGATAGGGTGTTGCTACCTTATGCGTGATTGCATACTTCTTCAGAGTGCTCCGCAAAAGGTTGGTTAATAAGTGCCAGCCACCATCACTAATGATTGCTCTAGGTGTGCCAAACCTTGTAAAAATATTTCCTTTTAGTAAACCGAATCACAAACTAAAGACATCATCTGCAAGTTCTAGTGGCAATGGCTTCCACCCATTTAGAAACATAATCGACAACAACTAATATATATTTTAAGTTCACATAAGAGGTAGGGGAAAGGGCCCACCAAATCAATTCCCCAAACATCAAATATATCAATGATTAAGATATTAGTGATACACATCTGTTGTACACTGCAAATTACCCATCCGTTGGCATCTATCACATGAGCACAAAAAACATAAGCATCCTTAAAAAGGGTAGGCCAAAAGAAACCTGATTGTAGCACTTTGTTGGCAGTCTTCTTTGCCCCAAAATGGCCTCCGCATGCATGGGAAGGTGACAAAAACTCTAGAATGCTCTTAAAATCACCTTCAGGCACACACCTTCGAATTACCTACATCATCCCGCAAAGTAGCATTTGCTTGCTTCCTAAACTTGTCATGTTGGAACGTAGATAACCTTGTAGGGAGTTCGTTAGTGCACAAGTACTGAATAATATCACAAAATGAACAGCAATGCATTAAGAGAACTCAAAGCACAAATAGAAGAAGAGTTGCTCATTAAGGAAGCTTCTCACTCAACAGATCTGCACCAGCTGTCATTAGCTTAGATGCTTCTGAGATTGAGAGTATTATGGTGTCTAGAATCTGAGTTTTGAAGACATTGAGGTCATATTTAATTGCATTACTCGCAGCCCTTCTTTTCTTTTTTGCTTCTCCTTTAAGTAACTGTTGGCATACCATTGTGTCGCCAGTGGGTCATAGTGTAAGTTTTTTAAATTTTGTCAAGAAGAAAATAACACTAAAAAATACAAGTTACAATTGCCCACTAGAACTAGAACTACCATAGGCACTTGCACTAA